>JAJTUV010000713.1:0-600000 GCA_021653895.1 Mastomys natalensis
TTACAGTATATACCAGCGGTGTGATTCAGCACTTTTCTGAAGATACAATAACATCTTCTACAGATACAATAACATCTAGTATGGATTAATAACTAACAGTGTTACCCAAACTATCTTCTTGAGAACCTTCTAAAGTATAACATTCTCACAACCTTGACAGCACTCCATGATCAAGAGAACACATTATCTTAGCCTCAAGGCCTCTCAGCCTCAAAGCGTCTTCAAAGGTGTATTTGTTTATTCTCTGGAATACAGAAACAACTGCAAGGCATGCCAAGAGTCATGTCAGGTCACCCATCCCTTTCAGGAGGGGCAGCCCTGTCTCTCCCCTAGAATCTCCAGCTAACCCTTTCAGGCCAGCAGAGCTAGAATCTCCAGCTAACCCTTTCAGGCCAGCAGAGCAGGGTGCAACCAGCAGTTCTTCTCATTTCACCCTTCTTTATTTTATTAAATGAACATAGGAGGAGGCTTGTCTTTGGTTGATTCTAACTTGAGCTTTTTCATCTCAATAAAAGTAGTATTTAACCGTTTTACAAAAAACTTAACCAAACATGGAATACGTAATAATCCTAACAAAAGTATGAAAGCCAATACAATTAAACCATAAACACTGTTTTTAAACGAATCAAAAGATGGGAAAAATATTTCAACGCATCAATAAAGGTTTTAGTTTGCTGTGCAATAGACAAATCCATCTTGTGAGAATTCAGTATATTTTGTATATGTTGCTTAAGCTGTTTTAAATCTAAGGATGTATTAGCATTATCCCAAATTCCCTGTAAATGACTTTGTACTTTATCCCATGAAAACATAGAAGCATTGTAAACTACTGGGGTTACACAAATTGTTCGAAACTCAGCGTGGCAAATAAGGGACTCTCTAGTAGCTAGAAGCTGCACCTGTCTTCCTAACAAATCAACAGTATCTTTCAACGAATTAAGACGAATTTCTATTTTCTCATCCCAATCTTCTTGACTTTGTAAAGCTTTAGACACATTAATAGTTAACTCATTTACAAAAGCAGCTGTCTGAATGCTAGTTGTCAGGATACAGAAGCAACGGTAGTAACTGTTATAACTACAATTAAAGCTGCAATTCCTGCTATGATTAATCCTATCATTTTCTTTGAGCGATGCATCAGTTGAGTAGTAGCTTCTTCCAAGATTTCAATCCCCTTTTCTTCATACCATTCATGTGATAAATTCACAGGTAAAAAAACATAATCAGGTTGCTTTACCAGCAAAAAGTTATTCAAAGTATGATTCAAACAATTAGTTATTTGACAGTTAGTACAACTAACAATATCATTTGCAATATCAATGGCCCACTTAAGAAAGCATAAGGATCAGGAACGCAAGCTGGCATGTAAAGTTCATTAGCATTTCCACTCTCTGCCATTCCCATGATGGATCTTTCAAATTGAGTCCAGGTAATGTTGAATCGTCTAGCTTTTATTTTCCCCATGGCAGCCACAGCTTTCCACAGAGTTGAATAAAATGTCTGATTATTTTTTGTCCATATCACATAGACCAGGTTTATAGGACGAATGTTGTATCTAGCATGTTCCAATCACATAAAGATGTATTAGAACACACAGTTTCGTTAGTATGACAAATTCTCCAGTGTGGTGCAAAGTCAGATTTCTGCTGTTTCACCATTTTACAAGGTGGAACATTAGGTGGTGGTCTCCCAAGTCCTCTGGTAATGTTTTGTAAATCTGGATAATAAAAGTCAAGAGTCCAATGGATGTCTGCTGTAACATTAGTATCCCAATCATCTTGCATAGTCACCTTTTCACATAAGGGTATAGTATGATTAATCTGAAAACAAATAGGAAGTCCATCCAACTTTCCTGAATAGTTGAAATAAGCATGGTAAGCTAATATGTGACTGTCAGAAAAGTGTCCCATGAATTTCGTCTGATTATTATAAACAGGAATATCAACAGATTCTTCCCATGTCACAGGATGTATGACAGGAGGATTAGGAACATAAGCCCAATATACTTCAGCTCGACATCCCCGATGCAGCAACCAAAGTATGCTGATCAGCATTGCAAGGATTTGTAACAGCTTGTTCACACCCATCTCTCGTTCTCGATTCAGGGATAATCGCGTCATCTTTCTCCTCATCTGTCCCATTTTTGTTTTTGGCATGTCGGATACACTGTTCAGGAATCCACCTAGGAGACGTTTCGTTTGTAGGAAAAACACAAGCATAACCATGACCCCAGACCATTACTGGATCAGGGCCACACATAGTGCCATCTACAGGATCCTTCCAATACACTAAGGGTTTATTAACACTTTCTACACTCCACTGACGGTCTGCAGCAGACAGACCAGCATCCAATGTAAGAAAATTCAAAACAAATAAAGAATGTGATAATATAGAGGAAGGGATATCCTTTATTCCTCATATCTCCCTTTTATTTTATTAATTTGATTTTTTAAATAAATGATTACATTTTTTTAACAATTCCTTGTCCTTGTGGATTATATGGAATTCCAGTTTTATGTTGAATTGAAAATTGATGACAAAAATTCTTAAATCCTTTGCTAGTATAAGCAGGACCATTATCTGTTTTAATTGTTTTAGGAATTCCTAATATAGAAAAACATTTAATAGATGAGAACATACATGAGATAATTTCTCTCCACTTAAAGCGGATGCAATAACATAGTGGGAAAAAGTATCTACTACTATATGAACATAAGATAACTTCCCAAATTGAGGAATATGTGTAACATCCATTTGCCATAAATCATTAAGTACCAGTCCTCTTGGATTAATGCCATAATGAGGAACAGAAAGGAAGGGCACACAGGCTGAACAGGTTTTAACTATTGCACTAGCCTGTTCTCTAGTTATGTGGAACATCTTTCTTAGAGTCTTTGTAGACACATGGTGCAAAGCATGAAGCTCCTGTGCCTTATGGACATTATATACTTGAATTTTAGTTAAGTCATCAGCTAACTGATTTCTCAAAGACATTGGCCCTGGTAGATTAGAGTGACTTCTTATGTGACCTACAAAAATAGGATTTTCTCTTTGTAATAAAAGGGATTGAATTATACTCAAATATTGTTGTATAAATGATACTTTAGATTTAATAAGAGGAACTGTTTCTAACCAATGAAAAGCTTGAACAATATACATGCTATCTGTTATAATATTAAGGGCCTCAGAAAACAGCAACATAGCTTGATATATGGCATACAATTCTGCCATCTGTGCAGAGACATTTTCTAATTTCCAAGTATGCTTTGACTGTGGAGAAACCAAAACTGCTAGCCCATTAGAAGAGCCATCAGTATATATAGTTAAGGCATCCTTTATAGGAGCTTGTTTAACAATTTTAGGAAATATAATTCTATGATATGTAGCAAAGATAAGCAGTTTATCAAGTGGATAAGTATGTGATATTTCTCCTACATAATTAGCAAGCGAAATTGCAAATTCACCAAGCATATTTAATAACCAAGTGATCTGTGCTGCTTTATAAGGCAAAACAATTTTTGCAGGATCTTTTCCCAAATGAGCTATACTTAGTTTTCTTCCCTGTTGAATACTTTCAGCTACCTTTTCAGGATATGACTTCAAAGTGGGGGTTTGACTATGAGATCCATGTATCCAGCACAAAATTCCTTGTTGATACAAAACACCCGTAGGAGACATTTGAGTAGGCAGGATAATTAATACCCATGGTTTTGATATATCAGCAAATGTAAGTTGTGCATTTTCAATTGCTTTTTCTGCTAATCTTAAAGCTTTACGTCCTTCTTTTGTCACAGTTATAGATGAACTAGGATTTGAATCACCTTCCAGTACTTTAAATAAAGGACTTAATTCATGCGTACTAAGTTCTAGAAATGGTCTTATCCAGTTTATATCTCTTAATAATTTTTGAAAATCATTCAATGTCAACAACTGCTGTGTAGATACAAAAGGAAAGGTACGTTGCACCCTTTCTTGTGCTATCTTCAATCCATTTAATGTTAATTGTTGCTCCATATGGGCATATGCAGTTGCTAATAAATCAACATCTTTAGCAGCAATTAATATATCACCCATATAATGAATACACATAATTGAAGGAAATTGTTCTCTAGTTTGTCTAATACTTCTATCTACAAATTTCTGGCATAAAGTAGGACTGTTAGCCATCCCTTGAGGCAAGACTTTCCACTGATATCTAGCCATAGGTTCACTATAAACATTCTTTATTATAAACTTCCACTTTAATTCATGATTTAGTTTTCTTTAGATATCTTATAGGAAACTCTTTTACACCCAATAAAAACTGTTTAATAACTTATTTAAGTGGCCTTAGACTCATCAGCATAAGTCAGAGCCCAGCAGTTTTTATGGAAACAAAAAAAAAAAAGCTGTCTACTCAATCTTTGGCTGTTCTTAGAATGAGATGCTAAGTGCCAGAAACTGTAGTTATATATAGTAAACCAATGTAAAGAATAAAACCCAATGTAAAGAATAAAATTTTATGGCCAATTGTTTTTGTAAGATCTGTACTCTATCTAATACATAAATTTGTTATGGCATTTTCTTGGGGTCTAGGCAATTTAGTATGAGCTTTTAAATCATACATAGTTTTTAAAATTGGGCTGTATTTGTAAAATTTGAAAATGAGCAATGTCTAAAAAGGAAACAATTGTAAGCAATTATAAACCATGAGCTATATCCTGGCTATGAGTATCCAAATTAGAAGCCTAATTTTTACATTTTAAATGGTGGCTACAGTATGCAGTTCAATTCTTTGTACTGAAGCGGGTAAACTCAAGAGAGTAAACATGTAATTTTAATTTATATATATATTGTCTTTTTATTAAATGAGCTATCTATTAATACAGCAAACATACCTTTTATGGGCTATCTTTATAAATTTATAAGAAATATAAGAGCATGCATAGAGAAAAGCTGTAACAAATTGATCATGTATTAGGTCAAATATCAGTATTTTTTAACAATCAATTATATTATTTATTTGGAATAAGAAATATTTTACTAAGTTTTTTTTTAAGATACCTTTGTGATCTTAACCTATAATTTTTATATAACATAGCAATAGCTTCAAAACAGGATATTAAAAACTTTTAAAAATAAAGAAATATAAATCTATATTAATAATCCCTTTTATCAAAGGACTGTTATAAAACAGCCAACAACTAATTAATCTATATATCTATTAATAACGGTTTTTCGATTTTCTGTAAAATTATTTTTCTTTAATCACCAATTGTAGAAAGAAATTAGGGTTGTATCTCTCTTTGAGAGCATTAAACAGAGGCTTACATTCTTTTGTGGAGAGTTTAAAATAAGATCTTAGCCAATTAGCATCTACCAGAAACTTTTAGAAATAATTTAAAATAAGTAAACTATCTTTTTTTTAAATTGATTTTTTGTGTCACAATTTATTTATTAAAAACTCTTTTAGAGGATCAACTAATAAGCCAATTGTGCAACAAAAGTAGGGTTCATGTTTGATCCCAGATCAAATTCTTTTTTTTTTTTTTTTAATTTTTATTTTTCAGCAAATCAAAAAAATTTAAAAAGCATTCAAACAGAATAAAATGAAAAGAAACAAACAAGCAAAATACCAAGGGTCAGATATACTTATACAAGCATTCTATAGAGCCTTCAAACAAGCAATACTTTTTGAGCTATGTTTAAAAAAATTCAGAACCACAATAAGCTCCTTCACAAAGCAAATAATATTGAAATAGTGAAATCAAGTGTAAAACCCAACAAAAATGTATAAGTTATAGTCCAGTATCCCTCATGAATATACATACAAAAATTCTCAATGAAGTAGTTGCAAACTGAATACAAGAGATATAAAAAAATAATATTCCATGAATAACTGAACAACTGTTTTTTTGTTTTGTTTTGTTTTTTTTTTTTTAGAAGACCATACTCCATATACAGGCTGCATGTTTTGGGATAGCCCCCACTCCAGATGTTTGAGACCTACATGAAAACCAAGCTGCACATTTACAACATATGTGCAGGGAGGCCTAGGTTCAGCCATGGAGGTAGATCTGTGTAGACTAGGTATGCTCCACGGTTGGTGATTCAGTCTCTGAGAGCTCCAAGGGTTCAGGTTCGTTTACTCTGTTGATCTTCCTGTGCAGTTCCTATCTCCTTAGGGCCCACAATCCTTCCGCCTGTTCTTCTATAAGAGTCCTCAAGCTCCATCCTGTTTGGCTCTGGATGTCTGTATCTGTCTGAGTCAGCTGCTGGTTAGAGCCTCTCAGAGGACAGCTTGCCCCTGTCTGTTTCAGGCTGGAGGTTTAGATCCTGGGAGCTCTGGTTGAATCTTTTGATACTCGTTCTAAAAAGGACAAAGCACCCTCACTTTGGTCTTCCTCCTTCTTCTTGAGTTTCATGAGTTTATGCGTTGCATCTTAGGTTTGTGTGTTTTGGGGCTAATATCCGCTTATCAGTGAGTGCATACCATGTGTGTTCTTTTGTGATTAGGTCATCTCACTCAGGATGATATTTTCTAGCTCCATCCATTTTTTCTAAGAATTTCATGAGCTCATTAGTTTTAATGGCTGAGTAGTACTCCATTGTGTAAATGTACCACATTTTCTGTATCCATTCTTCTGTTGAAGGACATCTGGGTTCTTTCCAGCTTCTGGCTATTATGAATAAGGCCGCTATAAACATAGTGGAGCATGTGGCCCTGTTGCATGTTGAAATATCTTCTGGTATATACCCAGAGGGTATAGCTGGGTCCTCAGGTAACACCATGTTCAATTTTCTGAGGTATCGCCAGACTGCTTTCCATAGTGGTTGTACCACTTGCAATCCCACCAACAATGGAGGAGTGTTCCTCTTTCTCCACATCCTCGCCAACATCTGCTGTCACCTGTGTTTTGGATCTTAGCCAATCTGACTGGTGTGAGGTGGAATCTCAGTGTTGTTTTCATTTGCATTTCCCTGATGACTAGGGATGCTGAGCACTTCTTTAGATGTTTCTCAATCATTTGAGTTTCCTCAGTTGAGAGTTCTTTGTTCAACTCTCTACCCCATTTTTTAATAGGGTTATTTGATGGTCTGGAATCTAGTTTCTTCAGTTCTTTGTATACCTTGGATATTAGCCCTCTATCAGATGTAAGGTTGGTGAAGATCTTTTCCCCAGTCTGTTGGTCCCGCTTTGTCCTGTTGACCGTATCCTTTGCTTTACAGAAGCTTTGCAGTTTTATGAGATCCCATTTGTCAATTCTTGATCTTAGAGCATACCCCCATTGGTGTTCTGTTCAGGAACTTTTCCCCTGTGCCCATATGATCAAGGCTTTTCCCTATTTTCTCTTCTATTAGTTTCAGTGTAGCTGGTTTTATGTGGAGGTCCTTGATCCACTTGAAATTGAGCTTTGTACAAGGAGATAAGTATGGATCAATTTGCATTCTTCTACAAGTTGACCTCCAGTTGGACCAGCAACCATTTGTTGAAAATGCTGTCTTTTTTCCACTGGATAGTTTGAGCTCCTTTGTCGAAGATCAAGTGACCATAGGTATGGGGGGTTTATTTCTGGTCTTCTATTCTATTCCATTGATCCTCCTGACTGTCTCTGTTCCAATACCATGCCGTTTTTAACACTATTGCTTTGTAGTACAGCTTGAAACCGGGATGGAGATTCCCCCAGAAGTTCTTTTATTGTTTGAGTGTAGTTTTCGCTATCCTGGGTTTTTTGTTATTCCAAATGAATTTTAAAAATTGCTCTTTCTATCTCTGTAAAGAATTGAGTGGGAATTTTGATAGGGATTGCAATTAAATCTGTAGATTGCTTTCGGCAAGATAGCCATTTTTACTATATTAATCCTTCCAATCCATGAGCATGGGAGATCTTTCCATCTTCTGAGATCTCCTTCGATTTCTTTCTTCAGGGTGTTGAAGTTCTTGTCATACAGGTCTTTCACTTGTTTGGTTAGATTCACACCAAGATATTTTATACTATTTGTGACTATTGTGAATGGTGTCGTTTCCATAATTTCTTTCTCAGCCAGTTTATCCTTTGTGTAGAGGAGTGCTACTGATTTGTTTGAGTTAATTTTATACCCAGCCACTTTGCTAAAGTTGTTTATCAGGTTTAGGAGCTCTCTGGTGGAAGTTTTGGGGTCACTTAAGTATACTAACATGTCATCTGCAAATAGTGAAACTTTGACTTCTTCCTTTCCAATTTGTATCCCTTTGATCTCCTTCTGTTGCCTAATTGCTCTGGCTAGGACTTCCAGAACTATATTGAACAGGTAGGGGGAGAGTGGGCAGCCTTTTCTAGTCCCTGATTTTAATGGGATTGCTTCAAGTTTCTCTCCATTTAGTTTGATGTTGGCTACTGGCTTGCTGTATATTGCTTTTACTATGTTTAGGTATGGACCTTGAATTCCTGATCTTTCCAAGACTTTTATCATGAAGGGGTGTTGAATTTTGTCAAATGCTTTCTCAGCATCAAGAGATATGATCATGTGGTTTTTTTCTTTGAGTTTATTTATGTAGTGGATTACGTTGATGGATTTCCGTATATTGAACCAACCCTGCATTCCTGGGATAAAGCTTACTTGATCATGGTGGATAAGTGTTTTTGATGTGTTCTTGGATTCGGTTCGAGAGAATTTTATTCAGTATTTTTGCATCGATATTCATAAGGGAGATTGGTCTGAAGTTCTCTTTTCTTGTTGGATCTTTGTGTGGTTTAGGTATAAGCGTAATTGTGGCTTCATAGAATGAATTAGGTAGTGTTCCTTCCGTTTCTATTTTGTGGAATAGTTTGAAGAGAATTGGTATTAGATCTTCCTTGAAGGTTTGATAGAATTCTGCACTAAAACCATCTGGACCTGGACTTTTTTTGGTGGGGAGACTTTTAATGACTGCTTCTATTTCTTTCGCAGTTATGGGACTGTTAAGATGGTTTATCTGATCCTGATTTAACATTGGTAACTGATACTTGTCTAGAAAATTGTCCATTTCATCCAGATTTTCCAATTTTGTTGAGTATAGGCTTTTGTAGTAGGATCTGATGATTTGTTGAATTTCCTCGGTTTCTGTTGTTATGTCACCCTTTTCAGTTTGGATTTTACTGATTTGGATACTGTCTCTCTGCCCTCTGATTAGTCTGGCTAAGGGTTTATCTATTTTGTTGATTTTCTCAAAGAACCAGCTCCTGGTTTTATTGATTCTTTGTATAGTTCTCTTTGTTTCTATTTGGTTGATTTCAGCCCTGAGTTTAATTATTTCCTGCCGTCTACTCCTCTTGGGTGTTTTTGCTTCTTTTTGTTCTAGAGCTTTCAGGTGTGTTGTCAAGCTGCTAGTCTGTTCTCTCTCCAGTTTCTTTTTGTATGCACTTAGAGCTATGAGCTTTCCTCTTAGCACTGCCTTCAGTGTGTCCCATAGGTTTTGGTATGATGTGTCTTCATTTTCATTAAATTCTAAAAAGTCTTTAATTTCTTTCTTTATTTCTTCCCTGACCCCATTATCAAAGAGTAGAGTATTGTTCAGTTTCCATGTGAGTGTGGGCTTTCCATTGTCTTTGTTGTTATTGAAGACCAGCTTTAGACCATGGTGATCTGATAGGATGCATGGGATTATTTCGATTTTTTTTATATCTGTTGAGGCCTGTCTTGTGACCAATAATATGGTCTATTTTGGAGAAGGTACCAAGTGGTGCAGAGAAAAAGGTATATTCTTTTGTTTTTGGGTGAAATGTTCTATAGATATCTGTTAAGTCCATTTGGTTTAAAACTTCTGTTAGTTTCACTGTACTTCTGTCTAGTTTCCGTTTCCCTGATCTGTCCAGTGCTGAGAGTGGGGTATTGAAGTCTCCCACAATTATTGTGTGAGGTGCAATATGTGCTTTGAGCTTTAGTAAGGCTTCTTTTATGAAAGTGGGTGCTCTTGCATTTGGTGCATAGATGTTCAGAATTGAGAGTTCATGTTGGTTGACTTTTCCTTTGACAAATATGAAATGACCTTCCTTATCCTTTTTTATATCTTTAAGTTGAAAGTCAATTTTATTCGATATTAGAATGGCTACTCCAGCTTGTTTCCTAGGACCATTTGCTTGAAAAATTGTTTTCCAGCCTTTTACTCTAAGGTAGTGTCTGTCCTTGTCACTGAGGTGGGTTTCCTGTATGCAGCAAAATGTCGGATCCTGTTTGCGTATCCAGTCTGTTAGTCTATGTCTTTTTATTGGGGAATTGAGTCCATTGACATTAAGAGATATTAAGGAGAGGAGACTGTTGCTTCCTGTTATTTTTGCTAAAAGGGGAGGCATTGTTTGTGTGGCTATCTTATTTTGGGTTTGTTGGAAGTGGATTACTTTCTTGCTCTTTCTAGGGTATGATTGCTCTCCTTGTAATGGGTCTTTCCTGCTATAATTCTTTGTAGTGCTGGGTTTGTGGAAAGATATTGTGTAAATTTGGCTTTGTCATGGAATATCTTGGTTTCTCCATCTATGGTAATAGAGAGTTTTGCTGGGTATAGTAGCCTGGGCTGGCATTTGTGTTCTCTTAGGGTTTGCATGACATCTGACCAGGATCTTCTGGCTTTCATAGTCTCTGGTGAGAAGTCTGGTGTAATTCTGATAGGTCTGCCTTTATATGTTACTTGGCCTTTTTCTCTTACTGCTTTTAAAATTCTTTCTTTGTTTTGTGCATTTTCTGTTTTGATTATTATGTGACGGGAGGTATTTCTTTTCTGGTCTAGTCTATTTGGTGTTCTGTAGGCTTCTTGAATGATTATGGGCATCTCGTTCCTTAGGTTAGGGAAGTTTTCTTCTATGATTTTGTTGAAGATATTTACTGGCCCTTTAAGTTGTGAATCTTCACTCTCTTCTATACCTATTATCCTTAGGTTTGGTCTTCTCATTGTGTCCTGGATTTCCTGGATGTTTTGTGTTAAGAGTTTTTTGCATTTTTCGTTTTCCTTGACAGTTGTGTCAATATTTTCTATGGTATCTTCTGCACCTGAGATTCTCTCTTCTATCTCTTGTATTCTGTTGGTAATGCTTGCGTCTGTGACTCCTGATTTCTTTCTTAGGTTTTCTATCTCCAGAGTAGTCTCCCTTTGTGATTTCTTTATTGTTTCTATTTCCATTTTTATGTCCTGGATGGTTTTGTATAAATCCTTCACCTGTTTGGTTGTGTTCTCTTGTGATTCTTTAAGGGCTTTTACCTGTTTACCTGTGTTCTCCTCGGATTCTTTGAGAATGTTATTTATGTCCTTCTTAAAGTCCTCCATCATCATCATTAAAAGTGATTTTAGGTCTGACTCTTGCTTTCCTGGTGATATGGGGAGTTCAGGACTTAATGTGGGAGAACTAGGTTCTGATGATGACATGTGTTCTGGGTTGCTGGCCCTTGTATTCTTGGGCTTGCCTTTTGCCATCTGGTTCTCCTTGGTGCTACCTGTGCTGTCTCTGGCTGGAACCTGTCTTTCCTGTTCTCTTGGTTGTGTCAGAACTGTTTAGGTTGGGTGTCGCTGCTGAGGTTCGAGCTAGGCCCAGGATTTGCTCAGTGCTTTGGTCCGGACCGGAAGGAATCAGTGCTCTGGGCCAGGAGTGAGTTCCTGGATCCCTGTGGGACCTGGTTACTCCCTGTTTGGGCAGGTGTTACTGCCTCCTTGCTTAAGAAGCTGCTCGAGTTAGAGCTCCTGGGAGCCACGCTTCCTCTGGGTTCTGTGAGATTGGGTGCAGAGTTGCCGCCCGAGATCTGCTGAGTGCCCAGGCCCAAACCGGAAGGAACCAGTGCTGGGGCCAGGAGTGAGTACCTGGGTCCCGGTGGGTCCCAGTTACTCCCGGTTTGGGGCAAGTGTTGCTGCCTCCTTGCGTAGGAAGCTGCTTGGGTTAGAGCTCCTAGGAGCCCTGCTTCCCCTGGGTTCTGTGGGATTTGGTGTAGAGCTCCCGCGTGGGATCTGCTGGGAGCTCCGACCCAGACCGGAAGGAGCCGGTGCTCCGGGCCAGGAGTAAATCCCTTGGTCTCAGTGGGTCCCGGTGGGTCCCAGTTACTCCCTGTTTGGGGTGGATGTTGCTGTCTCCTTACCAGAGATACTGCCTGGGTCAGAGCTGCTGGGTGCCCCACTTCTTCCGGGTTTTGTGAGGTTCAGTGCAGAACTGCCTCCAGGGATCTGCTGCCTGGGCCCAGACCGGAAGCGGAAGTCCACACTCCCAGATCAAATTCTTATTGAGATCTCTTTTATATATCTGGTTTTTGAGTGACTCCAACTTTGAATTACCAGCTTTAATTCAGTTTTTGTTACCAAAATTGTAAATTTATAATCATACTCAATGATATATAACTAGGACAAGTAGAGCATATTTACATTTTTTTAAATATCAATCAAGAATAAAAATAAATGTACATTTAAACAAAAATTTCTTACCTTTTTAGCTGTAATTATAAGAGAAAAGCCACTTTCACTTATCTAACTAGGAAGGACTACTATCAACTCCCTTACTACAAAAACTGTTGGCCTCCTTTCAAGAGCCGCTTATGAAAACAGTTAACTCTTTTCAAGATTCTTTCTGCCAGTGCCCCTCTCCCAGCCACAGAGCAGGGTAATTTATCAGTATTTGCTGCAGTTTTCAAACATAGACAACAATCATTCATACCAGACAAAGACAAACAAATGACACATATGGACAAATTGGTATACCAATAACAGACAATAAACATAGAAAGCAAAACTGGGACTCTCTCCTCAAGAGAGCCAGAGAGACTAGGGCCTCCCCCAATCATCTCTTGCTTCTCAGGAGGGCTCTGTAATAAGCTTTTTGTTTTTCTTTTGTTAACATGCCAGAGAGCAGGCAACTTCTTTCCCTTTTACTCTTCCTCTCTCTCTCATATTCAAGGTTCAACTTTTTATCTCTTTCTTAGGAGGTATAATATTTTTTTATCAATAACCTTCTCTTGGGAGAACAACACTAATGAAAGTAAAAAGTTTTTAAAGATCTGTTTTTCTTAACCCTGGTTCCCTGTGTTCTGAAGATAGACTCTTGGTGCTGTGTCATAAAGAGTGATTGCTTAGAAAATGTTATCCGATGCTTTGTCTTTAACGAACTTTTAGGAGTCGAAGGTGGTGGAGCTGTGGGAGGTGGCAAGCTGTCTAAAGATCGTGATCGTGGCAATGATGGATGTAGCTTTTCCATAGATGAGCAAGTCTCCCTATTCCATTTCTCATCTCCTGTATCTCCTCTCAAACATTCTTTAATGAGAGACCAAAGAGTAAAAAGCATCAACAGGAACTTTCTCAGGACCATAAGCAGCATAATAGCTTCTAATTCTCTCTCCAACTGTATTCCAAGTTTCTCTGTTTATAGTTCCATCTCTTGGAAACCATGGACAAACTTCTTCTATGAAATCTAAAAAGTGGTTAATCTGTTTAGTTTGCACTCTAACCCCTCTAGCATTAAGCAATGATTTCAGCATACTTACAAAAATTCTCCTCTCCTTACTAGAAGCGAGCCACATTTTTATTTTTAGTTTTTACTTGTTTCTCTTTATTACTTGTTTCTCTTTATTATTTATTTCTTTTTATTACTCTTTATTACTTATTCCTCTTTATTACTTGTTTTGTCTGCTCGAAATCTCTGCTCTTTACCTTCGAAATCAACTCACCTACCGCGGCTTCGTGAAGGCAAGAACTGCCCTGTCCCTTAGTACCGAATGTCCTGGGTTTCGGCACCAAATGACGGAGACCAGCTCAAAAGAACCCCATAGCGAACAGACGGACTACAAGCTCTGGTGGCAAGTAGCAAAGCCTTTACTTTCAGTGTTACAGTATATACCAGCGGTGTGATTCAGCACTTTTCTGAAGATACAATAACATCTTCTACAGATACAATAACATCTAGTATGGATTAATAACTAACAGTGTTACCCAAACTATCTTCTTGAGAACCTTCTAAAGTATAACATTCTCACAACCTTGACAGCACTCCATGATCAAGAGAACACATTATCTCAGCCTCAAGGCCTCTCAGCCTCAAAGCCTCTTCAAAGGTGTATTTACTTATTCTCTGGAATACAGAAACAACTGCAAGGCATGCCAAGAGTCATGTCAGGTCACTCATCCCTTTCAGGAGGGGCAGCCCCTGTCTCTCCCCTAGAATCTCCAGCTAACCCTTTCAGGCCAGCAGAGCAGGTGCAGCCAGCAGTTCTCCTCAGTATGTAAGCTTTGGCAGTAGGGTCTCCCCATCAATTTCTGGAGAGTAGCTGGGTGGTGGTGCACACCTTACATGCAGCATTTGGGAGGCAGAGGTAGGTAGATCTCTGAGGTCAAGCCCAGCCTGGTCTGCAGAGTGAGCTCAAGGACTACTTAGAGAAACCTGTCTCTAAAAAGAATATATTTTCAAAGCCTATGCATGCAGGGTGTCTATGGGATCTCATTGTAACCCCATATCTGTTGTTGGTGATTTTAGATGCTAGCATGTGGTATATAGCTGTGGTATTCACCCCTACCCTTACTGTATGGTCATTTGAATAAAAGTAATTATATATATATATATATATATATATATATATATATATATATATGATAGTAGGTTTCTATATACCCACCAACTGATGAATGGATAATATACATTGGCACAATGGAATATTGAGCGATTAAGAAAGAAAAATAAAATTAAGTCATATGTGATAGTTCACACCATGGATCCCAGCACTCAGGAGGCAAAGGCAGGTGGATCTTTATGAGTTTAAGTTCATCCTGGTCTACAAAGGCAGTTCCAGGCCAGCCAGGGCTACTCAGGGAAACTGAATAGAACTGCAAACAGCCCTTGTGAGTGAGGTAATCCAGACCCAGAAAGGCAAGCATCATATGTTTTTTCTCATTTGTGCATGTCAGCTTTGACCTCCAGATGTATATACTTCACTGCACATACACACAGAGATCGGAAAATAATGAAGGGACCATGGAGGGGTGGGTACTCTCAAAGAGGGAAAACAGAACACAGTGGTATAAAGGATTAAAGAAATAACAGAAGAGGAAGGGTTAAACTGATCTGGGGGTGTGGCTGGCAGAGTAGAAGAGGGAATATGGGGAAGGATACTAAAGGCCTTTTGAAAAAGCCACATGGGCCTTCCAAAGTCCAAGATTGACAAGACAGGACTCTCATGACCCTACAGGTGGCCACAAGGTAAACAAGGAACACATAGAAAACTCCAGGGGTAGGGTCTCTGCAGGCCCCACCGAGCTATCCACTGGATCCAGGTGCTATGAGGGATGTTCTGATTGGCTCAGGATCCATCAGTTGAATAAATGAGCAGCATTGAAGAAAATGTGGACTGAAACTAAGGAGATTCAGTGCAAATGCTCTCATGGTGACTTTCTCAGTCAATCCTACACTATCCCAACTCTTTAAACATTGTATCTGAAAGATGTATTTAGTCTTTTTCATGTATGTGGGTGTTTTGCCTGCAGGTTTGTTTGCATACCATATGCAGGCCTGGTGCCTGTGGAGGGTATTAGAAGACACTCAACACTCTGGAACTGGAGGTACAGATGGTTGGCCAGACTCTATTTAGTCACTGGGAACTGGACTCCTGATTCTCTGGAAGAGCAGCCAATACTCTTAACCACATAGCTTTCTTTCTGACCCTGTAATATTTTATTTCTTGATAGTAACAGAATTAAGTTCTCTCATATGTCATCAGCCAGCAAACAGACAACATGAAATCCTCTCAATGCCCTGGAGAAAGGTAAAGGATTCAATTTAGGTAATGAAAATGTAAAAGATTTTGAGCTGTCACTTTGGGATTCAAATTGCAAGAGGTCCTGCAATTGAACTACCCTGGTGCTGGGATGCAGTGTGTCATGGCTTTGTAAGAGACACTGTTGGGAGACAATGACGTCTTCAGCTTATTACAGACTCCTAATGCTCTGAAACCTTCAAGATGGATGTATGTTTGAATGGATGAAAGAGTAAATGGATGAATGAGTTAATGGATGAAAGAGTAAATGGATGAAAGAGTGAATGGATGAATGAATACTAAAGTACTTTTCTGCATGTCCTAGGTGGCCCCTGTGAATGTCTGGCTGTGGTCCTCTAGGATCCAGAAGATAGAATCTGGCTTGTAGGAGAATCCAGTATCTGCCCATCTCTGGACAGATGGGCAGAATGAACTGAGGTCCTGGGTCACTCATTCTAGACCTGGACACTGAGGTTCTGTCCTCATGGATTCTCCAGGCCACTGGCTGAGGGAAGGATCCCACATGAGAGGGACAGGGGAACTGGTGGAGGCCCAGTGAGTGTTCTAGTTAGTGTCTAGAGAGCATCAACTTTTGAGGGGCTGAGGGTGTGGAAATAGGTGGTCCTTCGTCTTCCATGATGGAGAGGGAGACTGAGAAAGACCCTCTAATATATTTTATGAAGCATCCTTTTTGGACACAGTGGGATGATGTTAGAAGTGAAGAATGGACCATTGTGTGTGTGTTGGGAAGGATGAGGATTTTGGACATTAAACCCAGCATGTTGGTGCATACACTTTTCTTTCTTCTTTCTTTCTTTCCTTCCTTCCTTTCTTTCTTTCTTTCTTTCTTTTTTCTTTCTTTCTTTCTTTCTTTCTTTCTTTCTTTCTTCTTCCTTCCTTCCTTCCTTCCTTCCTTCCTTCCTTTCTTTCTTTCTTTCTTTTCTTCATTTTTTCTTTCTTTCTTTCCTTCCTTCCTTTCTTTCTATTTTACTTCCTTTCCCAAATCAGGGTTTCTCTGTTTAGCCATGGCTATCCTCGAACTCACACTGTAGACCAGGCTGGCCTCACACTCAGATGTTCCTCTGCCTCTGCCTCCTGATTGCTGGGATTAAAGATGCTCCACCACTGCCAATAATGGGAGCAGAGGCGGAGGCAGAGGCAGGCCAGACTCTATGTGTTCGAGGTCAGCCTGGTCTACACAGTAAGTTCCAGGACATTCTAAGCTACATAGAGAGACTCTATTACCTCCACCTCCACCCTGCTCAAACAAAGGTTATGGACAGTCTTCATCAGTGGGCCAAAGAAGAAATCATAAGGGGAAGCTAGAAAGACACAGAAATCTTTGAAATGCAAACAATACATCAAAACACATGTGGTGTTGCCAGAAACTGTGCTGGGAGGGAACCCAGAGCTCTGCAGCTGACACAGCACCAGTAACTGAGCCCCAGAGGCCAGAAGCGCAGATGAACTCAGCAGTCACATAAGGAAGGGAATAACCATCCCAGGAGAGACTGAGAGTTTAACACAGGGCAGGGAGGTGAGCCTAGGGACTGGTATAACACATTCCCACAAATACGTCAGGTAAAAAATTTGGGGTCTGGAAGGCATGTCTCTCTAACCACCAGAAGATGACATTTCACAAGAATCTATGATGACAAGTCACATCTTATCTTCCAATGCCAAGTCCAAGCTAGTCACATGACAAGTCATTGGCCCACTTTTGTCTCCACAAACCTGAAGTAAATTCCCAGTCAACACCAGAGGTGAAATGGAGTTCTGTAAATTTTCTTCTTTGATATTCCCTGGTCTTCACACTCTCCGAGATGGCCGGCCAGAGTCGGATGCTCCTGTGAATAATGTACCACATCTGTCTGATGGCTCTTCATGATCAGATGACAGTTGTAGATTTGGGGACATCCCTGCAGATGGGATGATTTGCACCATGATATCTGGGACACCTGCTATGAAACAGACTCTGTTGGGGACCTTCCAACATTGTACATGGCCTAGGGCAGATTCATCACTGTAGGCCAGCCTTCCTCTGCCATCCTCATGGGGGATGAGGGTGAGGAGACATGGTCCCGGAGCTAGAGGAACACTGTGCTGAGAAGGTGAGGGATTCCTTCTCCTGTTGGCACCAGAACTCAGAATAACCAATCTCCATGAGTTCTTGACCTCTCCAACTCCATGACAGCAGATTTCTGGTTCCCAGGTAGGAGTGGCCAGACCCAGGCACACAAAGGTTCACACCCTGTGCTCTCCTGACTCGGGCAGAGCCTATGTCTGAGGCACATCCTCCTTATGAGAGACTCCCCAAGGGAGGCTCGGCCCTGTTTGTCACAGTGTGCAGCTCAGGCACCTTTCCTAGTGTCGGAACTGACACCCTCCTTAATCATGTTTTAGCCACACATTTAACAGGAGCTTATGAGCAAAGGCTGCTGGTTGTCACCGTGCTTGGAAGTCACCCTGTACCCTGGGTGACCCAGACATCATGGTCCCTCTACCTTAGCCTTTGGAGTGCTGGGGTTCCAGGCATGTGCCACCAAGCCTCACTTGAGGTGGCATCATCTTCTAAATGATAAGGCTGCTCTCTGTGCCTCAGTTTTCTTACAACTAATAGAAGCCCCTGACCCTGAGAGTCTCAGTGAGACCCTCTAACACTGAAGGGCGTATGATTTAGAGCAGGAATTGTGGAGGGTGGGAAAGTTCCTGGTTCTCAGAGCCCCATATCTAATCAGCTTTGTCATCTGGCTCCAACTGTCTGAGAACGGTAGAAATGGCCTTCACATATGTATCCCGCCTGTGGTGAAGACCACAGGACCCAATCAGATGTGGTAGAGACATTGCAGAAGTGCATCATGGGGACTCAGGCCGCAGGATTGGATGTGTCTTTGGCAAGTGTTCTGTGGGGTTGACGCTTTCGGATGACTTCTTCTTCTTCTTTTTCTCATACTCCTCCTCCTTCTCCTTCTTCTTTTTCTCCTCCTCCTCCTCTTCTTTCTCCTCCTCTTCCTCCTCTTCCTTCTCCTCCTTCTTCTATTTCTCCTCCTCCTCTTCATTCTTCTCTTCCTCCACCTCCTCCTCCTCCTCCTCCTCCTCCTTCTTCTTCTGTCTCCTCCTCTTTCTCTTCCTCTTCCTCATCTTCCTTCTCCTTTTCCTCCCCTCCCCTCTTCTCTATAATACATGGTTTCAGAACAAGATAGATTTAATTAGAAAACTTATGCAACTAACAGAGAGATGCCCATATGCACCTTCCATGTTTTACTATGATTAACATTTTATATTAAGGTGATCTATGCATTACAGTCAATGAGTGAACGGTAATTCATGCCACAGTTATTTAGTTTGACTGCTTTGGGATTTTGTTTTTGTTTTTTGAGACAGTGCTTCTCTGTGTAGCTCTGGATGTCCTGGAACTTCCTCTGTTGACCCGGCTGACCTTAAACTTAGAGATCTGCCAGCTTCTGCCCTCCATGCACTAGGACTAAAGGTTTGGACAATTCTAAATGACCCAGCCTCAGTTTATTGAAAATGTTATTCACTTTCCTTGAGTATCTCTTTCGGTTACACGATATCTGGTGATGTTTAATTGTCCTGTCTCCTTGGGTTACTCTTGGTTGTGACACATTTTTTAGAAAATGATTTTAACCTTTAGTTTTTGTTATGTATATGAGCGTTTTATATATATGTGTGTGTCTGTACACCAGTTGAGTGTTGGACATTCTGGTTATGGAGTTACAGACACCTGTCGGCCGGGAATTAAACCCATGCTCTCTGCAAGAACACCCAGTGTTCTTAACTTCTGAGCCATCTCTCCAGCCCCTGGTTATAGCAGTTTATCAGAATTGTTTTTTTCAGACAGGGTCTCCTGTAATCCAAGCTAGTTTCTGTGTAGCTGGTTCTGATGCTCCTGTCACTGTCTCCCAAGTTTTAGAATCACAGGAGTACAATATGCCTGGCTTCCTCTCCTGTGATCGTCTTGGTGGCTTTGTAGATGAATGGTCAGGCGGTCGCAGCATGCCCCTCACTGGAGACTTGCTAGATGCTTTCCAGTAGGTTCTTGAGAGGAAAAGGACAGAGGTGAGGTGTCTTTCCCTCATTTTGTAGAAAGATCCCCACAAACCCTTTGTGAATAACCTGTGTCATATGTTTTAAGTGGCTTCACATACACTGTGCAGTCAAAGATGACCTTGAACTTCTGATCCTCCTGCCTCTACCTCCTGGTTGTTGGGGTGAAAAGCATGTGCTAATGCTGTCTGTCTGTTTGTTTGTTTGTTTGTTCGTTTTGTGATCTGGGAATTGAACTAAGGGCTTCCTACATGATAAATGAGCATCAGCTAAGGTATGTTCCTAGCTTTTCTTTTCCTGTTCCAAACAGTCATACTACAAGCCAGTGGGCTCCTTGCCTTGCACACCAGCACCTGTGTACAGAGATGACAAGCATGGGCCACAAAGCCTGGGCCCTGGGCAAATGGGCCACACTGCATCCTAGGGCCAACACTCGATTTGCTCAGTCTTAGCACTTTCCCTTCTTGTGGATGTAAATAAGAGATGTGAGGGTGTATTCTCCCCTCCCTCCTGGGACTCACGATGAGGTCTTTCCTACACACTGGTATGATATATGGAGCCTCCATTTTCATCAGTTATAAACCTTTTGGTTCATGACCATAGTGTGTGTGTGTGTGTGTCTATGTGTGTGTGTGCCTATGTCCACACTTGACTCCAAGCCCATATGTAGTTTTACGATAATACTGAAACTAGACATTGTGTTTTGAACAGGCTGAAATGAATGATGGTGTGAACAAGAAGACAGACATCTCATGTGCACACTTGGAAAGCTTGACTTTTCGAGGGCAGCAGTTCTGTCCCTGCCACTGGTGTAATGACTATCAAAATCCAGAAATGGGGAAAGGGCAGCCCTCAGATTCATAGGCCAGTGATCAATCCCAGGCAGTCAGAGGAAGATTGGAAACACAGGAAAAAGCTGGAAGACTCACATTCCCAATTTTGTAATGTTATGTAAAGCGTTGGGAGCCCACAATTTGACATTGGCATGTAAACAGATAGAGCAGTGGAAAAGAGCAGAGATGAAGGAGGAGGTCCACTCAGAGGTGCCAATCACAGAGATGCCAATCACTGAGATGCCAATCACAGAGGTGCCAATCCGTTTATTTACATGGGTGCCAGAAACACTCTCTAGGAAAGGAGAGGTCTCTTTATCAAATGGTGCTGGGACAACAAGATTCCTTGAGCACAGATATGAAGCCTCTTTCCTACCTCACACCTTGTAGAAGTTAACAGGAGATAGACATGGGGGCACATGTCTGCCGTCCTAGCTTTTAGAAAGCTGAGGTAGAAAGATTGTGAATTTGACGCTTAACTTGGAATATAAAAACCTTTCGAAAAAGCAAAAACAATGAAACAACCACCACCACCACCACCACAACAACAATCATTACCCCCTCCCAAATACATAACCCTGATACTCCCTCAGTTTGGGAGATGGAGTCTTAGAGCATGTTCTCCCCAAGCCTGAGAAAAAAGAAACAAACAAACAACAGTAGATGAACTGGACTTTGTTAAATGGTGATGTGGCTCAGTGGTTAAGAGCATGCAAAGCCTGGATAGACGACTCTATGGTTAAGAGCCTTTGTTGCCTCTATGAACTGAGTTCCGTTCCCAGTGTCCACAGGAGTAGCTCTCAACTGCCTGTAATTCTAGCTCCAGAAGACCGGATGTCTCTCACCTCCAAGAGGGCCTGAACATGCAATCATGCACAAATACACATAGTTGTTTTGAAAAAATAAAACATTTCATAACTCAAAAATCAAAGTTAGAGTTGGCTAGAGAGGTGGCTTGGCAGCTAAAGGGGGGATGCTCTTGGAGAGGACTCTAAAGCTCAGGTCCCAGTACCAAGTTGGACAGCTCCACACTGCTGGTAACTCTAGCTCCAGGGCATCTGATGCTCTCTTCTAGCCTTCATGGGCACACACTCTCAGCTGCTGCTCTAAGAAGGGACTATTAGGGACCTAGGAGCTGTCAGTTCATCCCAGCATAGATAAGCCAAGGTCAGATAGTCACATGTCTCCTCAGGCCATCCTGTGTGGTACAGGAGCCTAATGTCACCCAGCTTGGGGGGTGTTCTTGGTGAAACAGATCCTCTGAGTCCCAAACACTGGAGCCACTATAGGTTCCTGTAGGAGGAGCTGTTGTCTCTGGTCTGAGGGATCTGGTCTCCCATTCACTTTGTTACCTAGTTCCCTGCAGAACTCTGGACACACTGGATCCCAGGTCTGATGTTCAGGAAGAAATTGCACCTGTATATCCCTGTATTCTCCCATCAACCAATGACATGCGTGGCCTTTGTCAATATGGAAGGGCAGAGGGAGGTGACACTCTGGTCTTGGTGACATTTCCTAATTCCTGGGGTCTCCTGTATCCCAGGGTGATGGGTTAGATAAGTTTGCTGTGGTCACAGTGTCAATTCCCTCTAAGGGCCCTGGTCTTCCTGACTCTGGGGTTCTATACAAGAGTGGGGCTGGAGCCGGCCCCTCCTCTAGGCTGCTCACTTCCCTCAGGCTGCCCTTTCTCCACAAACAGTAGGGTTGAACTCAAGCATATCTGTAAATCGTCACTGGACTTAGACACACAGAGAGGGAAGCCCAGTGTTGTCCCTGCCCTGCACCCTTATCCCAGCCAGGCTGTGCACCTCATATTTAGAGCTTCAAGTTTTCAGGGCCTGACTTTTGTCCTCTGAGCCTGTTGAATTCTCAGAAAGCTGTCCTGCCTGACATGGACAATGGCAGCCCATAAAGAGCTGATGGGTCCCAGAGGAGAGGGTAGGAGGGAAGGCTCCCTGTGCACATGACTGGGTACTGCAGGCTGTTTAGGGTGGGCACTCAGAGCTCTCTGTCTATGTCGGCAGGGTGGCTGTGTAGAATCCATGCCAGTCCTCTTCAGGACCCTAGGGCCTTAGCTACTGTTCTATTTCTGTGAAGAGACACCAAGGCAAAGGCAACTCATAAAATAAAGCATTTAATTGGGGCTTGATTACAGTGTCAGAGGTGAGTCCATGATTATCATGGCACAAAGAAGACCATGACACTGGAGCAGTAGCTTAGAGCTTTGCATCCTGATCTACAGGCAGCAGGGAGAGTGAGCATAAGAGAGAGGTAGGAGGTACCTGACAGAGAGAGAGGGGGGGGATACTGACATAAAACCTAAATCTTCCATCTCTAAGCATAGCCCCCTCTTTTGTTAAAAGCTCAGGAGAGGAAGCAAACAGTTCATGGAAGCAGCACGGGAGGTGGTGTTGTAGCACTGAATTAGCAAACGGGGATATTTTAAGAGGAGGGCAATGATCCACTCATCCTAATCTGGCAGACAGCACTGCACACACTGTAGCATGTATGTGCCTCATTATGCAGCCACAGTTCAGCTTCTGTCCCATTTGTATCCATCGATGGCCAATGATACACAGAAACCACCTCTTCAGAAACAGTGTGGCACTGTCCTGGGATTCACTGGGAGCTGGCCAGCAGGACGCAGGCGGAGGCTTAAGCATCTCTAGGATCTCAAAACAACCCTGGCATAGAGGAGGAAGTGGCACACATGTCCTATGAGGGTACTGGATGTGGTGAACCCGGCAGCCCAGCCCTGGGGGAGCTGAAGGAGCACGGTCATGAGTTGGGTGCCAGCTTGGGCTCCATGGTGAGACTAGATTAAAATTACAAAAACTAACAGAGAACCATTGGGAGACAGGGAACAGCTGTTACATGGGAAACACCAGACGAAACAAGCATGGTGACATGACTCTTTGGGAATCAAGTTCAGGTAGCATTGTGGCAGCATTCCAGGTCAGGCTGCATGTGTTCTAGATGACATTTACTCGGTGTCATTAACAATATCATTAGGACCACAGCCAGGGTTGTGCCGACGGCTGAGTCAGCAAAGCATGTGTCTTGTAATTGTGAGGACTTGAGTCTGCCTCCCAAGATGCCACGGGAGAGAATGGGGGAGGGGCGAACCTAGGAGGAACTAGAAACCTATTGCAATGGAAACTCCCAGGAATCTATGGGGTGATCCTAGCTAAGATTCCAAGCAATGACAATAGGAAGCCTGAATTGGCTATGTCCTCTGTCCAGTGGAGGAACTGTGACACAATCCCAGTCACAAAGCCTTTAACCTACAATTTGTCTGCTTGCAGGATACACTGGGGTAACTGTGGTGCAGAAATTGTGGAAGTGGCCAATCATGGCTGACCAGCTCGAGAGGGCACCCATTCCTGACAGTGCCTGGAGAGCCCGAAACCGAGGCTGGAGAGTCCAAGAGATCTAGGATAGAACCAAAGACAACTGGCAAAAAAAAAAAAAAGACAAAAGTCAATGAAATGATTCCTAATGATATTCTGCTATACTCAGAGAGTCACGCCTAGCCCAGTTGTCATCAGGGAGACTTCCCCCAGGAGCTGGTAGGAAGAGATGCAGAGACCCCCAACCCAACATTAGATGAGGCTTGAGGAACCCTGTGGAAGAGGAGGAAGAAAGAATGAAGGAGCCAGTGTGGTCAAGGACAGCATAAGAAACCTACAGAACCAACTAACCTGGGCCCATAGGGGCTCACAGAGACTGAACTGCCAACCAGGGAGCCTGCATGGAACTGACCTAGGCCCTTGAACATATGTCACAGTTGTGTAGTTTGGTCTTTTTTGGGGACTCCTACAGTGGGAGCGAGGGCTGTCTCTGACTCTGCTTTCTGCCTTGGGGGTCCTTCCCTCCTATTGAGTGGTCCTGTTGAGCCTGAATAGGAGAGGAGGTGCCTAGTCTGCAACTTGATATGCCCTGTCTGGCTGATGTCCAAGAGAGGCCTGCTCTTTTCTGAAGGAAAATGGAGGAAAAATGGATAGAGAAGAGAGGAGGGAAGGGAGGGTGAAGTGGGGACTAGGAGGAGAACAGGTGGGATAAATCTTGATCAGAGAGTAAAACAAACAATAAAAACTGTGGTCACGGTGGCACAAGTGTGAGTCTGTGGCTGGGAAGGAGGACACTTTTTGGCATTTTGAAAATGGCGTGTGGTGGGGGCAGTCAGCTGCAGCAGTAGACTTTAGTCTGTTCCCACTCAGCTTCTCAGGTCATTACTGTTCCTGTGCACATGGGTGTCCTGTGCCCGCCTAGGCAAATTGGGCAAGCCCCAGACAAGTGAGAGACCTTGCTTTTTTTTTTTTTTTTTTTTTTTAAAGACACCTAAGGTTGGTCTCTGGTTTCCATACACACACACACACACACACACACACACACACACACCACACACACAGAGAAATAGAGGGAGAGAGAGAGAGAGAGAGAGAGAGAGAGAGAGAGAGAGAGAGAGAGAGAGAGAGAGAGAGAAAGTGATCAGGGACAGCCAGTATCAGCAACAGCACAGTACTGGTGACTTCTCTGAGTGTTGAAGGGAGGTGAAGACACATTTCCCTCAGGAAGCAGTTTTCTATTGCTTAGACAAATAGAGATCTGGTACTCAGAGACGTCAGCCACACCTTTTGGCAGTAGGTTCCAGGCACAGGACACCCATGTGCACAGGAACAGTAATGGCCTGCAAAGCCGAGTGGGAGCAGACTAAAGTCCACTGCTGCAGCTGACTGTCCCCACCACACGCCATTTCAGACAGCAGGAATGGAGCGGACCTGAGCTTGGCAGTGTCTGTGGGAAGCAGAGCCTCTAGAACATTCTCCATTGGGCAGGCATGTGAACTGTTAATCTGGCAAAAAAAGGCTGTCTCTTGTTACCTGCAGGTAGGATGGCGGGTATGCCTGGCTGAAGGGAAGGGTGCAGCCTGTGCTACATTTGTGGGTTTGTTTGTGTGGATCCTTTCAGTCCTCAGTCCACCCCCTCCTCTTACTCCTCCTTCTCCTCATTGTCTTCCTCCTCATCTTCTTCATCCTCTCCTCCTTCTTTTCATCTTCCTTGTTCTCCTCCCACTCTTCTTCTTACTCTCCTGCTTCTCCTACATCTCCGCTTCCCTCTCCTCCCTTCCTACCTCTCTGACCTGTCTCTCTGCTTGTATGTATATATGTATATATGTATGTATGTACGTAGGCACACATCTGTGTGTGTGTGTGAAGGTAAGAGTTCAACCTTAGATGTCATTTATCAGTGTACTATTCATTTTTTTTTTTTTTGTAGCTCTGTCGTTGTGGCTCACACCTTTAATCCCAGCACTTGGGAGCCAGGTCAATAGGGTCTCTATGAGTTTGAGGCGAGCCTGGTCCACAACCAAGGACAATGGGACAATCAGGACAACAAAGACTACACAGAAAACCCTCTCTGGAAAAACCCAAAATAAAAACAAACACCCAAAAAGACACCTCCCGCCCATGCCAAAAGAAACAAGCCAACAAAAAAACAGGCTGTCCTGGTTTTGGTGGAGCTTGCTCATTTCCCTAGGCTGTGTGTTTCCAGCTCTCCAGGGCTAGAGCTACAATCATGTCTTATCGAACCTCACTTTTTCCTCATGGGTTCTGGGGACCTGACAGTGGTCTTCCTGCTTTTCTGACTGTGGTGTCTACTGAGTCCTAGGTTTATCTCTTTGGTTTGTTATTTGTTTTCTCTGAGGCAAGGTTTCTCCCTGTAATCCTGGGTATCCTGGAACTCTCTCTATAGACCAAGCTGGGCTGGAACTCATAGAGATCCACCTGCCTCTGCCTCCCAAGTGCTTGGATGTGACACCACCACCTGGCATCTTTAGATTTTAAGATTACATTTGATTTGCTTATTTTTCTTGTGATCATTAGTGTGTGGCGTGTGTTTGTAGTTGTACAATGATTTTATCTGCTGATCATCTCACGACCCCCCTCCTCTATTTATCTATTAAAGTTTTCCTGTTATTTCATGGATCCCAAGGCCTGGAGCTTTGGGTACTTCCGCTTACCCTGAAAGAATGAACTGTATAGAGAGAAATTAAGTTGATGGACAGGGGGTGAGGAGGAGCCACCACACGGTGGCAGCCAAATCCCACGGCTGGCTCCCCAAAGCTCAAGCAACATCGCCCCAACTCTCCCAGGCACTTCATTTTCCCATGTTGACTCCAGAATCACAGGAAACTCATGGCTTGTTTAATACATTTTATTGAGCCATAACAGAGAGTGACTGCCTGCACAGGGTAGCTACCCGAGTCGGAGGATGGGGTAGGTCAGGGGCTCAGGTGGAGCAGAGGTGGGACTCAGGATGGGAGCAGGAGAGGAAATCAGGGATGCCACGTGGGCAGAAGCAGCATGTTAGGAGCAACAGAGGTCACCCTGGATGGTATTCAGAACGTTTTGGGGACATAGCGGTAGATCCAGTCTAAGTAATAGGTGACCCGAGTGTAGATGCCAGGCCTGTTGGGCTCTGCGCAGCCATCACCCCAGCTCACTACTCCTGCCTGAAGCCAGGTGTCTTTGACCATGCAGACCAGAGGTCCTCCGGAGTCACCCTACAGAAGATAGGAGTCAGTGTCCCCTAAAGGCTGGTTAGGGGTGGCAGGGTGAGGGGACAGAAGCTCACCTGGCAGGAGTCATGTTCTTCATTCCCAGCACACAGCATGTCATCACGGACAATGTGGACATTTTCACCTGTGATGCGACCTTTATGATATTTCCTTCACAAAGGCGGTTTTCTACAATGGGAACTTGCACCTCCTTCAAAGGATATGGTGGCGGCAGGGTTACTGTGGGTGAAAGAAAGACCATCATGTGGACAGATCCCAGGTGGCTGGCTGGGATGAATTCAGCTAACCCTGTTCTCTGAGGACAGTTCTGTTCACAAGACCCTCTTTGAGCAATGCCCACTTCATTCAGCCCTCCAACCTGGCTTCTTCCTCTAGTCTGTGCTTGGACTTCTGACCTTATACAGAGAAGGAGGACAGTCCCTAAGGGTCATTAGGGAGCCATCTGGTCGGTGGACGGCAGGGGTAAACGTGGTCGCCTCACTTCAACATAGCTGGCTCTCGCCTAGGCTGTGTAGAGGATCCTGGTGGCCCCTGGACTTAGACACCATTCTCAATCCCTAGCTCTGTGTACATGGAGATGGATCCATCCTGTGGTCCACAGCCAGGGCCTGCTCATGGCCCCACACCTGAAGCT
Organism: Mastomys natalensis; assembly: GCA_021653895.1. Taxonomy (NCBI): domain Eukaryota; kingdom Metazoa; phylum Chordata; class Mammalia; order Rodentia; family Muridae; genus Mastomys; species Mastomys natalensis. Next base: position 27,827 of record JAJTUV010000713.1, read on the forward strand.
CTACTCTCTGAGTTGTCAAAGACCACTAGGGAGCAGGGAATCTGGCACTGGGAGCCCCCAAGGGCGCTGTCCAGCTCCATATAATGCCAGTCGACTCAGCGACAGACCATGAAATGCTGGTCCCTGAAGTTGTAAACAGCTTCTTTCCTTGTTCCTGTGTGTGTGTTTGTTGTGTGTGTGTGTGTGTGTGTGTGTGTGTGTGTGGTGTGTAGTGTGTGTGTGTGTTGTGTGTGTGTGTTTGTGACATTGTTGGTAAATGTGCTCTCACAGTTCCTAAATCAAGTCTTTGAAATACAATCAGACTGTGGCCCGTTCAGACATAAGCTTTGACTTTTGAGGGACAAACGACTTATCCTAGCTATGCTGGGGTGTTAGGGATCATGGAACTGAGACCCCTGTTGTTTTGATGCTTCCCACTTCCTGGGTCTTCAGATTTCCATCCTACAAGTTGGAGGGAAAGCACTGTGCTGAGGATGTGGAGTGGCCACGCCCTCATCTGTCTAACCCTCGGGTGTCTCTAACACATACCATCATCGTCGATGTCACCCCAGCCTGTCACCCAGCACAATGTTCCAGAGGGGAAGGTCTCTGAGGCAGGAGGCAGGGAGACAGGGTGGACATAGCAGGAAATGTTCACAGGGTTTGTGAGTTTCAGCAGGGCAATGTCTGCCCCATCCTGGACGATGTAGTAGTCAGGGTGTGTGATGATCTGGCTCACAGTCAGCAAGTGGTCATGGTAATAGAGGTACTGCTTTTGGAGCTGTACTCTGAGATATTTGGGATCAGCGATATACCTAAAGAAAGAGGTATTCGTTTAGGAAGCCTGTGTCACTTCCAGAAACCCCCAGATGGTGTGTGATGATCTCAACCCACAACACTCTCCTACCCATTCCTTGTCCCACCCTACCAAGCCCAGAGAGACTCACGGTCCCACACAGTGTGCTGCAGTGAGCACCCACTGTGGGTGGATGAGGGAGCCGCCGCATGAATGCATCCAGTAGCTGCCTTTCCTACGCAGGCTCACCTGCCAGGGCCACTTGTTCTCAGGTGCATCCTGTCCCCCCACAATGCCCTCTCGTGACATACCTGGACCTGGGGATAATACAGAGCTAGTCTTAGTATGCTGGCAAGTGAGCTACAAGGGTCAGGGAGAGGGACAGGGAGATCCCAGGGAGAACTCACCAGGGGCTGCATGCACCAGACTGGACAGGAGGGGCAGTGTCAGCAGCAGCAGCTTCAGCATTTGGACACAGTGAGAAGTAGTGGGGGCCCAGTTGGAGGTGAGGGCTAGACTAGTCTGAACAGGTTGTGGGGTGCAGAACAAGCCAGGAACCCAGGAGCACGAAGGTGGATCCATTCCAGGAGTTTGAAGTCTCTAGTGGTTCACAGCCACACTCAGATGTCAGAGACTCTCAGAGCTTAGCTGCTTTGATCTTCTGTACCCAACCTCAAGTTCCCTTTCCATTTATCCTTCCAGATCAGGGTGGGGTGGGAGGAAGAGCATGCTACCTTCCAACCAAGCCAGGAGGAAATGGGTGACTCAGATTCAGGGCCCAAGTGTCTGGGCAAAGAAGGGGCTCTGTCATCCTTCCGCTATATTAGACAGAGATCTGTGGATAAACCCTGTACTTTGGCCTCTGGGCAATATCTGATGACCAGTAGTTTCTGCTCATCCAACGCATCTGTGCTTCAGCAGCAGAGAGGCAACACATGGAAAGTAGGGGCTTGCAGAGAAGCCACCAGCCTCTCCACAGGCACTTGCCACCCCTGCACCTGTTCCTGGATACCACCCTCTTGTTGATCCACCCTACTCTGTGACCTGCCTTGGCCTACTGATCACTAGTCTTTAATCCTCTCCTTACCTTGAAGTCCTGTCCCTCCCTGGTTTGCCTGCCCCCTTGTGGATCTCTCTTATTCCCTGCAGGTTCTAAGCCTTACCAGGCTGTGCCTTCTCCACACACCAGCATCTCCATTGGAACTCCAGGAGGCAGCGTGAGGTGGTCAGAGGGTGTCCTGCGATGTCTCTGTGCTCCCCACTGGTTCTCTCACATAGGCATGCTTTTAAAAATAATCATATGTTTGCTAATTGTTTGAGAATTTCATACCATGCATTTTGATGAAATCCACCTTCTTCCCCAACTCTTCCCTTAGCTACTCTTTCCGTCCTCACCTATCCATCTGATTGAGACTTTCCTCCCTGCCCCGACTCCAGTGTTTACTGTGCAACTACTCTTGGGAGTGAGGCCTGCCCTAGAGTGTTGTCAGCCCACCAGGTGTTCCACCAGTGAAGAAAAGTGAGCATCTCTCTCCTACAGCAGCTAACCCATGATGATAGTTCCTCAGCTATCTGTGCGATGTTGTGTCCAAACCCCTGTCTCCATGCTAGCATTTTGTGGAGCTTGAGAATGTGCAGGTCTTGTGCATGTTGTCACAGTTGCGATGAATTTGTTTGTGCAACTGCCGTGTTGTATCCAAAACTATTATTTCCTTGAGGTTGTCTACCACCTCTGGATAATAAACTTTCTGCCCTCTTTTCCTGATCCTTCTGGGAGGCATGAAACATGTGCAACTCATTTATGGCTGAGCACTGCAAGTCTCTTACTCTCTCTACATTGGACAGTTCGGGGAGGGGTGTCTCTTGTTAAGTGTCATCTCCTGTAGGAGATGGATATAATGAGTCAGTAGAAGTTGTCTGATGCTATGTCCATTCAACCAAATAATGGATTCTCCCCCAGGGCTTATGACCTTTACAACCACAGGATATTGGTCCCATTACCAGTGCCAGGAATGGGTTCTATCTCTTGGAGCAGGGTTTGCATCCAAGGTGAAAGCGGTTGGTTACTTCTGTATTGTTATTGCCACTATTGTGCCATGGGCATATCTTTCCAGGCCAGTCATCACTGTAGCTTGCTGGGTGAGAGGAATGGTTCCTTTTCTCTCCTGCTGTTGTGATTAGCCCCTTTGTGCACTATGAAAACTAGCCTGCAAGGATTATGTGTCTAGGCCAGTATCAGCTTGATTACCCCATGTTCTGTGACTCAAGTATGTAGCCTTTGGCAATAAGGTCTCCCCATCAAGTTCTGGAGAGTAGCTGGTGGTGGTGCATACCTTCCATCCCAGCATTCGGGAGGCAGAGGTAGGTAAATCTCAGAGATCAAGCCCAGCCTGGTCTGCAGAGTGAGCTCAAGGACTACTTGGAGAAACCTGTCTCTAAAAAGAATATATTTTCAAAGTCTATACATGGAGGGTGTCTATGGGATCTCATTGTAACCCCATATCAGTTGTTGGTGATTTAAATGCTAGCATGTGGTGTATAGCTGAGGTATTCACCCCCTACCCTTACTGTATGGTTATTTGAGTAAAACAATTTTTATATATGTATGTATTTTAGGAACCTTCTACGATAGTAGGTTTCTATATACCCACCAACTGATGAATGGATAATCAAAATGTGGTACATTGACACAATGGAATATTGAGCCGTTAAGAAAAATAAAATTAAAAAATAAAATTAAGTCATATGGGATAGTTCACACCATGGATCCCAGCACTCAGGAGGTAAAGATAAGTAGATCTTTGTGAGTTTAAGTTCATCCTGGTCTACAAATGGAGTTCCAGGCCAGCCAGGGCTACTCAGGGAAACTGGATAGAACTAGAAACAGCCCTTGTGAGTGAGGTAATCCAGACCCTGAAAGGCAAGCATCATATGTTTTTTCTCATTTGTGCATGTCAGCTCTGACCTCAGATGTATATACTTCACTGCACATACACACAGAGATCGGAAAATAATGAAGGGACCATGGAGGGGTGGGTACTCTCCAAAGAGGGAAAACAGAACACAGTGGTATAAAGGATTAAAGGAATAACAGAAGAGGAAGGGTTAAACTGATCTAAGGCTGTAGCCAGCAGAGTAGAAGGGCGAATATGGGGAAGGATACTAAAGGCCTTTTGAAAAAGCCACATGGGCCTTCCAAAGTCCCAGATTGACAAGACAGGACTCTCATGACCCACAGGTGGCCACAAGGTAAACAAGGAACACATAGAAAACTCCAGGGGTAGGGGCTCAGCAGGCACCACCGAGCTATCCACTGGATCCAGGTGCTATGAGGGATGTTCTGATTGGCTCAGGATCCATCAGTTGAATAAATGAGCAGCCTTGAAGAAGATGTGGATTTTAACTAAGGAGACTCAGTGCAAATGCTCTCATGGTGACTTTCTCAGTCAATCCTACACTATCCCAACTCTTTAAACATTGTATCTGAAAGATGTATTTAGTCTTTTTCATATATGTGGGTGTTTTGCCTGCAGGTTTGTTTGCATACCATATGCAGGCCTGGTACCTGTGTAGGTTTTTAGAAGACACTCAATACCCTGGAACTGGAGGTACAGATGTTTGTCCAGACACTATTTAGCCACTGGGAACTGGACTCCTGATTCTCTGGAAGAGCAGCCAATACTCTTAACCACATAGCTTTCTTTCTGACCCTATAATATTTTATTTCTTGATAGTAACAGAATTAAATTCTCTCATATGTCATCAGCCAGGAAACAGACAACTGACAACATGAAATCCTCTCAATGCCCTGGAGAAAGGTAAAGGATTCAATTTAGGTAATGAAAATGTAAAAGATTTTGGGCTGTCACTTTGGGATTCAAATTGCAAGAGGTCCTGCAATTGAACTACCCTGGTGCTGGGATGCAGTGTGTCATGGCTTTGTAAGAGACACTGTTGGGACACAATGACCTCTTCAGCTTATTACAGTCTCCTAATGCTCTGAAAACTTCAAGATGGATGAATGAGTGAATGGATGAAAGAGTACATGGATGAATGAGTGAATGGATGAAAGAGTAAATGGATGAATGAGTGAATGGATGAAAGAGTAAATGGATGAATGAGTGAATGGTGAATGAACACCAGAATAGTTTTCTGCAGGTAGCCCCATGAATGTCTGGCTGTGGTCCTCTAGGATCCTGAAGATAGGATCTGGATTGTATGAGAATCCAGTGTCTGTCCGGCTCTAGACAGATGGGCAGAATGAACTGAGTTCCTCGTTCACTCATTCTAGACCTGGACACTGAGGTTCTGTCCTCATGGATTCTCCAGGCCACTGGCTGAGGGAAGGATCCCACATGAGAGGGACAGGGGAACTGGTGGAGGCCCAGTGAGCATTCTAGTTAGTGTCTAGGGGACATCAACTTTTGAGGAGCTGAAGGTGTGGGAATAGGTGGTCCTTCGTCTTCCATGATGGAGAGGGAGCCTGAGAAAGACCCTCTAATATATTTTATGAAGCATCCTTTTTGGACACATTGGGATGATGTTAGAAGTGAAGAATGGACCAGTGTGTGTGTGTGTTGGGAAGGATTAAGATTTTGGACATTAAACTCAGCATGCTGGTGTACACACTTTTCTTTCCTTCTTTCTTCCTTCTTTTCTTTCATTCATTCACTCTTTCTTTCTTTGTTTCATTCTTCCTTTCTTTCTTTCTGTTTTTCTTTCTTTCCTTCCTTCCTTCCTTTCTTTCTTTCTTTCTTTTTTCTTTCTTTCTTTCTTTCTTTCTTTCTTTCTTTCTTTTCTTTCTTTCTTCTTTCTATTTTTCTTCCTTTCCCAAATCAGGTTTCTCTGTGTAGCCCTGGCTGTCCTGGAACTCACACTGTAGACCAGGCTGGCCTCACACTCAGACTCTATGTTTTCTAGGTCAATGTGGTCTATACAGTAAGTTTCAGGTCATTCAAAGCTACATAGAGTGACCCTATTACCTTCACCTCCACCCGCCCACAAAAGGTTATGGACAGTCTTCATCAGTGGGCCAAAGAAGAAATCGTAAGGGGAGCTAGAAAGACACAGAAATTTGTGAAATGAAAACAATACATCAAAACACCTGGGGTGTTGTCAGAAACCGTGCTGGGGGGGAACCCAGAGCTCTGCAGCTGACACAGCACCAGTAACTCAGCCCCAGAGGACAGAAGAGCAGATGAACTCAGCAGTCACATAAGGAAGGGAATAACCATCCCAGGAGAGACTGACAGTGTAACACAGGGCAGGGAGGTGAACCTAGGGACCGGTATAACACATTCCCACAAATACGTCAGGTAAAAAGTTTGGGATCCGGAAAGCTTGTCTTTCCAAACACCAGAAGATGACATTTCACAAGAATCTATGATGACAAGTCACATCTTATCTTCCAATGCCAAGTCCAAGCTAGTCACATGACAAGTCATTGGCCCACTTTGTCCCCACAAACCTGAGCTAAATGTCCAGTCAACAGCACAGGTGAAATGGGGTTCTGTAAATTTTCTCTTTGATATTCCCTGGTCTTCACACTCTCCGAGATGGCCTGCCAGAGTCGGATGCTCCTGTGAATAATGTACCACATCTGTCTGATGGCTCTTTGTGCTCAGATGACAGTTGTAGATTTGGGGACATCCCCGCAGATGGGATGATTTCCACCATCCCATCAGGGCACCTGCTATGAAACAGACTCTGTTGGGGACATTTGCCAACACTGCACATGGCCTAGGGCAGATTCATCACTGTAGGCCAGCCTTCCTCTGCCATCCTCATGGGGATGAGGGTGAGGAGACATGGTCCCGGAGCTAGAGGAACACTGTGCTGAGAAGGTGAGGGATTCCTTCTCCTGTTGGCACCAGAACTCAGAATAACCAATCTCCATGAGTTCTTGACCTCTCCAACTCCATGACAGCAGATTTCTGGTTCCCAGGTAGGAGTGGCCAGACCCAGGCACACAAAGGTTCACACCATGTGCTCTCCTGACTCGGGCAGAGCCTATGTCTGAGGCACATCCTCCTTATGAGAGACTCCCCAAGGGAGGCTCGGCCCTGTTTGTCACAGTGTGCAGCTCAGGCACCTTTCCTAGTGTCGGAACTGACATCCTCCTTAATCATGTTTCAGCCACACATTTAACAGGAGCTTATGAGCAAAGGCTGCTGGTTGTCATCCTGCTTGGAAGTCACCCTGTACCCTGGGTGACCCAGACATCATGGTCCCTCTCCCTTAGCCTTTGGAGTGCTGGGGTTTCAGGCATGTGCCCCCAAGCCTCACTGAGGTGGCATCATCTTCCAAATGATAAGGCTGCTCTCCGTTCCTCAGTTTTCTTACATCTAATAGAAGCCCCCTGACCCTGAGAGTCTCAGTGAGACCCTCTAACACTGAAGGGCATATGATTTAGAGCAGGAATTGTGGAGGGTGGGAAAGTCCCTGGCTCTCAGAGCCCCATATCTAATCAGCTTAGTCATCTGGCTCCAACCGTCTGAGAACGGTAGAAATGGCCTTCACATATGTATCCCGCCTGTGGTGAAGACCACAGGACCCAAGCAGATGTGGTGGAGACATTGCAGAATTGCATCATGGGGACTCAGGCCGCAGGATTGGATGTGTCTTTGTCAAGTTTTCTGTGGGGTTGACGCTATTTCTCTTTATTTTCTTCTTCTTGTTCTTCTTGCTCTTCTTCTTGTTCTTCTTCTTGTTCTTCTTCTTGTTCTTCTTTTTCTTCTTCTTCTTCTTCTTCTTCTTCTTCTTCTTCTTCTTCTTCTTCTTCTTTCTTCTTCTTCTTCTTCTTCTTTCTTCTCCTTCTCCTCCTCCTCCTCCTCCCTCCTCCTCCTCCTCCTCCTCCTCCTCCTCCTTTCTTCCTCTCCTCCTCCTTCTTTTTCTCCTCCTGTTTCTCTTCCTCTTCCTCATCTTCCTTCTCCTTTTCCTCCCTCCCCTCTTCTCTATAATACATGGTTTCAGAACAAGATAGATTTAATTAGAAAACTTATACAGCTAGCAGAGAGATGCCCATATGCACCTTCCATGTTTTACTATGATTAACATTCTATATTAAGGTGATCTATGCATTACAGTCAATGAGTCAATGGCAATTCATTCCACAGTTATTTTAGTTTGATTGTTTTGGGATTTTGTTTTTGTTTTTTGAGACAGTGCTTCTCTGTGTAGCTCTGGATGTCCTGGAACTTACTGAGTCGACCAGGCTGACCTTAAACTTAGAGATCTGCCAGCTTCTGCCCTCCACGCACTAGGACTAAAGGTTTGGACAATTCTAAATGACCCAGCCTCAGTTTATTGAAAATGTTATTCACTTTCCTCAAGTATCTCTTTCGGTTACACGATATCTGGTGATGTTTAATTGTCCTGTCTCTTTGTGTTACTCTTGTTTGAGAGTTTTTTTGTTTGTTTGTTTGTTTTGTTTTTGTTTTTTCCCGAGACAGGGATTCTCCGTGTAGCCCTGGCTGTCCTGGAACTCACTCTGTAGACCAGGCTGGCCTCGAACTCAGAAATCTGCCTGCCTCTGTCTCCAAGTACTGGGATTAAAGTCCTCCACTACCACTGCCCGGCTGAGACAGGTTTTTTAAAAATGATTTTAACCTTTAGTTTTATAGTATGTATATGAGCATTCTACCTACATTTGTGTGTCTGTACATCAGTTGAGTGTTGAACATTCTGGGACTGGAGTTACAGACAGCTGTGGCCTGGTTATTAAACCCATGCTCTCTGCAAGAACACCCAGCCAGTGTTCTTAACTTCTGAGCTATCTCTCCAGTCCCTGGTTATAACAGTTTATCAGAATTGTTTTTTTCAGACAGGGTCTCCTGTAATCCAAGCTAGTTTCTTTGTAGCTGGTTCTGATGCTCCTGTCACTGTCTCTCAAGTTTTAGAATCAGAGGAGTACAGTATGCCTGGCTTCCTCTCCTGCTGATCCTCTTGGTGGCTTTGTAGATGAATGGTCAGGCGGTCGCAGCATGCCCCTCACTGGAGACTTGCTAGATGCTTTCCAGTAGGTTCTTGAGAGGAAAAGGACAGAGGTGAGGTGTCTTTCCCTCATTTTGTAGAAAGATCCCCACAAACCCTTTGTGAATAATCTGTGTCATATGTTTTAAGTGGCTTCACATACACTGTGCAGTCAAAGATGACTTTCAACTTCTGATCCTCCTGCCTCTACCTCCTGGTTGTTGGGGTGAAAAGTATGTGCTACTGCTGTCTGTCTGTCTGTTTGTTTGTTTGTTTTGTGGTCTGGGAATTGAACTAAGGGCTTCCTACATGATAAATGAGTATCAGCTAAGGTATGTTCCTAGCTCTTCTTTTCCTGTTCCAAACAGTCATACTACAAGCCAGTGGGCTCCTTGCCTTGCACACCAGCACCTGTGTACAGAGATGACAAGCATGGGCCACAAAGCCTGGGCCCTGGGCAAATGGGCCACACTGCATCCTAGGGCCAACATTCGATTTGCTCAGTCTTAGCACTTTCCCTTCTTGTTGATGTAAATAAGAGATGTGAGGGTGTGTTCTCCCCTCCCTCCTGGGACTCACGATGAGGTCTTTCCTACACACGGGTATGATATATGGAGCCTCCATTTTCATCAGTTAGAAACCTTTTGGTTCATGACCATAATGTGTGTCTGTGTGTGTGTGTGTCTATGTCCACACTTGACTCCAAGCCCATATGTAGTTTTACGACAATACTGAAACTAGACATTGTGTTTTGAACAGGCTAAAATGAAAGGAGGTGTGAACAAGAAGACAGACATCTCATGTGCACACTTGGAAAGCTTGACATTTCGAGGACAGCAGTTCTGTCCCTGCCACTGGTGTAATGACTATCAAAATCCAGAAATGGGGAATGGGCAGCCCTCAGATTCATAGGCCAGCGATCAACCCCAGGCAGTCAGAGGAAGATTGGAAACACAGGAAAAAGCTGGAAGACTCACATTCCCAATTTTGTAATGTTGTGTAAAGCGTTGGGAGCCCACAGTTTGACATTGACATGTAAACAGTGGAAAAGAGCAGAGATGAAGGAGGAGGTCCACTCAGAGATGCCAATCACAGAGGTGCTAATCCGTTTATTGAAACAGGTGCCAGGATCATTCTCTGGAAAGGAGAGGTCTCTTCATCAAATGGTGCTGGGACAACAGGATCCCTTGAGCACAGAAATGAAGCCTCTTTCCTACCTCATACCTTGTAGAAGTTAACAGGAGACAGACATGGGGGCACATGTCTGCTGTCCTAGCTCTTAGAAAGCTGAGGTAGAAAGATTGTGATTTTGATGCTTAACTTGGAATATAAAATCCTTTCTAAAAAACAAAAACAACCAAACAACAACAATCATTACCCTCTCCTCAAATACATAACCCAGATACTCCCTCAGTTTGGGAGATGGAGTCTTAGAGCATGTTCTCCCCAAGCCTGAGATACAGAGAAACAGACAAACAACAGTAGATGAATTGGACTTTGTCAAACGGTGGTGTGGCTCAGAGGATGGTTAAGAGCATGCAAAGCCTGGAGAGACGACTCTATGGTTAAGAGCCTTTGTTGCCTCTAGGAACTGAATTCTGTTCCCAGCGTCCACAGGACTAGCTCACAACTCCCTGTAATTCCAGATCTAGAAGACCTGACGTCTCTCGCCTCCAAGAGGGCCTGAACATGCAATAATGCACTAGTACACATAGTTGTTTTGAAAAATTAAAACATTTCATAACTCAAAAATCAAAGGCTAGGTTTACTAGAGAGATGGCTTGGCAGCTAAGAGGGGGATGCTCTTGTAGAGGACTCTGTTCTAAAGCTCAGGTCCCAGTACCTTGTTGGACAGCTCCACACTCTGGTAACTCTAGCTCCAAGGGGTCTGATGCTGTCTTCTAGACTCATGGGCACACATACACACTCGCTCACATACACACATATACACTCCCATACACATACACACTCACTCACATATATACACACTCACATACACTCATACACACATACACACACAAACATACACATTCACACATACATACATTTACACACAATCACACACAGATTCACATCCATTCACACACATCCATTCACACACTCTCACACACACATTCATTCACTCTCACACACACACACATTCACACGCAATACACACACACACACACATTCACATATCTCTCTTTCACATATACATTCACACATAAACATTCACACAGATATTCACAACTCTCTCTCTCTCACACACACACATACACACACACGCACACACACATACACACACACAATACACTCTTCATAATACACAGATGCCAGTGAAGATGTGGGAATACACTTGGCTATCACTCAGGAAACACAGTACAAACTACTCAACATTCCTCCGCACATGAAGAAGAACGGCTATCTTAACAAGGGATTTGCACTAGTGAGATAGGCCAGTCTGTGATAGCGTGGGCACTAAGATCAACAACTTAGAAGTGGGGCCCCGGGAAACTGAAATTCTTCTTTAAGGCAAAGGACACTGTCAACACAGTGGCCAAATGGCAGCCTACTGAATGGGAAAAGATTTTCTCTTTTTGTCAACTGCACAACCATAGAGGTCTAATACCTGAAATATATAAAGCACTTAACAAATTAGATATAAAAAATAATCCAATTAAAAATGGGGTACATATCTAAACAGAGAATTCTCAATAGAGGAATCATGAATGGCTGAAAAATACTAAAAGATATGTTCAAAATCCTTAGCCATCAGGGTAATGCAAATGAAAACTGCTTTCAGAGTCCATTTTAGTAAAACTGTCAGAATGGCTAAGCTCAATAACACAAGTGGCAGCTCATGGTGGCAAGGATGTGGAGCAAGGGGAACACCCGCCCACTGCTGGCAGGAGTATAAACTTGTACAGCCACTATGAAAATCAATATGGTTGTTCCTTAGAAAACTGAGAATCGATCTGCCTCAAGACCCAGCTATACCACTCTTGGGCATACACCCAAGTGACAATCCATCCTACCACAAGGACACTTGCCCAAACATGATCATTACTGCTTAATTCATAATAGCCACAAACTGAAAACAAGTCAGATGCTCCTCAGTGGATGAATGGAGAAAGAAAAATGTGGTACGTTTACCCAGTGGAGTATTACTCAGCTGTTAAAAAAAAACCAGCATCATGAAATTTGCAGGAAAATGGGTGGAACTAGAAAAAAAAATCACCCTGAGTGAGGCAATTCAGATACAGAAAGACAAATATGGTATGTATTCCCTTATAAGTGGAAGTTAGCTATTAAGTGAATGATTATCAAACTACAGTCCACAGACCCAGAGAGGTTAGGTAAAGAGGAGGGCTCTCTGGAACATGTAGACCTCCATTAGAAGAAGAAATAGAATAAATTTTGTGAGTGGACAGGGGACAGATGAGGATAGGAACAAGAGTGACTGGGTTGTGGAGGGATGAAGAGTCAGGGGACGGGGAGGGAGAGAGAGAGAGCTGGAATTAGGAAGCATTGCACAGGTAATATTGAATCCAAGTGCAGTGGAAACTTCCTGGAATCTATGAGGGTGACCTTAGTGAATACCCCTCCTAATGAAAGACACGAAGTGTGAATTGGCCATCTTTTGTAGCCAGACAATGCTTCCAATGGTGAGACTGGGCGGTGTTCAGTCGTTGGCCAAGGAAGTCCCGTGGAGATCCCTAGACAACGCAGTGATGCTAGCACAGAGGGCCACTCTCTGAAAACTGACAGCAGGGTCCCCTTGCCAAAGACAACATCCACATGGCTCATTGAATGTTGAGAGGCTACACTGGTGCCTGGCGGGAGCCTTCATCCCTGTTTTAGACTCTTTGGTGCAAGAAGATACTTTTGCCAGCTATAGAAACAGAAACCTTGACATCAACCCAGCTACAAAACACTCACCCTACAATCTGTCCTGCCTGCAAGATGTGCTGGGGCAATGGTGCCCCAGAACTTGTGGGAGTGGTCAACCAATGTTTGGTTTAACTTGAGACCCATGCCCTACACTGCCTGGATGGTAAGGAACTGGAGACTGGATAGCCCAGAAACCTAAGGTAGAACCATATACAACTGGGAAAAAAAAGAAATTATTCCTAATGATATTTTGCTATACTTGTAAATTGGTGCCTTGCCCAGTTATCATCAGAGAGGCTTCCTCCAGCAGCAGATGAGAGTTGATGCGAGACCCACAGCTAGGCATTATTCCTGGAGAGATTTTAAATTGGAGGTCTCCATTGGATCCTTCCCCTAGGAGACTGGGGAAGCCCACAGAAGAGGGGGAGGAAAGACTGTAGGAGTCAGAGGGGGTGGACGAAAGCAAGAGATCATGGCTCACTGAATCAACGAAGCAGGGCTCCCAGGGGCTCCCAGAGACTGAAGCGGCAAGCACGGGGCCTGCATGGGTTGACAGTAGGTCCTCTGTGTATGTTATTGGCAGTTAGATTGGTGCTTCTGTGGACTCCTACCAGTGGGAGTGGGTGTATCTCTGACTTTTTTGCCTACTCTAGGAACTTGTCCTCCTACAGGGTTGCCTTGCTTGTTTTGTCCTGTTTGACTGTCATCTCTTGGAGGCTTGCTCTTCTGTGAATTGGAAATGGAGGGCTATGGATCTGGGGCAGAGAGAAGGTGGGGGGTAACTGGGAGGAATGGAGGGAGGGGAAACTGTGGTTGGGATGTATTGTATGAGAGAAGAATCTATTTTCAATAAAAAAATAAACTTTTAACATTAAAAAAGTGTATAAAGGCACTTGCCACTAAACCTGACCACCTGAGTTGAGCCCTGGGACCCACATGGTAGAAGGAGGGAACCAACTCCTGCTTATTGTCCTGTGGCCTCCATACATGTATTGTGTGTGATGTGTGTGTGTGTGCACACACATGGATATGAGCTTGCTGGAGACCTAGCCTACTTGTTGAGTTCTGGTCCAGTGGGAGAGCTGGTCTCAAAACACAAACAAGAAAAAGAAAAAAGAGAGAAGAAGAAGAAGAAGAAGAAGAAGAAGAAGAAGAAGAAGAAGAAGAAGAAGAAAAGAAGAAGAAGAAGAAGAAGAAGAAGAGAGATACAGAGAGACATAGAGAGAGAGAGAGAAGTGGGCAGCACACAGCACTTGAGGAATGACACATATATGTAGACATGTACATGTGCACTTGCACAAGCATAAACATGCGCACGAACACACACACACACTCACACACAATTTCAGACAGAAATTTCCAGGAAAGCCATTTGTCCATTTTAAAAAATTTTATTTCTGGACTACTTAATAGTTTGGACTGTGTGAGAGCTTCAGATTTTCACTGGCCTCTCCTATTTCTTTTCTTTCTTTTTTTAAAAAGGGGAACAGTTTTTTTATGGTGCTGCCCTACAGCCCCTGAGTCAGGGCACATCTAAAGACACTGTCACCAAGAATTCTCAGGTATTGTTTGGTACCCACCTACCACCTCAGTGGGAGAAGGAGCCAGACTAGAATCCCAGGTATACTTGATCTCTCTTCTATGTCCATTAGTCTGAAGTAGACTACTGGTCTATTCAGTCCCTTTTCTGGGCTTTTCTGAGCCTAACATTTCTGAGGATTGCATTTTGTAAAATTACCTTCAAGCAGGGCTGTCTGATATTTCTCACAATTAGGCTGAAGTCAGACATCTCATGACACCACCACAGATGTGACTCAGACCTAGTGGTGTCTTATCAGATGCCTGCCATTTCACTTCTTGGTGCTTGATGCTTGATAAGAGGCCCTCAGCCTTCCTAGAGACGATCCTCTGTCCCCCTCACCACCATGCACTTAGCCATGCACCTAGGGCTGGCAGTGAAACTTTATCTGATTTCTTAACGGAATTTTAATCAGCGATTCACTTATCTGTGACTACATTGACTCACAGTCTTCTATTTTGGTCAATGAATCTCCATGTCTTTCTTTTCCTCAGTTCCTATTTGCTATGCGAGGTTCTGACAAGGACTCTGGGGCCTCCTGGAAGCTGGCTTCTGTCTTTAGACTCTTGCTCCATCTCTCTTACATTATCTAATTATGGAAAATAATTTCAGGCTCCTGTTGCACTTCCTTTGATTCAGAATCCTTCCACTGGCAAACGATGTCTAGGAACCCCCATCTGGGGATGGGTGCTGTACGTAGCTCTCAGAGTGTCTGCACCTTTGCTCCTTCTCAGGGGACAAAGTTAGGGATTACACACACATGTGTGTACGAACTCAGACACATGCATGTGCTTATGCAGAGCACATGGGCACACATACTGTCAAGTGAACTCTTTCTCTGTGGAGATTTAAACAAACACGTCCTCCTCCTTATAAAAGCACTAATGACAAAATCAAGGTATGATTCCAAAGTCAAACTTGGGATACCATGGGGCAAACGGACTGTGTCACCAGACAGAAGAACTGGTAAGGATGAGCAGGCTCCAAAACTGGGGAATCTCAGAATTGAGAATGACAGGCATGGAGCCAGCTCTCTGGCAAACTACCTGACCTGGAACATGTAACCACGACACCCCACTGAGAGGACCATGACAATCAGTCACATAGCATAAAAACTTGGAGTTCTCCATGCTAATGAGGTATCTAAATAGGTCAATGAGCGAGCTTCCCTTCCTGGACATTCCTTCCCACAAAAGGTATTAATTCCTGATTTACCCTGATTAAGGTGCATGCATTTATATCCACCACCAAATAAAACAGTTTAGACAAGCAAGGACCCTCTCCTTCATCAAGGATGGCCAAGGGTGGTGGTGGGGAGGAGGCCTTCATTGCAAAGAGCCCTGCTTAACTCTCCCCAAAAGACTTCTCGCTTCAAACCCCTTGGACCAAACTGGATTCCACCCAGTCTGGGCTCAGCTATCCCTTCCCTGCCTGATGCATAGATACCCCAAGAGGACGAGTGGACCTCCCCCACAACCTGTTTCCAACTCCCAGTGGTACACAGCATCGTCTGGGTACACAGGAGGTTGGGAACCACAGTATCCCCTCAGACTACACTGTTTCTCACCCAGGGAAACACGGACTAGGACTCCTATTATGGACGGTGTTCTGCCTCCCCTGAGCGGCTTGCTGGTGGTGCTCAGGCATGCCAGTGGTGAGGCAGCCAGGCAGCCTGACCAGGAACAAAGTGTTTCTTGAATTTACAGAACAATGATAAGGGATTACTTACAGGAGGGTGGGTAACCCCAAAGCAATTGCATCATCTAACAGTCTCACCTCAACACGGACAATGATTCCTCCTCCCCTACTTAATCTCCCATACTCTATAACACTTGTACCTCCCCAGCCTATGAGATTGTGTGCATTTAGGGCATGACTGTATGCCATCTAATGACCCTTGATATCCCTTCCTCCTCCTCCTTCTCCTCCTCCTTCTCCTCCTCCTCCTCTTCATCCTCCTCTTCCTTTTCTTCCTTTTGTTTTTTCAAGACAGGGTTTCTCTGTGTACCCCTAGCTGTCCTGGAACTCACTGTGTAGATCAGGCTGGCCTGGAACTCACAGAGATCCACCTGCCTCTGCCTCTCAAGTGCTGGGATCACCTGTCTGGCCCTCTCCTTTTTTCTATGAAGAAATCAACAGACAGCATCTGTTCTGATGAGACGACAGTTGTCATGCTGCAGGAGAGCACTCTACAACACATCCCCGTGTGCATTCATGCTCACACACCCACACCTCACACCTGTGTTTCCATAGCTACAATGAAAACCATAAGCTCTTGGTTACAATTCTCTCTCAAAGGGTCACCCAAATTTACTTCCTTTTTATCTTGGGCCCCCTACCTGTCCTCCAGGCAAAGAAGAGAACAAAGGTCATGCACCAGGTTGGCCTAGGTCTCCAGCAGCCCTGATTCTGGCTCAGTCTCTGTGTAGCCCTGCCTTCTCTCTCCATAGGGGAAACTAAGGCTCAGAGTGAGGTTATTAGCCAAAGTCTCATGTAGAGGGTCTGCCTATCCTGATTCACTCAGGTTATGCTAAGCTCACTCCTAGGGGTTTCTATCACAGCCCCGGAGGTACCTACCATGACCAGGTTCAATGTCACCATCTAAGAGGCAAGTGACTTAGGGGAGTCCCTATTAGCATTGCACCTGGGCAGCTGGCCCAGAGGGCTGGTCATTGCCTCCTCCTTTGGGCTGCGATGCCCTCTGCTGGAGACACCAAGAACTGTGGCATGAGGATCAAACCAGGCTTTGCAGAAGGTTGGTTGTAGCTTACATAGGAAAGCTTCAGGGTTCTGCAAATGCAGGGATGCCCAAATTTAGCAAGACTGCAACATACAAAAGCACTCATATTTCCATAATAATTGGGAAGTAAACTTGGAAGTCAATACCATTCCGAGCACTAGCTGTAAGGATTATGTATCTTCTTGGTTGTGTGGTTTCTTCAAACTGTCAATTATTTTCAGTTATATTTTGATAGTTCATATTTAAAGATCTGTTCATTTCCAGAACTTTCTTGATGTGGAACTAGATTGTGTCTTCTTACCACCTTCTTTCTGGGACAGAACTTTCTTGTCAGATTCCAGGGTAGCAGAGACCCTGGTAACACATTCTCTTAGAATCTGCCATGCTGAGAAAGCTTTGCTCTTTTTGAATTTTGTTTTGAGCCAGGATCTTTCTATGTAGTCCAGATCTCTACCCTCTTCCAGGATTACATGCATGGGCTATCACTTTCACCTCCTTAGATTAGCTATTGGTTTGGCTAATCTCGGTCTGAACTAAGCAGTATTCTTGGGAGTACAGGATCCACAGCCCCCGACTCAGTGGTGCATGCAGGCCCTAACCCCTCTGGGCCCTTAACAGTCGAAGACTCCTGTGTGTTCTTAGGACATCTCTCTCTGCCATCTTTGGACCCCTGCATTCTGTCTTGTCAGCTTTGTTTGAGAATGGTGGGGGTATCTTGTTAGAGAGTAAGCCTGTTTTGAGTTGTCCAAGGAGTCCAGATGAGTAAGTCCCTGAAGTGTGTAGAGAGCAGGGTAGGGCGGTCCTCAGAGAAACCCAGGAAGTGTCAGTGGGGACCAAGCTGGTGATGGACTCTTGAGGAGGGGACTGTAGATCCCTGACCTGCAGGACAGAGGAACCAGGCAGTAGGGTGGATGGGGAGGCAGGGCAGTGATCATCCCTGGTCCTGGGGTGGTAGCTTATGAGGAGAGGCTGGTAGCTTCTTTTCAGGTTGCCCTCCTCTGTGTGTGTTACCCCTCAGCTGATGAAACGCTCTATGGAAGTCTCAGTTTATCAGATGTCTGATAAGTAGCCTCCCCCCTCCCAACGGGAGACCTGGGCAAATATGGCCTGGAGGTCACACTGCACGATTTATCTGTAGAGCTTTGCCTGATAGGTCAGCAGGGCCCATTGTACCGGGACAGTTGGTACTGATCTCTGCCAAAATCAGCTGATTGCTACTTTGACAAGGGACCTCATGTGATCCTCTTCAGTGGAAAGCTGAGCCCAACCCTGAGGACTCAGAGGACTTAAGATGAATCGTTACCCGTTTTGCCTCTTTGCTCCTTTTGGGGTGGCTCACAGACACCATGATCTCCTGTCCTGTCTCGTTCTTGGGAAATGTGTTAGAGTGTGTCAACATGTCATGCTAGGGTGACACTGAGCCAGGAGTCTTCTTGAGACCTCCTCTATATCCCTGGGACAGTTGGAAGGAGCACCAGCTCGGCGATGGGGAGCACTCAACTGAGACATATTCTCAGTATGCTGTGCTCTCTGTCCATAGAGCCAGAGCAGAGTAGCATCCTGAACAGAGTAGCGGCGTGATCTCGGGGCCACATCTGTCCAGGTCTCCTGATGTGGAGGGCTGCTTATGGGACATCTGATAAGCTGAGCCTTTCATCGGGCATTTCACCAGCTGAGGGGCAAGACACAAAGAGGGGCAAATCTGAGAAGAGGCTACCAGTCTTCCCTCAGAAGATACACCTTCCCAGGGAGAGCTGGAGATGACCACTGTCCTGTCTCCCATCCACCCCTCTGCCTGACTCTCCTGTCCTAGACCCAGAGCAGTTGGATCTCAGAACTCTGCCTTCCATAAATAAATACCAAGACTCCATGCAGTGTGTGTGTGTGTGTGTGTGTGTGTGTGTGTGTGTGTGTGTGTATGTGTGTCTGGTCCTCTGGTTGTACACTCAACCTTGTGACCCATGAGCATGAGAAGGACATCTGGGTGGCAGGGACATATGTTACATGAAGGTCTTTGATCTAAATCATCATTTCCTTTGTGTGTGGATTGGAGGGTGCTGTGCCCCTCCTCTCATGCACTCTGGGCTGGAAAAATAAAAAGGCAGAGGACAGCAGGCCAAGGAAGAGGAGCAGAGACAGCCAAGGTAAAGTCCTTTCCCAGAGCCCTTGGTGTCTGTCACTCTGAAGCAGAGTAACCACGCTTGTGACCTTAGTAACCTGGTGCATCAAGACTCCTGGGAACCTGTCCTCCATCTTGCGGGGCCCTGGTTTCATTCTGGACTTGATATTCTGCCAACCCCATCCAGCCCTGTCTCCCAGCTGGACTCAGGCTGCACTGCTCACTGCTTCCAGATGCTGAAGCTGCTCCTGGCACTGTCCCTCCTGACTAGTCTGGTGTATGCAGCCCCTCGTGAGTTGTCCTGAGCTCTCCTTGCCTCTCTCCCTGACCTTCACAGGCCACAGGAATGGGGGAGATGGAGACTCCCAGGGATAGCTCCAATTCAGAAGGGGCAAGGCAGGGCACTGAGGTTGTTTCTTGTCTTTCTTCAGGCCCAGCCAAGGAGCGAGCGGGCATCGTGGGAGGACATGAGGCTTCTGAGAGTAAATGGCCCTGGCAGGTCAGTCTGAGATTTAAATCCAACTTCTGGATGCATTTCTGTGGCGGCTCCCTCATCCACCCACAGTGGGTGCTCACTGCAGCGCACTGTGTGGGACCGTGAGTCTACCTGGGACTGGCATGGTGGGATGGGTCAAGATTATTCCCACTGTCCCTAGTGTCCCTGAGGATGCTCCCATCCAGGCTGGAGCCTTCTAAGCAGGATTGAACTCTTCTAGGCACATCAGGAGCCCAGAGCTCTTCCGAGTGCAGCTTCGTGAGCAGTATCTATACTATGGGGACCAGCTACTGCCGGTGAACCGGATCGTTGTGCACCCCCACTATTACACGGTCGAGGGTGGGGCAGACATCGCCTTGCTCGAGCTTGAGGACCCTGTGAATGTCTCCACCCATATCCACCCCATATCCCTGCCCCCTGCCTTGGAGACCTTCCCCACAGGGACATCGTGTTGGGTGACAGGCTGGGGCGACATTGATAATGATGGTATGAGGCAAGGATAGATACCAGTTAGGCAGGGTCTAAGTCTCATCCAACTCTAACATTAGAGGGTGTGCAGGGATTCCAATGGCTGGCCAGAGATGGTTACTAATGAACTTTCTCAAAAGGCTGCACTTCTCTCACCCCAGAGCCTCTCCCGCCACCTTATCCTCTGAAGCAAGTGAAGGTCCCCATTGTGGAAAATGGGCTGTGTGATCGGAAGTACCATACTGGCCTCTACACAGGAGATGATTTTCCCATTGTCCATGATGGCATGCTGTGTGCTGGAAATACCAGGAAAGACTCCTGCCAGGTATGTCCTGTGTCCCCCTGCACCCCACCCCATCTGGTCTCCATATGGTGTGCTGACCCCTGTCTTCCTCAGGGTGACTCAGGGGGTCCGCTGGTCTGCAAAGTGAATGGTACCTGGCTGCAAGCAGGAGTGGTCAGCTGGGGTGAGGGCTGCGCACAGCCCAACAGGCCTGGCATCTACACCCGGGTGACGTATTACTTGGACTGGATCCACCGCTATGTCCCTGAGCATTCCTGAAACCCATCCAGTGTCAGGGAAGAACCAGCCCCTGCTGTCTTTAACTCACTGCTTCCTGCCCAGGTGGAACCCTTGCCTTCCTTGTCCTCTGTTGCCCCCGTCTTCTGGTCTTCTGGGTGTCCCTCTGAGGCCCCACTCTGTTCCACCTTGAGTCCCTGGCCACTCCTGTGCCCTCTGCCTCCCGCCACACATAGCTGTACTGTGTGGCTCCTTCTTCTGTGGCTCAATAAAGTACGTGAAAACTTTGCTCCAAGAGCTCAAGGTCATCCTCGTGTATGTATTGAGTTTGAGGCCAGTCTGGGATATGTGAGGCACCATCCCAAGACTATGAAGATCAAAAATAAGTTTATGTAGTGGCACATCTGGCTGCTCCAGTGGACTTTGTTTCAGGTATTCTCATTTGAGCCTCTTGGCCGTTGGGTGTTCATGGCTGTTCCTGTACACGCATAGGCTTATATATGGAACTTTCTGCTTAAGGGAGCTGTTGGCCCATCAATGGACATTGGGGTGTCCATTCCCTGTTTGTTGGACTGTCACCTACGTTCCATAATCATATCGCAGCAATGCTGCCTCTTTGTCCCCTGTCTTCTTTCAGCCATTCTGTGTTGGAGTTAACATCTGATGAGGGCGATGTCTGCATTTTACGGTTACTGCTGAGTGCTGACCTTTCCCTTTCTTGGATGGAGCCCTCATCCTTGATGGGAAATTAGGTCAGTTGTCTCACCCAGTGCTAGGTGTCATCTCTGGGTGTGTGTGTGTGTGTGTGTGTATGTATCACACTCTTAAGTGCTGAACCATCTCTTGAGTTCCTTAGTTTTCATTTTTAATGTCAAACATAACAGACCCATCCGTCACAAAAATAAAAGGCAAAGGAATTCAGTCCTGGTCCCTCCAGCCCATCCATCTCACTATCAGGGTCACTGTGGATGCTGATGGGTGGTAACACTCTGATAAGGGCATTCAGCCATCCTTTAGTGAAGATGGGTAGGGGGAGGAGGGGAGGATGCAGAGTGGGGGTGGACTAGGACCCCCAGTGAGAAGCTCAGCCCAGCCCAGGCCAGCTGTCAGGTGACAGATAAAGCAGTCATTGGCTTCATTCATATCTGCTATGGGCTATAGGGGCTGGGCTTAGGTGAGAGCTTTCTGTGGGCAACACCCAAACCCACTGTCTCAGCCAGGGACCAGTACCCAGGTGAGCAGGCTACTTTAGTAGATGTAGCCCTAAGCTTTGGCTCTCCTTGGGGGTCTGAGTTACAGGAGATTCTGGCAGTGTCCCCCTCTCTGGTGTGTGTGTGTGTGTGTGTGTGTGTGATATCTCCAGGGCCGGGTTGCCCCTGTCCTTGCTTTTTTGTCAGGTGTAAATGAGAATCCACTTCTGCCACGCATGGATGCAGTTTTAGTCTGGGTAGCCAACCTGGCATAAGAGTGTTGAGGGCTCTGCAGAAAGCCAGGTAACAGGGTGTATGTAGGCGTGAGCACACATGGGTGTGCATGTGCGTGTGCATGTGCGTGTGCGTGTGTGTGTGTATGCAATTGGGTCTGCTAATACTAAAGTAAAAGGAGGTGGAACAGATAAGGCCCTGAAGTTCTCTTCTATGGGGACTCAGAGAGGTCAGAAAGTCAAGACTCAGGTTAGGGGATGTCTGATTCCATGAAAACCCCAGTGACATCAGGGTCTTGGGTTGGTTGGGATGGCATGGACCCCTTCCCTCCACCACCTGCCATATGTTGGGGTGAATTGGCAGGCAGGTCCCATGTTCCCAACAGTCTCCTCTCAGGTACAGCTAAGGGAGTCACACAGGGTGTGTTGATAGTGTATTTGTCACTAAGTCAAACATTTCGCATGTACACTTGTGCTGGGGGCAGGTGTTCAGGAAGTAGGAAAAAATTACCCTGTGTTGTCACATCCTGAGGAAGCAGCGAGCAACTCTCTACTGACGGTTTCCCCACATTTAAGAGGGAATTTCTGACCTTAAAAGTGTCAGTGGGACCCTTCAATCCTGGGTCTGCGATTTGGAGCTGAGAAAAGTTCTTGGCTCTGGCCACCAGATCTGAATGCAGGCAGCCAGATCTGACTGTATCTGAGGTGGAGTTAGGAGACCCAGGGCTAGATATGAGAACAGGGACACAGAGGACCGTATGTCCTCAAAGAGGGCTGGTCCCTCTACGGAGCCTTGGAGGCTGGGAACCTGGAGACTGGGAGACGCATACACTATAGGAACCGAGGCTGTGGTGCCTTCTCCCTACACTTGGAGAAGAGAAGCTTGGGTTGTGGTGTGGACAGCTGGTTCCCACTCTGTCCCTGCTATACTCTGTGTCACCAAACTTGTCCCTTGCTGCCAAGGCTGGGTGTAGCCTTTATGTGAGACAAATGAAGTTGACAGCCCCTCCCTGTGGTGTGTAACAGGATCAGGTGAGGAGCCTGTATCCTCCTCCTTCCTGCCCTGCAGCAGGTGTGAGGCCAACCTTACCCAACCCCATACTGGCAGGCCCAGGGCTGGGCAGGGGCACAGGGTGGTCCTGCCTCTGTTTTGGGAAGACACCATGGCTCTGGGCCCCTACTGTGGCTTCCTACTGCTTCTGACTGTTCCCGGTGAGTGAACTGGCTTGGGGTCAGTGTAGCACTGTATTTATATCCTCCCTTGGGGTGGAAGTGGGCCTGCTTCCTCTCTGGACATTTCCCTGCATTTACCTTATTTTCCACTCTGGTCTGGAGCTCTGAGAATTCTGGGAGCCAGGTAAGACGGATCTGGGTACCTTGAAGTTTGGGCTTAGGTGAGCAAAAGCCAAGTTCTTCATGGTGGGCCTCTGCTTTGTCTGGGCTCCTCAGCTGGGTATCTTGGCCATCATGGCTGGAGACAGAGGCTTGGGTGGATGTGTGGGGACACCACCTACAGAACCAGATCCTGGTAGGAGCCACCTTAAGGAGGACCTAGAGGTTGTGAGGGGCTGACACTGGTCCAACCCGCAGTGTCTCCCAGCTGTTGTTTATGGCTAGTCCCACCCTACCCTAGGATGGGATGGCAGCTGGCCAGGCCACAATCTACCCAGCTGGGCCCCACCTACCTGACTAGATCCTAGCTTTAGCTGCTCAGGGTAGGAACATCTTCCTTAGGGCCACCTTGGGACCTTGCAGGGGCAGGGCCTAGGCCCACAGGACCAGAGTCAATCCCATGGACACCTCCCCTAATCCTTCTGTCTCTATCCTTCAGGTATCTCCCATGAAACTCTACAGTCAGGTAGGTCTCCAACAGATATTTCAGGATTAGAGACCAGTCCTGGCAGGCAGACCCTAGAGGGGCAGTGCCTATGGTGGCAGAGAGTGACCTGGCCCAGGGAGGCTATGCACTTACCTGCCACAGGCATCTCTGCTGTCGTGGCTGACGGGGCACAGGCCAGCTTCACTGGGAAGCTGCACCTCTACCCGATTTGTATCTTCGAAAGTTACTTTCACGAAGCTGTGCAGCCTGCTGGTCCTCACAGTTCATCCCTTTCTTCTGCTGACGTTGGTCTTAAGAAAAAGACTCAGGCATCTTATTAGACTTCCTCAGGACTTACTTACCTGGTGCTCTGGGTGGGAGGGACACGTGATCTTTTCCATTTCTTTTTATCAGTGTGGACCCAATTTTCGGCTTCGATCTGCTGTATAGATTAAGAGGGAAGCCCTCCCCTGTGGGTGATCTCTAGATTTTCATGAGAAAAAAAGTTGAGGTGAAATTTACATCAAATTTACCGACAATACAGCGTAGCATTTGGTGACATTTCACACATCTCCAGTGCTTTGTGATATCACATTTATCTAGTTCAAAACATCCTTCCAAAAAGGAAGCCCCACTCTCACTAGAAGGGCATCCCTCCACCCCCAGCCTCCTGGGCCTTCATAGCTCCCATCACCTCAGCCCTTCCTCATGCTTTTAATTCCAGGCAGTAAGCCACTTGCCCAGCTCCACTGAGCTATCTTTCTAAGGAGCCTGCTGTGTCCTTTGGGGCAGTGTTCAGATGCCAAGATCCATGAACTTACTGCTTCTAGGGCAACCTGTGGGTCATGACCCCTTACAGGAGGTCAAACCCTTTGACAAGGGTTCCCTAACATCATTTGCATATCAGATATTTATATTATGATTCATAATAACAAAGTTACAGTTATGAAGTAGCAACATAAATAATTTTCTGGTTGGCGGTTGCCACAACATGAGGAACTGTATTAAAGGGTCCCAGCGTTAGGAAGGTTGAAAACCGCCGCCTCTCCGCAATGCTTCTTGAGAGAGGTCGGCAGATGTGGAGCAGAGACATTTGCAGATTCCCCAAGATGCTAGGGCTCCCAAGATGGGAGTCACAGAGGGCTCCTAGAGAAAGGGCATCGAGCAGAATGCCAGTCTCTGGATTCCCTAGCCAACAGTGCCTCCTCTGGATCAGGGTGTGGCCAGCCCCAGGTTTCACACGCAGGAAGTCGAATCGTGGGAGGGCATGCCGCCTCAGCTGGTGCATGGCCATGGCAGGCTAGCCTCCGTCTGCAGAAGGTGCATGTGTGTGGAGGGTCCCTGCTCAGTCCAGAATGGGTGCTCACAGCAGCTCACTGCTTCTTTGGGTGAGTTACCTCGTGAAGCCTGACTGCCTGGGCTTATGGGCAAACAGGACTGCAAACAGGACCTTGCTTAGCCCGTGACTCACCCTTGAGTCCAAGGTTCCCTCTTCAATAGAGAAAACTGAATTAAGGTCCGCCCACCTGAAGTGGCAGTGTGCAGCCCCGGTGGGGGTGGGGCCCCCTCTCTCACATCTGCCGTGGGAGGAGAATGCAGCCTCCATTGGGCATGAGTGTGATGCCCGCCACCCATCTAGCTTGTATCAGGAAGTATCCTCAACCTAGTCAGCCCGAAGTCCTTCCATTAGTCTTGCACATTTCTGGAACTGTCTTTCCTGATTTTAGGAGGGTTTCTTGTCCCCAGGGTGCCAGACACCTTCCAGCCAGAGGTGGCAGGATCGCAGACTGCAGTCCTTGGGCCCTTAAGTGTGAGGCACTGCCAGGTTCAGGCTTCATGTACACAGTTGCTGTTTCTGTGTCTACTACTAAGGACAGAAGGGACATTGGCAGGGGTGGGCATGAGTACTGTTGGTGGTGGTCCTTGTTGGAGGGGGACACTCACATCTCTCCCTCCTTCCAGGTCTGTGAACTCATCTCATTACCAGGTGCACTTGGGAGAGCTGACAATCACACTGTCTCCCATTTCTCCACCGTTAAGCAGATTATCATGTACTCTAGCGCCCCAGGACCGCCAGGGTCCAGTGGGGACATTGCCCTGGTGCAGCTGGCCACCCCGGTGGCCCTTTCCAGCCAGGTCCAGCCCGTGTGCCTCCCAGAGGCCTCAGCTGACTTCTACCCTGGGATGCAGTGCTGGGTGACAGGCTGGGGCTATACAAGGGAGGGAGGTAAGGAGTCCCTTCTGAAATCCTCCCCCATGGGGATAAGGGAAGGTAAGGGGGGGTTATCTGGGGAGGAGCAAGAGCCACTGGTGCCACCACTTGCTCCTTGTGGCCACATCTATCCCTCCTAAAGGCCAACCACATATTGGCCTCCACCAAGATCCATGTCTGACCCACAGACTGCTGGCGACAAAGCATGGTGGAGGTTAACCACAAGGGATGTGCCTTTGGTTCACTCCCAGTTGTGTGAGGCTGCTCACTCAATTTCCTCCTGAACCTTCCTTTCTCTCAGAGCCTCTGAAGGCCCCATACAACCTCCAGGAGGCCAAAGTCTCTGTGGTGGACATAGGGACCTGCAGCCAGGCTTACAACAGCCCCAACGGCAGCCTCATTCAGCCAGACATGCTATGTGCCCAGGGTCCTGGGGATGCCTGCCAGGTAAGCCGGCTGGGAACATGGAGGAATGGTATACCATGAAGTATGGTGAGAACCCCCAAGTCCTTAGAACCCCATCCTTGTTCTGACCTTTTGTCCTGCAGGATGACTCTGGAGGGCCACTAGTCTGCCAGGTGGCTGGGACCTGGCAGCAGGCTGGTGTTGTCAGCTGGGGTGAGGGCTGTGGCCGCCCTGACCGCCCTGGAGTCTATGCTCGGGTTACTGCCTACGTAAACTGGATCCACCACCATGTCCCGGAAGCAGGGGCTCAAGAATGCAAGGGCTTTCCTGGACTCCCCTCCTGGCTGGCCTCTTCTTACCAAGCCTCTTCCTGCTGCTGGTCTCTGGAGTCCTGGTGGCCAAGTACTGGCTGGGCTCTCCCTCCCACCCAGCCTCGGAGCTCTGACAGAGGTGTCGCAACCCAAGTGTCTTTCTTAAATAAGTTAGTGTTTATTCAGATTTGCTTTGCCCCTCCCCTCCCCTCAGCTTTGACTTAGGAAGCCAAGTTTTCTGCATTGGATTATTGCAACATTTAACCTGAATTTGTAGAACGGATGACATAAAGCAAATGGATATCAAATGAATGCTAAGCCCAACAGCCTGGGATGGAGGGGAAGCTCCACTCGGTCGGGACTGCAACATCTTATTGCATGGGCCAGTACTCCTTGGTGATGTGGCCCTTCCCAGGGTCACTGCAAAGTTTCTAGACCGTCTAAGAGGATGGAATGGGGGGGAGGGGTACTGTGAGAAGGAAGAATGCTGAGTGTGAACAGGAAGAAGACCGTGAACGAAGGTGATATTGGGTGTGGTGGCTGTGGGACCCAATGTCTGCCCACCAGGGCACAAGGGGCTCAAGCGTGTACTCCCTATCGGAAACCTGTGTGTCACACGGGTGGAGCTGTGGTGTCTTCCTCCCCGTGAGGAGTTTCTGGTCCTTCCCAGGACACAGCCTCTCCTCCTGAGACTGATGACCTGGTCCTGGTACAACTTCTGGTGGTGGTTAAAACTCAGGAAAACCCAAACCTGAATCACCACGAGGGAGGCTCGTGGGGCCCGAGGCTGCTCCTGTGTCATGGTGCAGAGACGGAATGTCTGCTGCCTGTCCCGGATGGTATCTCCCGGTCCCTCTGCCTTAGTGGGGCCTAAGCCAGGGTCCAACTCATGGCCCTGACTGGGGCTACCACCCTGAAGGGAGCCAACAACCTCAATGCCAAAGCCCTGTGGACACACAGCCCGATCTACACAGGCTCATCTCCACTGTCATCCGGGGCAGGAGTGGCTGGGGGAGACCCTGGTTTCTTCAAGGGGGTCTGGGGCACAGTGAGGTACAGTCCTTGCTCCTTCTCTGGGGGTCACCAGAGGGCGTACAAAGTTCAGTTTCTAGTATTAGAGGCACAATAGCCCCCAAAGAGGAAACTCTGGGTTCTGGGGTCACACTTTGGTCACTGTCCAAGAAAGAGTCTCCACCAGGTCCGCCCATGTCCAGAGGCTCAAAGGCAAAGTTGGGGACAGTCAGATGCTCTGCCCGGCAAGAGGCTTGGCCCCAGCGCTCACCCTTGGCTACAGGGTCCCCTCCAGTGCCTGGGCCCTCTGTAGACTCTAGGCAGTCCCTGTGGAGGGCAGCCTCACAGGATGGGGTTCGACGCCTCAGGGTAGTGTTGCCTCCTTCGGTTGCAGGGGGCCGGGTAGAGCCCTCATCCTCAGTGGGAGGGTCAATGGAGATGCAGGGAGGGCTCATCTTCTTCTTCCTTCGTGCCCCAAGAGCCGGTTCGAGCTCTGAGGCCCGGCTCCTCGCTTCTCCGGCCTCTAGGTGGCTATCTCCATTATCCAGTTCCACCGAGGACCACCGCTGTGCATCTGGCCGACCTGGTTTGTCCAGGAAGCTCTGAGCATCTACACTGCAGAACCTGCGTGGGTCCCGCCCACTGCCCACTGTGCCTTTCGTAGGAGAGGCTGTTGGGGAGGCCTCTGGGCTATGGGGCTCTGTAGCCGGCCAGGGGTGGGCTGAGCTGGTGATGTGGCTGACCTCCTCATCTGCTGGGTCTGCTGCTTCAGCATCATCTCCTCCCAGGGTGGGAGGGTGGCTGGAGATGCAGCGCTGCCCAAAAGTGTGCTTGCGGGTACGGACACTGGCAGGTCGTGGGGAGCACGCAGGGGACCGCAGAGCACCCACTGATGCCTGGTTCATGGGAATATTATCAGCAGGCTCTGTGTGGTCTGAGATGCTGTCTTCCCCAGTGTCATCAACCTGCGCTTCCAGGGACTCGGAGTGCATGGCCTCCTGAAATGGCACAGAGGTCCAAGTCAAAGGCCCTGTCTAGCACCCACAGTCAGGCTCCTGCTTTCCCGTCTGGGCCCTGGGAGGGTCAGAGTTGCCAGTACTCCAGGGTGGCTCTCACTTTCTCGGCTAGTAGCTCGGGACTAGGTTGGGACGGGAAGCTGTTGATGTGAACATCCCAGACTTTGACCCACTGACCTATGAGACATCAGAGGATGGATCTGCTACACTATGGGCAAATGGAGAAGCCTGGAGGTCGAGCTCCTAAAGGTAGTCTTCCAGGGCCCGGGGAAGCTTAAAGGGCCCAGGTCACCTCTTCACTCTTGAGCCCCACAGCCCAACTTGGTACCCCAAGGACAGGAAGTTCCCAAGAGCTTCCATGTTGTAAGAGGCTCCTGTGCCAGGCAGTGGGAACTGACGGTGAAGGTCAGGCAGAGTCTATGGACCAGGCTGGGTGGTGCAGGCACTGTAGTCACTTTGAGGTTTGAGGTTTCTGCCTAAGAAAGGGACTTGAGTCCCATGAGGGCATAAGCTACCACAGCTGGCCGCGATAGACTATGCTGAGCCACCTGGTTGAGGACCAGAGACCCAGAGATGGAAAACTCCAAGTCCAAGGACACATGTAGCATCTCGGGACTCAGGCATGCTAACCCTTTGATTGGGGAAGAGGAGCCCCGTGGAGTTCCCCCCCCCTCAAGGCCTGTGAGATGAAGGCTCCCCTTACCTGTCTGCAGAGTATCCGTGAGAGGCTCAGAGAGCGTGGTGTACTCCGGGGTGAAAGGGCACAAAGGGGGTCGCTGACCCTGGCTGGGGAGGACGCAGCTGATGGGACCTGGAAGGAGGCGCGGGGCTCCAGGGGTGGCGAGTGAGCAGAGGTGGCTGGGCCTGGGGCAGGGATGCATCTGAACCTTGTGGCCCCCATCTTTGCCTCCCACCCTCCCAACCACACTGCCCAGTTTCTCATCTGCCCCTCCTCCCTGCCAAGTCCCATTTCCCTGCTGTCCCCACCAGAGTCCATACTCGAAGAGATGGTACCTGTGTAGGTCTCCATCTCCACTTCCTGCAGTGGGTGGGAATGTGGGGCAGCCGCGGGGGCTACCGGCCGGAACATGTAGCTGTCGTTGGGCAGTGACAGCATCCTGGACACAGATACTTTGCGCACAACCAGGAGGTTCGGGGTGTCTGGCTGGGTACCTTGGCTTTCCTATGGTGAGGGAGGCTGCTTATCAGCCCAGAAGCACCCCCCAGCCCCAGAAACCCTGGGACAACCTGCGGTGCCTAAGCCACCTCACCTGTGCTGTAGACAGAGGCTGGGCTGTGGACCCCTGGGCCATCTCCAGCTCAATCTCAGCATCCATCTCCGCATCCTCGCGGGCTTCCTTGTTGCTCTCCTCCAGGTGCTTCATGAGCACTGCCACCACCACATTGACCAGCACGAACTGGGCAACCAGCACGAAAGTGACGAAGTAGACAGGTGAGAGCGCCGGCAGGTAGCTGAGGCAGTGCTTGTCCTCACGGGTACACTCACGCAGAGTATCCTAGGGTGGGCAGCGGGATCACGGCTCTGTCTTCCCTCTTTCAGAGCCAGGGAGGGGGCGGGGGAGGAGCAGCCTCACAGTTACCTTCATGATCCCATTCCAGTTGTCCCCAGTGGACACTCGGAACAAGGTGAGGAAGGCCATGCCAAAGTTGGTGAAGGTTGCGTGCCTGCTCAGGCCCTCACAGGGATTGTCCTCACTGCATTCTGCAAGGAAGAGGCCCCCCCATCAGAGCACTCCCACCTCCGTGGGACTGGGACAAGGTCAGCATACACATCGCATGTTGGTGTCTATGCTCAGGTTACTGCCTACGTAAACTGGATCCACCACCACATCCCGGAAGCAGGGGGCTCAGGAATGCAAAGGCTTTCCTGGACTCCCCTCCTGGCTGACCTCTTGCCAAGTTTCTTCCGCTGCTGGTCTCTGGCATGCTGGTGGCCAAGTACTGGCTGGGCTCTCCCTCCCACCTGGCCTTGGAGCTCTGACTGAAGTGTTTGGAACCTGGGGCCTAGGGTCTATTCTACATTGACCTGTCCTCAGCAGACAGCACTGTCTGAGCTCCTAAGCACCCTCAAGCCCTAGGCCTGGCCTCTCCATTCATGGATGGTAGATACCAAGCAATGGGGTTCCCTGGGGTACAAGGTGGCCTGGCTGCCAAGCTTGGATACCAGACCTGTCTTGGGGGACTTGGAGGCAGGGAAGAAAGGATTCATAAGTATTTGTTGTGATTGTGTGTAATGACTGGGTGGGGGCCATGCCTGGACTCAGCTATCTAGGCAGGCAAACAACAGGCTGTGGTAACCTGCATGTCCTCTGCCCATCTAGGGCACATGAAGGCCCCAGAAGATCCTCATACTTATTTGCTGGCATCTCCCAGGACAACGTGCTAGTGTGTGCATGTTTTCCAAGGGACACATTCACCCCAGGATGTGGCCCTGCCTGGCTGGCTGGCTTGAGTGTGGACATGCACATCATAGATATGGGAATGTGTCCCTGAGTGGAAGGTCTGTGTACAGAGCGTGAGTACGTGTACCCGCTCTAGGCATTGGGCTGGTGACGTGAATGTGAACAGGCAGTCTGAGAACACACTAAGAGGCTTGTGGTCTACGTGGTCTAGGCCAGTGCCCTGCATTCTCCATCAACCTGTGGGGATGTGGGGTAGGGCAGACACAGAGCCATGTTCCTGGGGTCAGGCATTCCCTTGTGGGGGAGGCCCAGAGTGGCCACACTCACCTAGCCTCCCAAACAGCTCCACTCCCAGGGCAGCATAGATAAAAAACAGGAGCATGAAAAGAAGACCAAGGTTCCCTACCTACACAAGAGAGAAGCAGAGCAACATCAGGCCTGTGCTAGCCTGCTCCGTCCTGCCCCACTGCCCCCAGCCCTGGGAAGAGGGTCTAGCTACAGTTCCATGTAAGGTCCATGGCCTTCCTGGAGCATCATTCATCCTCAGAGACTTCCATTCTGGCCCAGCATCCCTCTGTTAACCAGCCTCTGCCCCTCCATGGTTCTCAGGGCAGACTCTCTTCTTCCAATTGCCCTCTGGCTGACCCCCAAGGCTTAGAGGGTCCCACTCAGGGATCATGCCTACCCCATGCAGAGGCTACCTCAGTCTTAAGAGTCCCCACACTGGGCTGGTGCTCAGTGGACAGGAGCACTAGCAGGGATCTCGTACAACCACCCGTGAGCATCTGGCAGCCCCAGCACCTGCACACAGCATACCCCTGAATCTGTTTCAGCACTATTCAGGGCACTACCCGGGCCTCCCTCACTAACCCCATGGGCAGTAAACATGGCGCAAAGTCACTCAGATGGGGCTCAAAATGCTGCTTAGGCCAGCATGTATCAGGTAAGGTGGACACGGGCAGTCCAGAGGGCTGGAGAGTGGGCAAACGCGTATAAGGGATCACGGTAGACAGAGATGGCAGTGAGCTGAATGAGTGGGAGCCGGATGAAGAGGGACATGCTGAGTTTGTGGCCTGTCAGCTGGAGGATACGGGTACAGGTGCAGGGGTGGCCAGGTAGCAGGATGGGCTGTGGAGAGTGTGGGAATGTCTTCCAGTGTATCCTGCAGTCCAGGGATAGGAAGGTCCCGGGCAGGGCTGAAGGTACAGAAAGTCAGGAGACTGGTCTACATTGACTCAAAGCCACCGTCGGAGACCTCATGTCTGTTGGCAAGCTCACCTGGGACCCTGCTGGCCTGACTGTGGCCCCTTACCTCCCACGTGCACCAGCTGGGCAGGCACCAGTCACTAATGCTCTTGCCCAGAGCCTGAGGCCCAGGCGGGGTGCCATCTCCGACCTCTTCCAGATCAGCTGAGCCAATCAGTTGGGCATGACCCTGGCCTCAGGACAGAGCAAGCAAGCAAGCAAGGGACATGTGCCATGCCCTCCCCGAAGTCTGTCCCCTGAAGGCTTATGGTGGCCTTCAGGGGTGCTGGACCCCAACCTACCTGAGGCAGGGCTTGAACTACAGTGTCCAGCAGGGCACGCATGCCTGTGGCCATCTTCAGGAGCTTCAGCACTGGGGTAGGAGGCAAACATCAGCAGGGCCAAGCTGACCCAAAAGCCCAGGACACCCTATACACCATTCCCTTTGCTTTCTAGCTACAGACCAAGGTTCCCCTCTGGCTGCAGACATCCCAGATATCTGCTGAGGATGGAGTCTGTCTACAGCCCATCCTACTGGGTCTGGGGCCTACTGACAGCCTAGGGAGACCCTGGACAAGGCACACCGAGGCCACCTACCACGGGCGATGCGAAGCACACGCATGATGCGGATGATGGTGGGGTTGATGGGAAGGGCAGCGTTCATCTCAATCTCCTCCAGCGCAATGCCCATGATGGACAGGAGGACAATGGCCAAGTCCAGCTGGTTCCACCTGGCCAGCCACGGAGGAAGCTTAGTGTGGTGTGGCCATGGCTTGGAGTAGCTGCCGCTCAGCCAAAGCTCCCCCTGGAGGGAGAAGAGCCTTCTCCCTACCACCTGCAGCCTGTCCCAGGACACCTGCGGCCCCAACCTGCCCACTTCCAAGACTACACACCTGTCCTTGAAGAACCTCCGGAACCCAAAGGCCACCAGCTTCAGTGCAGCCTCAAAGACGAAGACAATGGTAAAGACGTAGTTGCAGTACTTGAGGGCCTCGTCTAGAGACTGAGGAGAGAGGAGGGGCTGGCTGAGGTGCCATGTGACTCCAAGCTGCCCTATCTCCTTGCTCCCTGAGCTCCATGATACCTGTGCCATGCCTGAGGTCATCATCTGATGACCCCGTAAGCAGGCTGAGGACCTTAGGCAAAAGGGACCACCGGGATGTTCCCTGTCCTCATCCCTGACAGAGAGATGGCATGTTCCAAAGGCCAAGTGTATACTCCATCAAAAGGCTCTGCTGTAGCAAGCCTGCACTCCCTGAGGGGTGCCGAGGGAAGCCCTTCTGAAAATACCTGGAGGGTCATGAAAAGGACAATGGTCCTCAGGCTCCAGGTCTCTGACTGGCCCCTCATCAGTGTCTACACAACAGTGTCCACACATGCAGGGCCCTGGTGAGTTTCAGCCCCCAGTCTGTGTCCCCTCCCACCCTTGCTGGGGACCCTCTTCCCAGTCGGAGCCCTGCCTCCCTCTGGCCACCTTGGGCTGGTTGTAGTGCTCCATGGACATGGTGATGACATTGAGGCAGATGATGAAGGTTATGAAGAGGTCCAGGTAGTGGCTGGTGCACAGCGAATGGATGGAACGGCGTGTGTGTGAATAGTCTGCGTAGTAGGGTCGGCGCTGGGCCTCTGTGGAAGAGGGGAACTGCTGAGCCACCTGGATGCTGAAGGATTGCCTGTGCCCTCCCCGCTTTGCCAGACAGAGGCCCTGACCTCAATTTGTAATGCTAAGTGTGTGGAAGTGGCTCAGGCAGGACCTCAGCTGGGCTGGGTGGCCTCTGGGACTAGCCCCAGGCTGGGGGAGGGAGGATTCTTTTGAATCTTCCTGTTCTGGTCAAGAAGTGTTTGCTATGAGTACACTGTACCCAGGGAGCAGGACTGGGGCCTCCAACGGTGTCCAGGGTGGGATGAGCCATCCCAGCTTCCCTACCTGAGTGCCTGCCTAGACTCTTATTCTTCTGTGGCTTAGTCTGGGGAGCCGGAGGGACCATCCTTTTCATCAACATTGGGGTTTAGGCATCTCCCTGTCTGAGCTCAGCAAGCTCCAATCGGACAGAGATGACACATAAGCCATCCCTGGCCTTCAGGCTTAGCTCCTCCCAGACTCCAAGAGGCCACTAGTGACCACCTGGGGCCTGGGATGTGCACTCCAGCCAGCCTGAGGCAGACAGCAGGACAGGAGGCCACCTGGGGTAGGCCTCCCCACACGCATCCCCACAGGTTTATCTACACTAAATGTTGTGCCTGCAGTTGTCCTCTTAGGGGACCTCAGTGTAGTTAAGGGAGCCCCATCAGTGAGGGTTTCAGCCACCCTGCACCCCAGAACCCACCTCAGCCTACAACCACACTCAGGGGCTGAAGGCCCGGGTCTGGAAGAGCAGGGTCTGATGGGCAACCGTCCCACCCTGGACCCGCATGCTCGTCAGCCCAACATGCAGTCATTAGCAAACTCAGCTCAGTGCAAGCAGCCAGGGAGCTGACAGCCCGCTGAGACACCAGGGCACAGCCATGCAGCCTAGGGAACCAGGATAGACCTTGATCCCTGGGCATGCCAGATGTCTGCACGTGCCAGCCATGAGGAGGGCCAAGCAGGGGCAGGGGCAGCAACACGGACACCGGCGGGCAAGCCACTGACCTTCTTGCCCACCCTCTGGCACCCAGCACCCTGGCACTTATGCCCCACCCTGAGGTAGCCCCTGGAGGCCTATGACGCCTGTCCTTCCCACTGCAGCAACAGCAACAGCAGCAGTAGCAGCAGGCTGAGCATGCAGAGCAGGGAGGTACCTGGGTTGGGGAAAGTGCCTGGAAAAACAAGGACATGTCTGAGCGGTTGTGGTGGGGACACTGTGTGGGAAGCCCTCCGTGCTCCCAAGCTAGGGCCCACTGCCCTGTCTCTCCAAGTCATGAGGGGCTTGGGAGTGTCCCATCTACCTCCTGAGCCCTGGCGGGGTACCCTGCATCCTGTCACAGCAGACACCCCAGCGGCTCACTCCAGTCGGCCCCACTTCCAAGGCCTGGCCCCCATGCAAGGTGGCCACATGCAGAGCCATCTGGGCTGGGGGCTGCAGGCCCAGAGCTGGGTGCCACATAGCATGCGTCCAGGTACCGACCCTCCACCTTGGGGGCCGCCTTACTCCTGCGCCTCCTCTCCAGGCGCCGCAGGCGTTTCTCCTCCCGGCGCCTTGCCTCCTCAGCCTCCTGGTGCTGCCGGCACTTGTGGAAGTTCTCCACCACCACGCCCACAAACATGTTGAGCACGAAGAAGCTGACGATGAGCAGGAAGGAGATGAAGTAGAGCAACATCCAGGGGTTGTGGTTCTGCACGGGCTACAGCAGACAAGAAGGTGGGTCCCCCACCATCCTCCTTCCTGCCCAGAAGCCCTCCCTGGAATTGGCCTAGAGGGCCAGAGGAAGCGGCTGCACCGTGGCAGTCAGAAATTCTGGGGAAGGTTTCTGAGGTGACTTGCTCCAATCTCAAAGACATGCGGGATTTGCTCAAGGTCACCCACGAGCATGGGCCCACCCTTGCGCACCTGCTGGTCAATGCCCACAGCATCCAGCCCGTCGTACATGATGTTTACCCAGCCATCCTTGGATGACAGCACAAATAGAGACATCAGCGCCTGTGTAGCAGGGCAAGGGTCACTGGAAGGGTTAAGGATGGTAGCCACGCCCCCGCACACCTGGTCACCTCCGCAGCCACACTGCACACCACCCGTACCTACCTGACCCAGGTTGTCAAAGTTGTATTTGCGCCTCACCCAGCGGTAGTGGGCGGCATGGCACTCGGCCTTGGTGGTGATGTTCCTGGTATCTGTGCCCTCGCAGTAGTAGAATTTGCCCTTGAAAAGCTAACCGGAAGGGGCTGTTACTCCAGAGAGCCTGACACACTCATTGACCCACAGACCTGCTACCTCAGGCCTCTTGGATTCCAAACTAGATGTGCTGACTACCCAGCCGGGGAGGACAGGACCCATCCCACCAGTGGGGAGCAGAGGCCTAGGGTGGGGCAGACCCTGGCCGAGCCAGGGCCACACACCTGCACCCCGAGGA
The DNA here is from genome assembly GCA_021653895.1 of Mastomys natalensis. Classification (NCBI taxonomy): domain Eukaryota; kingdom Metazoa; phylum Chordata; class Mammalia; order Rodentia; family Muridae; genus Mastomys; species Mastomys natalensis. The sequence goes on from JAJTUV010000713.1 coordinate 64,280, forward strand.
TGCCAAAGATAATGAAGAAGGCGCAGCAGATGAGGACGATGTTCCCAATGGGCCTGAGCGATGATATCAGAGTCTCTACAACCAGCTTGAGGCCTGGAGCTCGGCTGATGACCCTGCACCCAGGCAGAGGGGATATGCCGTTGGGCGCATCTAAGAGGGCGACCGGTGGCAGAAGCAATGGTACATGCAAGGCCCCAAGGAGATGTGAATGTGTGGCCAGAGAGCCACACGGTTGGGCGGAGGTGGGGTGGGCTTCTGGGTCCTTCCTGGGTTGTGTATATGAGTGGCCCCCGCCCCTACACCCCACCTCAGAGGCCTCAGTGTCCGCAGCAGGCGCAGCACACGCAGGACGCCTAGGATCTTGGCACCACCAGCAGAGGCCATGGCCACGACGATGTCAACCAGGGACACCAGGACAAGCAGCCCATCCAGCACGTTCCAGCTGCTCTGCAGGTAGGCATGCTCACCCCACAGGAGTCCCAGGGCTACTACCTGGGGGAGGGACAGTCATGTACAGGCTTGGCAGAGAGTCCCAGGACAGGGCAGTGTAGGACTCAAGGGGAGGGCGCGGAAGCGTCAGTACCTTCACCATCATCTCCACCACGAAGATTGCTGTGAAGATGTAGTTGGAGACGCTGAGGAAGGCCCGCTCCTGCAGGGAGAGACCAGTGGGAGGTCCAAGTCCCCCTCACCCTGTCCCACCCAGAGGGCCACCTGCCTTCGGGGACTCACAGTGCTGCCCGGGTCAATGTCTGGCCTCTCCAGGGCAATGGTGATACAGTTGAGGAAGATGAAGACAAGGACCACATGGTCAAACATCTTGTGTGCGATGACTTTCTGACAGGAGACGCGGAGCCTGAGGAGGCAGCCGAGGTGAGAAGACCCTGAACAGACTCTGTCTACTCAATGTTGCCTGTGGTGAAGTGCTTGGCCACACAGGTTGGGTAAGGCTCACTCTACCCTCCCAGCAGGGTACAGCCTTGGTGACTGCCGGGTCTACCAGAGCTCACCTGTTCTGTGGCGGGAAGAGATACAGGGCCCAGGACTCCCGGCTGCGGCACCACTGGGGCGCATAGGGTTCCAGCACTTTGTGCAGGCGGAAGCAGCAGCTCTGGGGACACAGATGGATTCTGGGTCACAGTGGCCTCCCTTTGCTGCCTCCTAGCATACATCCACCCTGACCTCCCCATCTTAGGCCAGTCTTTGTTGCCACTTCCTGCCCCCTCCACCTCATCTTCTCCACCTGAGCAATGGGAGGGTGACCCCGCTGGGAGGGAGGCCACAGGAATGTAAGTCCTGACCAGCCAATAAGAGCTGCTTTTTGTAGAGACCACCTCCCTTCTTCAACCACAAAGGAAGTTTCTGACTCTGAGGGGCCTGGCCCCTGATTGCAGAAAGCTCCTAACCTGGGACAAACTTGAAGTTGGACCCCTGCCCTGGTTGGCCTGCTCCCTTCTCTTCTGAGTCACCATGAATGATAACCCTGAATCCCTGCCTCAAATTCTGCTTTGAAGAGGCAGCCCTGAGACAGGAGCAGTTATGGATAACTGTGGGTGCGGCTAGTGCTTTGCCTCCTATCACTCTCAGAGAGGGCCAGAAACGACTGAGTGTAGTCCACGCCCCCTTGTCTCACCCACTCACATCCTCTATGTCATCATCAAACTCCGCTGCATCCTCCTTGTGACTGTCAATGCGCAGAAAGAACTCACTGGGCAAGGCCACCATCTGCCCATTGCAGTCATGGAACTTGGTGGGCAGGAGGGCGGCAGGCCGTGGAGGACACAAGTCCAGTGTGCTGCGGTGGTCCAACGACTCAGCGCGCCGCAGTGGCGTGGCTCGGGGCTCAGGCGAGGCCCCTGGGTGGGTTCCCGTGCTTGGTCTGCTGTCCTCAGCCTCATCATCTGTGCTGCCCTTCCCCTCACCAGAGAGCAGGGACTCACGCTCCCCACACTGGCTGCGGCGTTTGAGGCTGGGTGCTCGGCCAAGGCTGTTCCAACTGGAGCGCCGGCTGCTCCCAGCACTGTTGGGGCCCCATGGGGTGCAAGGGGAGCTGCGGAGGCTGGCCTGAGGGGTGGCAGGGAGTGAGCAGACTGGCACAGCCCTAAGGATCAGCACATAAACCAGTTTCTGGGATGGGAAGGACCTCCTCCAGATAAGACTGTCAGCTGCCATCATGGGCATCTGTAAAATACTTGCTGGATGCCTGGCTATGCACAGCCATCCCACCTAGCAAGCTACCAGTGATGTCCTGTTCTCAGGTCACACCTGACTCAGCCAGACATGGTTAGAGCAGATGCCCAGAATCAGTCAGGGCTGGCAGAGCATGACTGCTCAGCCCCTGCATTTGCCAAGGCCCATAACCCGGCAACTTTCTGCACCACTTCGTCTCCAGATTCATCCTCACCTCCAGGGTCTCATAGGAGCTAAGCCGTACTCTCCCCCTAGCCTGTCTCTGTCTTATCTCTCAGGGCCCCCCAGGCAAGTGACTGTAGCAAGTTGTGCTAGGCGGCTCAGCCCTGGGACTCCTGACTGATCCACCAGACAATTTGTCTTCTTTGGCTTTCCCTCATTCCAACCCTGGGATCTGCCCCAAAGCTCCCCTCTCCCCTGCAGTTTGGTCACTGCTTCCGCACACCCCCAACTTGGCCCTTCTCAGGGTCTCAGAAGCCATCTCCAGGCATGGCTGTTCTTTGCACAGAGAATACTCTGGGTGTGAACACAAGTGAGCTGCCAGGTTCTCTGTTACCCATGGACTCTCAGCCTGGCCTGCTCTCCTGTTTCCCAGGCTGCTTTTAAGTGTCTTTGTCAGACCCCGCCCCCACCTTTTTCTCTGGTGTGCCCTGTGCTTGGCCAGCTTTTATGTCTACTGTAATTTCACACTGCTGCAAGCAGAAGGTATCCTAACACTCGTCCATTCCTCCCTCATGCTTCTACGCTCATTTCATAGGAATAGACACCCTGGCTTCCAGAACAGAATGACCCTGACTATCTTAGGGCTGGGTATTACAGGGACCCTCCCTTATTTCAGGGTCTGGGGTTTGGTCCCTACCAGAGACTTCTGGTCCCCCAGTTGGGGGTCCACAGAGCCGCTGCTGCTGCGCCGTGAGTCCAGGAGAGCATGGGCCACATCCAGGTGTGGGGAGCTCTTGGGGGTAGGCATAGGTGTAGCCGCTGTGTGTGTGATGAGAGGCGGCGGCAGACTGCCTCGGCCCTCTAGGTGCCCATTAGGGGTCACGGCCAGTGAGTACATCTTCATCTCTAGAGGTGAAGGGGCTTGTCTGAGCCTCCTGAGGTCCCAGCAATAGGAAACTACCTGCCAGAACCCTGCCTCAGTCTACCCCAGTGGTTCTCAATATTCCTAATGCTGCAACCCTCTCAGGTTGTGGTGATACCCACCTCCCCCCCAAAAAAAAAACCCATAAAATTATTTCATCGCTACATCATAACTGTAATTTTGCTATTGTTATGAATCATAATGTTAAGGATCTGATATGCAGGATGTCTGACATGTGACCCCAAAGGGGTTGCAAACCCACAGGTTGAGCACCCCCAGTCTACACCATCTAAGCACATACCCGTGGCTCGAAGATCTCTGAGCTTATCGAAATCTTCCTCTAGGTGGGTAGACGTCTTATCCTCATCGGTGTCAGATCTGGTAGCATCACCCTGTACCCAGGCAACACATGGTAAGTGTGGAAGAGTCCCACAGCAAGATCCTCTGTCCCCAGCTCAAGTCCTGTGCTTAGAGCACAGGGTGATATAAGGGCCTAGATGTTATATTGTGAAGACATGGGGGACCTGCCAAGACAAGAGCATCTTCATACCCAGACTCTATCCTCTTCATCCCTCACCTCTGCCTGAAAGCCTTCCACCAGGATGGCTACCAGCAGGTTGAAGAGCACATAGTTCCCAAAGGTCATGAGGGCCACAAAGTAAAGGGCAGCCCAGGACGAGGTGGAAGCCATGCCATTGTAGAGAACCACGTTCCAGTCTTCTTGTGTCAAGATCTGCAAGGACACATTTGCGGGGCTCAGAATGGCTCTGGTCCTACAGGGAGACCCTGTGTACCTCCCTGGGGATAGAGCCAGAGATCTCTACAGTCCCTTGGCTCCTTGGAGCTTTGGCTTTGGTTGTCCCAGAGACACTGGAGGCTGTACCTGAAACACAGTGACGATGGCCCACAGTAAGGAGTCGAAGTTCTTCCTGTCAGGGACGGTGTCTCCAGAGTCTGTCTTCAGGCTGAACTTACAGCCAAACAAGTGCATGCCCAGGATGCTGAGGGGGATGGGCACTGAGCGGGAGGGGCCAAGGACCCCCTCTGCCAGAGTCAGCTGCCAGGCCCCCACCACCACACTCTGTGTTTGCAGTCAGGGCCAATCCTGAGGCTCAACATTTTTCTATAGCTAAGAAGGCCTTAACCATTAAAGGGGTGGACAAATGCCACCATTCTGCCTTTTTAACAATGACAAGGACAACCAGTCTCAGTAGCCTATGGGATCCTTACTCTTTCACACCCTCCCCCAAGTGTCAAGACTGGCTCACAGAAGGTGCTTAGCAAAACCCACTAAAAGCCTGGTACCATCCCCAGGGCTTGACCTATGCATTTGTGGACCTCACAGAGCAGAGCTGCTTTCCCCACCATGCCTAGCATCAGTGCTGTCTGAGGGAGGCGCTTGGGCCCCACCCACCTGAAGATAAAGATGAAGAGCATGAGCAGCATGCAGAAGGTGGCCACGTTGTCCATGGTCCTCATGAGAACCACCAGCTGCCGCCGCAGGGCCGGCAGGAAGCGCACCAGCTTCAGCACCCGCAGCAGTCGGAACGTACGGAGCACAGACAGGCCACCATCTGCCTGCCCCACGATCTCCCAGACACTGTGGGTTGGGACAGTAGTGTGAAGGTCAGGATGGCCCACCCCATGACCCTGGGGTCTTCTCTTCCTATAGGCAGGATGGCAAGACTGGAAGCCACCATAGCCTCTGTTCAGCACCACAGCTGGGAGCAAGTCCAGCAAGTAGCCCCATCAGTCATGGCTCCCCGCTGTCAGGGAGCTCACGGACAGAGTCTTCTACCCAGGGTCTTTCATGCCTGGCTCATCTGTAAGTTCAGATCATCTCTTCCAGGTACAGGACCCTCTTCCCCTGAAGGGAGCCAGGGGCCCAACCTCAAATGTTCCCATCATTCTTTGTGTATTTTGCTACTGCAAAGGCAACCCCCACGCCCACCCCAGGCCCAGCATTACTCTGCTCATAAGCCAGCTCCCATGTAGACAAGGCTAACCAACTGCACAGCACAGACAAGGCTCCAAGGTGGGAGTTTAGACCCGCTGGTCTGTTATGTGCGTGACCAGGGGCCTGACGCCCGTCACCCGGCCCACTATGAATTCTATCACTTTGTTCTCTGCGGTGCCTACTGAATGGGGCTCCCTGAGCCTCTGACCGGGGTGGGGACAGGCCCTACCTTATGACAACAACAATGCCATCGAAGATGTTGTAGGGGTTCCGGATGTATCCCAGCGGGCCACAGGCCAGCAGCTTCAGTAGCATCTCCAAGGCAAACATGCTGGTGAACACGATGTTGCTTATCTCCAGTGCATTAGTCAGCTCGTCGGGCTGTGGGTCAGGAGAGGTGGTCAGGACACACCGTGGCTCCTCCCATTTCAGGGGCACAGAACCCAGAAGCAAAAGCAAGTTTACTGCCTCAAGAACGCCAGGAACCGGTGGTTCGCCAGCACCTCAGAGAAGAGCTGCCTACCAGCTAGAAAGGGGAACTAGGGCCTGAGAATGTCTCGTCTAGATAGAGAGTCGACTTCTTTGGCTCTTCCACTCAGACAGCCCCCATCCTGACCTTGCAGGAATGATAGCTGTGTATAAGAGCTGCCAAGTCTCCCAAGACACCCCTTCCTCTGTAGGCAACTGACACTCTGTGCTGGGGCCTCAGGATGGGCTATGGAGGTACCTACACATCAACAGACCTACAGACTCACCCACCACCCCTTCCTTTGAAGAAGGCCCAGCGGGTCTCTTAACCTTGAGCGTGCTGACCCTCCTGCATGTGTGTATATGTATGTTTGCCTATACCTGTAATATTGTGACCTGCATGTGTGAATGCACATGCATGCTTGTAATGCTGGATGGTGTGGCTGTGTGTACTCTAGCACAACTTGAACACAAATTTGTACGTGTACTGGACACTTGATTAGGCAAACATGCCCATATCTTCATACCTGTTGTTCACATGTACCTGCCCCTCGCCGTGACGCGATTTTCATGCTCGTAGGTGAATTGTGTGCACAGCTCAAATGCATGTGCACTGGCCTCCATGTACAGAGGCAGGCTTTGGGCATGTGCATTATGTGTAATTTTCGTGCATGCAGCTGAATCATGCATGTGCAGAATGCATCCATGTATATTAGGTGAGCCGGATGTATGCAGCATTTCCACATGTGAACGCAGGCGGGGGTTCAAGATGGAGCTGATCTATCCTCACCCTGGCATTACCTACCTAGGTCTGCCTAAGGTCACAGTGGGTACTAGGAGATAAGAAAGAGAGGAAAGGCCTCCTGGAAATCACTCCGTTCACTAAAAAGTGTGTGGAGCTTCAGGAACTCCTGGCCCCGCCCCCAGGAATGCCTGGCCTACTAGGCTTTGCCTTGTCTTCCCTAGTGTGGGGCTGAGAAGAAAGAGGGCCTGCAGCATCCAGGCAGGTGAGGAGTCCCGCATAGCCCTCAATCCTCCTCAAAGGATCAGCCTATGCTGTGGGTCCCTTCTAGTCTCATTTCCCCAAGGCCATGGAGACTGAGGAAGCATAGGGAGCCCCTCCCCAGGGAGTCTGGGCAAAAGCTTGCTCTTTGGAATGAGGCACCTGGGTGGAGGCCCTTGCAGTGCTCTTGGGTGCTCATACTTGGGGGTAATCTTTGGTGATCTCAAGCCACCTGTCCCTCCCACAATGGGAGAGCTGCTCAACTAGAGCCAAAACGGCATTGCGCTTACCACTCAGCAGAACCTCAGTCCAAGAAGCCATAATTGCTGACTGAATAAAAGTCCCAGGTCAGATGGCTCCCTCAGAGACCTCAGGAAAAGGCTAGGAACTCTAGGAAGACACAGGGACCCTGCGTTCTGCTTCTAAAGCTGGTGTCATCGTCCTGCAAGCCCTGCTTGTCATGGGGGTTGGGGAAAGGGGACCACACACACAAACACACACACACACACACACGCACACACTGCTCATGATACTCAACACCCATGCTCAGAGTATTGACGAGGATGGCCGCCATGATGCCTCGGTTGAAGTACTTGCTGTCTACAATGCGACGCAGCTTGCCACTAAAGGAAGCCCAGAGGCGGCCTAGCCCTCCCGGCTGTGAGGCTGTCCGCAGTGGCGTCCGCCTCCGCTCACTGCCATGGCCCGGCGTGTCCACTTCATGGGGCTGCTGCACAGGGTCCCGGCAATCCCCATGCCGTACGTCCTGTGTAAACTCATAGACTCCGTGGGCATCCGAGTCCCCGCTCTCTGAGCCACTGAACTCAAGCTCAGGGTCCTCCAGGGCACTAGCACAATATGGGCAGCTCTTCAGCTCACAGGTCAGCGTGCCAGCCTGGGGGCTAGGCAGGGGGCAAGGCACACTCAGGCCCGACAGGTGGCTAGAGGCTCGGCCTAGTCCTGTGAGGCAAAGACACAGACAATTGTGGCTAGGCTACTGCAACAGTACCCAGGGCCTGAGACTCTGGTCTCCATTTCCCCTTCTGCTCAATCCCAACTGTTTCTTTATATAGCAAGGGGCAGTCTTTCAGAGATAAACAGATACAAAGAAATGGCCTGGCAGTTCCTCTTGGGGTCAGGCTACAGCAATGGAATGTGGGCCTAGAATAATCAGGACCAAGGACCTGCCTTGCCTGAGTAACTCCCTCCCAGTTCTCAACATGGCAGCGTTGGGTCCTCACCTTGTTCTCCAACCACATGCTGGATCTTCTCATAGGGACTAGGGCTTCCCAGACTCAGAGGGCTGTGTGCTGTAGCCCCTGGGGTGCCAGCACCCCGCAGCCCCTTGGGTCGTGAGCTGGCACCACCTTTGCTGTTGACTGCTCCTGAAGGTAGGATGGTGGGGTAGTTCATGGTGCCCAGACCTGAGGCCAGCTTGAGGCCAGCAGCAGTGGCTATGGAGTGCGCCACGCGGGCTCTTTCCTGTGGCCCCTCCACATGGCAGTCAGCATGGTAGATACTGTGCACAGACTCAGAGTCTGGTGGCCCATGGCCGGGGGATGATGGTGAAGGTGGCACACAGGCCCGGACCAGCCTGGTGTCACCAGCACCTGGCTCTGGGCTAGGCCTGCGTGGAGCACTGTGGCTGAAGTGGTAATGGTGGTGGTGGTGATGGTGGTGGTGGTAGACCAGATGGTGCACGGAAGCTGTGCGCCTGCCCGTCCGCCGTGGCCGCCGCCCAGGGCCTTGGCCATGTAGGGTGCTGCTGGGATCCACCTTCTTCCGCCAGCGGCTCTGCCAGCGGGCATAAAGGCGCAGGCTACGGCGTTTAACCTTTCGGAAGATGTGGCCTACATATTTGAGGAGCTCCTCGTAGCAGCTGCCGGGCTCTGAGAAGCTGGCCAGAGTGCTGTCGTTGGACAGATAGCGGGCCCGCTGTTCGCGCATCAGCTGGTTTTCCCTCTGCTTCGTCTCGGAGAACTGTGTGGCTATCACCACCAGGCACAGGTTGATCATGAAGAAGGAGCCCACCTGTGGCAAGGTGTATGTGACCACCAGTAGTTCCAGATCCACCCAGCCAGGGCCCGCTCTGGAGACTGGGGCCTAGCCACAATGCCATAAGCACTAATATTCCAGGATGTGGCATACAACAGGTACTTTGCAACAGGTCGGGGACACCCCCCACCAGGGGTCCTGCATAAATTCCTGCTTCTTAGGTTTGTCTTCAACATACCCTCCACTGTAGCCACACCATCCTTCTGTGGGACATTCCCAGCCAGCCTCTATGGCCAGTTCTCCCTGGCCATTATTGACTCTCTTCTATGTCCCTGATGTGTGAGTTGTCTGAGAATACAACTATATCCCTTCCCTGTTGGGTCCCTGCAGGCAGCTCCTATACATCCAGGGATCAAGAAATGTCTGTTTGATGAACTAATAATGTCCTATCTGAGGACCATGGGATATTGAGGAACAGGAGACATGGATGCTTCCAGGGAGCTGTGTATGGGGTAAATGGTAATGGGGACTCATGGGCCAAAGAAGTGTGAGGTGAGGGATGTGTGGAGACGACTGGAGACTCGTGTTCACTGCAGGGGGCTAGGCTAGATCACACAGATTCATTGTGGGGACGCTGTGCTAGAGGGCAAGGTACAATGTCTGGGGGTGGGGGGGAGGGGCTGGGACCGACTGTTCTGAAGATTCTGGGCCTTGGGCCTAGGCCTCCTTCTATCCTGTGTACTTCCTTTAATCACAGGCTGGGCAGAAAAGCTCCCTGCCTGCCTGCCCACCCACCAAAGTCCATCCCACAGCCGCCTCTGTACTACTGAGCTGAGGACTCTAGGAGGTCCAGGGTGAACATGAGGGCAAGGGGGCGGGACATGGCTTCTACCCCCATCAGATGCAGGATGCCCACCAGCAGGTCACGCCCACACTCACAATGATGAGAAGAATGAAGTAGATGAAGTTGTAGAAGGAGTGAGCATCCATGACGTAGTACATGATGTCCACCCAGCCCTCCAGGGTGATGACCTGGGGAGGCAGGCAGCTGGGCATGGGCCCACATTCTCCAGCTCCCAGGGACAGCAGTGCATGTCACACCCCGGTATGGGTGCCTTTCTCAGGGGTCCATCCCACACTCCCAGGTATCCCCAGGCTAGCCTAGTGTATACCTGGAAGATGGCAATCCAAGCATAGCCAATGTTGTCAAAGTTGATGGCACCATTGTGAGGGTTGAATTCCCCTGAGCGGCACACATTGTAGTACTGGTTCCAGTTGATACAGGCATTGCGACTGGCAGCCCCATCCTCAGCCTGTGGCTGCCCATAGGCCTCCCAGCCAAGTGTGCACTGCACGCGAAGCTCACGGCGGCTGGGGATGTGTGAGCATTTCTGCATGCCATTGTCCCGGCGTGAGGAACAGATGAAAGGGTTCTCCTCGCCCTCCTCTGTCTGGTAGTATGGCCGCAGGAAGGTCAGGTTGTTGTTCCTGGGTTGCAGAAGGCCAAGGCATTGCTAGGGTTACCTGTGTCAAACACCACTTCCCTCCCTATAGCTACTCCTCCAGTCTCACTCAGGACTGCTGAGCCTAAATCCTACATGCCCATCAACTGACTCCCTCTACTCCTCAACTGGACCCCAGACTTGAGGATGATGGAAAGGGTACTGAGTAGACAATGTGACACCCAGCTCAGGCAGTATCACTGCAGCAGTGACTGACAAGCCATTGCCTGAAGTATCTCAAGGCCTCTGGACTACCCACTTTCACTCCCTTCCCATGGTACCCACAACATCCCAAGTCCTCCCAAGTGGGGCCTGGCAACCTGGCCAATCAAGGTGTCTCCAACAGCTCTACACTCCCTGAAATCCTTTCATGGACCCCCCACTTCCTCTTTCCCAGTCCCTATATTCCTATCCACAAGTATTTCAGAAGCTCAGAGGCCCAAAGACCCAGAGAGCAGAAGACTCCTTGGGCTGTAGGCATCCATCCTAGAGGCTTAGTGCATAAGTGACTGACTGGAGCGGGAGGGGGCAGACAGTTCACAAGCGGGGCCTAGCGGAGAGTAGAGTGCCTCACAGTACCATGCATGGTCACTTCCCAGGGTCACCCTAGTAGGTCAGCCTTGGGTCACGTGTCTTCTAATGCTGTAGAGTAGGGTCCAGAATGAAGGGGCTGGGCACAGCCTCATTCCCATGAAGCAAATGCCATGTTGGCACAGGGTACCTACACTGAGGAAGCCCTTGAGTGAGGCAGATGCAGAGGAGCAAGGCCAGAGGGCAGCAGCCACTGGGGATACTGTCCTAGGAACTGGTAGACAGATGAGCACAGCTGCCTCCCTCAAGCAGGACCTCCGAGGCTAACGACACCCGGTAGTAAAACCTCATATGCACCCACAGAGTAAAAGTTTTTGAGAGGAAGTAGCCTCCACCCAGGCACTCCTAGAGCCTGCCCCTGAACCACCATGCCTACCTATGTATTTACCTCCACCTGGATCCTGTCTCCAGAAGCTACGCTTTCACCTATGGCCTGTCCTGAGTAGAGCTGGGTACCCCAGGATCTCACCACAAACTAGGACCCAAGTTCATTGTATGGGTATTCAAGGACAGAGTACCTGGGAGGTGTGTTTGTGTGTGTGTGCTCATGCAGGTATGGTAGAACAGTCTTAGAGGAAGAATCCCTTTGGGGGTGGGGCCTACAGAAGGGGAACAGCATTGCCCTGAGGGTAAAGTCTAAAGGGCAGGATCAAGAGAGAACATTCTGGGGTCATGGCGGGCTAGGTGGGTAGAGCTATACACCAGGGTGGGGCCTGCACACCTGACGAAGGCGCTGTCCAGGAAGCATCGGTTCCGCAGCAGGCCAGCCCAGAGCTGGACCCCAACGATGCCGAAGATGAAGAAGACGAAGAAGCAGAGAAGAAGGACATTCCCAAGCATGGGCAGTGTGTCCAGCAGCAAAGTGACCAGGATCCGCATGCCTGAGGGGGGCAGGGCTGGTGCTCAGCACAGCTAAGACCTGGCAGAGGGTCCTATGGGTGCCTGACCCCCTCAAGCCCAGCCCACTGCTCACCAATCCCTATCAAGGACATCTGTGTACAGAGGCCACGGACAGGTAAGGTCTGATGGATTCCCAAAGGGGAGTCAGGCTTCAGCCCCACACTGCCAGGGCAAACCTGTGTTTGCTCCACCTCATCACACAGCTTCTCCAGAGCCCCAGTGGACCAGTCAAAAGGCCAGTGCAGTTTCTGTGGTGACCCTGGCACACTGGGCTCTGGAGTTCTGCTGTGGGAATGGGCTTTCTTATTTCTAATGCAAGAGCAGGCTGTATCAGGGACCTGTTACAGGGAAGGCATGAACTAGTGCGTATCTCAAAGCAACTCTGAAGTCCTTTTTCCTCAGTGGCACATGAACTTGAACAAATCTAGGAAGTGGCCTGCGGGTCCCTGACCTCATCCTGGGTCTGCCCCTTCTCAGACATCAAAAGAACATATAGCTCAAAATCTGCACTGGGCGAACTGAGGCTCTGGACAGAGCACTGGGCCACACAACTAGGACAGATAGAACCAGAGCTTTGAGAAATCCAGAGGGGGTGGCCATGGAACAGGGCCCTCAGGTCACGGGGAGACCGAGCTCTTAGAGTCACTGACATTTCGACCAGAGACGAAGTGTCTCGTGGGACAGACAGCAACCAACTAGGTCATGTGATCTAGGGTCAGAGTGGACCCAAGGTAAGTGTTCATACAGCCCTGAGGGTGCTGGGGTTGCTGTGAGGAACATGTTGTCTTGTCTAGGAAAGATCTCCAGAGTCACCTAGACGTTTAACCTGAACAGCAAACACTTTGGATGGGAGTGGATCTAGGTGTCATCTCTGCTCCAGCACACAGGTTAACCAGGTGGAGGATTCACAGGCTCTGCTGGGTAGGCTGAACAAACAGGGTGCTAGGTACCCACATAACCGTGCATGCGCCCTTTCATCTAACACTCACTGATGGCCTTGGAAAAATATATTCTGTACTCCAGTGTTTTAAAGGGAACCTGGGGTTCATGGAGGTTTGGTAACTTGCCCAGTGCCACAAAGCATTTGAACCCTATTTGATCTCAGAAGTCAAGGCCAGGCAGGTCGATGGAAGGCTGAGTGCTGAGGCTAAAAAATCCAGATCAGGCAGCAGAAAAGGGGTGTGTAATGCCCAGGTAGATCTGGGAGCCACACCCATTCATGAATGTGCACACACCTTGTGCAGTTCCATGGGTGTTGCACCTTCCACCTTCAACCTGAACATCTGAACTCGGCTACTGAGAAAACACCAAAACTGTCCACAGATGAAGGCAGATGGCCGGCATCTGGACAGGCCACGTCCCAAGAAAAGCCTCATGACTTCCTGCAAGCTTTCCCTTCATGTGCAGTGGGAATGTGCAGTGTGTCCTTCTCCCTCTTGTTCTAGAAGCCCTGAGCTCAGCTCCCTTGTATGGGAGAGGTGGGCAGTGTGCTGCAGAGTACTCCCAAAAGCCCAGACTCATTTACATGTTCCTCTACCTGCCTGAGGCCCCCACTGGACACTGATGCAACTGGGAACCTTCTCAGCCCCCAGTCCCACCCCAGATACTATGTAAATGAGGTCGAGGTTCAGAGAGGCTCCTGTCACTAAGCACTGGGCTTCCCCATCACATCCCAACTGGGACTACCCTAAAAGGGCCAAGTCTGCTGGTGTCTGGGTAAATGGAAGGGCCAGCAGGATACAGGATGATATCTCTTATTCGGGGCAGGAGAGGCACTTACTGGGGACCCGGTTGATGGCACGGAGAGGCCGCAGCACACGCACCGTTCGGATGGCAGAGAGGCTCACGTTGTGTCCGTCCAGAGAATACTCCATCATGCTGGGGGAACAGAGGCGCTCACAGAGGGAAGAGCCCAGAGGCCTATCACCGTCACCCACTGCCCAATGGGGGCCCTCAACGTGTGCACCCTGTCAAACCTGAGCCTCCCTCAGGTCTCAGCCTTGAGGTTGTTCCTGGGATTCCCAAGCATACCAAGCCAAGGCTGCATACCCCGCCATGACAATGAAGAAGTCCAGCCTGTTCCACGTGTCACCCAGGTAGCATTTCTGCCCAAACAGCCCCAAAGCCACCATCTTGATAACCATCTCCACAGCAAAGAAGGCGAAGATGAAGTCATCAAAGGCCTGGAGGAAAGGGGGTCAGAATGAGGGGGCAGGGCACACCCGGTGCCCCTTGGTTCTCCTCACAGTCCTTGACACCTACCTCCAAGATGCTGCAACGTTCCGAGCGGCACTCAACATCCTCACAGGGCCGGAACATGCCCAGTGTCACGCAGTTCAGCATGATGACCAACATGCTAATGTGCTCGAACCACCTGCGGGCTGTTCGTTAAGGGCCATGCAGCACGCAACGCCCTCTGCTTCCTCCCAGGTGCACTCCCTCTCTCACAAGCACAGGCAGCTGAGTGGGCCCACCCCCAAGCCTGGGGCAGGGTTCAGCCCCAAGTCCACGGTGCAGGCAACGATGCCAGAACATTGCCACCAGGTGGCGCCATAGCACCATGCTGGCCCCTCTGGCTCTCCAGAGTCCCAAATTCTTCCTGGAAGGATAGTCACTGCCCTCTGACCCTGCTTCATTCTGAGATGGCCCTGAAAATACTGCAATGAGCCAGCAGTGTCACATATGGGGCCCAGGTGAGGACATCAAGCACACTGGAGCCTGGTAGTCAAACTCTACAGGGCATGAAAGAAAGGCCTAAGTATAGCTGGAAGGACACAGGAACTTAAGGACATGTGGCAGGGAGAGATGAAAGCTCCTGAAGGTGACCTTGAACAGGACATGCACCTCTAAGTCTGCAGGGGTTGCTGATCCATGAAGTGCCCACGAGAACAGCAGCACAGACCCCACCCAGCATGTGCCCACCCCTAAACAGCAGCACTATCGGCTCAGTGTGTGGACACAGGCTGGTGTCGGTGTGATCCGTGGCCACCACCATCCACAGAACCTGTCAGAGATCCAAGGACAGAAGAAGCTGGAAGGCATCAGTATGAAGGGCAGGGCTGTACTATCCCCTGCCCACGGGGCTACCTAGGAGCAGGGGGCAGAGGGGAAGGCGAGGCCATTTTCTGAATGTCCTTTTTGCAGACCTGACCCTGACCCCTCTCATACCCCTGGAGCTGGGCCCCTTAGCCCACACAGGCAGTGTGCTCAGTGGTGCCAAGCCACCAATGTAATTACACGCTCCTGCTGAGAGCGTCATAATTACACTTAATGGGTTCAGCAGTAACAAGCGGCTCTGCCATAATGGGGCTGCGGAAAACAAAAATCAACCTCCTGCTAGTGCAGCAGTGGCCTGCCTCCGACAGGCAGCACGGCTCCCAGGCCGTGAGACTGCAGAGTTCTCACCCCGTCCTTGTCCACATATCCGGCTGAGAGCCTGTGGCTACAAGTGGCTTCTGCACACCCAACACCAGGCAATTCCCGGCTTTGCTGAGCTCATTCCTACCGCTCCGTGCTATTCTCTGCATGGATACACAAGAGATGACAAGGGGTGGGTATTCTAGGCTGGCCTTACTGTGGCTCCTGCGTGTATCCTCATGTGGTTCAGTGGTAGACTTTATTTTCCAAGGTGAGGGGTGCTGCTTTGGGTGAGAGGGGAGCGGGCTTGGGGAGGAAGCACAAAGCTGTGGGGGACAGGAGCCCCCACGGAGGGCTGTTCCACTGGCCAGGGGAGGACACCAGTAGGGTATACGGTCAGACCAAACTAACATAAATGGCTCCCAGGTCTGAATGGACTCTGAATCTACCAGATGCTATGCTCTTCCTAGCCTGTCTGACAGTGGAGGCCAGTGTCTCTCTCTTGACAGTACAAGGCCTAACTACTCTGACCACTTGAGCTCTGCCTGCCCTATTTCTGGAAGAGGCAATCAGTGGCTTCTGCACACCCCACACCCAGCAATTCTCTGTGGTGGAGATGGGCTTTCTAGCTCATCCTGGCTACCCCACCCACTCAGATGGCCAGGACTGCAGCCTGCTTCTTGACTTCTTTGCCAGTCAGTTGGGGTCTCTCAGGTTTGGGCCACATACACCTGCTCACAGACTCTCCAGTAAAGACCAACATGGGCTACACTCTCCTGAAGCTGGCTTGCCTGGACTGTCTCTGGAACCTTTAGTCAACATACCACGGAATCCCAGGCCCCAGCTGTTACCTTCACATACAGCTACCACCAAGATGGATACCAAGGTTGGAGTGCCTCTCTGAGTGACTGCTGCTTCCAGACAAGAGGCAGCCAAGGGCATCTTTGGAGCAGGGGAAATGTACAGGAGGACTACCAGGAACCCCCAAACTTTTAGGGAGACAGAGCAGGTCGAGGGCCCAGGGCTGGTCTCTTCCAGGCACAGATCCAAGGTCTGCCTAAGTGAGGAATTTCAGCTTCCTACAACAGCAAGGACATACCTCACGTGTCATGCTGCCCCTGGTCATATTCTGTGGGAAGCTAAGGACAGACAGCACCACTGGTCACAACACGTGGAGCCGGGTGACTTCTAGAGGCTTAATTACAACAGATAGATTTTCTGGGTTTAATTAAAATTCCTGCAGGCTTTGAACTGACTTCTACAAATTAGAATCAATTTCCATGGGGGTTAGAGGAAACCAAGTGGATATGTGGGCAGGAGGTGGTGCTGGTACAGTCCAAGGCCTGAACCCAACCAAGTGGACTAATCTGATTCCTCCTTGCGGGGATCTCTGAGACAGCAAAGACCACATAGCTCTGAGGCTTAGCAAGCAGCAAAGGTATGAGAAGCAAGATGAGAACCTGAACAAGAGGTCCCAGAAGACCCCCTGGATGGCAGAGGGTCTTGTGGCTAGAGATCATCAAACATAACAGCTATCAGCTATCCTTGTTGGGGCTCCACTCCAAACTCCAAGCACCCCACTGTCTGCCTGGCCACCTCTCCAAGTCTGCTCACTTTGGAGGGGCTCAACTGCCTTCCCACTCTGCACCACACTATGGGCCAGAATCCCAGTCAGCACCCAGCAAAGGGAAGGTGCTGCCGTGGGGATTTCAAAACATTAAAGAAGCCTTCTGCTATGGACATAGCCTCCCCAGGGGGACACAAGGCTACCCCACGGCAATGTCCCTTCTCCTTCTCACCTGTACTGGAAACCCACACTGGGCCCATGACCAGAGTCCACAGAAGGGTCCTCAGGTCACAGCTGGGTTGTTGCCAATGCACCACAAATAAAACCCCTAAATGTAGCCTTTCCAGAACCGGAATGAAGATGACACTGGACGGAAAGCGGTGGTAGTCGCTGTCCATGGTGCTGAAGCAGCTGTCCCACCCGGGACCTGCTCAGGGTGGGCATCAGGCTGGGCTGGGGAAGGGGTGCAAACCAGGGAGAAGGGTCCCTCATTGGAGCAGAGTGCCTCTTCTGGAAGCACATCTTATATCTGCCCTTCTTCACTCAAAGGGAACCAGGAGGAAGACATACATGCTAAGAAAGGCTGTAATTTGCCATGATCCCTTGTCCTAGCAGAGGTGAGGAAGCTACAGGACCCTGCTGGTTGGGTGGCCACTGTCATTTCTATGAAGTCACTGAGGCCTGATAGGGAGGAGTCTCTTGCTGCTTGTTTGGCTAACTTAACAAGCTGTTGGCTCCCATGGGTGGTAGTCCCAGCTGGGTCTCCAGATGGAATACAATCCCTCACTGTGGAGCTGCATGATACAGGATTGTATGGCCCAAGTGTGGTCCAGTACCCTCAGACCCCAGTCTTCATTAACACACAGGTTGACACAGCCCCCATGTTGGCTTACAGTCCCTGGGATTCTCCTCACCCAATCTTAGTGACTCAGGTCTGGACTAGAGTCGGGGGGACATGATCTGCCCTGAATCTACAATGACTGCCTTTCTTCAGGTCTCAGTTTCTCCATCGGTCACAACACTTGATTCATGCAGACCCTTCTGGTATAGCAACAGCAAGGCCTTAAGTCCTCCTGACGTGCTCAGCTCCTGGGCAGGGTTTCTGAATATCCTCTACCACAGTGTCAGTCTACACAAGGGGGACCAGGAAGGGTGCCAACCAGAAAGGCAGGGCAGTGGGAGCAGTGAGCTCTGCAGTCCCTAACCCAGTGAGGCAGCCAAGGCCCCAGAGCCCCACAGTCTCATACCAATAGGTAATGTGGTCATGCTAGCTGGAGTGAGGGTCAGGAGTCTTCAGATGTGGCTGCTGCTTGTCCTCCATTGTCAGAGTGGCCCCCAAGCAAGACAAGGATTCCACCAAGGCCTCCCTCCTAGGTGGCACATGAGATCAGAGGATTAGCTTTTGAGCTGCTCCAGCCCCGCCTGCCAGCCCCCAGAGCAATCTGCACAGCCAGCTAAGCTCCATTAGGCCAGATCCAGAACAGCTTGGTTTGCGTGCGAGAGGCTGGGGAGGAGGGATGGAAGGCTGGAGGGTCACTATAGGAAAAGAGGTCAGACAGACAGCACCACACTCAAGTCCCCATGCTTCCTGCCTTGGGGGTGTGTGTCT
Organism: Mastomys natalensis; assembly: GCA_021653895.1. Classification (NCBI taxonomy): domain Eukaryota; kingdom Metazoa; phylum Chordata; class Mammalia; order Rodentia; family Muridae; genus Mastomys; species Mastomys natalensis. Next base: position 82,503 of record JAJTUV010000713.1, read on the forward strand.
GGGCATCCCTCTGCAGGGACTCTGGTTTTACAGAGCACTCCTTGTCCTTGGGGTCTGGGCTTCCCTCTCCGTCACTGTGCAGTGTGACACTCACAGACCACTTTCACTGCAGCCTCTGCTGCCACTGTGTTCTCAGGAGCACTCAACCTTACTTTCCAATTTGTGCAAGAAGAAAGGGACATGTTTATTCATGGTGAAGGACTCTCCTCAATAGGTCAGCTCAGCCTGGTGAGGAGGTGAGTCTGTCAACGAGTCCTCATATGCTTCACAGAAGCTGTCTCTCTGTTGACAGAATAACAGCTTCAGGTGCTGCACCAGATAACCTCCCTGGGCAGGTGGCTATGGTGCCCAGTACTCAGCGGACAGTAAAATAATTTCTACCCTAGAAACAGTCTGACTCCCCCAGCATAGCCGTCCTGGCCTGTCTCTCTCTGACAATGGGGTCTGGATGGGCTACTCACCCAGAAGCTATATAATCATGGTGGCCAGGGAGGCCCAAGGGCTTCTGGCCCAAGCACTAGGGCTCCTTGTGTTGAAAAGAAGCCAAAATGGCAGAGCTTCTAGGTAAGGGCACATGGCTCACCACATACAGGGTATGTAGCCTATGGCCCTGTCATTAAAAAAAAAAAAATGCTGCTGCTGTATGAATTAGGACACAATGACATGAGGGGAGTGGAGAAGGGGTAAGAGCAAGTTATGGAAGGCACACAGCCTCATCTGCGGAAAATGTCACAATGAGGCCACGACACTGTCTCTCTAGGATGCACATTCCCTGTGTGAAAGTAAAGGCAAAGCGGGGCCATCACTCATTCATGGGCACATGGGGAAGGTACAAGGTAGGAGACAGAGGGATGGGACAAGCAGTCACTTGGTTTTAGCTCCCTTCACCCAATACCATCAAATCTTTTGATTTTTTTAGGTACTGCCTCTACTTGTGGAAGTTCCGTGACTTGAACCAGGAGTGCTGGGCTCCTGGAATGGAAGGCCCCAGCAACCTCCAGTTGGCAGATAGCAAGGAGAGCTCACCTAGGCCTCTCCAGGGGCCAGGTCGTGAACTATCAGGGCAAAGAGATAGTAAGAAAAAGCGTACAGAGGCACATCAGCCCTGGGCTGCTAGTCCAGTGAACCTGGCAGACTCTTCCCCTACCTGCGTGGAGTGAGGGCCACCATGTCCCATGCTTAGTGGCCTCCATGGCCCTTAATTTTTTGTGCCTCTGGCAGATCTTCTGGTCCTGGAGCTCTGGGAGTCTGGAAGGATCTGGGACAGGTCCCCAGGGCAAAGGCCCCTCTCATCAGGGGAATGAGCAGATGTGGGAAGGCCTGGGATGTGATTATGTTCTGTGGAAGTCAGTTTTCCACCAGTCCCTGCCTGCACTGTCTTTGCAGCCAGCAGAGCCCAGGACCAGGCAGAGCCCAGGTGGTTGGCTCACATGGGCTGGATGTGATTGTATAGGTCCCTCAGTCGCCAATGGTCTAGGTTAACTATAGTGTGCACTCTATGGCAGTGGGCATGTCTGGGACAAGGTGTCTGAAGATCTTAGAACTCTCCAAAGGAAGACAGAAACCCCTCCACACTAATGTACATGCACACTGTGCTATGCACCTTTACCCTGCTGGGGTCTCCAATTCTGAGGTCTCATGCCCCTAACCTTTCTCTTCCTTATCCTCCTTGGGCCCCTCAACCCCAGGAACTAGCCTCTAGCACAGCTCACTCCTTCAACTCTTAGGTCCCACCCTCAACCCCAAATAACTGGGCCCCTGCAGTACCATCTCTCACAGTCCATTGTGACCCAGAAACATCCCTCTGAGAGGCCCCAGATCTGTCCTTGCTCCTGCTATGACATTGCCCCTCAATCCATCTGGGCTGCCTCTAAAACAAAGCATCAGCTCAATACCCTGCCATGGCTTCCTAGTGCCCTGGACACACAATCCAAACCAGAGCCCCTTGTAGCCTTGCCCTGGGAAAGCAATGCTCAACTCCATCTTGCCCTGGCTGCTCCAGGGATCCAGTCCCCTGCTACTCCTTATGATGACCTCTCCACCCTGTAGGGTGGCCTTTTAAGTGTCCCTGTAAGTTGTAATGAGTGGAGCCTCAGAGAGTGACTTCAGGAACTTCTACTGAAGTACAAGGTCCTTCATGCTAGACACCTGGTGAGCTCAGCACAGGTCTCTCTGGTGTCCATCCTAATCAGAAGGCTCTGGGAAGATGCTCTGAAGGGCAGGTAGGCCACCACTAAGAGAACATGAGGGGATGCTAGCTACAGGGGCTAAGGGGGCTCTGCCACTCTTACATGCTCCTCCATGATAGGGTGAACCACATCTTGGATTGACTCCCTCCAGATGTGCAGGACAGACGGAGCTTTGTGGCTGAGGTCAACCATAACCCTGGAAGGAACCCCAAAGCTGGCCAAGATACTCTAGCTGTCTCACAAGTCAGGCTAGGTGGAGTCTACTATTCCTTTCCCTGGGGATGCCTGAAACACACAGGGGCCTGCAGATATCTAGGTATGGCCATACCCTCCAGTCTGACATCGCTACCCCATAACCTACTGCAAACAAAGCCAGCCCCCAGCCTTCTGAGTCTGTATGCCTTCCTTCTTCCCCAGGAGGAGGTGGCAGAAATCCCAAACCCTTCTCACAGGTCGGTGCCCAGGGAGCTTCTCTGTGGGCATTTGTCCTGGTCTCCTGCGAGGTCTCAGGGGCGGAGTACTCACTCTGCAGGATGTGATGATTGAAGGAGGTTTCTCTTTCTTCCCTGAGGCTGTTGCCATGCCGACGGGCTGGTAATAAGGTGAGGAGGAACCTGGAGACCCAATTAGGGCAAAGGCAGAGGGGATCCCCAGCCCAGTTCCATTTCCAAAGGCTTCCATCAGCCCTGGCCCAGCTCAGCCACTCAATCCTGTACTGTGCCATTGGGCTCAAGATGGGAGAATGTGTGTTGAGGATCCTATTTAGGTCTAGGATCTGGGAAGAAAGGTAGGGATGACAGGAGGGGTCAGGACAAGGCCGTCCTGTTGGGGTCATCAGAGTGATCCCACACAAGGAGTACAGGCATGGGTGGCAGTGTCCTTTCCCCTGCCCCTCCCTGAGGGACACAGTGTCCCACCCCTCACTAGACCCCTGTACTTGGGTCAGCTGGTCTGATCTAGAGCTTTCCAGAAGTGTACTGTTGAGTGTGGGTGTATCTGTTCCGGCTACCACAGGACTAGCTGTGCCTCCACCTAGGTCCCTCCTAGGGCAGGTGGTATGTGCAGCCGTTATCTAAGGTCACCTGGGTCTCAATCTCTTAGCCCTCCCTCTGTCAGTACGGAAGCAAGGAGGCATCCATAGCTGAGTGGAGTGGGTTGTCACCAGATGCTCAGGGCTCAGTACCGCCACCATGTGTGGCAGTTACATGAAGGTGATGCTAGCTCCAACAGGCTAGGAGTTTGCCCTGGAAGGGAGCAGGTGGGGTAGTCGATCCAATGCATCACCTGTGTCCAAGGCTTGGGATCTTGTGTGTGTGTGTGGAGGGGGGATCTTAGCCATATCCTCCCCTCACTAGCCTTCTAACACCCCCCCAACCCCCATGCCTAGTGAACCTGCTTCCTGCTCTCCATCCCCATGCTATGAGACCTTTTTCCTTTATCCCCACCCCATGGCCCAGCCCAGGGAACATGGCCTGGGAGCCTGGGCCTAGGCCTGCGTGACTCACAGCAGGCTGGGCTGAGCTGGGGCTGGGGCTGGGGGCGGGGAGTGAGGGCAGCGGACCAAACATGGAGCTGTTTGTTCTCCAGCTGCCTGCTCTGCTCGGGTCACCCAGGGGAAAGGGGGGGCAGGCTGTCTGTGGGAGAATACTTCCTCCTGAAGCCAGGGTGTGGGAGCCACTCCCCACTATAGCCCCTCAAACGGGGAGGACAGGTCACTAGGAATACTCAGCTCTAGCTGCCAGAACATTCTATTTCATCCTCGTCCCCCTCCCTGTACCCTGTGAAGCACTCCGCTTTCCCAGTCCTTATTAACAACCATGGTGAGCTGACGTTCCCCATGGCCTGGGCCATGTACAGCAGCACCTCCCTAGCCCATTGCTCTGGCCCTAGATAAAAGTGTGTGCTTGGTCAGCCACAGGGGCAGGCTGTACAGTGGCGCATCCAGAGACGGGCTTGGATACCAGGCATGTACCCGTATGTCCATGTGTAAACTACTGTCTGTTCTAGTGTACTGTACATGTCTCAAACACACACAACAGAGGCACTTGGATTGCATACGTAAACACACCCTATGAGGTCTTCAAAGGAGGGCAGGGCCCGGGTCTTCCCAGGCCAAGCCCCCATCCTCAGAGACTGACATCCTGGAGCCTGGCTGAGTACATGCCAATGGCTCTAATTGTGCAGTTTTTAAAGCCATGCTAATTAGAAAGTGCGCTAATGTCTCTGCTTAGCTCTTAATAAAGAGCTTGATTCGGGATCTTTTCAAGGGATAATTGAGTGGAAAAGTGCCTGATCCCACCCCTCTAGTCCCTGCGCCTGCAGGAAGGCAGGCTGTGTAGGCGAGAAACCTCACCCAGACCCTACCAGCCACTTGGTGGCAGCATGCAACCCCCCCAACACCATGGGGGTGCTACTTGGAAGGGGAGCCTGTTTCCCACATTTTCAGACTCTCCTGGTTGTTCCTTATTGAGGACCAGTCAGTCATAATGACAGCCCCTCCCCACCAGCTGCTCCTCAGACAACCCCCCAACACCACTCAGGGCTACCAGTTTAAACCTGGGAGAAGGTGAGGGGCCTGACTTGACCTCTACCCAGAGGGATCCCCAAAACGCATTCTGCACAACTACCTACTCCAATAGCCCTAGAAGGGAAAGATGGAAGGTAGACAAAAAACAGAGTAAGGTGATTCCTGGGAAAGAGGACTGCTGGCCCACAGGATGGGCTTTCAGGGACCTCTCTGCTGGAATTCTCTGGGCCAGAAATAACTGCCTGGGCCTCGCTGCACAGCTGCCTGAAGCTCAAATTAGTGACCCAAGGGGATTGGACACTCCTTCCATGGGAACATGGCCTGGTACTCTTCCCCTTCCCCACCCCTCCTCCCACCCCAGGCTCTGGCTCCTTTCTGCAGGAGAACTGTGGTGAGCCCATCTGGATGGGGGCCCCATGTGGCTTCTGTTCTTCATGGCTAGGTAGTATGGATAGGGCTGGCCTGGGAGAGCACCGAACAGGGCCCTTCTGTGGGACCCAGAACTGACTACTGTAGCCCTGTGAGACCCTACAGTGTCTGGGCCTGAAGGTTAAGAAGAGACTTAAGGGAAGTGTCACAGGGTGTCTCTTCAGTATGCAGTTTTGCCCCTTTCTGCCTAGACTGTCCTATGGAGGATTCTGCCTCAGTCCTGTATCTCTGCTGCCTTACCCAGCTCCACAGGGCCCACTGAGGATGAAGAAAGCTATAATGGGAGGAACCACGCCCAACCACATTTTTGCCAGCAAGGCCCCCTAAGCCACGCCTGTCTCATGTCCCCACCATATGCTCTGCACACAGGCTGTTCTCTATTGTCTCTGAGGGTCAAGAGACTATCTGTCCCTCAGGAAATAGAGGGTCTGAGTGGTCCACGTGGGGGGTGCTCAGCTCCTCCTCTGCAGGCTAGGGGCAGCAGCCTCTTTGGGTGGGCCTCGGCTCCCCAATCCATGTGGTTAGAGCCCTTCTCTTTTCTACATACTGCTAGGGACATTACTATCTCCACCTTAGTGAGAAAACCCAGCTTAGACTTGTGATCTGAGGTGTGTGTGTCGACTGCTGCAAACACAAATCTGTGCTGACATGGGAGCTAGGTTCCCAGGCATACTGGAAGGGGACAGGTAGGGCACCTTGTGGCATGATGGCTGGCATCCATGGGAAGCCAGGAACTTTGCAGCAGGCTGTGTTCCAACTGGGTCCTTGACCCCCACCCCCAATCCATCTATGCAAAGCCTGGCTATCCCCATCACTGTTGCCTGGCAACCGGGTATTTATTTAAAGGGGAGACCTCACAGCAATGCCTACCACCAGCCTGCTCTCCCAGCCTGGCACAAATCCCTCTCTAGTTTTTGGCTCCCACACCCTCAGAGACACACTAGTTTGCCTCTCTCTGGGCCCCAAGTCCATCCTAACCCTACCATCCACTTCCCTGAAACCCTAAAAGCACTGGGGGACAGTGGACAACACTTTAGTAATTGCACTTCTCTAGCAGGGTAGAGGGCAGCTGCTATGTTCACAAATCCCACAAGTCTACCCAGCACAAAAGCCTCCTGTGCCTAGGATTCCCTGGCTGCAATTTGTGGGCACCAATGTACAAGATCCCAGATTTTGATACGGCAATGAGGCAGGGCCTCCTGAGCTGCTGGGCTACTGGGAGTTCTGTAGAGAGGCTATGGCCAGACCAGATGTGGACACCAAAGCCCAGTTGGAGGCCTCCACCCCAGGGGACAACATCTAGAACCTTTGAGTCCCAGGTATTGGAACAGGTGAGTTTGGCACCTTCCCTCCCGAGGATCCCTAACCTAGGTGGATGCTGGAAGACACTGAATATATGCTGTTAGATACTGCCGGCACCTACCTGTCAGGCCTCCTGGCCACACAGAGTCTTGGAATCCCCCTAACTCTTAGAGCCTCCTGTAAAAAGGCAGCTCATTCTCCTGCCTGGATCTGTCTGACAGGTTGCCAGACAGTTTCCTCATCTCTCAATGGACACACGGAAGCATCAAAACCGGGTAAAACCCCCACATTTCTGTCATCTCTGGGTACCTCCTCTCTGGTCCTTAGGGAAGCCCTGCCCTGAGCAGACCTCAGCTAGGCTGACCCTCACCACAGACCCCCAAGCCTCATGCAGCCTTCTTACATCTACTCAGGGCCTGGCCTCTATCCCAAAGGTGGCTCAGGCTGTGAATGAGCTAACTGGCTTTGGCCTTGTCCCTGTCCTCCCTCCGCCAGTGGCCATGTTATTAATAGTGGTGGTGACATTTTATAAAGATGGCCTAGACCCCTCCCTTCTCCCTGGAAAGTCTGATTTCAAAGTGAAGCTTGCTGGACCTTGGTTTCCCAAGGTTGCTGCTTCATCCTAGGCATCCTGCTACCTGGGCGTCAGCCCCAGCATGACATTTATATACTGACTATGGTCTCAGAGGCTCCACCCCAAAGTTCAGAACCATAAGCCCTTCTCCCTCTGGCAAGCCACTGCCCAGGTGCCAAGTTGGCTGGGTCAGGATGGGCCATACACCTGCTTCAGCCCGTGACCCAGTGGTGGCTGAGGGACATGATATGGAGGAGTCCCAGTCTCCAGGCAAACCCAGGCCCAGTCTGACGCAACGTGGAATGGAGGAGTGGGACTTGCTGACACTAGGAACTTTCACACAACTTATGTTTTAGTCTGGAGGCTGGAAACTGAGATCACAGTGTAACAGGGAAGGTTTTGGGCCACAGGCAGCTGACTCCTGTGCCCGTAAATGGCAGAGTGTCTTGTACACAGGTGACTCGAAGGACCTTTACCCTCATAACCACATCTGATCACCACAGAACAGACAACACAACCCACAAAGGCCCCAGCTTCTAGTTCTAACATACTACTGGGATGTTATAATAGCTGAATTTAAGGGGAAACAAGCATGCAGTCCATGGCTAAGGGTTAGTAAACCTTGGAAGGCCAGTCCCTATCAGATAGAATAAGAATACGGGCTAGCTCTAGGACTTGAGACATGCGGACACGGGGCACAGATCATGTGAAGATGATGGTGTGGGGGCACAGGAAGTAGATTACCATGCACATAACCTGGCATCTTTGGATTTGTAACCTCTGACATAGCATTTATGTGATAGGCTTTGTAGATATAACCTGTTCTGGTGGAAAAACTGATATTCTGGGTGTCTCATCTGCTAGGTCGGTGATGAGCCTGGTTAAGCACCCATCAGTGACTATCACTCTCTGCCTACTGCCCCAGAGAACATGGTCATAATAGCCCTTGTGCTCAGAGTCTATGGGTCTGCCACACTCTGCAGGGACAGGTCCTGCTAGGCCCAGACCAACTTGCCTAGACTAAGGAACAGCCAAACTCACGGGCAAGGTGGGACAACATAGAAACAACATAGACAATTACAGCTATGCCATGTGTTTGCACCCCAGAGTCACTGGCGGCTGCCCGCCAGGCACTAATTACAGCTCCACGTGGCTCGCCTAAGGAACAGTCAGGGCGGCTCCAGCACAAATATTTCAAACCGCATGGTATTTGTGTTTAATGGGATGAAATTCTTTAAGCCCAGAACCCAGCTGAGCCATTATGCCAGCCAATTTACAGAGAAGTGGGAAGCTCCGTGCAGGAGCCTTACTTACATGGCTCATCCACATGACTGGAGACGAGCATGACATGAAGTCGAGCAGCCTAAGCACAGCTTACCTCCTGACCCCAGTGGCCAATCCACCTTGGTCAAGAAATTTTGCAGCCTGGGACCATAGGGTCAGGCAGAGCCTGTAAATCCCTGGGGGAATCGGGGGTCGGGGGTCGGGATGATCACACTGGGGGCCTAGCAGGGAGAATGGGGATCATGGCTGACCTGAGTCTGCTTTCGGACAGTATACTCAGCAGTGCCCACTTCTCTTTCTGCTTAAGTAAACTCTACTCAGTCTCAAAAGCCCATCCCAGGAAATCTTTCCTGGGAAAGGACCAGATTCCTCTGTTGCTCTGCCCAGCACTGAGCAGGAAAATCCATCCATCAGGAGTACCTACTGCATGTCAGATATATTCTCCAAGTCCATGGACCGGAGGGTGAGCTGACAAAGGCTGGCCTTGAACAAGCTAGGTGCAGGGGACAGTGAAGGACAAACTCCTGATGGGCAAGCGGATGTCAGATAAAGCTCAAAGTGTAAGTGGTGAGGGGAGGGAGCCTTGAGGCCACTTGTGGACATCACTAACTGCTGTAGCCCTGTGACAGGATCAGGGCAAGGCTCTGATCCCACATAGAGACTTTACAGTGGGAACACAGAAGCAGATCTACTTAGGGACAAGGAGCCCACTGGGCCTCCTCAGAGCACCCCAGAGCTTCCTGTAAAAAGTGGGACGGGGACATGAGGGACAGTCCTTATACACAGTACGGATTTACATCCCGTGGGACCACAGACACATAGTATAGCTTAAATGGATCACACTTTAGGGAACCACCCACAAGAGGCATATTGGGAAGTATTTGCACAGTCTTACATGTACACACACACACACACACACACACACACCACGCAACGCAAGCACACACACCGCCATCCTCTCTCCACTTCTCTCTCCACAGAAGGCCCCCAATACAGAGACGGGCCACCCTGCCAAAAACTGTGATTGCTCTGGGGCTACCAGGAGCTAGGTGCCTCTCACTGACTGGCTGCCTGCCTGCCCACCATCCTGCTGACCGCAGACCTAGACCCCAGGGAGTCTCCTAGCTAGTGCCATACCAATTTGCTGGGTCTGGCTCCCATCCAACTACCCATGTCTCGATCGATCTCCTAATAACTCGATCCATTATGCTGAAGCAGGATCTTGGAAACCAGCAGGAAAAGGAAGCTCTGTGAACCGTCTGAGTCATTTTTTTTTTTTTTCAAAACTAACAATGGGGCATCTCTCCCCTCCCCAGTGTGGCAAGCTGCACTGCCTCCGCGTGTTCTAGAAGTTGCTGTGTGATGTTTTGGGAGGGTGCTAGATATCCCTGCTGGGAGAGGTGGGTCAGGACAGCCTGAGCATGGTCTTCCTAATGGAACTAATGAAGCTCATTCTTTTTTCCTCTCAGGCTGGCCAGTACCAGTTTCCAACCCATCAAGGCTGGCTGGGCCTTGTGGCTCTGGCTAACCTACAGCTGGGGAATCCTGGTGCTATCCCCCTCCCTGGGAGCCAGGGAGACACCCCCACAGACACCCGCATGTTTGAGGATAAGCTCAATTTACACTTGGTTGTGGGAGTGTGTTACTCATGGCTCCTCAGCTCCTCACAGTTGGTATGTGCACCTCAGGGTCCAGCACCTAACAAGGGGGGAGGGAAACTGTGCCCAGCTCCCTCCATGGTCTCAGAAACCCAAGGTGACACAGTCAGGGCTAAGAACCCAACATACAGTGGCAATGCACATGGGCCGTGTCCTGGTGATGGGGGTGGGAGGGTGGCTCAGTCTACAAAAAGACCAGAGGGTTCTCTGTGGTATGGCAGCATGAATCCTTCCTCCCATGCCTTGCTTCTCCACAGCCTCAGTTCTCCACAAGCCAGATGGCCGAGACCTCAAAGATTAACAAGCAATGCCCCTGTTCCCACTGACCTCTGTGTTGGGAAACAAACAAACAAACACAGCCATTTTTCATGAAAGAATGTGTTAAACACTCAAGTTGTTATTTTTTTTTTATAGTGTTTCAAGGTGAACTGGCCAGTCAGGAGTTTTACATTTCCCAGTTTAAAGTTTATTTTCAAATTGTGCAAGTGTATGTCTGTACCTGTGTGTGTATGTGTGTGTGTGTGTGTGTGGTGTGTGTGTGTGTGTGTGCCCTCAGAAGGCAGAAGTGTCAGAGCCCCAGGAACTGGAGTTACAGGTGAGATGTGGGTGCTGAGAACTCAATGTGGGTCCTCTGCAAGAGCAGCACACTCTTCGTTACTGAGCCGTTTCTCAAGTCCCTGAGTTCCCAAGATTTTAAACATCATTAGGATAATGATGCATATGCTGACAGGGTCCTGACACTGACACCCCTGCCCTGAGTAGAACAGTCACTGTCTCGGGCTGGAGATTAGGTGCAATCTCATCAGAGAACAAGGACTCACATCTGAGTGTTCCCATTGTGTCAGGGCTCTCTCTCATTTACTCTAGCTGTTGAACTGGGCTTCGGAACACCCCACTTGGTACCAGAAAAGACACCCCAACACACACACACACACACACACACCACACACACACACACTTCCCAGAGTTCCTATAAGCCATTGCATTTATTTATCTACAGCTTCAGACCATAAGCTCAGGAACTATACCAGGTCCATACCCCAATATCCCTAGAGGTCTGTCTCCGGCAGGAGCCTCCCCTCCCCCAGATACCAACCACTTAGCACAAATCTCTGTCTCTCCCTTCCTGAACCTAGGATGTCTTTGAGGTCTGGCCTGTGGTTATACAAATCACTCCAGGGCAGGACAGACTAATGACCCTGGCCTCTCCTTAACCCCAGGAACTAAGCTGGTGAGTCTCTCAAACATACTTTGGGCTCTAAGATGACCCCAAGGAGACATGAAGCACCAGTCAGAGTGAGCTACACAAGCTAAGAATTCTTCTAAATGGGGTGTCAGGTTGCATGCTGTCCATCAGAGCAACCTCTGTGGGATGCCTGCCCGTCTGTCCCCGCAGCAGCAGCAGTAGAAAGCAGGCTCCAAGGAAGATGGCTGCTTTAATAATAAATCGCTTAATTAGGGAATCTCCAGGCTCCCATGAGGAGCCAGTGAAGTGTGGAGCACCGGCTTGAGGGATGTTACCTGCTGTTCCCACATCTTGGGGATCCCCTCACACGAAGGAGCTGATGCTTCAAGACTCAGCACACACTGCAGGTACAATCCTGACAGCATGTCGCAGAAAGGCCACCTAAACCCCAGCACAGGAGCCACTAAGGTGAGAGAGCTAAGAGGATAGCCCAAAGGGGTTATCTCAGAGGGGAGTCTCTGCTCTATGGGATAGCTATCATAGCCCTAGATGTGGCTCCAGGTTCTACTAGGTTAAGAAGGCAAGACAACAAGGGAGAACCCAGGACTAGCCTGTGGCCCCTCCAACCACTGAGACAGTCCTGTCCACTCTGGCATGGCCTCAGCCACACTCCTGGCAACTGCACCCAGGGACAGGGGACCTGCCAAGTGGCAAATGTGAAGGTACGTAGGACCTGAGCCAGTTGGGCCAAGGGGGTTTACTAGAAATCACTCTTTATTTCCCACCCCAGGCACCCCCTGACTATGGGACCTGCACAGCATGAGAACTTGCCATGGTGTGGACTGTCCTTACTACCTCCTCTGATATGATGCCCGGTGTGAATAAAGAGCAAGGTAGCCATGTTTTGAGGTATAAAAAGGGATGAATGGGGGAGGGGATTCAGAAGAATTCACACTTTGCTCTGCCTGTCCCTGAGTAAGAATGGCTTAAAACAGGTAGTGTGGACCAAGATGACCAGCAGCTATGGAGCTGGGGTCGGGGGACACAAGACAGTGAAAGGGACCACTAAGCGTGGCAGGTCGCAGGCTTCCTGGGCCCTGGGTCCCTGGAGGCTGGGTGAAGTTAAGCCTTGTAGAGAATGAAACTCCAGCTCGCCCAGTTCCTTGCCTCTTCCAAGATTCAGATTTTTATTTCTAGAAGCTTCCATGTATTAGTCTCTGTTGAATGGTAAAAAAAAAAAAAAAAGGTTTGTGAGAGGCTTCTGTGACCCACTGGTTCTGTGGACAGGAGCCTGCAATAAGCAAGGGGGCTTGCAGCTCACCAGCACACTGCTCTGTTTAAATGGTCCTGTCCTTGGACTCTGGGGGTGCTCCTCTCCCAATTACCCAGTCTCACCTCACAGAGGCTGAGAGCCCTCCAAGGGGAAAAAAGTCTAGATTGTTCATGGGAAAGCAGATGTGGAGGACACCCATAGAGCAGAGGGTTCCAGGATACCACTAAAAGGGAATACCAGCTTGGCCTACAGGGGAGGAGCTAAGTTAGGTAAAGACCTAGAGAGGGGTGAGAAGGGGAGCCTCTGCTCTGTCTGTGGGTAATCTAGGGGTGGAGACTCAGATGGACACAGGGACTCCCCAGCCCCCAGTTCATGCCTCTATTTCCTCAGGGCCAAGGGCATATGAGTCTTGGTTCCTGGACCACTAGGCAGTGTTATGATCCCCAGGCAAGATTCCTCTAGACTCTCTTGTATGTTCTCTGAACAAGCTGTGGCCAGACACACATGTACACAGGGAGAGAGGCAATGGCCAAGACCCAGTCCCTGCTGTCTTGGAGGATCAAGTTGTAGGTCCCTACCTTCTCCCTGTAGCCTCCCACAAGCCTGGGTGGCTGGGCAGGGGTGGGGGTGACAGCCCCTCACTCTGTTGACATGGCAACCAGGGGCCTGTCAGACCAGTCCTTGCAGAATGTATTTCTTGATTAAAGCCAAGCAGTCAGCATCAATCCCCAGGCAGTCCTTACAGCTCATAAAGGAGCAAAGAGTGGCGGTCAGTGAGGGGCTCCCTCCTGCCTGTTTCCGTTTCTGTCTCCTTAGGCGACAGCTGGACACATCCAGAACTGCTGCCAGATTCTGCTCCCTGCCCTGTGGCTCTACCCAGGTAGCCGGGCTGGCAGGACAGTCTAGTCACAGCATGACCTCAGATCCCCATCCCAAAGAGGCCTAAAGCATGTGGGGAGGGGGCTGCTTTCACAAAGAGGGCTCTGTGGTGGGAAGAGAGCAGTGCTCACTAACCTGGGAGCTCCTGCAAGGCTGGTGAAGATACTTGGGGCTGGCAGCGGTGGGGCGAGGTGCCAGGTTCTGCCTAGGTAGCTCCCTGACACCCCAGGGGACCCTATAACCCCCAGACAGCTGGAAATAGAGGGTGGTGAGGAGGGAGGTACTGAGGGGCAGGCAGAAACTCCAGCCCAGCATATAAACAGTCTAAATTAGGAATTAAAATATCCCGAAGCCAATCCCAGACACCATCATTGGACAGGGTGTATTTCAAAGGAGTAGGAAAACATCCCTGCTATAAGCAATGAACTTCTCAGTGCGATAGTGGCTAGAGAGGTCTGTGTCCACACACACCTGCATGGACACAGCCCTGTGTGCATATGAACAGCTCGCCCTAAGGGAGACAGACAAAAGCTCCTCCCCAGGGAGAGACTGGGCAGGACTGTCCCAAGCCCCTCACACCCACACAGCAGTCAGACTAGTCTATGGCTTCCTGCCAACCCCATCCCCTACACCATGGCTTAGCCTAGCTCCTGGTTTTCAGGGGAGGAAGCCCCAGGGCTTGCAAACTGGGCTAGGATGCTCCCTCCCAGCTCTGTGACTGGGGCCACCAGTCTGGGCCCTGTTCCTCCAGGAGAGAAGCCTGGGTGAAGAGGTGAAGAGGTGAAGAGCAGGCACAGGGAACTGAAAGCAGGCAGTGGGGGAGGGGCAGCAGCGGGGAAAGCAGCACCCTTCTGCCTAGGCTGTGGCTTTGGAAGTCCAAGTTCAAGAGCAGATGGTAGCCCGGGGAGCTTCTGCATCCCTCTGCCACATCTTGTCTTGTCTTTCTGACCTGAACACCTGCAACATTGTTCCAACGGGATGGGGGGCAGTCCCCAGGAGGGAGGGGACTCTATGGTGGAGTTTGGACAGAGAGATAGCCAATGTCTCAAGGTGCCAGGCTGAGGACAGGAGCTTCACTAGGGGTTACCTATGGACTAGGAGGGTGAGCGGGCTCAACCAGGCAACTCTTACGATGCCACAAGGATTGAAGGTACCAGGCTGGTCATTCTCCAGGTCAGAAGTGAAGAGTTGCTTCTGGTTGGGGAACAAGCAAGCTCAAACACCCTGACACCCATAGGACCTCTATGCTGTTATCTTCTATGTGCTATGTTTGACACTACCTTATAGGCCTGACCTTTGACCATACCCCATCTGTCAGGCTTCTGTTTCCCCTAACACAAAGCCAGAAAACCAAGCCCATGACCATTAGCACACATCAGCAGACATAGGTCTTGGGCCACACAGCCTAGCAATAGAGACTCTGCCATTCTGTCATACCAGGTCAAGAGGAGTAGCCAGCCCCTCAGAACCCAGGTGACCAAGGGACGTGGGACCAACCATCAGCTGCCACCATGGCCATCAGCTCCAAATCCAACATAACAAACTGACGAAAGACTACTTGAGTGAATGCCTCAGCCACAGAGGTCACATTGCTGCAGTGGCCTAAAAAGAGGGATCCTACTGATGTCCCTGAGTTGCGGGTGCTGGGCCCCTGGGCCAACCACCAGCTCAAGTCTAGTCTAGCCCCCTGCCATATCCATTCACCCAGTTCTCCAAGGTTCACAGGTCTAAAACCCACCAAGGCAGACATTAACCATGCAGGTTCTTAAACATGAGGCGTAAGCAGAAGCAGCTCTACTGAGACATGGCTAGGGAATAAAAAGGTACACCCGAGCGTGTCTCAAGGGTGTTTCCAGAGATGACTAATTGGGGGCATGCCCAGTGCACGAGCAGTACCATCCCATAGTCTGGGGACCTAAAGGAAGAAGGGAAGGAATACAAATATATATATAATAATTAGAGTCAGTTAATTGGACTGAAATGCTTGAAACCATGAACTAAAATCAGTCTTTCTCCTAAACCGTTTTCACTCACTCAGCCATTTGTCACGGAGACAAAAAGGAAAATAAAATGATTCACGTAGGGACCACAGATGTCCTGGGACAAAGGGGTCATGTGCTGACTCCTGAAGATGACAGGCCTAGCACCATGTGGACATGTCATCCACTCTGGCCCTTCCCACCCACACCTTTTCCATCTTCTCCATCCACATCTTAGACACATACACTGAAGCTGGGAGAAGCCTCCTGGCCAACACCCTCCTATCAGCCTCCTTGTATATCATTGCCTCTTCCCTGCAAGCCTCTACAGGATGCCCTAAGAACGCAGGCTGACAGTGGCCACTAGTCAGCCCAGGAAGAGATCACTGGGTTGAGAAGCTGATTATCTTAGGCCCATGTCTAGGGTTTATGCCAAATGTTCCACTACCCTGGGTGTGGGTGACCTAGACCCTTCCCTTTGTTATCTCATGGACTTCACTCAACTGTTTACTGAATACACAATCCCTTGAACTTCAAAGCTCTTCAGCACTGCTCTGTGACCTGGCTGTAGGCAGGCTAACCCACGCAGCACTTCTCCAGACAGAGACCCTATTCCGTGTATCACCTGGTTGCGGGGGGCACTAGGATTTAGGATGGCCTATTGTTTCTCCAAGACCCACAGGGCTCCATCAAACTGGCAGTCAGGGGTCAGCGAGGCTATGCACTTGGGTAGCAGCTATGCCAAGTGTCACCTCATGAGTCCTAGTTTAGGCCCACTGTGTACCCTTGCCTGCTGGGGTACTTCAGAGTAAGAAGTCTGACCCACCCAATCCATGTAGAGTTCTCCCTCTAGCAAAGCCTGACACAGTATCTGTTCTCGACGTCTTGGGGATCCCATGTGTGGCCCTAGAGGAATGGCTGTGCTACAGGGAGCCTGGTGGGGCTGGGAGCAACTAGGATCACAGTAAGAGACTTTATGTAAGCATAAGCGGGCAGCTGGCTCCTGGGGCCAGGCCGGTAAACCAGGAGCTGGCTGGGGATTAGTGACAGGCGTTGCCACGGCAACCCAAAGAGGAGGAAGCATGCTTGGTCTGAGCATAGCTCAGCCTCTAGCTCGCAAAGGTAAGAGGAAACCCCAGAGATTCATTAGCAACAGGTTCCCATGGCAACCGCACCAAGCTCATTAATAATTTTTTTTTATTCCAAGTGTGGGTGTTGAAATCCTCCCGAGAATGAAGGGAGGGACGGATGCAGAGCAAACACACATGCCAGCTACTCCTACCCATGGCCCAGACACCACCTGACAGTGACACCTGTCCCCACCCCAACTGGGAGCCAGCACCTAGCTGTTCCTCATAGCGAGAAGCAGTCAAGTTCAGGGACCACAGTCAGGATCCCAATTTCAGACCCACTAGACAGGCTGCTACACACCGGAGATGCCACGTGACCTGTTATGGCACCTTGGGGCCCAGATCCATAGCTGGGATAAAGGGTTAGCAAATGAGGGTTGTTTTGTAAAGCCCCTGGAAGTTTCGTATGTGACCCAACAATGCTCCTATGCTACCCAGCAGTTCTAGTCCTGTCTACCCAGAAGAATGAAACCCAGGACACTACATTGAATTCAGAGCCTGCCCATTCTCTGCAGCACTTTCAGCCATGCACCTGGACGCATGTCCATGAGCACAAAAGCTCTAACTGCACCTTGGAATAGTACCCATAGAAGAAAACTGGACACTGGGGCCTGCTACAGTGAAACGAAATCTCAAAGTCGGATGGTTCACGGTATTCCATCCAACACATGCAAGCACGTGATCCCACTACATGGCACCTCCGGAACAGGGAAATGGGGATGAAGAAGGTGGTCAGCAGAGATGGATGGGCATAGTGCTCCCTGCATGGTGAGAAGTGCTCCAAAGCATACTGCAGCCATAGATGCTCAAGTGTAAGACGAGGGTGGCAGATGCAGAGCTGTACACTCACGAGTTACTTATATGACGCGTCATCTACCCCGATAGTACAAGCAGCGTTGGGGTCAGCCTATGAACCCTACATAGTAGCTGCTGATGTCATACCTGAGCCCCTGGTCCCCGGGTGCAACACACAGGGGCTTGGTGAGGTGGACAAGATGCAGAGACTTGGGCATGGCATGTGCTAGGAGGGCAGGTAGGCAGGCAGGGGCTCTCTTGCCTTCTGCTCTGGACAGGTGACTAAAGACCACTGACTTCTGGGACAAAATGGGCCAGCAGGAACTTGGCAATATTCAGGGTCACCTAGTAAACTCCATGAAGCTCGTTATACCCACACTGGGTCCCAGAGCACCTCACGGGATAAAATGTGATCTCTCACCCACAGTGACACTAAGGCCACTGGAGGCTTAACGTCCCCTTTATCAGTCCTTGCCAGGCCTTGAGAAAGCATCAAGTAACCAGCAATGCTTTCCGCCGCTCCTGAGAAACTCCTGGTGGGAGCTCATACCACGCCCCCTTTACAACAACGTGAAGACATGAGAGTGGCCACAGAGATATGGCAATGCATAATCAAAAGGCAAAAATCGGGAGCAGTTTGCAGCTTGTACCACACAGACACACCCCACACTATAATAACAGCCCAGTGGGTCAGGCCCAGACAGCCAATTTCCCAATTAGGAGTCACAAGCCCGCCCATGCACAGGGCACAATGGAGTCCATTCTTTCATGGCAAATGAGAAGAAACCAGCTTTCTTCCTGATACGCTATGAAAAACAGCAAGTCAGTGGGGGAAGGCTCAGGGGGGACACCAGCCTGATGTCATGGCAAAGCAGGCAGAGCTACAGCCAGTGTGCACCTTGGGAAGGGGGATGCACACTGCCACCTGGGGATGGAGTTGGGACACATAGTGAATGACAAGGACTTGGGAATGGGAAGGGATGGGGTGGCCTGAAGG
This sequence comes from Mastomys natalensis, assembly GCA_021653895.1. NCBI lineage: Eukaryota > Metazoa > Chordata > Mammalia > Rodentia > Muridae > Mastomys > Mastomys natalensis. The sequence goes on from JAJTUV010000713.1 coordinate 100,705, forward strand.
CTTCTCCTTTGGGTCCCGAGGCTGATGCTCCAGTGCTGGAGGGCCAAGCACCCCCACGCCGAGAAGCTCTACTGAACCAGGCCTTAGTGGGTATGACTCTCTTCCTAGCATACACCCAGCCTCCCCTATGGCTTCACGTTGGCTGGACCTTGCTCCATTTGCTTGGTGACCCAGATCCCAATGTGGAGAAGCACACAAGGTTCTGGAATATTATGGAAGAATGTGGCAGCAGGCCCAGCTTCTGACACAAACACCATGGCCTGGTATCTGCTACTGGTTGGTGAGCCTTTGTTCCCAGGCCCACCTGACAAGCTTGTTCCCATCTGTCTGTCTGGCGCTGTCTGGCTTGGGGAACATTCCTTTTGATGATGGCACTTGGGAACACAATGGTTTGAGGGAGTCATTCTTGGGCAGCGGCCTCACCTCTTAGACAGCTGCCATCCCTACAACAACCCACATCCTATTCCCCGGGAAGTCTTCAGAGCCCCCACCTCACCAAGCAGGTCAGCACTGCTGACTCTGTGTCACTCAAGATTGTGTTTTACATCCTAGAACTACCATGGAACCCAAATCACCTGGGAGTCACTGCCTGGAGGGTGCTCCTGGTGGACACACATTAGGGGCAGGGCAGCAGCACTGAAAGGAGAGAAAGCCATCAACCTCCATGAGCTGGGAAAACTCCAGGGAGCCAGAGTGACCCATACTCAGAAACTCAACTGGGGCCACGAGCCCCCCATGCCTCCATGCCTCCTGTCCCTGAGCTACAATGGCCCACACCCAGCTAGTCACTGACAGTACAAGCAAACCTCACAGCAGCCAACCATAGTGCACAAGGTCCTTTCTACAGGACTCGGGCTTGAATCTCACAGAAAGGGGTCTGTTAGGGTCAGTTACATAGGAACAATGAAGACCCAGGACCAACTTGAGAGACCTCAGCAGGAGGCGTGTCACCAACCACCAACCACCTAGTCCCACCAAGGCTCCCTTAGAGGATGCGGTAGAGAGGCAGCAGTCAGTTCATACCTATAGCCAGGACTGGTTGTGTCAAGGTTGTGAGTGGGGCAAGTCACTAGCAGTCCCAGGACTAACAGAGTGGAGAGCTTTGTGGGGATAGTATCCACATGGGCCAAGCTGCAGAGGGGTAAACTGAGGCTCTGATAGATACAGATAGCTACATCATATACTCAGGTAGCATGTAATGGCCAGTGTACACCCACTGTTCAGCTCACAGAACAGGGGCTGAAGTGTTCCAAGTGAGTACCATCTCACCAGGCCAGGCACCAGAGGCCTTCCTGAATCCAGGGTCTGAGGGGCTAACCAGAGATACACTCACGCAGAATGTCAGGTAGTGCTGATCATACCAATAAGGAGGACCCCACACCCTGGAAAAGGAAGGCCAGCTATGTCCACACTAGGTAACTGAAGTTCTCTAAACACACATGCTTGGGGTGAGGTCATCGAATTCCTAAGATTTAAAAAGATGCAGAGGCTGGAGATAGGTCAGTCGGTACTGTGTGCCTAGCACACACAAAGCTCCAAGTTTGAGCCCCACTATCAATATAAGCTAGCCATAGTGGTACAGACCTATAATCTCAGCATTCAGGAGACGGAAGCCAGGAGATCAAAAGTTCAAGGCCATCCTCAGATGCATATAAAATCAAGGCCAGCCTGGGCTACATGAGATTCTGCCTCAAAATAAAGACCCTGGGATGGCTCTGCAGGTAACCACATCTGCCACTCAGCCTAATGACAGTCTCACCTCTAAGACTCACATGATGCAAGGTGAGATCCAAGTCCCACAATTTGTCCTCTGACTTCCACATGTGGAGTGGTACACACGCACGGACACGAGATACAGTGAACAAATCCCCAAACCTTAGACAGGATTTTAAATAAAATACCACTCTTACTCCATGTTTCAGTGACTCTCCTGGTAATTTCATTTGTAAGTTTTGGTGGAAATGCTAGTTTCACAGGGTACCCTGAGTTTCCTCCAGCAGCAGGCCCCAGCCCCAGAGCTGGCCTCTGTCACCCACAGACAGCATTGGAGAAGCTAGGCATGCACCTAGCCCTACTACGAACTGGTCTGGGAATGGCCACACGGTCACAGTGCCTACAGCTGTTTCTTACTGGCCCCTCATTCCAAAATGGTGAGAGACAATGACGGTGGAGGAGGATGCTAAGGCCAGGCACAATGGGCCATAGTTGCAGGTCCCATCTAGTCACCTCAGTGACACAGCAGGCCTAGGCCATCACCGGCCCAGAAAGGACTGGAGCAAAATGTCCTATGGAAGGTGTCCTATGCACACCCTGAGCCTCGCTGAGTCCAGGGTGTGGTAGGAATGAGGGGGGATGCAGCAAGCACCAAGAGAGTGGTGGCCTCAGCCAGTCTTCTGCACAGCCAGGGCAAGGGCAGGAGACGACTGGGCTTCCCTCAGCAGCCTAGGAAGAGCCTGTCCATTTTAATGAGGCACTAATGCAGGCTGACTCACCAGGCTGGACTGGCAACTGCTGCCAAAGACAAAGGGACATGGTAGGGACACTGCCGTGTGGTCCCCATGTCCCTCTGTGCCTTCAAACAGCAGTGGCTGGGCATCTGGGCAGGATTCTCGTCTCTGTGTCAGATTAGGCTGCTCATCAGAGGTCACCTACCAGACATCCTAGGATGAGAATTCTTGGCCTGGAAAGATAGCCGGAGTTGGCCTGCTGAAGAACAGACATCTCTATACTGCTCCAACCTCAGGCCCTCCACAGGGTCCCTGGTTCCCACTAGGCCCTCCGCCACCTTCAGATGCATGACAGGGGCCCACCACATTGCACACGGGGCCATGACTTTTTAAAACAGTGTGTAGGCCCTCAACTGGCAGGCTACCTCTCCTGCTTGAAGCATAGAACAGAGAGGTTAGGCATAAACCCCAAGGGCACAGACATCTTGAGGGTCAGTTATCCTCAAGGCAGAAGCACACAGCCACTACCCAGGAGGTGTCCAGGTCAGCTTCAAGGTAACCATAGGACCACACTTCCACATAGTAACCACACGAACAAGCACCTCAAGGGTCTCACTCTTGGGCCAAAGCTACTCCCCGCTCCAGCTACGCTGGTTCAAACCCACCCCATGTCCCTCTAGCCTGATCACTATGGTCAGCCTCAGCAGAGCCTGAGTGTCCCCAGGAGAAGCCTAATGGGTCATAATGGACTTCTCCATATTCTCTGAGCTGGGGCTGGAAGCTGGGGGCAGGGTGCAACTTCAGACTAGAGCCATCTGACCATCTGGGTCAACACTCCTCTCCATGGACACCAAGGGGGAGATGGTCCTGCTCCTCTTGGGACAATGGGAATAGCTAGAGACAGGTAGCATCCAAGGATTTAGGGGCCATAGTTCTGGGAACCTGAACACCAGCTTTTACAGTGAAGTGGTTCATCTGATGGTTCACTGTTCTGCTTAAAACCAAAGGACAGAGACAACCAGGATAGAGAGAGGGTTGAGGAACCCCAGGGGTGCCTCAGCAGGCTCCCTCACGGGCAGCGTGGTCCACTTTGTAAAAACTCACTAGAATGATTTTGAAATGATCTTCAGGGCACCTTCTGGAAAGCCCCTGGGCTCGATGGGAGTGGTTTAGATCTCCCTGGAGATGTCCCTATAAACACACCAGACACCTGCAGCAGCCTCTGGGAAGGGCCTCTGACCAAAACAGGGAGCCCCATGCATGGCCTGACTGGCCGACCAGGCAGTCAGAATGACCAATTTCATGGCTGATTTTCTCCGCTCCCTGGGCGGCCCACCCCTTATCTTGGAGCCTGACACTGAGCATCTGATTTGTCCCAAGTGGGCACCTCCAGTTAGCACATCACATCCTCCTGCCCTGCAAGCCGAGCTGTGCATCTCCCTCCAGGAGCAGGGCACGCTATCTGGGAAAGGCTCATTCATGCGTGCACGCGTAGAAGGGCACACTCAGCCATGTGGGCAAGCATGCCACCAGCTGGGCTAAGGTTCTGTGTCTCTGTCAAAAGCACCACAGGCCAGCGGCCTCAAACAACACAAACTTACTCCTACTCTGTCTGGGCTCGATGTCCCCAGTCCAGGCCTCAGAAGGGATTGCTTTTCTCCAAGGCTCTGGGGAGGCTGTGCCTGGCCTTCTACACCTCCTGGTGTTAGTGACAGTCCCTGTTCTATGGCTATGGCCATGCTGTTCCAGTCTCTCCACGGTTGCCATATAGCCTGTCCTTTCCCCACAGAAACTCCCGTCACTGGATCTGAGACACTCACCTCAGTTAGTTATATCTGAATATCCCACCGCCAAATAGGGGTGGCCTCACATTCTGCAGGTCGCAGATTCTGAAGGGGACGACGTTCAGCCCAGCACAGCATCACGGAAGCATCATGAATATAGCTCTCCCTTGCTGCTCAGCTGGAGGCCATAGGGCCACAGGGGAGAAAATGGGAGGCCCAAAAGGTGATCTGTCCACAGAAACAATGGGATTTTGGTACCTCTTCTACCACCGCAACTTCACAGGACCCCCAAGTCTGCTTACACCACGCCCACAATTTTCAGGAAATCCACTAAACCCATTGCTTTCGTCACCATGGGCTACATACGCCACCATGGGCTACATACGCCACCATGGGCTACATACGCCACAGTATGGGCCAATGCAACAGGGCCCAGGGAGCCCAGGTGCTACAGGGGCCTAAGCCCGCCAGCCAGAGTTCCTCCCGAGTACCTGCTGCACCTGCCCTGTGTACAAGAGCTGGCCAATAGCCTCATACCCTGCACCACATCCAGACACTGCACCTGCCCATTGAGCACCCTGCCCCCAACTACTCTGTACACACAAGCCTCAGAGTCAACTGGGCTGCTTACCTTCCTGCAGCTTCAAGGACCTAGGGCCCAAGAGGTTCTAGCTCCTCCAACTGTGAAGGCCACTGTCCCCTAACACAGTGTCAGGATGCCTCCTTTAATGTTCATGGCCACAACTGATCCCCACCGCTAACCCATACCAAGGGCTTCACCGAGTAGAGACAGGTAAAGAAGAGGACCAGAACAAAGTGGGATGGGCAAAGCAAGCTGCCCTTAAACCCTTGAAGCCCGTTCCCCAGGTCACTGTCCCAGCTGCACCAACCTGGAGGGAGCCCAGCCTGAGGAGGGGACATTAGCATAGTCCAAGGGAAGAGGATAGAGCAACCAAGCCAATCACTGTGCCTGCCAGGAACATCCTGTGTGCTGCCAGGGTCAGGCCATGCCGGGATGCAGCAAGCATCTCTTTCCATAGTCAGGCAGGTACTGTGGTCTCCAGGACTGGCCTTTTCTCCGGTCCTAAGCAGGTCCTCTCTCTATTGCCTGCTGCAGGTCTGGCCAGCCAAAAGGCTGAGGCTCCATGCCAGTGCCCATGTTAATGAAACATTGACTCTTTACCTCATGCTCATATATAAGGAACCCATCTCTGTGCCACAGTTGCTTTCCTCATGAAAGAACACAGAGGTTCCAAGGGACACAAACAGCAAAGGGTGAAGAAACCTGGCTAGAGCAGGCAGAACTGAGGCCTCACCCATGGGTCTCTTATCCAGAGGTGGCAGGACAAAGGTGCAGGGACAGATGTGTCTGATGGCCGCCCCTCCAGCTTGGACAGCCAGAGTTAACTGCTTTAATGCCAGGGAAACTCTTAGAACATAGTGGGGGGCTTCTTAGTCCAGTACCCAACTTGGATAGCCTATGTGGAAAAAAAAGTTCTCTGGGACCCCTGAAATCCTCCTATAGCCAGTCTGCGCTGGGCCAGGAGGGGCTGGCTCCTGACTGTCCAGGGCTCCTCTATCCAAGGCTCGCTCACACATGCCGGTAATGGAAGAAGCAATTATACAGAGACCAGAGTTCCCCAATCCAGCATTCACCAGCGTGTTCCTCAGCTGTCCCTGATACCTGCCCCTGCCGACAAAACCCCATTCTCCCTGAAGCCTGTGACTTCACCTCTTCCCCTAGCCACAGTGCCTAGAGCGATCTGAGAAGCCAGAAGATATTAGCCCTGGCAGACACATGGCAGGCATGGCTCAAGTCTATTCCATGAGACCCTTCCTGAGACAATGGTAAGTGACTTGAGCATCCAGTCTCAGTCATTCCAGCAGGCACAAGACTCTGGGTATGGTACCAGACCTTCAGCTAACTCTCTTGAGCTGGAGATGGGACTGAGGGCCAGTAAGTTCGTTTCCTCTGCATCCCTGGCTCCCTGGACTGCATCCTGTCTGGGCCTTTGTCCCTTATCTCTGATCAAGGATCCGGCCCTACAACAAGACACCACACCTTGTTTCTACCCAGGGCGTGGCCTTTAATCCCAGGCTTAGAAATTTAACCTGGACCCACATTTCTTAGGGGTGCTCTAAGTTAGGCTAAGACTAACCACCCAGGAGAAGAGAGAAGGCTCCCAAGGTAGGAAAGAACATTTTAAGTCAGGTCCTGAGAGCTGCTACCCCCTCCCCAGAAGGCTCAGCTCAGCACCAGGGCCAACATCTACATAAACAAAGGTAATGGATTTGCACGCCTGACCTTGACTGCTCAAGCCCGAGGATTGGACTTGGCCACAGGCCACTGCTCTGGATTCATCCCTGTTTGACAGGCTGCCCCATCCCCCGCATTCTTCCACATCCTGACCCTGAATGGGGCGTCTGCCAGCAGCACTGGGAGCCAGGCCCACTGCACACGAGGAAGCAAAGGGAGCTCCCAGACCACCCTGTGTGCTCCTGCAGGCCCCGGAGACACCCAAAGCCCGCATCAGTAGCTTACTCTACCAGTATGGTGCTCGGGTGTCTCAGCACGTTATACAGGCCAAGCCTCCAAGATATGAAGACACCGGCACCCACTTCTCAGACCCTGTCCTGAAGTGCCCTTAAGTCCTGCCTTACCTCAATTCCCCACAGGGCTGGGTTCCAACACTGCCCTCTTCCTGAGGAAGGGTCCAAAGCCTCATCAGGGAGCACAGTAGATTCCTGAGTTCCCCGGCTGGCCTATCCACTCCTCTCTGATATCCCAATTCTCCACCTCATCTCATACCCTACACTGCTAGCAGCAAGCTCTGGGGATCCAGAGCCCTCTCCACCATATTCCCTTCTTCAGCAGACCACTTACCCCAGGAGCAGAACCATAGCTCCTTTTGGCCCGTCTGGTCCTTCTACTGGCCTCCTCTCACACAGACACAGTGGCCACCAAGTAGCTATCACCTCCTTGGTCCTGGCACCAGCAGCTTCTAGTCCAAACCCCACCCGCCACAGGCATAAGGACAGCTGGATTCCGAACGGTTCTGTTGGGGAGACTTTTGCTGAATGATGTAGCCAAGACCACTGGTATCAAGAGCCCCTCCCTTCACAGTTCCTCAAAATACAGAGGGTTCAAGGATCAATCAGGGAAGGTACACATGGAGAATGAGGGGCAGGGGTCTGCTATGGTCCCCAAGTAGCTGATGACTAGGCTCTTCTGTCCACTTGAGGTATTGAGACCATCAGAAAGGGGCACTGGGTTTGGTCAACACAAGGGTGATTAGGAGCAAGCAGGGTAAGGCCTGATAGGAGGAGCCACCATCCACTGGCAACACAAGTGAGCCTGGGGCCACCTCCCCCGGGGTGCCAGTATGCATGTGTGTGATGTGCTGGTTAGGAAGGTGGTGCCTCAATTAGGAGGGCAGGACCTGGACACTGTATGGTGGCCTTAACCCTACACAGCCATCCCCGAGCCACTCAACAGATCTGGGAGGCACAATCCCTACCAGAGCAGAGTCTGTCCCAGCCTAAGCCTTTCAAACCTATGTGTACCCTGCAGTCCTTCACCAGGACATGCTCAGCCTCGCTGGCATCATGCCCATTCCGTGGAGGATGAGACAGGAAAGGTGACATCATATGGTGTGTCGCCTTGGTGATGAAGTATGAATGACTCTCCAATGAAAAGTTTAGGGGACCCTGCTCTGGGAGACATCCATCTGAGGGTCCTCTCCAACACCCTACCATCCTACCACCTCGGAAATAATGCTACCTCCCCTGTACCAAAAGAGTACCAGAGCCACAGTGTGCCCTCACCCAGACAAAGCATGAATCAACGCCTACTCCAGATGCCCACTTGGTAGGTGTTAGCTAGGAGCTTCAAAAGTTGTCTGGAAACTCTTCTCCCACCAATGACCTGCGCTCACTGAATGCTCAACTCGAGGACCTTAGGGAAGGATGACTCCTGAAATGCAGGGCCAATGTCCCTAGGAAGTGCTTGTCAAGACCCAGGAAGCTAGTACTCCTCTGATCCACATCCCATAATCCTAACTGGGTCAGAGTGGTGGACATGGAAGGAGACAGCAGTGGCTCTGTCTGGCCAGAGTCTCCAGGCTCCAGAGAAGCTGGCATGGACAGTTAACAGTAGGAGAAAGACTCAGGAAGGTTTCCAGTTATAGATTCAGAGGCTAAGGAGGGAGCAACTGCTCCCAAGAACCCTTCAAAGATCCTCAAAAGACCACAACATTCCTCAAGCAGAGTACCAGCCAAGGCCACACAAGTCTTTGCTACTTAGTATTCCTGGCTCAGAATTCAGCCCCAAGAGTCCCTAGAGGCCCAGTGACCCCCAGCAGTCAACACGGTTCCCTTGAGAGCCAGTTTAGATGCTCTAAAGCAGCAGAGATGGACCCTTCTCGAAGCACATGACTCAGGCAAAGCCAGGGCAAGGACAAAGGACTATCTCCCCGCTCCTAAGACCAGCACCCTGTAAGTCTCCACTGGAGACATGCATGCCAGCCACCTTGGAGCAGCTTTTCCTTAGTATCTTAAAGCACACATTTTTAAAAGATGTTATACAGGCTTAGGTAGGCTTGTCTAGCCAGGGGTTCAACAAATGTGTGAGCTTCCAAGCTGGGTTCGGCCCAACCAGTTCCTCTTCACCTACATGCCCTTGACATGCCCTTCATTCTTTGTCAGTTATGAGGAGAAGAGATTAAAGGGGATCCCCTTCAAGACTGTCACCTCTGGATACCCCAGATTTCCTCCTAGATCCTCACCGCCTGTAGCTCACTTTCCCTGCTGACACAGGCCAGCTGGGTGCCCACTCCTGAGCTCCACACCCCCTGGAGGCCCCACCTTCCCTTGCTGGGGCAGGCAGCTGCACTGCAGGCAGTTCTGGGTCAGGAGCCTGGGGTGGGGTGGGGGAGCCAGGGCAGAACATAACCCAGCGGAGCAGGCTACAACACACGGGTCCCACCCACCTTCCTCTATAAATAAGCCTGTGTAGGAGAAACAGCGCTCTCCCCAAAAGTTCCAGCCCGATTGTATTTTTAAAGAGGGAACTAAATCAATAAAGACAAAGGCTGTCCTTGGAGGATCCTTTGCCACTGAGATGGGAGACACCATCCATGTAGAACCAGGACTATGTTTATGTTGGTACCTCCGCTCGCCACATGAGAGTTCCAGAAAGGTCCGAGACTGAGAGAAAGTACTTCCCTACGTTCTATCAGCCAATCGAAGCCCAGCTATGGCTGGCAGGTGCTTCTCAGAGCAAAGGTTCACCTGAGCAAAGCTGCCTTTCCCCCTCTGAGAAAGACAAAAGGTCCTGCTGACACTATGTCTACCTGCAGGGGAAAACTGAGGCCCAGGAAACACTCTAGCCACAGGGAACTACACAGTCCCCTGTAAAATCCTGGCCATGCCAATCACCCAGGCTCTCCTGCCTCATACAAAGCCACCCCCACCCAACTCGCAGGAATGTCAAGGGCCTCAAAGATCTCCGAAAGCCTCGGCCCACATGGGTTTTCCCCAGTAAGCTGATCCCCCGCCTGTCCAGGCATGCAGCTTATTTTAGGATCTCTCTGAGGCCCAGGTTCACACCCCTACTCCAGAGCCTAGCATCTGCTTAGGGTTAGACCCATCCCCACGTGGCCAGGCCTCTAATGAACCCACCCCAATGGACAGATGCAGAGTGCTGACAAGGCCAAAAAACCTGGAAAACCAGCTCTTCGTAGGATATCTTCCTAGCTTGGGGATATGCAGAATCCTTGGGTTTCAGGAGTAAGAGAATCAAACTCTTGAGGTATGGTACACACAGCAAAAGATGGGGGTGTGGCAGGCCTAGAACTGACAGCAGCTCCAGGACAGGGATGTACATGAGGGGGGACCTACCTTCTCCCCTGGTGGTCTTACCTGCAGGTATTCTCTTCCTCTGTTGAGAGCTCTGCTCACCCTGGCCTGATAACACCTGAGTCTCTCTTAGGCCTACAAGGGCACTTTCCACTTTAGGTCACACAGTCGGCTCAGGTCAGGTGGCATCGTTAGCTCCACAGCCCTTGAGGGCTCAGTCTACATGTGAGCCATCTCGCCCCCCACCTTCCCTGAACTCAGCAACACAAACAACCTTGTTAGAAATCCTGGGGGACACAGCAGCCGGAGAACCAGGGTCAGCCTTAGACTCCTGTGCAGCCACACCTGGCTGTCAGGAGAGCAAGTCTAGGCCCAGTCCATTCTCCTCTTAATTTGTACAGCTTAGAAACAACAAACTCAGGAGTTAGCACAGGGCTGGCCTTTGTCACCTCCCCAAAGTCCACAGCAGCACTGTCTGGTGGCCCACCACTATTCCCAGCCACACCACTTTGCCACCAAAACTAAGTGGTCCAGTCACCTCCAGTCTAGATCATCCAAAGGGACAAACTGACATCTGGCACACAAGGTCACCCTGCTCCTACACAGAGGGCCAACCCAGAGGATGCCACCACGGGCAGTCACTACCGTCAACTGCAAAGGACAAAGACAGCAGGCAGTGAAGCACAAGCCGTGGCCCTGGACCACCATCCTTCTTCATAAGCAGAGAAAAATCTGACTCACCCAATGTTTGGATTGGAGTGAAAAGAAACACGGGCTTTATTACTTTTTTTGGTACAGATTTCTCTTTTGTATTTAATATTTATACAGTTAAACACACAAGGTAGAGAAACATATACACACATTGCTCATTTTGCCTCTGTCTCTGACTCTGCCGAAGAGTGTTTATGGGCCCATGTCAACTCCCCCTGGCCCTCCACCCACCCAGCCCAGGAAGGAAGCAGCAGCACCCACAGCCTAGCCTACCCTGGTGACTGGCTCCGAGGAGTTGCTGGGGGGTGGTGGTGGTGGTGTGCAATACCAGACATTATTTCAGCCCCTCCTCTGAGCCTACCAGGGTAAGCCCAAAAAGGCCACCTGCTCCGGGGCCAGAAGCCTCTTTTTGCACCCCAGAAATGTCTCCAACACTGACCCAACCCTGTTCTGGAAGCTTCTGTTAAAGTCTGTGGTCTTGGGGCCAAGAAAAAAAAAAAGGCGCAATCCCTTCCTCTCCACTTAGGCAACTGTGGTAAAAGGGGGTCGGGATCAAAGCTAGCTGCCTCCCCGCCCCCCCCTGCTCCCCCCCCCCCCCCCCCCGCTTCATCCCCAGCTGCGCATGACTTAAATCAGCTCCTGAACGGACTTCAGCTTGGAAGAGTGAGTTCTCAAACCAACGTCACTCCTCGGAGAACTAGGGACCAGCCCTGCCCCGTACACAGCGCCCACAGAGCAGGTGGAAACTTTCTCCCTTTTCGGCCCCCAGACTCCAGCGAGGGTCTTCACACAGGCTCAGGTGTTCTTTTGGAAAGCTAAGAAGGCGGGATTCCCATCCCCCTCACCCCGCCCGGGTAGGACTCCAGGAGTTAACTACCTTCCGAGCCGGCCGCATCCTCGCCGCTTCTGCCCATACTCTCCCGTCCCGAGGTGCCTCTGAACCCAGATTCCACGGGCGAGTTACGAGGCTAACCCTACCATCTCTGAGAAGAACGCTGCCCTACTACCCTACCCAGCCCGCGTCGAATCCCACAAACCGGGGTTCACAGGGCGTACGCAGAGGGAGTCCCACACCCCAGTCCCCAGCGCCCTGCCAACCCTGTAAGGATATGGGTTACAAACCAGTCGGAGGCACCAGCTGCGCGGCCGCGTGGTTTGCCCGAGGCAGAAGAAGACTGTGGCAGCCAGAGCCGGGTATGGGACGGGCTGTTCCTCGTCGGCGCCCAGGTCCGCACCACACTCGGTCCCTGGGCTCTCGGGAGCCAACACGCCCGACCCGGATCCTCGCTGCTCCTCGCGCCCCGGCGCCCCAGGGCTCGCTGGGGAAGCCCTCACCGGCGCTGCAGGGGCCGGCGGTGAAGCACCCAGGGGCACCCGGACCTCGTCCACTGCCAGTGTGCCCTCGGTCATGGTGGCGAAGGGCAGCACCTGCGGAGAGAGGGCAGGCGGTGACCCTGGCCCAGGAACGACGCCCCCGCCCCGCCTCAGGCAGAGCGGAGCTGCGGGAACAGCCGCGGCCGCCGGGATGTCTTTGTCTCTCCTTATTAGAGACAAATGCGCCCCCCGCCCCCTCCCGCCGGCAAAGCCTGGCAGCCCCACCCCCAAGGCCGAGGCGAAGGGTTGCGGGAGCCCTAGGGGCTCTGAACCCACAGAGCTCAAGTTCAAAGGGTCCCAGGCGCGCAATAAGCGCGCGTACCTTCCGCATCTCACCTCGTTCCGGTGGCCAGCGGCGTCCCCGTGGGCATAGCCCGGGCGGCGCTGTCACTGGGGACCCAGTCCAGAGACCGGAGCTGGGCCAGTACCGCCTCCTCGGCCCGCGCCCCCGGCCCACCGGGTACCAGCTCTCGCGGAAGCTCTAGCTTCGGGCGGCCCAGCAGCAGCAACGGTGTCCCGATGCGGAAAACCGCTAAATGCACGGCGGGGCGGGCGCGGACCGCAGGCACGGGCCGGGGGCGCGGCCGAGCTGGAGAGGGAGCGAGCGAGCCCTGGAGCCCGTCCGCGCACAGCGCAGGAAACTTCGGAGTGAGCAGTGGCGGGGGGGCGGGGCGGCGGGGGCGGCCCATGGGGCGGGGCCAACGCGGCCGGGGCGGGCCGGGGGCGACCCGCAGGGACCGAGATATGGATGGAGAGTGGGCGGGGGTCATCAGCCCGGCCCGCCCCCACCCAGACGTAAGCTATCCCACGACATCCCTTAGTCTGTGCTTCTCCGGTGCTGGTATGCCGCCAGCCCCAAGTCCAGGACTGAGCGAACCTGGTCCGCGCCCCCCTCCCCGACCTCTCCTCCCGCCCCATACCGTCTCGCGGGAGAGCACGGCAGCAGGGGGCGCTCGCAGAGATGCTCGGGCGAGGGGCGGGGAAGCGGCGCCAACGTCCTTCCCCGCCCCCACTGCGGGGGCGCGGAGCCGGCGGGGACCCCCCTCCTTTTCTCGCGCGCCGCCCCTTCCCTTCACTGCTAGGGTCGGCTAGGGGGCGGGGCTCAGCAGGCGTGGGAGGCACGCCGTGACCATGTCCGTGAGGCGCGTGCCCTTCCCCCACCGCGTGTGTCTTGGGTGTGCCGGGGCGCCAGTGTCCTGGAGCGCGTGGGCGACGTGGGGCGCGATGCGCGACGCGACACCAATTGTCCTGGGGCAGTCCGGGTGTTCTGGTACGCAGCTCCCCCACACTCCTCCCAGTTTCTGCAAACTTGCCGGTGCCCATCCCCCTCCTCCTGGGGACTGGGGCGCTCAGAAGGACCTGGCGAAGGGGTACAAGCCGAGTGGGGGCCTCCCAGCACCCGCCATCACACAGAGGTTATATCCTGAGCATGTCGCTGAATCTCCTTTCATTCTCCAGTGGTTGCATGACCCTTGTCCCATGAAGACATGAGCAGAGGGGCTGCTCCCCCTCTCCCGCTGGAGGTATGCAAGGATTTTTACTTTCTCACAGTTACCACACTAGGGTCATAAAATTCCAGCTCTTAGGTGTATATCCACTCAAATTTCAACCAACAAGGGTCTCTTTCACCTTCAGGCCCTGTTATTGGGAAAGACCACTCCTGTCCTAGACAAAGAGCAGCCTCCCTCTCTCTGCCCCGGGGTAGCTGAGCTCTTTGGAGGGCCAGAGCAATGTAGAAACCCCAGACCTGGATGGACCCCTGGCAGGGTGGACTGCAGGGAAGTGGAGCTTCCCAGATGTGGTTCTGGGATTCTGAGAGGCTCTCACCACAGAGCCTGGGAAGGGCACAGGCTGGAGGAAGGAGGTGTCCTCTGTAGGTCCAGGCAGGGCAGGCCCCTGGGCCGAGCAGCACCTTGTCTTGTATATGTGAACTTTTCAAGAAAAGGAAAACATTTACTCTATTTTAATGCTCCTACTTACCAGTGGGTGGCTGCGCCTCATAATTAAGGTCCTCAAAGAGCAATTAAGGACCTAGCCACCCAGGAGAGGGATCAGGAAGAGCCTTGAGCCTTGAACACAGCTGAGAGAAGCTTAGACAAGCTGGTGGATCATGCCAAAGCAGGGTCCTGGACCAGGCTGTTGGCAAGCACTGCCTCTTCCCTCAAACCCCTTCTTAAAAGTTAAGATGAAGTTCAGTGGTTTGCTTGAAAACTAGCTGGAGACTGATAAGGTGCCAGGCCCTGATTGGAGCTGAACGTACGACAGAGGTGACATTATACATCTTCTTGTTCCTGGGAGCTTCATCCCAGTGAGAGGCAGGCCAGGAACAAATGTGTGTGTTGGGGGTGAGGGGAGGACACAGATATCTGTTGGGGCAAGTGTGCCCTGGAGGATGCAGATACCGAGAGCTCTCCACCTTCAAGGCCTCTATGCAAAGGCTCTCTGGAAACCAGGAGATGGCTGAGCGAGAGGAAGTAGAGCAGGATGCACCATTGCAGAGGCCAGCAGGAAGGGAGATGGAAGGAGAGGGCCAGAGCTGGTTTTCTATGGGGTCCCATGGAGCCTAGGAAAGAGCTACATACACCCTAGATTTGAGGGCTGTCTCTCACCCATCTCTCTTCACACTCTGCTGTTCAAATTTCTGGAGCACGGAAAGGGCCCTGGACGTGTTGTGTTTGTGTATATGTATGACTGAGCCATTCCCACAGCCGGCAGAACCCAAAGCCATTTATAGACCAGCTGAAGGGGCACCTACAATATGATTTACACCTTAGGGAACTTCTTCCAATGTCTCCTCCTCCTCCTGTTTCTTCAAGCCTTCTGAGGACCTGCTGTACTGCCCTTACAGGGTCTCCTGTCCCTGGGCTGATACTCGTCTGCTCAGCATCCTGTGGCAGTTGTCATTTACGGTGGCCTTCTACACCTGAGCACCCATCAGCCCAGATAATGTCTGCTTCACTGCAGGGGGATGAGCACATCCACGTGACACAGACTTGCCTTCAGGAGAGGAAATGAAAAGCAGACACTACTCAGATATGAGATGAGAAAATCGGGTTCAAAACAATGAACGCATAATACGTTCACGTGGTGAGCAAGGAATGAGAGAGACAAGCGTAGGACAACTTAGAAGTTGGCGTTAAAATTGTTTAATTAAACCGTACAGAGTGTTCGGATGCATTTTAAAATCCTCCAGGCCTCTGGAAATTTTGTGTCTGTTTTTTTTTTTCTATTTCCTTTGTGTGTGTGTGTGTGTGTGTGTGTGGTGTGCGCGTGTGTGTACAGAGCTGCTGCTTGACAAAGACCTGAGGACTGGAAGGGGAACAAATAACCTGGGAATTCAGCCAATGGGAACCTCCCGGCCATGATCCTGGGGCTCACTGGTCCCTCCACCACAGGGCAGTGGGCAGTGGGAATGCCTCTGCCACAGCCTGTGGGTACCTATGCAGCTCAGAAGGTGCTTTTGGTATCCACCCCCAGGCAGCTACAGACCCCCAAGACTTTCCGTCCTATTTTCATGTGGCTTTGTCCTCTGTCCCATACACCCATGTCCTCCCCCAAATCCCAGTGGCTCTCATGCTGCTTGGATCAAGCCTGAACTTAACCTACATCCTCCATGAGTGCGTGCATACCCACACCTAGGCACCATGTGTCCTAACTTCTCCATCAGACACAGCATATCCACCTGCCACATTGACCCTCCCAGACTACAAGCCCGTTGCTTTCGCCTACAGTTAGGTCCTTCAAATGCAGAGGGCCTTGGGGTCCTCTTGGATTCCACCATCCAAAGTTTCTGTCATCCAGCTTCCCAGCCCTGTGGCCCTCACCTAGGTGTTCACGAAGCCAGGTTCTATATGGTACTCCTGTTGGTGCTCCCATCCTCGGGTGGGTAGCCAGGAGATATTTATTGCACTATCGAGTGATAGCACAGTTAGGGCTCAGAGAAGCTAGTGGGATCACCAAGCAGGTGAGCAGCCTCAAATAGGTGTCCATTGAGCTCTAACAGAGTTGAAGATCTCGATTCCACACTCTGCCTTCCCTGTGGATGCCTAGCAACTCTGAAGCCCCACATGTCCCTGGGAGTGCAGAACTCAAAGGTGGGGCCTGTGTACCTTAAGGCTGCCATAGATTCTAGCTTCCTTACATCTCTGAAAGGACAGTGTCTAGGACAGTGGGAATAGGCAAAGTGCTGGGGATACCACATTCTCTGAGTGGCCCTGAGATGGCCCTATGTACTGGCCAGGTTTATGTCAACTTGGCATATGCTAGAGTCATTAGAGGAGGGAGCCTCAGTTGAGAAAATGTCTCCATAAGATCAGGCTGTAGGCAAGCCTATAGGGCTGTTGTTGTTGTTGTTATTATACTGATAACTGGGAGGGCTCACACAGTTTTAGGGGGTTGCAAATGGGACCACTCCTGGGCTGGTAGACCTGCGTTGTATAAGAAAGCAGGCTGAGCAAACCACAGGAAACAAAAACAGTAAGCAGCACTCCTTCGTGGCCTTGGCATCAGATCCTGCCTCCTGTGTTAATTCCTGTCCTTGCTGCTTTTTATGATGAATTGTTGCTGTGTGGACCTGTGTTACGTGGAACCCTTTCCTCCACAAGTTGCTTTTGGTTGTGGTGTTTTATCACAGCGACCTCTAACCAAGAGAAGCTGGTACCGGGATAGTAGGGTCTTGCTGTGACCAACTCGGTCGTGCTGTTTTCCCGAGGATTTTGGAAGGACTTTGGAACTTTTAGCTAGAAAAGCCATTGAGGATTGAGAACTCAGTGGGCTGTTTTGTTGGAGCTTTGAGATAAGAATGTTGAGAATAGTACAGATGGTGGAGGCCGGGCTTGGGAAGTGTCAGAGGGAAAGAGCAAAGATTCCACTGGGCTATGAAGAGTCTTCAGTGTCTGGTCAGATGGAGTTGAAGAATCAGCTATAATTAACAAGACAGCCTAACCATTGAAGTAAAACCTTTGCTTTGCTGGAACCATGGATGTTGGACTGCTGGGGCTAAAGAATCAGTTGTTGTTGAGACCTGCATCATGGAGGTGAAATCTGGAAAGTGTTTCCTCGGGGTCAGCACACAGAAGCTATGTTCCAAAGGCAGCCAAGGTTGTACCTCCAGCTGGCAGTCAACTTAGTAATATAAGAGTCACCCAGGTGGACCTAGTTTTGAAGGCATAAAGGGGTCACAGAGAGTGGTGGAGGCTTGGCACTATGTAGCAGGGCTTGAGTCCCTGAAGAGAGGCCAGGAGAGGTTATTGGTGAAACTGCAGCCGAGTTGCAGCAAGGGACCCCAGCAGTTTTGGAGATGCCAGTACTGTTGGATGACCACCAAGAACAGCAGTGGAGTGGAACCAGCCAGAGCCTAGAAGACATGCTGTGTGTGCTGCAGAGGGCAGAACCAGAGAAGTGACCCAAGCCACCTAGAGGAGCCCAGAAGATCATGAATAAACCCCAGATAATTGGGCATGAGTTACTCACACTGTTAAGAGTTTGGGTTTGCTTTGTTCAGAGTATGACTGTGCTATGGTTCTCCCTTCTTGAAGAAGGAATTTAACTTCATTTTTTTATTTTTGTAGTATCCCACAACTGAAAGACTTTGAACTTTTCAAAAGAGGTTTTGGATTTGGAACGCGAATGGGTATTTTAAAAAGACAACACTTAATATGTTTGAATTTATAAAAGCTGTGGGACTTTTATGCTTTACATTGTTATATTTAATATTAACATGCTATCTTGGGGATAAATGAGAAAGGAAAGGCTTTAAGTGAAAACTGATGTGTTTGTGTGTCAAGTTGACAAGGGGTCAGTTGTTCTGGCTAGTTTTATGACAACTTGACACAGGCTAGAGTCATCAGAGGAGGGAACTTCAGTTGAGAACATGCCACCATAAGATCCAGCTGTAGACAAGCCTATAGGACATTTTCTTAATTAGTGTTCAGTGATGGAGGGCCCAGACCATTGTGGATAGAACCACCCCTGGGCTGGTGGTCCTGAGCTCTATAAGAAAGCAGGCTGAGCAAGCCATGGGAAGCAAGCACCCGTCCATGGCCTCTGCATCAGCTCTGCCTCCAGGTTTTCACCCTGCATGAATTCCTGCCCTCACTGGTTTTGATGATGAACTGTTATATGTAACGGCAATCAAAATAAACCCTTTACTCCCCAGTTGCTTTTGGTCAAGGTGTTGCATTACAGCAGTAGTCAGACATCCTGTTTCCCCACTATCTGATCTGTGAACTGGACATAGAGCCAGATGAACAGAGAGCTCTGCTCCTACAGTCTAAGACTTAGCCATGACACCCATGCCTACAGACCAGTAAGGCCCTTTCTCCTTTCTGGCTCCCCATGACACTCTTTATGCCCCCTGTAAGCAAGTAAATACTTTCCTTAGATCACTAGCAATACAGGGTCTGTCCTACCCTAATGCTATCTGGAAATCAGGCCAACACTGCTCTGTTTGGTATCCCAAATGCTGGGAGTTGGGGGGCGGGGGGTAGCCTGGGCTTTCATTTAGGAATGGGCCATCAGAGCAAGCAGTGGGCCATGCTAATCTCTGGGCTGTACTCAGTTCTATTATATCTTGGCTATGTGACCTTGCACAAATGTTTTGACCGGAGAACTAAATTTCCTTCACTGGAAAACATTCTAATGACAAAAAAAGTTAAAAGGGCCTGAGAACAGTTAAGTGTGGAACTGTGATAGAATGTCTACTCGGAAGTGTACTCGTGAACAGCCATGATGTCATGATTCACCGCAGTCTGGAGGTGAAAACCACCAAGTGTCCAGTAGGCAGAGAGAAGTGAAGTGTGGCCTCCTCACACTTCCAGATATTATTTAGAAGGTGGATTCCCGACACATATGAAACAGTTCTCAAAGACGCCCATACCTCAAGAAAACAGCCAAACGCAGAAGACAATATCTATGGCTTTGTGTATATGAAATATCAGCACCTGTGAAGACATAGAGACACAGCCAGCTATGGCTAACAGCAGAGGAGGACGGGTGACGTCAGTGGGTGGGGGACCCTTTGTGAATGATGAAGGGTCCAAGAGAATGGCGATGACCAAACATGCTGAAGCCCACAGCTTGTATCTCTGAAGGGACCTTGTCTCTGTGAAGCTGTGGAGGCGGCAGAAAACAGGCAGGCTGGACTTGGATAACTCATGGGGGCTTTGGAGCCCCTTGGGTGCAGCCTCCATGGGAGCTGGTTGGCATAGCTGCTATCTTGGGCAAGGGATCAAGGCTTACAGCCTATCCTGTGGGTCCTTGGGATCTCAGGAGTTCTGGAAGTTGGGACATGAGCTACAGAAACATCTGGCCAGCCAAATGGGGTGGACC
The DNA here is from genome assembly GCA_021653895.1 of Mastomys natalensis. Lineage (NCBI taxonomy): Eukaryota > Metazoa > Chordata > Mammalia > Rodentia > Muridae > Mastomys > Mastomys natalensis. The sequence continues at coordinate 120,206 of JAJTUV010000713.1, forward strand.
CCTGGGAATTCCGCTCAGGCTGTGAGCTTGCAGACATTGGAGGGCCTGTGGGAAACAGGCAGATGCCAGACTCTGCTGATGGCTGGCCCTGCCCAGGCTGAGGCCTGCCCACTTTCTCTACAGCAGAAAGGGAAGTCTGAGCCCTTGCAGATCTACTCACAGAGCTCTACACCACCCCTCCTCCAGGGGGAGCCTTTTTAAAGAGGGATGCCTAGAGGTACACATAGCAGATCCTTCAGTCACAGACAGACAGACAGACAGCCATACCTCCCTAAGTTCCTCCAACCTCACCTATTCAGTCTGCCTGAGACCCTGGAACTAGTGATGGCCACTTTGGCCAAAACAGTTGGGGAGAAAACTTAGAAGAGAGGGACCACCACTGCCTGGGACACTGGAAGGGACAGCTAGGGCAGTCAAAGGGTGACAGCATCCCAGGGACCCCTGGAAGGGCACCAAGGGGTAGAGATTCAAGTTTGGATTCCTGCTAAGTACATGGGATATGGACAGCATTCTATCTCTTGGCTTTTGTTGTAGAGACTGAACAAGAAGCACTACCAATTTAGAGCCCACATAGGCAGGTAAAGAGGCCGGGTGGACTGTCGGAGGTCAGCAGGATCCAGGGCTGCAAAGACTGTGCCCAGCTGGGAGTCTAGGCAGAGTCTGACTCATCTCTCTTTCATATAGTCATTCCCAGGGAGGTTTTCCATCTTTACAGTTAACTGAGTTAAGTCATCAACTGTCAAACATTTGACCAGCCTCTCTAGGGATGCCCTCATCCAGTTGTGACAAAGGTCAGCACCTGCCCCTACCCCCGCTCCCCGCTGCAGCCTCAGTGAATGATGGTTACAGATCTCACGTCTGCCCAGCCACTGCTGACGTCTGCTCCTTGGCCTTGAGGACTCTAGCACCATTTACTTAATTTATTGTAAATCGTTTGCTCTTTGTTTAATGTTCTGTTGATTCTACTTAATACTGGTTTCCTCAGCTGTCCTGCCTGGGTAAGATACAGGCAGTAGGCTCAGGGAAAGCCTGCTGTGCCCAGCATAGCAGATGTGGGCAATCAGGGCAGCAACAACGGGCATCCCTGGAGCAACGGTGGATTTGTGGAACAAACATCATGTGCTGGCTACCCAGTTCCAACTGTGATGACCCCACTGTGGCCAGCACCCCTGTTAGGTCTCTCCTCCCCAACAGATTGAGTAGGGTTAATAGGAAATCCAGAGTCTAGAACCTGTCCTGGAGATTCACCTCCAACAGAGGCAGTGGCCATCTGCCAAGATGCTCAGGTTTGACAAAGAACACCTCATTGTGGACCATGCCAGGAAACTTGGTAAGGTTTAGTGGGTCCAAGACCCTGGCACCCTGGCACCCAGGCACCCACTTGAGACGATAGGTGTCTCCCTGCTCCTACTAGATTCCTAACCTGGAACACGTGGCCACACTTCCCACATTGGTCATGTATCCCAGAACAGAGTTCTCCATGCTAATGAGGTATCTAGAGGCCCTGAGGGTTTAGCCAATAAGCATCCCTTCCTGGATATTCCTTCCTGCAAAAGGTATTTAGTCTCTGGTCCACTGTGAGGAATTGGTATGCATCCATTTTCCACGATGATCAATCAATAAACAGTTTGGAACCAAGGACTGTCTCTTCCATCAAGGACCACTGTGGGAAGCATGGAGAAGGCCTTTGCCTACAGAGCTGCATCCTAAGTCTCCTACAGAAGGCCCCTCCACACTCCCAGATAACTGCCACTAAGCTAAGCACTTTGACCGATGAGCTAAGCTGGAGTTCCCCATTCCCACAGCCCCAGGTTCATCATCATCTTCAGCCTGTGGACCCCCAACTCCGTTCCCAACTCCCAAAGACCCAGCGATGTCTGGATGTCCGGGAGTTTGGGAGCCCCTGGCCCCAGTCTCATTACAGGCCCGGGGACCCCCCACCCTTCATTCCCAACTCTTCTGTGTGGTTTTCCACTGGCAACTGGATGCCCAGGAGTTTGGGAACCCCGGCTTTGGCCTCCCACATCTTAGGTTGCGTTTCCCATGCCCTGAGTGGGTGTGTTGGCACTTCGCTCGAGCCCAGCACCTGACAGTGGTGGTGTGGGTTAAATGTAGTCTAATGCTCTGTGTTCCACCTGCCCAGGCGCCATGTCCCACACCCCAGTGGTGGGGCAAAATGTGGACCCACACATTTATGTTAAAACTTTGGGAATGACTAAGAATTGGAAGGCTAGTTACCAGGGACAACAGTGGTGATAAAGCAGATGAGAGTGCTTAGTGTGGCTGGGGTCTTGGGAGAAGTTGAAACACAAAAGGCATCGTCTAAACGCAGGAGACACTGGGATAGGGGAGGCTAGGGGAAAAGTCCACATACTGGGCAGAGCTCTGATTGGACCTGAAGTGTCCCTCCAAGGTCCAGGTGTGGAACGGTTTGTCTCTAGAATAAGTGATTGAATCCTGGGGCTATGATGTATCGATAGGTAAATCAGTTGATGGATTCAATATGGTGGTTTTATTGGGAGCTGGGCAAAATTAGAAGGGGCTTGACTAGAAGTGTGTAACCGTGAATATGCCTGCATGCTTGCCTGCTTGCCTCTATCTCTTCCTCTCCCACATCTTCCCTGGCCGTCATCATAAGGAGAAGAGCTCTGCTCTGCCATACCCTCATCCCAGAAACAGAGCCAGCTGCTGGTGAGACTGAAACCCTGAAACCACGAGCCAAATAAGTCTTCTTTAATCTGTTTTCAGCATTCATTGTAGGGACGAAAGCTTCTGATCAACACAGTGGGGTTTGCAACACATTGCAGCTGCTCTGGAAATCCATGTGCCGGCTTCTTAGGGTAGGAGACACATCCTCACCACATGAGCCTAGGCATCCACTGTCCCATGAAGACTTGTTTAAATGTCCAAGGCAGTCCCTTAGGGAGATAGATGATGCTCAACGCCAGGCTCCTCTCTAACAAGTCACTGCTCTGCAGCATGGGAAAAATGCTGTACACCAAGGATTGAGTGAAGTGTTGGTGTCAAACATAGTTGACAGCCAAAGCAATGGCGTTGAATGAAAAAAGCCAAACAAGAAAGAGTACAGTGGGCTGGCTTCTCTGTGTAATTATAGAAAATGCAAACTGGCCTGCAGTGACAGGAAACAGGTGGGCAGCCACTTTGGGGTCAGGGAGGAGGGAGGCATTGTAGCTTGAGAGTGACAGATGTTTCTACCATCTTGATTGAATTGATGGCTTTACAAATGTACATGTGTCAAACTTCAAATGTGTACAGTGCACTTGATTATATCTCGGCAAGCTCTTTAAAATGCATGTGCTCAAAAAAAAAAAAAAAAATCTCCCACCAGGTCTGGTCATGTAGGTAGGCCTGACTTTCCTGCTACTGAGGAGGCTAAGGCAGGAAGATCTAAAGTTCTGGGCCAGCCTGCACTACAAAGGGAATTCAATGCCAGCCTGGGCAATTTAGTAAGACTCTGTCTCAAAACTAAAAATAGAAAGAGGGCTGGGGCTGACATTTAGTGGTAGGAAGCTCACCTAGCATAGGCAGGGCCCTGGTGTAAAATGCTGAATGTACACACACACACACACACACACACACACACACACATGCACGCACGCACAAAATAAAATAGCTTTCCAAATTCAAAGAATTAGCTGCCTTATAGCCAGACATTTCTGGGAACGTAAAGTATTCTTCATGGTTAAGGAGAGTCTTAAAAAGAGATTTGCCCAGGCTCATAACATGGGAGAAAAAGACTTTGACACAGGTGCAGGGAGCAGGCTGACCTCCTTGCCTGTGTCCTGTGTCCTATGTCAGCCCCATCCTGCCTGCCCAGCTGGGGCCCCTGGAGGCCTGAGCCTGGCTGTGGATTCCCGATCAGCACAGCGAGTTCTTGGAGATGTTTTGGTCATAGACCACACACATCCTCTCATTGCACAGTGTCGTCTGTCTTCCTGGATCTGATCCTTCTGCTGACGGCAGGCTCAGTGATGCAGCCTGTGCTGGTCAACAGCGGGCCTGAGCAATGCCTTACAGAATTCCAGAACTCTGGATCCTCCACTCTTAGGGCCAGAGAGGCTCCAAGCCTTCTAGGTCTTTCAGTCCCTAGTGTACACCCCTGGGCTTATGTAGATCTTACAGAGTCACAGTGGGAGCCACCAGAGCAAGTCCCTACCACAGACCACACCCCTTGGAGGCGATTGCAGACTGAGCCAGCAGCTCCACTGAAGTAGCTGAGTTCTCTGCCCCACAAAGCTCCATCCATTCCTACCACCCCCTGGCCTGTTCTACCCTACTGTGATAAAAGCCAATATCTCCTTCCCTAAAGGGACACTGAGGCTCAGTGAGAAGAAGGGGCTCTCCCAGGGTCATTCTGTTAGGTGATGACAGGAGGACCAGTGTTCTCGGTGGTAAGGGCTGCCGTTTGTCTGAGGCCTCTAATCTCAGAGACAACGTGGGCAGCAGGCAAGATGAGCAGCCCTGAGACACTTAGGCAATGCTTGCTCTGTACTAGGACCCTTCCTTCACAGTCAAGACCCCAGACCAGTATTACCTGAGGGCAGCTGGGAAGGTCCCTAACCCTTCCCTGAGTGGGAGGGGGGGTTCCTCTCTCCTGTCACTGGACAGCGGCATTTGTGTGTTCATCTCAGTAGGCTGACCTTGTCTTTTGAAGCCAGATACCTTTTCAGTCTGAAATCAGGGGTTCCTCTCTCCCACCTGGCTGAGGCATCCAGCTGCCCTATGGTGTAAGGGACGTAAGAGCCCCATATTCAAGTCCAGATCTGGCCCCGACGACCAGGAGTACTGAGCCTTGGTTTTCCTTCCGTGAAATTAGGACAACTATTTGTATGGCAGGACCCCATCTGGAGGTACTGAAACTAACCTTCTCTCCCCACTTACCCCAGTGTTCTCAGGAAGCCCTTGCTTTGTGTCCAGTGTCTGCAATAGTGTCACAAACTGGGGTCATTAAAACGACAGAAGTAAGCTTTGTCGTGGCTCTGGAGGGATCATTCCTGCCTCTCTGGGTTCTGGTGTGGCTACCAACCTCAGTATTCTTCATCTTGAAACTTTGTGGTTCAACCTTCATCTTCCCTTCTTAGCACTGGGCCGCTTTCTCTCTGTGCTAAAGACCTGTCCAGATGTTCCCAGGTGGCCCTCCCTCTAGATTTTTAGCTTAATTACATATACCAAGATCATGAGTCCAACACAGTGATCTGAGTAAATTAAACAGGGCTAGGATGTGGATATGCCTCTCAGGGACCACCATTCATTCTAAGGAAGCCTCAGGCTGAGAGAAGTTACTGGGACTCTTGCCCAGCCATTGTGGCAGTTCAGCTCTGAGTCCAGCCTGGAGCTCCTAGTTAACCAGCCCCTGATTTGCCCATTTTGTCCACAGAGATCTGGCCCCATTCAGAGACGTCCACAAGCCTGGTGTACAAAGCCTAGTTTGTGGCCTCAGGAAGGGCCTGGAGCTGCACGGGCTTCCCAGGGGAAACGCTCTCGGCTGATGTATATAGATTGCCTTTGTTGCCACTTCCTCATAGCTGTTCTGAGCGGCTGCTGCAGCCACCTGGCAGATGACCTCCTTGCGTTGCCAGGACTGGCGTCTTCTCCGTCTTTTTATTTTGCCTTAGCTGGAACACGGACAGCAGCCTCATCAATGTTTAATGTCAGTGCCAAGACAAGCTTCAAGATTGCTTTGTGTCCCCAGGGCATGTGTTTGGCCCAGGGGTTAGGGAACTGGCCATGTCGGTAGCTGTTGGGTCCCTGGAATTTTTAAGTCTTCAGGGGAGACTCCAGTTAAGTCTGGGGCCTGCAGGGATGCCAGAGGATAAATCTGGGAGTCCCAAGGACCATGAAACTACAGGAAAAGGTTGACATGAAATCTACTCAGATAATGTCCCAAATGCTAGACACACTGAATAAACAGCTAAACATTACCCCAGGAGATGGTTTTATCAGAAGGGGAAGAAGATATTCTCCACAGAATCAGGCAGACAACCCGATGTCTGTTCCAGTGGATGAATATGAGGACATGGGTCAAAGAGCCGAAATTGGGATTTTCAGTGACAGGCAGCCTGGAAGAGGTTCCCAGTCAGACATGGTCTGCTTTCCTCAGACTCGGGGAAGGGGAGAATGTGGTCTCTGGGAAATGTCAGCTGTACTTCACAAAGGTTCATGAACTCACACCTCTAGGGCTGGAACTCCTCCAGCTAAGAAACTGAGAAATCCACAGAGAAATTGGTTCTCGGCCAGTGATACCCAAAGCCATGGCAAGTGTGATGTCATAGCTTCTCAGGGACAAGCCTCTGGCCAGGCCTGAACTCGCAGCACCTGGCAGATGACTTCCTTGGGTTGCTAGGACTGGTGTCGGCTCCTTCATAGTCACCATCAGTAAGAGCCAGCTGGGCTAAAAAATCCCAGCAGCAAATTAAAAATTAGGGGGAAAATGCAAATTTAAATCCTAAGGACAGAAATAAAATACCATGGGGGAAAAGGGGTGGGCCTTACAGATAATTGAACTACAATTTTTGAAGTCAAAAAAGCGAACAGATGGGTCAGTCGGCTAACTGAGCTTGGCTGGTGAGAGAATTAGCAAAGTGGAAGATAAAGAGAGGCAATCACTGGATGCCCCATGGAGCATGGGAGAGCTGGAAGATATGGGAGAGACCTGGAGCTGGAGGTCTGGGTCCCACATGCTTCTCGAATGGCCTATCGAGGGTAATTGGGGGGTCACCATGTGATTTTGTAATAGTGCTTTGCTGGGACAGCTTCATGCAGCTGCTCACACACGTCCCACTGCCATGAGAGACGGTTTTCATACTGAACCCAAGGAGCTGAAAAGTTGCAACAGGTCACTCAGACCATAAAGTCTACAAAGTTTTCAATCTGGCTCTTTCCAGAAAAAGTTAATGAGCTGCATGAAATTCTAGAAAGAAGATAAGGAGTACATGGAAACCATTGCTGAAGGGAAAGCTGAGAATCTTCCAAAGTCAACCAATCTTCTGTGTTCTCAGAGTTGGGAAACATAATGTGCCCAAACACCATAAACATGCAGGCTCACCAAGGGGAGCTGGGAACTGAACGCTAAGTATTGAGGAAAGCCTGTGACCTTGAGAACAGCAAGTGAACCTGGCCTGGTGTTGTAGTTATGTAGTTATGTAGTACTTGGAAGGCTAAAGATGGAGGATCATGAGTTTAAGGCCTGCCTGAGCACCTTAGTGAGTCCCAACTTCAAAATAAATAAAGGGCTAGGGATGTGGCTCATTGGTAGAGCACTTGCCTAGCCTGTGCAAAGCCTCGATCCAACGGATGAAATGGCCAGCAAATGCACAACACACGGGGAATCCGTTTCCCACAACTGCAAGGAGAAACCCAGAGGCTTCACACAAGCCAAGAACTCCCTTTTCAAGACAGAAGCTGCACATGGCACTGACAGAGGAAACAGCAAAACATGTTCTTCAAAGTTGTAAAGGAAGATCTGGAGCCCTGGTGAGTCCAAACACTCACAGAAGCAAAGGCTTGTATGACAATCGTGCCCAAGTTAATTTACACATTCAATGTACTTTCCATCAAATCCCCAGCAGGTGTTTCTTGGGTTCTGAGAACATGACCTTTTATTTTAGCTTCAGGAATAAAGAGCCAAGAGTAGCCAAGCCTTCGAGAAAGAATAGTAAGGGAAGAGACCTTGCATCAGATTTCAGGGCCCCATGGTCAAGGCTAGATATCTAAAGTACTAGGAAACAGAGAGCAGGAACGTGGCAGAATCAATAGCAAGAGCAGTTTCCACAGGCCAGGCACATGGCCTGAGTAGAGACGTCACACTGTGCTCAGGGGAGTGGAGGTGCCACCAGCTCAGCAGGTGCTTAAGCAGGTGACACAGCCCTGTGTGGGAGCAGGTTCCTCTGAGCCAGTGGGTAAACCTTCAGGAAATTAGTAAGCTGCTTGTTAAACACAGCCACCAGTAAGAATTACGTTATGCAAACTTACAATTAGTGCCGAAGTTGAAAGAAGCTTCTGTTTGATGAGCATCATCTGTGGCAGGGCGAGAGGCAGTTGAACAGTGGATCACATCTTGAGTTAGTGAGCACACTCCTGGTGGGGAAAGAGCTCCGCTGGGGGGGGGGGGGTGGTAAGACGCTACTCTCAGACCGTGGTTCCACTGTAGCCCTCCAAAACAGGAGGGGGGCAAAAGTCAAGGGAGGTGTTCTGTGAGACTCAGCAGGCTATGTGGGACTTACGACCAAGAGCATCCCAAACTGTCTTGCTGTCTGCCAGATTGTTGGCAACACGTGGTTTAGCTCAGTCCCTGCTTTAAGCTACAGTGCTCGTGCAGATGCTTGTCTGCATTGCTGGATGGTGTTCACACCTAGACTGAAGTGGCAACTCCCAAAGAATCTGCCAAGTGCGCCTCAGTTCCAGAAGTTTGCAAACACCCAAAGCCTTAGGATGCTGTGTTACAGCAAAGGGCGGGAAAGCAAGGTGCCCTTTCCCTGCTTTTTAGTATATGTAAAACAGATCATAGTTTGGAAGTTATTTATAAGTAAAAAAAAGGTCCAGCCCTCAAGGTCCCCCTCCTGTATCCTCTACAGCAGCCCTTCTGGCCCTTATCACTCTAGGGAGATCCCAATGGGGACATGCAGGCTCAGCCCATCCATTGGGTCAATCTAGAAGCCTGGAGTAGCAGCTGATCTTCCCTCTCTCTTTTCTCTTCCGTGCCCACCAGACAGATCCTTAGAGACAAGAGGAGACATTCCCTTCCTGCCTAGTGTGGGCAGGGAAGCAGTGTTGGGGGAGGACCCACAGGTAGAGGAGCCCCCAAAAGCCAAGTCAGCACAGTGAAAACCAAGAAGACCCTGCTCCAGACCTCTGCTTCTCCCAGGCTCCTCCCTGAGCCACCTCTGTGCGTAGCCCCTCTCTCACTTCAACACTCTCTGACCCTCCCCTGCCCAGAGACCTCCCTCCAGCCCATGACTCAACCCCACCTCCCACTCAAGCTGATGGGCTTGGGTAAGGGAGCAGAGCACCGGCCCAATCCCCACAGCCACAGAGAATCGATCCAATGGTAATTGGGACTTGGAAGAGGTTTAATATTTAACTGGATTAAATATTTAAACAGGGCAAGCTGGCAGCCAGTATGATAGTCCAGGAAGATGTAGGAAACAGGTCCTGAGATTGGAGCACTCCCTCTGGAAAGGATACTCAGGCCCTGCTTCCATGTAAAGAACAGGTTCTCGAAGATTCCTTTGAGGGGTGATTTGGCCCTGACTCAGGTAATCACTGGGCCTTAATTTGTGTCCCTGACTGAGCACAGCTGAACAGGCCCCTCTTCACCTCAGCCTATGACCCCACCTGCCAGTTCTCAATTCTCAGCTGGCAGATGGCATAGGATGGGGAAGCACCCTGAGTTTGGAGCCAAGAGCACTGGGAGGTTTGAGTGTTATTCTGGGTGTAATCTAGACCTTCACTGTATGATCCAAGTCATGGTCTGTGTCCCTCTTATGGCAAAGATGAACACCAAAGCCCCCTCTTATCCCCCCTCACCTCTTTCTACAGACTAAGACATACTTTATTTTTCACTTCTGGAGTTGGAAGGACAGCCTGACCCCAAAGGTGTCCCTAAGAGATTAGATAGCTAGGCAGGACCCTGGCCTCATGTCCCCACTCTGCAAGGTCCAATCCCTGCTCTTTGGAGAAAGCTGTCCACCAGGTGTCCAGGACTCCCCTGGGCCTCACCACCTCTGCTGGGTCAGCTCCCTTTGAGTTAGAAAGCCACTATGGTCCCTGAAGTGCCCACCCCTAGACACTTCCCCTTGCTTGCCTAGCAACTGGGCATTGCGACTGTGGAGCCCGGTCATGTTTGTTCTGCTCTCCTGGCAGCTGCTTCTGCACCTCACACACCATATGAACTGTCAGCTCTGTGAGGACAGAGGGAGCAGGTGGTTACCCATTTCGATGTCTTGGGAAGACAAAGCCTGTATACTAGGCCTGGCCACCTGGGCTTGAGGGTACTGCTTTAGACCCCAGAGTGTGACCAGGGCTGAAGAACAAGGGAGGGATGAAAGGAGCTGGGTCCGGTGAATATCAGGTCCCTGGGGTGCAGACCTAGATAATAGGTCAGCTGAACCTCCTGGCCGTGTGACCTTAGCAGGTGGCTGTCACACACCCAGCCTCAATTTTCTTCGACCGTAAGTGGGTTTGATAAGTATCCCTGTGCAGAGGGTGTCTACTAGCCAAGTAATTGCTCAGCTGGGGCCTCCATGTGTGGTGCCTTGGTCATCTTCATAGGGTTTCCTGCTAAGGGAAAGACAGGCAAAGGTAAGCAAGGCAACGTCAAGGATGGCAGAAGGGAGGCTAGGCTGTCGAGGGAGGTTTCTGTGACGTGCCACCCCCACCCCCGCAACCCCCAATCTCCCTTAAGGCACCGGGCATCTGGGAGAAGGGCCTGACCCACATTCCTCAATGCTGCTGGCCCCAGCAGCTCACTCCCAGCATCTGGCTCCTTTGCACTTGGAGGTCTGTGCCTTTTATGGAATATCTGTCCTCATTCCGGACTCTGACCTTTGAGCAAAAGCCCAGCCCCAAGGTCTTGCCCTAGGGCTTCTCAGAGGCTACAAGGAAGGAAGGGAGAGAGAACTGGAGTCACACACAGGCAGGTGGGAGGAAGGCCGAGGAGAGGCTCCAGGCTTAAAGGGGGTTGTGGCTCTGTAGGCCTCCACCTGCTCTTTTCTGTCTGGTGCTGGGCACCCATCTAGCCAGGCCTGAGGATGGGCTCTGTCCCCAAGGTGCCTCAACCAGTCAGTGCCTGTGATGGGGCAAGACCTAGGCAGCAGGAGGCAGAGGCTCACAGGAGAGTTGCTGGGGTTGATGCGGAGATTGAAGGAGAGAGTCCCTCAGGTGGGACAACATGATGTGCGGGGGCTGCAACTCACATGGCTAGTAGGTGCCCTGGATCTTGACCTCCACTTGCTTAGGGACAAGGCTAGGCTGTATTTACTCTCTGTCTTGCCTGGTCAGCAGGCATAGGACACCAGCTAAGGGAAGGAGATGGAACTGTGGTGTATGGATGGGTAGGAGGATGGGAAGGTGTGTGGGCAGATGAATGGATATGGGTGAATAGACAGTGGATAGATCCTTACCACTCCGCTGGCTGTAGGCTAGCCCAGAGAATACCCAGATGCTGTTACATTTAGAGTATAGCCAGAAAGCCTGTCCGCTGGGAATGTGAGGACAAATGGCTGCCTGTGAGCTAGAATGTGTGGTCCTGAGAGCTGATGCTCTCTCATTCCATCCGGTAAAGGATGAAGACTGATAGGTAGACAGACACACACAGAGCCTGTTCAGACTTTCTTGGGTTTTTAAAGCAGGGATAAAAGGCCAGATGAGATAGACCTGAAAGGGCCACCCAAGCCTCTGGCTGGACCACTAAAGTCTTATAACAAGCCCTGGCTTGGCTGTGAGCATCAGACCTCGACTAGCTTAGGTGACGCCAGTAGCCTGTTTTGAGCCATGTTACTACAGAGTATCATGGTTCACCTGGATATGGTGGATGCCTGTCAGGTAGGCTGCAGTCTAGACTTTTCTGAGTAGACTTTTTTCACAAAGCTGATAAACAGAGACTGTGGTATTCAACTAGCCCCTAGAGGGGCAAGGAGGACACCATGAGGCCTTCACCGTAAGTGTGCATTGGTGAACCCATAGAATGTGCTTAGAATCGCTCATGTTGTACGGCCCGTGCCCAGTGACCCTGCATGTGTGTGATGTGTCACATTGCAGCCCCACACGAAGGCCTCTCTCTCTGCTTCTTTGCTCGGCTTCAAAGCCTGTCTGCTGTTGCCTCCACAGCTTCCTAATGAGTTAACTCACAGTGTTCGATCCAATGCGGAAACTGCTTTCAGAGTGAAGCATCAGGCTAAGATCTAGCTAGTCTCAGCTGCCAGGGTAGAGGCAGAGGTAGAAGAGGATGAGCTGTGTCAGGCATGGCTGAGGGGCTCTTCTCCATGGGAACCCAGATCCTAGTGGGGCTTGGCGTTTATCATCACTTGACAGGATGAAGCTACTGGAGTTCTGAGAATGTATGCCTCCCCCTGCCCCAAGGGATGCTGCATTCACTTTGGAATTGACCACATTATTGCAGAGATGGTGGTCTGAAAGCTATGTGGCTCCTTCAAAGTTGGAGATGTAGGTACCAGGTCCATGAGGGAGGAGCCTCACCCATGTCCACCCTGTGCTGGGGTTGAATCCCTGAACATCATATATTTGTAGAATTTTCCCAAGCTTTCAAGAGGTCCTAGCCGTGGGCTATAGTAGCTCAAGGAATAAGGCGGCTGTGGCAACCTTGCCCCATCAGCCTTCCCAGGGAAGTCTTGACCCTGTCTGTGGGCAGGAGAGCGTGATTCTGGATCTCCAGGCCTGCAGCTGCTGTCTCGGTCCCTGGGTTAGACCAAGGCCAATGTAGAGGACCTCTGAGGCTTCTGTGACAAATGGCCAGGAACTGCAGACACCGGCTTCCCCAGCTCTGGAACCCAGAAGTCCTGCCCAGGTGTGGCAGGTCTTTACAGCTCCATTAGTGCTAAAATCCAGTCTTCCCGCCTCGTCTGCAGCCACGAGACTTTGTTTTTTCCTCTGTTGTCATACGCCGCCCTCCCCGTACCGCGCCTATCTCTTGGGAGGACAATGTTACCGGACTTGGGGCCACTCAGATAATCCATGCGATGATCCAGGATGATCCTGGCTTAGGAGCTTCAAGCATAATGACATGTGCTGAGATCCCTTTCCCATAAGATCACATTCCCCAGTCCCAGAGGTCAAGCCTCACGCATGTCTTTTGGAGGCCACTGCCCCACCTTCCTGCCCTCTTGTCCTCCCAGCATATCTCACAGGCTCATTGGAAGTAAATGTGCAAGATATGGCTCTCCAGCAGGGTCAGAAGTAGCCTCTGGTTCTCACCCTACATCAGTGACCGGATAAGGTCAGCCCTGAGCGCTATAAACCACCATTACCTGGTTACCTGGCAAAGGCAGAACAGGGTCAGTGATTTAAGTCGATTCTGGGAAACTGGAGGTCTTTCCGTTTCTATTCAGGCACGCAGACATGAGCTGTTTCTGCAAGAATTGCACATTTAACCCTTGGGGTGCTTCTGCTATCAGAACTGCTCCCCCCCATATCGGTGACCACAGGAGAACTGTACTCAGCATGACCTCTCTGCTAGTGGTGTTTTCTGACCAAATACATTCCTACTCGACCTTCAAACTCCCGTGAGGGCTGTACCCTTAAAAGCTAGCTTTTTGCTGCATATAGTGACTCTTGAAGACGCTAGAAAATAGATCAGGCAGAAAGTAGCCCTTGGCCCTGGGTGGAGGCTGCGTGGGGAGTGGACACTGTGGGCCTAACAGGGAGGAACTTGTGAGGTGTCATGGGTTGACTTGACCTGCTGATGTGACTATAGTTGCCAGGTCAAGGCAGGGTTCTGCCTCATTGTTCCCTCTGTTGCTAATACAGGTTCTGGGCTGGGTTTTGGGTGAGAACTTAGGATGACCAACCCCAGTGCCCCTGAATAAAGAGACTGTGTGTCTGTGACTATGTGTCCAAGGAGCTGGGGAAGCCCTGCCTAGGTGGCTGTGGCTCTGCTTCTCTCCCAGAATGCATCCTGCCTGCATCATAATTTCGTCCTCCGCAGGCTCATCCTTGCTCTTTGTAGCCATGTGGAGCCTGAGTGGCCTGGCAGGGAAGGTCTCCACGGAAACAGCCATGGTGACCAGCTTGTGGGCAACTATGCTGAGGGCCTCCTGACACTATCCAGAGGCAGTAGGCTGGCTAGAGCAAGGCTACCCAGGACTTGCTGCCCAGAGACCAGGCATCGGTTTAGGCAAGGGAGGATACAAGGAGACTGGAGGCAGCAAGCAGACGCCCTCTACATGCAGCCTTCAGCTCCAGAGCCAGGGGTCTTGCCAGCCAGGCAAGTGTCCCCATGTCAGCTTGTGCTCTGATGCTCAGGCATCCCAGCTTAGAAGACTCCTGAGAGCAGTGCCCTGGAGCAGGACTTCTGGAATCTTCCACTCATTTCATAAACATGTGACCTGCACCCCTGTGTGACAAGGGCCATGCTGGCTGCTGGGGGCCAGTGACATGGACCAACTGGCCCCATCTGGGCCCCTGGGACTCAGGGTCTGAGAAGCTCCTCAGAGACAAGACTCTCAAGCCCCCAGGACTAGCTGGATAATCCTTTGTACACCGGCTACTGAGACTTCATCCTCATAGGACACAGGATGTCTGGGACAGCGAGGCAAAAGTTCCAGTTTGTCCTAGGTGTCCCTCCGCCCTGGGATAGAGGTCATGTCTCCTTAAACTGCATTTCCCTGAGAACTACAGAGAACTCAGCCTGGGATGAGGGTAAATGCCAGCAGGTCTCTTGCTCCCCCCTAGACAGGCAGAGGCGTTGCTTGGCCTGGCGCAGCCTGAGCTCAGAACACAGTGTTTGGTTTCCAGGGCTGCAGGCCTGGTAATGCAAATGTCGGTTCTGTTTCCAACAAACAGTCCCAGTCCGCAATCTGCCTGGAGGAGCCCAGAAACCCTGGTAAGACAGCCACACCCACTGCCTCCCCTGAGTCAGCTGCAGGGCAGGGCGCACACCCCCTTCTTCCCCAGAGTCACCTGTGGCCCTATTGCAGGTTTTATAAATGAGAATCTGGGCACACACACCAGGGCCTGGGAGACCACAGTGAGGCCTGGATGAATCAGCCTGGGCTTCCAAGGTTCTGTCCACGGGGCCTCAAATTCTCAGGACAAGAGTATGGGGGTTAGAGCTTCCTCTCACAGGATTGGGCCAGAGACTATAATCTGAGGCCTCTCTTTACCCCAGGTTACCTGGCAGGAAACAAGCACACCAAAGCATAACCTAGTCTTGACTCTGTCCTCCCTGGATGCTAGGTCCAGGGTAGCGGGGGTGAGAACTTTGAGAGGCTTTGAGGGTAGACATGGCCACAGAACTTCTGACCATGCAACTGAGTTGGACTTGAATCCCTTCTCATCTTTCTCTCTGCCCAAGCCTGAGGGCAGGGACCCAGGATTCAGGATGCAGAAGTAGGGTCTGGGGTACAGAGGCTACTGAAGAATTTCCACTCCCATTAACTTTGACATTGTCTCATGGGTACTAGGTCTGTCCCTAGCCCACAGGAACAAGCAATGGGAAAAATGTAGCAATTCTTGCTCTACATAGTTGGTGCTTACGGATTGTTACCCGGGTCTATGGGCACAGCCCGTAATGAGACACTCCATTTCTCCAACCTCACGGGCCGGCTAGCCCCTCAGACAGTGGCTTTCCTGGTCTGTGGGATCTGTGGATATCGTGATGCTCTGGGCCAGGTTCAGTAAGTAGCATCTGGAGGAGACAAGGACTCGATCCAGCATCCAGGGATTGATCCTGGATGCTCAGCTCTGCTGCTGAGGGTGCTTGGAGGGCATCCCAGTGGTTAAAAACCAAATAAACAACTTCGCTGTATTGGGTGGGGAGTTCTCTTGCGCTTATCACTTTATCAGTCCACCACATGGCTAAACATCTTTTCCTGGGGGCAGCCTGAGTTTGCTGAGGCCCTTGCCCCCAATAAAAGCCTAGCTGAGACCCTGACTGTTTTTCCTGTGCCTTTGCAACTCAGAGATGTTCAAGAGGTTGGACCAGGCCTCTTTGCCTGATGACAGTCCCTCAAATGCACCCATATAGGAAGTGCAGACTGCCCTAGGACCTTTGTATATCTGCTGCCTTTTCCCACAGTGCAACTCCTACCTCCTCTTCTCCCCTGTGATCTTTCCTGTCACTACCCTCAGGGACCCACTGGTTCCTTAAGATCAGGAACACGATTCTTATCATTGATGTCCTGTCACCTGAGATATTCTTTCCTCTCTAGTGACATTTCTGGGGACAAATGGTCAGGAAGCAGGTGGAGCTGTTCTTGGCCAGGTAGCTGGGGAAGTAGAGTTCACCGGTCATCGAGTACTGCAGAGCTGAGGACTGGCAGAGGGAGTCCCAGCTGGTGAGACCTACCGGGAGAGGGTCACCTCTGTCCCCAGAGCTCTCCACAATAGTTTAGATATGTCACACTAGGTCCTAGTCCTGCCTTGTGCTCAGTAGTGTAACCTCAAGTGGCAATGGGGTCACTTCCTGGAGGGTAGGCAATTGCATTTTCAACCCCCATTGGTTGATGTCATGATAACTTTAATTGGAGCTTCACACCCATCCAGTGATCCTCAGATTGTCACATGGGTGGAGGGCATGCCACCCCTGGTCTAAAATTGGGTTTTCACTGCTCCGAGTTGTGCAATCTCTGATTGGGGGCAATAGCTGCAGATTAGGCTAGCACAAGCTCTGGGCATCAGTTTCCTCACCTAGAATGGCAAAGACGGCCCATTCCCACAGGGCTCCTTTGGATGCTTAAGTGAGGCCAAGGAGATCTGGGTGGGGCAGGACAGAAACTGGGAGAACTGGGTGCTGTGTATAGGAGGTTAGAACCAAAGATGCTCCTTGCACCCAGGCAGACATGGCCGAATCCCCTGCTCCTCTTCCACTGAGACCTCCAGCTCAGAATCCATCCCGAGGGACAGAGACATGGGCTTTTTCAGGGCAGACACTGGGGCGATTTCCCTCCGCTGTCCCCTCCTGGCCTGGCCATCTGGGCCCACGGGCAGGAGTGCTGAGCAGAGACAGAGATGGCTGCGTGGGCGCAGGGGCTCAGGCGCGCAGGCAGGGGGTTGCCAGGCAACAGCTACGCGCATCCGGCCCATCCCCTGCACCGAGGGGCTGGATGAGCACAGGTTCCAAGCAAATGTAGGAGCTTTGCTGCTGGCTGAGCTTTGCTTTTGCTTGGGGCAGCAGGGGCAGGAGAGCTTCATGACAGTTCTCTTTGGTGTTTAGGGAGACCACCCTGGAGGGCAGTGACTATAGTCTAGGTCCTGATATAACCACTGTTCCCCTCAAAGCTCAGTTCTCAGCAGAGGGGACCACGTTCCCTGAGCAGATGCTGTGGCTCATAGTTGGGAGCAGAGACAGGATGGCCTGACTCCATGTCTTCCACCCCCAACCGTGGTGGGGCACCGAGGCTTCTGTTGGACCCAGAATGTCATCAGATGCTGAAATCTCCCTGCCTGGACCAAAGTGAAAAGAAACCCAGATGGCGTCCAGCCTGTTCTGGGTTACCTGGATCAGGCCTCAGAAGTCAGCCTCCCTGGAATATGCTTTGAGCTGACTCGGCCATGAGGAGACTAGCGTGGAAGTTTACAGCTCCTAACCTCTGTCGGCTTCAGTCCCCCGAGAGCATACAGGGCATCTAGGGTGGTTTAGTGGATCTCCAACTATTCTAGGTAACCTAAAGCCCACAGACCTTGCAGGCAGTCAGACTTGAAACCCCTGGGCTATAAGAGAAACATAGGGCTACAAAGCGACCTGAGCATTGCCTAAAGTCTTCTAGAGGAAGGCAGTCGGGATTCCAACTGGCTGGTGTAGAAGTCAAGGCTTGGGGATATTGCATACTGAACTCAGAGCAGATTCGAAGCTCTTGTGAACTGAACTGTTCAGCAAGGACCACTGGGGACTGGGCTGGCAGTCTGTCTGTGCATCCTATGATCCATGTACTCTCCAGTCCAAGACAGTGGCCAGTGTTCCCCATACTTCCAGTCTTGTTGACCCCCTGAGATGAGTCCAGAACTGGACACTGGGCCCTTTGTGTGGCTCTAGCCTTCACTGGGATAACCTCACACTCTACAGGCAATACTTTCCCCACCACCCATTTGGGAGCCTAATATCCTCTATGTAGCCATAGAGACTTTTCTCCTGTGTGATTCCTGGCCCTTGTACTATAGTGATCCAATCTACTACCATATTCTCATGTCCAGCCGCTCAGCCCCCAGCTGTGGCTACCATATGTGATTGAGCAAAGCTAATCACAGTTCTGGCCTCTCTGCTCAACAAGGGCTGTGTCCCAGCTCTGCCAGCTCCAGACTTGGCACTTTGCAGAGACAAGCAGAGGGAGATGGTAAGGCTAGGCTGTACACAGAGATACAGCATGGGTAGGAGGAGCTTTCTGATGGAGGTCAGTGCACCAGAACCCCTGGCTGTCCCTGGTTCCTACATCTAAGCTATATTGGGCAGGGTATCTTCAGGCCTCTGGGACTCTGTCTGGTCAGCAAGTACTGCTTGCCATTAGAAGTGAGCATCTGTGACCGGCAATTTTCCACAGCCTACAGTCACTTCTCCTTCCACTTGATTGTCAAAGCTCCTTCCTTCTCATCTCCAACTGTGACATTTAAATCTCATCAGTCCAGGACCCAGTCTATCTCAAGGCAATGTCTAGAGCCAAGCCCACCCCTATCCCTACAGCCCCTGCCCAGAATGATGCCTGCCCAGGGGGAGATGCAGAACTGCCAGCAGCTTTGTCTAGATACAGACTGGGCCTTGCTAAGACACCAGGTGCTGGCAGGGCAGGATCATCCTGAAGAAACAACTCACAGCAAGGAGGGATCTCAGAAGAGCCAAATGGCTTGGATGTCCCAGAGGAAGTCACTATTTTATTGCAGTTTAAGCCATGGGCCTGGCTGGATCAGGATTGGGGGGATGTGACATTTTATTAGCTAATCCCTCTGCTGGAAGGGTCTCAGGTATGCTACAGTTGATGATGTATCATTAGTGAGGATTGAGAATATCCTCTCATCTCTTCTGCCAAAGGTCTTAGCATCACAGTTCCTCTCCTGATGGTTCAGGGTGGCTAAGAACCCCAGAACCAGTAGCAAGGTCTCCTAAGGATTCTAAGGATGAGAACTGGATCTCAGGAATAGCCCTAACACACATGCTTTCAATAGCTACTAGGAGACAAAGGTGTGGGTGCACAGATCCACACCCTCCAGGGAACTAGGGATATATATGTTTTGTGTGATTTCCGCAGGGTACCATGTCTGCAGACCTGTCTTGTGATCCTTAGAACTCCCAAACTGGGTCATGATGTCTATCCATAGGGTGATGGACCCAGCTAGTCCCTATATCTGGGGCCTGTGTTCAGGACCTAATCCTTCTTCCCAGTCTGCAGCCAGAGTGAATGCCTCCTAATGCCTGGAGCTCTTTAGCCACTCCCTCAAGCCCGAGGCAGCAGAAGCTAGGCACCTACTCTCCCTGAGCATCCCCTTCCTGTGATGACTGTTCTTAGTCACACATCCTGCTCCTCCTCTGGGGTCCCACAGCCTCAACCACTGTGGAGACCCTCCCTGGGCTGTGTGTTTCCAATCCAACAACTATAACCTTTCAGAATCATTTTGACTGGCCACCAAGCCACCTGTGCCTGGCTGTGGTTTCAGACAGTGGTGACTGAGGAGGGGGGCTAACCTGGCAGCTGCCTCACTGAACCTTGGCTTTCCCCATGACAATTTTCCCGTTGCAAACCCCATTAGATCACTCACGCATCATTGAAGAGTTTAAAAATAACAATTCATCACAGATCCTGTTGGCTGGAGTTCAAGGCAGGTGCTATATACTCAATTGAGAGTCAGCCTTCTGTCATGTGAAAGGCACACCTTTAGAGAAAGCTGGGGAGTTGTCCAAGGCAGAAACACTGACCTTCCCAAGAGAGTGGGAGGCAGATTATTCCCTTTCTGTGTCCCTTGGGAAACCCCTGTGCATTCTAGGGCCCAGGAAACTACAGGAAGAGCCCTGTATGCTCCGGGTATGTGGAAGGGTATCATATCTCATAATTCTATATCCTTTTTGTTCATGTATATGAGTTTATGTGTTTGTGTGTGCAGTTATGTGTGCAAACATATACACATGTGGTGGCCAGAATCAATGTCTGGTATCTTCCTTGGTCACTCTCCATCTTATTTTGTGACAGAGCTTCTTATTGGACATAAGACTCTTCAATTCAGGTAGACCAATTAGCCACAATCCCTGTCTCTGTCTCCCCAGAACTGGGATTATAGGTACTCGAGATTTTAGTTTGAAGTCTATTTTGTCAGGTATTAGGATAGCAACTCCTGGTTGTTTCTGAATCCTTTAGTTTGGGTTATTTTCCACCCTTTCTCTTTAAGGTGCTACCTGTCTTTAAATCTAAGACAGCATTCCAGAACATGGATTTTTTCCTTCCTTCCTTCCTTCCTTCCTTCCTTCCTCTCTTTTTTTTTTTTTTCTTTTTTAAAGAATTATTTATTTATGTATAGGAGTACATGGTAGCTGTCTTCAGATACACCAGAAGAGGGGATCAGATCCTATTACAGATGGTTGTGAGCCACCATGTGGTTGCTGGGGATTGAACTCAGGTCCTCTGGAAGAGTAGTCAGTGCTCTTAACCATTGAGCCATCTCTCCAGCCCTGGATTTTGTTTAATTCATTCAGCTAGCCTGTGTCTTTTGATTGGAGAGTTGAGACCATTAATATTTAAAGTTGCAATTGAAAGGTGTATGTTGACTTGCAATCATTTTATTGTTTGTTCTGCCTTTGCTGTTTGTGTTCTTGTGTTTTGTATTAATTACAGGTTCATTTGTTTTCTTTCTAGAACCTTCTGGATGTACTTATCCCTCTCTTTGGTTTGAAATATTGATTAGTTTATCATTCTGTTAGCGTTTTGCTTTTGTTGATGTGATTTTTTAAAGGATATTTGGATCATGGAAGTTTTTCTTTATCCTTCAACCATGGCAGACAGTTTTGCTGGGTATAGCAATCAAAGCTGGCAGTCATGGTCTTTTAGAACTGGGAATACATCATTCTGGCTTTCAGAACTTCCACTGATGGGGTTTCCTTTGTCTGTGACTTATGTTTTTTATCTTGCAGCCTTCAGTGTTTTTTTCTTTGTTCTGTATATTTAGTGTTTTAACTATAAAAAGCCCAGGAGAGTTTCTATTCTGGTCTTATCTAAGTTGGGTTCTGTGTACTTCTTGTAATTGTATGGGTGTGTTTTTCTTAGTTTGGAGATGTTTTCTTCTCTTATATTCCTAAAGATATGGTCTGTATCATTGTCCTGGGGTTCTTTTTCCTCATTCATGCCTATAATTAGAAGATTTGATTTTGAAAAGGTGTTCCTTTCCTCTGTGTTTTCCCCTTATTCTTTGTTCTTTTCTTTTTTTCTTTGCTGTTTCTATCTTATTTGGTTCGTCCTACCTGTCAGATTCTCCTTGAGTTTTCTAACTGGGATATTGAGGTTTGCATTTCCATCTTCTTTTCTCTTGTGCTCCCGTCATTTCTTTATTGAATTTAGTTTTTACATCCTGAATTATCTCTGCCATTTCATTCAGCTGCATATTTGTATTTTCTTGACGTTCGTGAGGTGTTTTTATTCTCTCACTGTTCCATGAAGTGCTTGTGTGTCTTTAAATTCTTTGAATTTTAGTAAAGTTTATGATCATTCTTTTAAATTCTGTGTCCTGGGTTCCTTTAGGCAGCTCTCATCAGAATATGCTTCTATAGGACTAGTTGGGGTGATGGGAGACATGCTATCTTGCCATTCAAGCTGATTTTGTCTTTATGATCTCACCTGGGTACTGACTTGTGTGTGTGTGTGTGTGTGTGTGTGTGTGTGGTGTGTGTTTGTGAGGAATCTGTCCTGCATTAGATTGGGCCAGTAAGGAGCTACATAACCAAAGCTGGGCCAGGCTAAGCTGGTAGATGAGCTGTTTAATTAGACCAAGCAAAAATGATTCCCAACTCATGGGTATGGAACTTGGTCTGTGGGTGCCGAGATGCTTGCCTAGGTTTATATGAGTGATCCATCTCAACCTCATGTTTCGTGTGGGAAGCATCTTCTCAGCCCTCACATTTATCCTCTGGTTAAGTCAATGTGCTTGCTCCCTTTTCTGGGCAATTGGCCTTCTAAAGTGGGTGGCCAGGGTCTCGGTTCTCAGTGAGGCAACTCATTGCTATACTTAAGGAGTAGGAAGTTGGGGAAAAGGATTTGAGCCCAAACAAGCTGAGGTATGAGTGACTGTCAGTCAGATTCTAGTGTTGGAGAAGGTGCTTGTATCCTTGGTAGGCCTCTGGCCTCCAAGACTAGCGAAGAGGGACACCAGGTAGGGAAGACTTACAGGTAGGTGTGTGAAAAGATCCATGAGAAGGTGTCCCAATACAGGGGCTCTTGGGTAGTCTGGAAAGATAGGGGTGACTCTCAGTGGCAAATGGTAATGAGGGGCCTGGATTGACCCTCACCCTTGACTCTCCAGGCCTAGTGAGCAGTTTTTCACTGAGATACATGGTGTATGGTCTTTTGTCTTAGAACCAAGCCATGTTCCAAGAACGTACCATGGCCTTCTGTGCCTCCTCTCTGGCTAGTGCTTGAGCTGAGGGAGGGGAAGCCTCTTCTGGTTTGTTAAAAGAACATCAAAGACCATTTCCAGGTAGCACTTTTGCCTTACCTGTGCAGCAGGCAGAGCCCACTACTCAAGCACGCAGGCCTCCTGGTTCCAGCCCACAGATCCCTTCCATGTCATTGCCAGCCCACCAACTGGCCAATGGATTTGCTAAGCCCCAGCCCAGCCCAGGCAAGACATATGTCAGCTCTGAGGAAGCGGGGAGCTCCTAGGAACTAGAGGGACAGAGAAGATCTTTCCTGGTTACTGTGGCAGGGGTGGACCATGTAGGGCCCTGCCACACCCCAAGGTCACATTTGACTTTTCAGAATCATAGAGAATCGACTGTTTTAAGCCACCAAGTCTGTGGGGTTGGCCTAGAGTGTCTCTAGGGACTGGCGTAGAAACTTAATGATTGCCACCCCGATCTTTAACACCCAGAATATTGGGTGGGAGACGGAAGTGAGGGGAATGTCAGGGACAGGCATGAGATGGCTGGAGGTGCACGGGTGTGCAGGACCCAGTGCAGTCATGGGGTCAGAATGATCCAGAAAGGGACCAGTAGGAACCTGGACTGGAACAGGGAAGCCTGGGGAAGAACAGCTATGAGGTGACCTTGAGGCTGGTAGTGCCCCCAGCAAAGCAGGCCCTATGCATCTGGAGCCAGGACACAGAGTCTATTCCCGATCAAGGCTGGCTCCCTGAGCACACTTGCTGTTGTTCAGAAAAGCTCCACTTACAATAATGCACAGTGCATTAGCGCCAGGGAGGGGTCTGCTGCCAGCCCGCCCTGGCGTCTTTACAGGCCCTTTGTGTCTGCTGCTGCTGGGCTATTTCAAGCTTGATCAGGGGGCCTCTAGGGGGAGGTCTTGTTAATGGGGAGCAGCCAAGGCCACACCCCCGTGGCTCTGTGGTAGCTCCACCCTTCACCCTAGCCCTGCTCTGGTGCTGAGAGGCCCTCCCCGTCCTGACTTGCTGTTTATGAGGCCATATCTGCATTTAACCACTGTGTGCAGGGGCCTTCTTGTCCTTGTGAGGGTGGATGTTAGCCTAGTCCATGGTTTGAGGACATGTCAAGTAGAAAGTGAACTCCTGAATGGACCTAGGGTTAGGGCATTCCACTGCTGCCTTTAATTTTGATGCCCAGTGAGTACATGAGGAGAACACCGTAGAGTCCAAGGCTGGGATTCAGGCTGGCTCTGTCGAAGGAAGGAGTGCAGAGGAGGGGCTCTTGTGTGGAAGTCAAGGCCAGATGCCCAGAGGCTGGAATGGAACCAGGCAATGAGGTTGTGAATGGAGACTGGGTGGTGTGGACCGAATGGCCAGGAGGGCAGAGATTGGTCCAGTGGCCAGCTGTTTCCTCCTGCACTTAATGGGTGGTTTGCTCCCTCCTGGTGGAAACTTGAACTTTGAGTGCTTCTGGTTCCATCTGCTAAGTGGCTCTAGGCCACAGTCACGGCTCCCAAGAGGACCTTTGGGGTCACAGCATGTGAGTCCAGTTGACTTTCTTCGTGTCTATTTTCAGGGCTCTTTGGACTAAGTGATGGGTGGAACCCAGACCCTCTTGTCTATTTCTGTCCCTGGGTGGTGGGCAGAAAAGAGCTGGGCTAAGCTCCTGGACCAACATCATTCATGGGCCTGACCACTCCCAGATTCAATTGGCAGGGATCCCTGGGTATCCTGACTTCAAGGTAGTACTGTCCCCTTTATCTGCCATCTCCTCATAGGGCAGAACCAGAGGGTAGGAAAAGGAGGGCCAGGACAGTAGGAAGAACCCTGCCATCCCTGTCTGTTCTCAGCACCTGCCCTCCAAATGACTCTCAGCCCCTTATCTTTCCCAGCACAGCCCTAATCTGCTCTGCTGCTGTGACAGCATCTTTTGGAAGATGCGGGGCCTCTTAACATCACTGGGGCTGAGAGCTCCCAGTGCTCCCCATCCCCCTTAGCTAAGATAGTCAAGGTCACAGGGCTGCTGTCCCTGCCGGAACCAAAGGCATGCCTAGCCAGTGTAGTGGCTGCAGAAGCCTGCTAGGAAGAAACATCAGGCTGGCTGACCAGAGGCCTGGATCAGGGTTCCCTAACAACTAATACCATGGAGGGGACCAGAGACCATGAGTTCATTGCCACTGTGGATGGGTTCCACTTTTCTCCCTACTAAGCCCAGGGACAGACACGTGCTCATTTTCTCACTGCTCTCCAGAGACCTCTCTACACAGCCTAGCTCTCTGGGCAGGGTATAGTGAGAGATCATGGAATCTGACAAGCCCCTAGGGACATTTGTTAGAGAAGTGGCAAAGAAATAGGGGTTGTTGATCCAATGCCCCCTGAGCCCATGAGATAGGGGTTTTGGAGGATCATATGGCTGGACTAACCAACAAGTATTAGCCTTGGGCTGTTTTCACTTCGATGGTCACAAGTCCATTGATAGTGTCTGTCCTGGGAAGGTGCCGTGAACCTCCAAAGCTTCCAGGCTGGGCCAGCCCCTCAGCACTTGGCAACCTTGGCTGTCTGTGTGCTGCGTATGGAACCAGGTTCCTAAGGACCTGTGAACCGAGGCCCAGCTGATCTCTCCATGATTGACAGTATGGGACTACTCTGTTCTCCTGGTCAATGAGGGTTCTTTACTTTGTGTGCTGATGGCCCTGCATGGCTGATAAATCTTCTGAGAGGTTTTCAAAGACTCTGCCAGCTCCTTCTGGACCAGAGTCACTATGTGCTTGTGTGTTTGTGCAGGTCATACTGTGTGTGTGTGTGTGTGTGTGTGTGTCTAGACTGGCCTCAGACCAGTTCATGTGGAAGATGATCCTTGGAACAAATGCTTCACCCGCTGTGGAAGGCAGTGTGTCTTCCCTAGCCATCCCAGGCCCCTCGGTCCACGTGAGTCCACTCTGCTGTGTAGACTCAGATGTTGAGCTGGTGTTCATGGGGACTTTAAAAAAAAAAAAGCATCATGAGATTCCGCTCTATCTAAAAAGACCCCATACCCAGTTCCACGATATGGCCTAGGGCCTGTATCTGAGGTGCTACAGGGGTGTCCAGCCCTCTCATCTACAGAGCCCTGGATCCTTACCTTGAGAGGAAACTAAAGCTCTGAAGAGACCACCAGGAATCCACAGCATACCAGTCTGCATTCCCAGCTTTGCATGGGGATTTTCCTTGGGGGCCATGGAGGGGCAGGAGCCAGCAGTCCCTATGGTCCCTGCCTACCTACAGCCCCTCCAGCAGAAGTGACCAAGTGGCAGGGTTCCTAATCTGAGACTCGGAGATGTGAGAGAGAGGTGGATGGGCCTCTGATTTACAGCCCTGGGTGAGGATGGTGAGGCCAGAGGCATGCACACCCACGGTAATTAGGCCCAACCTCTGGGCTGACCCCCCTCATCTCTTGCACAGCTGAGAAACATAGTTCCAGTAGGTCTCAGAGCCTGAGGTTGGGGGACACTGCAAGAAGAACACAACAGAGTTTACCAGAACTCAGGATGCAGAAGTTCCCAGGGCCCATGGGATGGGTCTTCCCTTGCTGGACGCCAGCTGCTATCTACTTTGGTCTTCTACCCCATGATAAAGCTACTGAGACCTCTCTGGGACTGAGACCCCTCTAGCTGAGCATTTTGGGGGAGACTGTGTTGCTATCTCCCTGGGAGGCTCACACTTTGTCCCTGGAACAAGCGCTGTAATCACTCTTAGGAGTGCCTGGGAGTATACCACACAAGTCTTATGGCACTACGTCTGGAACCTCTGTTTCTGCATTTGAGGTGAGAAAGTAAGGGAAGTGGAAATCCTGGTGGCCTCTGCATATTACTGGCTGAAGTTGTCCTTTCCACTGGCCCTTGAGCCTGCAGGGCCAAGCAGGGTCAGGTGGGGTGACTTCCCACCAGCTAGGACACAGCTCAGCAGCCTCCATTGAGGTAGCCCGTCCCAGCCCTGCCCAGGCCGACTCAGAATCTCTGCTAAATCCTCTATTTAATTTTCTTCTCAGGGAATTGTAGGAGGTTTTTCAGATAAAGCTGAGCTGATAAAGTGGAGATTTGGCTGTTCTCAAAGGCAGTAGGCCCTGAGCACTGTCTCACAGGCCTGTCGGGTGTGAGGCAGCTACACCCATGGGGCTGTGTTCCCCTTGGCTCCCCAGCACAGGAAGCCCTGGTGAGGGTGCATGAAGGTCAGATCCCAGTCCCCCAGCCCTGTCGTTAGGTCTAAGCTTCTGTACATTGTATAGGCTCCTTCTGGTTGAATGGGCCGTTGGGGCCAGCCAGGATGGTGCTCGTCCCTAGGAGTCCTCACTGTCCTATAGGGAACCCAAAGACCCATTTCTGAGGGAAATCAGGGCACGTCCTCTCTGGAACCACCTCTTCCTCTTCAGGATAGCAGTATCCTTCCTGGCTGGCTAGCCTCTGCCCAGATCCCATGGCTGAATGCCAGGAAAGGTCTCCTGTTGGCTTGATATTTGAAACCTCAAATTCTCCTGGGTGTCAACTTTGTGTCTCTCTCGTCCCTGGCTGGTTCTGCCATGACATTCTGATAAGTAGCTGCCTGTGTCTCTGCAGTAATGACAGGCTCACTCCCCACAGCTCAGCTGATATCCCAGTTCCCTGCCCACCTCTCTCTGTATATGTGTCTGTGTGTGTGTGTGTGCATCTCTGATCCCAGATACACTAAGTCCTTGGAGAGGAGTCCCCACTTTGGCACTGTTTGCCTTCCCGTTAGGAGCAGGTCCCTGCTCTTTTTCTGGTGATGGTGTTGCTGGGACAAAGCTTGCTGCAAATGTTGTTCCTTGTCTTTTTTGAACCTCCTTACTTGATTTGGAGTCATTTCCTATGGCTGTATTTCAAAGCCTAGCGTCACCCGGTGGCTGGGCAGTCCTTGTGCACCCTGCCTAAAAGCTGGATGGCCTGCTGAGATAGATGCTCACTTCCCCAGCAGGTCCACACTGGGTTGCTGCATTTTGATCTTTTCTCCTTTTTGGGGTGTGGAGGTAGTTAATATTTTTAAGGCTGGAAAGGTGTAACTCAGAGCCCCTTCCCGAAGTGGGTTTCCTTTATTTTTATTTATTAGGGGTTTGTTCTGCTTTGGTAGGTACTAGGAACAAAAACCACTCTTATCCATGCTGGACAATGCTCTGCTGACTACATTACAGCCCTCTTTTGCTTTCCGTATTAAGACAATCTTTTGCTAAGTTGCCCAGGCTGGACTTGAACTTGTGATCTTCCTGCTCTATCCTTTCCAGTGTCTGGATTCTAGGCAAGCATCATCAGACCTGGCAAGAGTTTCTTTTCTATATTTTTCAAAGCTATGCATGGTCTTGGAGATGTGTGTACATAGGGTGGTGCACGTGAGTGTACATACTTGCATGTGTATGCACACGTGTGTGTGGAGGACAGTGATTGGCCTCTTGATATTCTCAATCACTTTTCCATTTTGTTATCTGAGACAGCCTCTAACTGAACCTGGAGCTCAATGATTGTCTAAGCTAGCTGTCCAGCAAGCCCCAGGAGTCTTCCAGCATCCATCTTCCTAGCTCTGGGATTAGAGGTATATGCAGCCACACCCGGCTCTTTACAAAGGTGCCGAAAACTCAGACTGGGTCCTTGTGTTTGTGTGGCAAGCACTTGACCGACCGAGCCAGTCTTAGGGACGTTTAAAGAAGTGCTTGTTTTCACACAGCCTGGGTGTTATGGCTGGGAAGCCTCTCACACAAAGTGCATCCATGAGGTGGGGACATTGTGAGTGCCAGGCTGAGTAGCTCTGGGTCTTTGAGGTGGACACAGCTGTCTGGACAACCACACACAGTTAACCATCTTCAGGCAGGTAGCCTGAGTCACACGTGCCTCATCTCAGAGTTCTCTGTCTGAATCTTGCCTCCCTCTTGCCCAGGGAGGCAGCGTCCCTTGTGTTCACTGCTTGCGGAAAGGCAAGAGTCAAGTGCGAGTGAGTCATTGAGCCATCAGCCTCCCGGCCCTGCTTTGCCAAGTGGAGAGGCTCACGCCCAGTGCCTACCTCTGAGGCCAGACCACTGGACTCAGCCCTCTGCCAGCATGTGTCCACGCCACATCTTCTTGCTCTGCCTTATCCTCTAGGGCCTGATGACTGACGGGAAGCAGGGTTTTCACAATGGCTCTACGAGTCATCAGAGGAGGGGTACACCCCAATATTCTGCACAGCTCTTTCCTACCTTCTTCCAAACTGCTCTTTGAAGCTTGGACTCCAGGATTCTTCTTCCCGGAAGTCCTTGGCTGGCTCCTCCTTCCTGCTTGATGCCCACTGCAGCACTGGCTCAGGGATGCCAAAGAACTTTGGATCCTTCTGTAATTAAAATGTCCCACTGGCCTGGGGAGAGATGTGGCTGTGCTGTCCCCTGCTCCTGCCGCTGGGTCTGTGCCAGCCAGGATGGCTCCTTGGGTTGTCATTTCACACAGTAACAAGTAGGGATTCTGGCTAGGGTAGGAGGTGGCCAGATGGCAGTCTCTCCTTTGTTGGTCCTATCCTGTCAGCGTGACCTTGGGCCCTTCTTGGCCTGGGGCCTGCAGGCTGTGCCTGTCCTGGGTAGAGTCTATGAGGCTGTATGGCTTCCCTCCCATTTAGAACCTTGAAGGTTGGGGGATAGAACTAGGGAATGTCCTCTGGCCTTGGGGAGCTGCTGGTTAGACTCAAAAGAAAGGGACCCTTTTGCCACACATCCCACTTAGGATGTCTAGAGTTTGTAAAGAAATCTATGCAGGGGACAGCTGTACTCTTGGTCAGTCCTGCTGCCCCTCTGTTTCCTAGGCATCCTGCAGGACTGTCAGTGTGAAGGACACAGGCAGCGTGTCATGGAGCTGGCTCCCCAGCCCCACCATGCTGCAGCTGTGCTGTGGGAGCTTTCAGATGCCCCCAGACTCAATTTTCCCCACTGTGCCTGCAATGTGGGAAGAAGGCAAACATGAGAGAGGACCCTGCCCCGCTCCATACAGTCCGCAGTGCATCACTACTGTGTCCACATGTCCCATTCAGTCTGTCTGTGCTCACTGTGGCTTTGCCTGCCTGTTCTCCATGTAGCCCCAGCTTCGAGTATAGTTGTAATGGCCTCATCAGCCCCATGAAAACCTTGTGCAATAATTGGTGTTGCTCCCCAGAGGGTTGGGGTTGGGGAGAGGCTGGCACACTGTCACCTTCAGAGAACAAATGTCTCTTTCTCTGGACCAAAGGTCAGACTAGAGGCTTTGGATGATGGGGACAAAGGCTCAACCCATCCCTGAAGGTGTCTGGTGAGTCTTGACCCTTCAAGCTGGGGACTAAGGTTGAAGCTCTACCTTGGAGTCTATCCCAACACAGGGAAGCCTACATTGAGACATAGAAGCAACACCTACCTGCTGTGCCCAGTACTTGACTACTGCAGGTGACGATCAAGTAGAGTCGCTGGGCCCAGGCTAGGTTTCTTTCTTTGCAGTCCCTGGCTCCGTATGTCAGGGATGAATTTAAGGAGAAACCATGGTTGTGCTCTGGGTGGCTCTGCACATGCTACCATGTAGGGAAACTGAGGTACAGAGGAGATAGAGGTCCACACTGGCCCTCAAACGTTCTTGGCTTCTAGCTCTTGAGGAACAATGGCAACTCTTGCTTGGTCTGGTTATGAATTCTCAAGGCTTCTGCCCACAAAACATACATGTATCACACACACATCTACTGGTGGACATGCCAGGGTCCACTGTCAGATTGACAGGGAGCACGGAATAAGGGGTTTACTGCTAGGGGATCAGCACCAGGGAGGGTGCCAGGAATGCACAGCCTGGGTAGAAGCGTGGGGATGAAACCAAGCTTGTGTGCCAAACAGAGAGCCTGAGGTTCTTGAGGCCGGAAACAGGATAGGACAGTGGTGAGGGGAGAGCTGAGGGGCTGCGGCTGTAGACCCTATGCTGGCTAAGGGTGTGGGTTTCTTTCAGAGAGGACCCTGTATATGGGGAGCCTCCAGGGAAGACCAGGTGGGAGGGGAGGTAGATAGGCCACTCGGACCAGAACAGTCAGGAAATAGGTATCTGGCACATTTTGTAGTCAATGTCGCCCTCTGTTGGTCACATTGGCAATCAACTTAGACTAGGATTTCTTATGGGTTGGATGACAGGGTTTCCTGTCCAACTAGCTTCCTGGGAACAACTGCCCAGAGAGAACGTGTCTTTTTCCTAAGCAGATCATGACATTTGACTCCAGATACATCCAGTGGGTGAACCCTGCCTCAGAACACTGGACCAAATCCCCTGGAGGCTCTGTGTCTAAGTCCATCTACGGGATACAGGAGGAAGAAGAGGGGCTGGCCCTTACACAGTGGCCCTGGGAACAGATGAAGTCAGGGTCCCTGTGGATACTCCCATGGGTTCAGCTCCCAAAATGAGTCCTGGCGACTAAGGTGTTGGGTCCTCTGGGCCTGCATGAGGGGTTCAGATTACGTGGCCATGGGACCAAGTTGTGGGATCATGGGGTGGCTTAGTATGGTGCTGGTAGTGTTGATGATGAGAGACACTTCTCAGGCTGAGGAATCTGCTCATGGCCATCCACCTCCCACAGCTCACCTCAAAGGGGTCTTTAAGTAGGCAGAGCCTCCTCCATCCTGCTCCAGCAGAGCAAAGCCAGGCCATGGAGGAAAATCTCAGGAAAGGAGCGGAGGAGCCAGGGAGGACAAGGTGTCAGGGACTTAAGGACCCTTCGCTACCCCAGCTCTGGAGGCCAAGGGTCCTCTAGTAAATGAGTTCTGAGCCTCTGAGGCTCAGACCACAGTGTGGTGAAGAGCTGACAGCTGGGGATTGCCTGGCCGCTGTGTGTGTGCGTGTGAGTGTGTGCACGTGCGTGTGTACGAGTGTGTGTGTGCGAGTGAGTGTGTGTGCACGTGCGTGTGTGTGCCTGCATGTGTATGCATATGGGTATATGGGTATTTGTGTGCATGTGGAGGCCAGAGGAAACCTTAGGGGACATTTCTTAAACACCATCCATCTCAGGGTCTTGTCTGTTTTTGTTGTTGTTGGGGGTTTTGTTTGAGATGGGGATCCCACTGTATAGCTCAGACCAGGCTGGAACTCACTATGTAGACCAGGCTATCCTTGAAATCAGAGAGCTCTACTTGTCTCTGCCTCCTGAATGCTAGGATTAGAAGTATTTGTCACTATGCCTGGCCAATCTTATTTTTCAAGACAAGGTCTTTCACTCATCAAATACAGTTGGGCTGGTTGGCCTGTGAACTCCACAGATTAACTGTTTCTGCCTTCCCAGTGCAGGGATGGCAAGCATGTGCCCCCCCTCCACACACACACCCGTGTTCTGGGACTCAAACTCAGGTGCTTGTAAGGCAAACACAAAAGTATTTAAGCTTATCTTCCCAGACACCGCTTGGCCCTTTAAGAGGGCAGTTCTGCCCCTCCCCCTTGATTGACCCTGTTGCTCAGCAACGGGAGGCAGTTAGTGTATACAATGTTCCTTAGGCAACCAGAAACCTTGCTTGGGACAGAGTGACCAGTACTGCTCCACTGATCGTGCCTGGACGATTGCCCAGTGACCCTCTTCATTCCGCCTCCCTTCCTGCTCAGCCAGGCAGTGGGCACCATGGCACAAACAGAGGTGCTCCTGACCAAGGAGCCAGCCCCGCAGTCGATAGATGTCTGTGAGCTGCCCCGCAAAGAATATGAAGTGGCTTGCAATTCAGGTGCCTACACGTCCTCGGGTCTGGCCACCGCTGGCTTCCGCACAGCCAAATACCTGATGGACGAGTGGTTTCAGAACTCTTACGCCCGCTACCACCAGGCCTTTGCAGACCGGGACTACTCTGAGCGGCAGCGACATGAGAGCGGGCAGCTGGCAGCCGAGACCGGGGCACTGGCCCATCGCACGCAACTTGACTCCACACGAAAGGTGGGAGAGCGCCTGGAGGACATGCATTGCTGGAAGTCAGAACTGCAGCGAGAGATAGACGAACTGTCTTCTGAGACGGACCTCATGATGGCCCAGAAGCTGCGGCTACAGCGCGCCTTGGATGCCACCTCTGTGCCCTTCTCCATCGCTACTGACAACCTACAGTGCCGAGAACGCCGCCAGCACCCGGACCTTGTCCGGGACTACGTGGAGGTGGAGCTGCTGAAGGTGCAGCCAGTGGCGCAGGCTCAGAGTGGGAGACAGGCTCTGGCAGGCATATAGATAACACAGGGCCTCAGGGGTCACATAGTGCTGTGCCCCTCTGCCCATGCAGGACCCTGATCCTTCAGACACAGTAGGATTTTTACCACATCCAACTAACTTTCTCTCTTTGAGGGTTCCTTCCAGCCCACAAGATTTCAAAGATTAACATATTTGTTTGTTTGTTTGTTTGTTGTTTGTTTTCCAAGATAGGGTTTCTTTGTGTAATTCTGGCTGTCCTGGAACTTACACTGTAGACCAAAGCAGGCCTCAAATGAGGAGATCCACCTCCCTCTGCCTCCCAAGTGCTGGGATTAAAAGGGTGCACCACAATCTTCTGGCTGAGGTTGTTTTGTTTTGGTTTTGACTAAGCCAAAGG
This sequence comes from Mastomys natalensis, assembly GCA_021653895.1. Classification (NCBI taxonomy): domain Eukaryota; kingdom Metazoa; phylum Chordata; class Mammalia; order Rodentia; family Muridae; genus Mastomys; species Mastomys natalensis. The sequence goes on from JAJTUV010000713.1 coordinate 153,024, forward strand.
CTCCCCCTATACCACCACGCATGCCCCTTGCTGCTCCATTGGCATTCAGGGTAGAAAACCGGGCCAGCCAGTACTGCAGGTATGGAGGCCAAGACATCTGCTCTTTCTCCCCAGAGCTCCAGAGCCTCAGGTTCCAAGTTTTTCTCCTAGTATTCACTTATAATCCCCACATTGGGGAAACTGAGGAAGGAGGACCATGAACTCCAGGCCAGCCTGGACTGCATGCAAGACTCTTAAACAAACAAACAAACAAACACCAAAACCCAAAACAAACTCTACTACCTCCTCCTCCCTTCATTAGATACCTTTTCCTCAAACCCCAGCATAGTTTGCTTTGGGGGTACCTTGTGTGATTACGGGGTTATTCGGCCTGGTTGCCACACATCTCGGAATCCCTCAGAGCTGGAGCCTCCTGTGGTGGCTTAGGGTTATGGACAATGATGAATGATGGGGCTGGGGCTTCAGGGAACTCCTGCCCCACCCCCAGGTCTTGCCCACTGCTGCCAGTGGGTACAGAGATGGGAGGGGGACAAGGGACACCAGACACTGGAGATCATGGCCCATGTGGGCTTGCACATGGAAGAATTTCTGGCACCCAGAAAATGTTGGGGTAAAAGGAAACTTAGAGTTTCCTACCTATTTTTGGTGGGAAGTGGGCAGTGGACAGAGGGCATCTGATGGCCTATGGGCTTGAGTTCCTCAGAGGCAGTCTAGGGCCTGACATAAGGCTCCTCAGTATACTGTGGGAGTGTTGGGGGATGACCCCAGAGTCTGGACAGCTCTCTTAGGTGACCCAACAGCCTTAGACACCCTTAGAGGAAGCATTCCCTTCTAACATGCTAAAACTATCCAGAATGAACCTCGCACACAAGGGCTGAGCTCATATTCCTTTCCTGGGGGGGGGTGGGGGTGGGCGTGGAGAATTAAGGCAAAAGTCAATAGTGATGAGGCCCAGGCCTTGGCTCTTGCTGAGTCCCTAAGCCCCTCCCCAGGAGGAGGGGCAGGGTTGCTCAGAAAGGACCCGTCTCACCTCCAGGAAACTGAGCTCATCAGGAACATCCAGGAACTCCTGAAGAGGACGATGGGACAAGCTGTGGGACAGATAAGGTGGGTCACAGCAGCCCCTGAGGGACCTGAGGGGTGGACATCCCTGAACTCTGCCCCAAGGTGATCTGAGGCAGGAGGCAGGACACGTAGGGGTCTGATGCTGTGGCTCAGATGTCAGAGGCTTCTGAATCTTAGCCAGAGGAACGCAGGCACGGCTCGGCTGGGCATAAACAACTATCTCCACTTTTGTTCTGGAACCTGGGCACTGCTGGCCATGGAAGGCTGTCAGAGCACAAGCTGGAGACCCCTGAAGCTGGAACGGGCCTGCTTCCCAGTGCTCCCTGGCACATAGTGAACCCTGAACTTCCTCTTCCCCCAGGCTGAACCGGGAACATAAGGAGTCGTGTGAGATGAACTGGTCAGACAAAGTAGAAGTCTACAACATCGATGATACCTGCTCCCGCTACACCAATGAGAGCACCCAGGTGCAGTTCTATCCGCATTCCAGCAAGTTCGAGGAGAGGTAGGTTTCTAGGCACTGTACTGTTTACCCCTGCTGCTCTCTTGGCTCACTTCCAAAATCTGAGGAAGGACTCTTGCCCCTCGGGGACCTAGCCCAGCTCTCCTGGGGAAGCTCCGTCTGCCGCTGGGGTCGGCTAACTGGAAGTCCCTTACTCAAGTGCCTGACACCCACAATTCACACAGGCCTGGTGCCCTGTGGGGGGCTTGGAAAGCGTTTCTGCTCGCGGCCAGCAGAGGGCAAGCAACCTCCACTAGAGGCCTGCGAGAACCTCGGGATGTCTGTGTGAAGGGGAAATGGGGTACACCGACTAGGCCGCAACTTCCACCCTCAGTGCCTCCACACCCGAGACATGGGCCAAGTTCAATCAGGACAACCTGCTTCGAGCCGAGCGAGAGCGGCTAGCCTCGGTTAACCTGCGGAAGTTAATTGACTGCATTCTGCGGGATACGGCGGAGGACCTGAGGCTGCAGTGCGACGCAGTGAACACGGCTTTCTCAAGCCGCTGCGAAGAGCTGGACGACTCGCGCCAAAAGCTGCAGTACCACTTGCAAAAGGTGGGACCAGAGGGCTCGCCAGTCTTTGGACACGCCCACCTGTTTGAGCACACCCAGGACACGCCTACCAGCGAGTCCAACCATGCATAGGGCACACTTACATCTGTGCTCATCTCCTTTCCGCCCTCACCCTGGGCGAGGAGAACACGCACTGGGCCCCACTCAAGCCACGCCCATCCCTTGCCTAGAACTCGGGTTCCTTTAACCACAGGGACCAGGGTTGCTATCCACCCGATGCTCAAGTCATGACCTTGCTTCAAGGGTCCTTTTATGACCAGCTCACCCAGAAGCAGACATCCATACACTTCTGTAGATTCCCTGATTTGATGTAAAAGCAGTTTTGGGGAGTTGTCTGCTGGCACAGCCACTGCAGAAGGCTGACCCGCAGGAGCTGCGTGCTGTGGGGGTTGTGAGAAAGATAGTATGGGGGCATGGAGTGGCTATGGGGTCCTGCTTCTAAGCTCCCATTGTGCCTATCTAGCCTCTAAGACCTAACTTTTGTGACCAGCATTAGAGAGCAGACTGCCCTGACTCCTGAGACTCCCTGAGAGCCTTCTACAGGGCTGCCCTTGGACACAGGCTAAGGACTTAGTCACTGCTGGGAGATAAGGGAGCAACTGGTTTCGCCCTTCCCACATTCTGGGTTAGGATAGGCAGGTGTCCTGTTTGCTCCAGGCTTGTGTCGGCCTCAGGCTCACACACTGCCCTTACAGATCCTGAGGGAGATCACGGACCAGGAACACCAGATTGCAGCCTTGAAGCAGGCCATCAAGGACAAGGAGGCCCCTCTACGTGTAGCCCAGACTCGCCTTTACCAGAGGTCACACCGGCCCAATATTGAGTTGTGCCGTGACAATGCCCAGTTCAGGTACTGCTTGCTGTTTGAGCAGCCCTGGGTGTCTGGGTCATCCTTGAGATCCTTTAGTTTTCCTCAGCTCTTGAGGCTACCATGAGCCCCTCCCACAGGATCAGTCCTACATATGAGCAGACACAGGGCTTGTGGGGAGGACACTGGAAGGGTTTTGAGTGTCAGGAACAACACAGGATCCTGTGCCACTCTGGGATACTATGCCTTCCTGGAAGGAGTCTAGAGTCTGGAAACCTAGATTTCTGAGACCATAGGGCAGGGAAGCCAGGCAGGGCCACCATCCACTCCTTAACTCTGATGTAATCATGTGTTCTATGTACCTCCTATAGGCATGATGGATTATGCCTTTTACTTTTCTGATCTATCCAGTTCCAGTATGCCCTTCTAAGCATAAGTGTCTGTCTTCTTCCTCGTTCCTCGACTATAATTTTGATTTGTAGAAATCAAAGTTTCAAGAGTTAGCTCCAGTTCAGGATGGCATTGCTTATTTTTGCCACAAGGTGGCAGTGTTTCAAGACTTCCTTTCCCTGCTCCAGCGCAGCTGAGGGAGGCCCCTTTGGGTTGGAAACGGGGGTCTTTTTAATCCATGCAAGTTTCCAGGAATTTTTGCAACACTAGCCACTTTGGCAGAGTCCGTGTAAGCCTGTTAGGGTCCTCTGTAGTGTCACCGCCCTTTCCTTTGTCTTCCCCCTAGCTTACCATTCCTTCCTTGGCAGGTTGCTGAGCGAGGTAGAGGAGCTGAACATGTCCCTCAAAGCGCTAAAGGAGAAGCTTCACGATGCCGAGCAGGCACTGCGGAACCTGGAGGACTCACGCATGAGTCTGGAGAAGGACATCGCAGTCAAGACCAACAGCCTCTTCATCGACCGCCAGAAGTGTATGACCCACCGCAACCGCTATCCCAGTGTCCTCCAGCTGGCTGGCTACCAGTGACTGGGGCTGGCACCTGCCCTCACTGCCTCATTAAAATAAAGAGCTCTTTAGTTTTCCCCCTAGAGTGGCATGGTATAGGGTGAAGAGGCAGGTGTCTGTCCATCGTCTGTCCAGGTGGGGTCAGGGACTCCCCCACAGCCCCTCTTAGAGCCCCACCAAGCCTGGTTTCTTCCTATCTCACCAGCAGTTTGAGGGACTTGTGTATCTGTTAGGGATAGTGCATTGTTCTCTCCCCTCTTATCTTCCAGGCCCGAGGCTTGGCTCATATCCCTTAGATTAGGCCATTTGATCCACTCAATGGCCCTCCTGCAGTCAGCCCCACTCAGAGAAATTATCCCACCCCAGTCACACTCAATTGCCCCCCACAACTCAGCACCTCTCACTGGCCAGTGCTCCCAGATGGAGCCAGGAGATGTGTTTACACCCTGAGACTGGGGGTCAGGGGTAGGGGGTACTTGTTTCTCGTTCTGGACTGTTGGGGGAAGGGAGGGGAGTTACATGCCACCACCACAAGCTACCCACACATAGACAGACACCTGACCCCATTCTGACCCTTGCTCCCCGCATCTGTTGATACCTGCTCCAGGGAAAATTGCCACGTGTCCTCCATGCTCCCTGCGGATCAACATCCAGAGAGGAGGTTTTGCAGACATCGGAGCGTTCCTGGAAATCCAAGCCTGGAGAGGGACATGGGACAGCTGTATGGGGGCAGCTGAGGACAGGCAGGGCTTCCTCAGCTGGAGGTGGTAGCCTGGATTTCACAGCAGAGATCACGGCACTAGTCCTGGGCCAGGAGAGAATGTAGCCATATTGGGCTGATGAGCCGGTGGTTTCTCATCTACTCGGGAGTTTCCCTGGACCAGGCTCCTCCATTTCCTGAACACATTGTCCTTGGCTCCCTCTGGGAAGATGTGTGTGCAATGGGCTCTTATCAGGGAGGGCTTCCTGAGGAGGTGCACAGTCCCTGGGAGAGGGGCCCAGGTCAGACAGAAAGCTCAGCCTATGACCCTGCCACCAGCACCTACCTGACAGACAACCTCATCCTGGGCCTTGCTACCATAGCCTTTATCCTTTCTCTTCAGTCCCTGCAGTCAAGGGGTGGGTGAGACATCAGGTCCTCCCTGAATTGCACTATTCAGAGGACATGTCACCACGGAAACCATGCCACTTGTCACAGTTGGTCACCACAGCGACAGCCAGAAAGCTGCTCATGCTCTTTGGGGTGCTGTTAAAATGTGCCCTGGGTATTGCCACCATAGGGCCCAGCAGCAGGATAATAGTTCATAGGCTCGGGGTACATGACACCTGTGGGGCCTATACCCCGATACCTTATAAATGGGAGGCTAGGAGCAGAGGCTGAAGGGTACTCAAGCTGCCCGGGGGCTCCAGAGCTGGGGTGTGGTGGGTGGGGGCCTCAGATCCCTGACTCCTTGTTTGGAATGGTATAGTGGGTTCTGTCCCAGGTCTGGGTAGAAGTGCTTCCCAGCCAGCCTGGGGAACAGTAGCCAGGAGCTTCACTGCAGTTGTGGGTGGTGGCGGGGCCTCCTTGCTGTGCCCACGTGTGCACTCTCAAAACTTTCTTTCCTTTCTCCCATCCGCAGCAGCCACTTGCCCCTGGCCCCTCCCAAGGAAGTAGAAACCATCCAGTAAGAGGACCAATCTAGGAGCTTCCTGGACGAGCCTGCCTCTCAGTCTCTATTGAGGCCTTTCTGTTTCCTCCAGCCCATCAGCAGAGCAGGCCTCCTCTGACTTCCCAAGGATGGAGGTCAAACAGTGGGATGGTGCACAGGCTCGGGTTGGGGCAGCTGGGCGCTCTTTTAAGTATGCAATGTGTTTAAGTGTTGCCCCACCATGGTGGGCCCTGCCATTTTATAACTGGAGAAAGCAAGGCGAGGGGGGCCCCTGACCTTTGATGCTCACACCCCAAATAGCTAGGAGATAATCCCCCAACCTGTGGCCTCAGAAACCTGGGCCCTGGCAGGTGAGCCTTGCCCCCAGGGTCTGATTTCTTCAGGTGAAGCTGGTGCTGCCTCCTTGCGACCATCCCGACACAAGCAGTCGTTTCGTTGCTGGAGATCCCTGTAGCTGCTCCAGGAGAATCCCTCTGACTCCATGTCCCAGGCAGAGATGACAGAGCAAGGATTTAAGCTACCGCAGCAAGCAGGAGGGTCGGCGTCTGCCCTGGGGTGTCCTCTGGACCTTCTGTCACGTGACCTTTCGTGGGGAGACTCTGGACGCTCCAGAGGTGCAGGCACTGACAGACCAAAGAGAGAGGGATCTGGCCAAGTCTAGCTTTAGTGAGCCGGTGAATTTATTGAGTTACTTACGGGTGCCTGTGGACACCCTAAGGCAGCTATACCATCTGCAGTTTCCTTGGGCAGCGTATGGGCAACAGCATCACCAAAGAGTCCCACCAGCAGCATGGATGACTCAAAAAGTCTAAAGATTCCCCCAATAGCACCCCAGGCGACCTCTAGCTCCTCCCGAGGATGTAAGGGCTCCATGGTGATCTCTAAGACTTCCCCCTCATGGAGAGTGAGTCCATAGCCTGGATCTCAAGAGTCTCAGGCTGAGTGATACAGCTACTCCGATTCAAGATGGCAGTGGTCATGTCCATCCTAGGAGACTGACATGTAATACCCTCTGCCCGCTCTGGGCCCATGGATTAAAGTTGAAAGAGGAAACACAGGTGCTCTTTCTAGGGCTGTGCTGTCCAGGTACACCTATGGGACTTTGAACTTTGAACTTTTCCTGGGGGTACAGAGGACAAACACTTTCTCCCCTCAACAACACCTGCTCTGCTGCACCCCCCGCCCCAATAGGGCGCCAACAACAGACCAAAGTATGATTCCACACAGTTCTAGCATGTCCAGGCAGTGAGTCTATAAAATGGCTTTACCAACAGAACATGGATGAGGGGTCACCTGGGCATACCGTCACCCCAACAGCTGCATCATTGAACCATCTCACCCCAGCACGAATGCTGCCTCACACCACCCTATCCCTGAGGTAACCCTGACATTCTATATACTCTAACATCTGAGCCATGGAGACTGCACGAAGCTGGCATGAAGGGGTAGGAAGGAAGGGCTGAGATCGCTGGTGAGGAGTGTGGAACCCTCCCACCCTCTCCTTTGATGAGGGAAGGTCAGCAGTCAGCAGCTCTGATCAGGAAGATCACACACAAGTGCTCACAGCTTCTCTGCTGACAATGCTAAGAACTGTTATGGCTGGGGAGAGGATTTCATAGCAGGCGGGCACTGACCCATTGGAGAAGAAATGGAAAAGGGGGGCCATGGCCAGCTTCCCTGGCCCCATGCTACCACCAACGGACCCCAGTGTCTCAGAGTTAACCCTTGGCTGAGCCTGGATACTGGCTGCTCTGGATTTCCTGGATTGCCCCTCAACTTCCCTCCGACCACCCAGGTTTCCTTGCCTGTTGAGCCACCTGTCTGGACCACATGGTCACTTTCTTAGAGACCAAGAATTGATCCTACAGCCCTATGGATCTATTCCCCATTCTTCCTTGAACTTGTTGGCCTTGACTGGCTGCATGTGGCCTCAGACCCCTCCGCCTGTCACATATCCTACACGTAGTCCACGCCCTGAACTGGGGGCCTGGATAATAGAGCCCCAAACTTCTGATGCTCACCAAGTTATCTCTGCTAAGTTACCCCAGCACCTTCCTAGACTGTTGCTCACCTCTGTGGGGGGAAGGGAAGAGAGGAGAGGGGAAGGGGAAGGCGGAGGGGGAGGGTATGATTTATAGAGTGTTAGGTTGCTGAGTCCCCAGTGCCTGGGCACCTCAGTTGCCCCCTCTGGCACCAGCTTCTAAGCTCCCAGTGCTACACCATAGACAGCATGACTTTTCAGGCTTCTGGGGCTAGGGACAGCAAAGGGCGTGCATAGTTTTTCCATGGCACAGCAGGACATCTACCGCTGGGGGCCATGACACCCTGTCGTCACGGTGATGCTGGTGGCTGCTCTCAGCCGGAGCTATTTCTGGCCTGAGACTTGCTGTCCTGTCCACTGAGTCACCCTGAATGTTGACCCCTCTGCTCAGCATCCACAGACACACAAATCTGCCTGGCCAGTCTCCTGGCCAGAGAGACAGCCCTGTCCCCCCACCCCCAGCAGATATAGACTTGAAAACCCCAAACTGCTCCCTGGCCTCCACTCCTGGAAAGGTATTTCGCCCACACACCTTACTCACTGGGAGAATCCCAGGTTACCCCATCAGAGGGCATATCTTCTTTAGGGATCACTGAGGGTGTCAGACAGAGAGAGACTCTGGGGGCTAGCGCTTGTTGGGACCAGTAGTATCCCTCACTGATGTCATTGTCTTTCCTGCTATAGGGGCTGCACCTGGTCCTGCTGAGCTGCGTGAAAGCCCATTTATTTCAGAGACCAATGCTCAGACCTAGGACGCCATCTTTCCTAGGAGACCACAGAGAGGCCCCATTATGGCACTAGCTACTTACTTCTTTCAAGAAGAATTCTCTACTGTCTTCATCGCCAGGTCAAGCAGAGATGCTCCAGGAAGGGGGGCTGAAAGAAGGTGATTCAGTCACTAGGCGTCTGTCTTCACACCTCCCCCGACTGAGTTACCATAGCCGGTAATGGGTGACAGCAGCTGCCCCCAGAGGGGCCTCTGTGTCCACTGGGTGCAGAGCTGGTGTGAGCTGTCATCAGTAGCCAGCAGCCATGGCTGCCCTTAGTCTTCCATCCGTGCTCACCTGCAGCTCACACTCAAGAGTCCTCAAAGATGCACATGCTGGGTCTCTTCATCACTTCCGGCTCTCCTTTCCTAGCCAGCAGAGTAAATTACAGGGGAGCCGGGAATGTGGCTAGACTCCAGCTATACCAAGCTACAGGAGGAGACTAGGCTAACCCTACACACTAGCTATGTGCCTCCCCCGACACACAGCCTGGCTCAGGGACATTCATCCCTTGGGAGAGTGTGTGCTATGTTCAGGGATTGAGCAGGAATAAGGGGGTCCTGTGTGGGTTGACTTTGGATCACCAGGGATTGTTGGAAGACACCCTTAAGTCACTCTTAATAGGGTAGCTCAGGGGTTCAAACCACTGCCTAGATGATTGGGATATCGTTATGGGGGGGAGGAAGGATATCACACAGAAAGACTGAATGTTACTCTGCAGAGCTCCTTCTGCCCACAGCTAGACACTGTGACCAGTGAGTCAGTGGTTCAGCTTGTTGGGTGCAGCATGGTGGCTCTAGCCTAGATCCCCTATGCCAGCTTTCTCACTAAGCTCTATCTTGTGGAACTCACTATCCAAGACAAGTAGCAAGTTCAATTTCCTGTAGTAGAGGGGATAGCGGGAGGTCTGAGGTACTATACTCCGAAGGGTGCAAAGGAGGACCCCAGAGCCCTAGTCAGGCTGTGAGGAGCCCGATGCAGGCAGAGTATGACAGGCTGGGTGATGGATGGAGCACCTCTCACTGTATTCTGCCCAGCTCTATGGAGCTAGCCTCAACCTACTGGTCTTGGATAGACCCAGGAAGCCACAGAGGCCAGGCAGCATGAAAGGTAATGGGGAAAGAGCTGCATTCAGTGAAGGCAGCACTACTCTGAGAGAGTAACAGGAAGTGGTAGGTGATCTGGGGGGTGGGGGTGGTAACCTTGGGCAAGTTGGTCAGGCTCCTTTCTGCCTGGCAGTGAGTTGATTCTGCCTGAAATGTCTGTTGTGTGGGACCTGGTACAGGGACACCAGAGACTTAGAGCTCCAAGCTGCACACCTTACCAACTGCACTGTACAGAGGCGTCCCCAGCTCCTGCAGCAGCCACCTGCACTGTGGCTCACAACGGACCCCATTCCATACCTAGCACTCCAGAGTCATTATGTGAATGCCAGCTCTCCGGAGTGTATGAGTCAGGCCTATTCTTGTGGGGACAGCGGCAGGTGAATGTAAGTAGTACACAGAGCTGTGGTGCTGGGCGTGTGGCTGGTGGCTGAAAGGCCTCTTGGTACTATTGTGGATGGCTGTGCTTTGGGAATGACAATGCTAGAGTCCACCTGAGCTCTCAGGAGCTGTATCTCTCCTCAGGATTACGGGGAGTTAACTGTTTCTAGAAAGGGGATCAATAAAGTCCTGCTCTTCCTTCAAGATTGCAGATAGGTACTGGGGGTCAGGACTTACAAAGCTCGGCCCTTCCTCTTAGATTTTATGGGCAGTTAACAGTTAGTAGTGGTACTCAGAGGCCCCGCCTCTCCCAAAGAGAGACTGCTAAGAGTCAACTGCTAAGAGAGACATTTTCTCGAGTGATGGAGCTGCCCTTGAGTTGCCCGTGCTTCGGTGAATAACTCCAGTTAAACCCTTTGATTTAGCAAGCTAGACTTGAGGAGAATTATTTATTTGGTTTGTGATTGGTGTCCTACCTGGGGCACAAAAAGATTTTTTTTTTCATCTCTCTAGAAGTTCATATGACAGGAATGTGGGGATGCCCGGTGTCACCTGGGAGAGGAGCTCAGCTCTGCCTATGATGGGCTGTGCCAGGACCTGCTGTGCAGCCTACATTCCTATTCAAGGCATGGACTGGGCTGGGCAGGTAACGGGGGGGGGTGTCAAAGGGCTCTTGTGGGGACCTTGAGGCTGACTGTGGAAGGTTGAGGAGACAGGAGGTGGCAAGGGTAGTGGGGGGATTTGGCATGAGGCAGTAGCAACCTCATGTTAATCTTGGGTGAACCCAGAGCTGAGAAATGAGAGGTTGGAGGGGACTCATGAAGTCTCCCATCTGGAAAGGGGTGGGTATGGAGGAAGATTTGGACATAAGCCCCAGAACTTAAGGTTAGACTCCAGGGAGTCGCTTTGTTCTTAGACATGTGAAAGTCACCTTGTCTGTACCCCTCTTCCTCTGTGTAAAACCTATGTGGCTGTGGCAAGATGTGTCTCAACCTCCATCTGCCCTCAGGTTGGAGTAACTGAGGCCGTCCATCTCCTATACCTGTCCTTAGCCAACCCCAGCCGGTCCCTGCGAGCTTTGTCATCGCTCACACTCTGCCCTCCTCCTCAGGTATCTCTAGGAGTTTTATTTGGCACTCCAAGGCTGGCCAAGTTGGCTAGGATTCAGGAAGTCTACACGGCTGCAGTTAGGGACACAGAAGCATGGCAGAAGGTGTCAATTGGCAGTCCAAGGGCTCTTCTCTCCCTGTTGTGCCAGGGTTATTGGTGCTGGACAGTCATGGGGCTCCAGGTGCCTAAAATCCCTCAGTTTTGCCTAGGAGGCCATTGGCCTATGAGCCCTAACCCTATTCCTTCTTGCATCCCCAGTGACCAATAGGCAAGGATCACCATGATGAGCCAAGGTTGAAAGCCATGCTAGGAGATATCTCCACCTGCCCACCTAAATAAAATGACAGACAGGTCCCGGGATGGGCGACAGGTGAGATATAACGGACACTATATAATCAGTAAATGGTCACCTGTAATATGAGCTCACCAAGAAGCTGGCTGTGGAAGCTGGGTGGTCTCTCAGCTAAGACCCATGTTTGTGTCTCAAAGTGTCCTCCAAGTCCCCTGGTCTGGGGATGAGCTGTGACAGGAAAGAACACAGAGCAAAGAAGTCCCAGAGTAAAAAACACAGTCCTTGAGAAGGTAACCGTCTCAGACAGCTCTTCTTTTTCTTTTTTCTTTCTTTCTTTCTTTCTTTTTTTTTTTTTTTTTTTTGGTTTTTTGAGACAGGGTTTCTCTGTATAGCCCTGGCTGTCCTGGAACTCATTCTGTAGACCAGGCTGGACTCCAACTCAGAAATCCGCCTGCCTCTGCCTCCTGAGTGTTGTGATTAAAGGCGTGCGCCACCACTGCCAGGCTAGTTTTTCTTTTAATTGGCTTGCTATGTACTCGATAAACTAACTAATTCAAAATGGCAAATGTGGCTATTGTAGATTAGTCTCTGGACCATATAAAACTCAGGGCTGGCCAGCTGAGGGATCAGAGGAAGGGAAGGGAAGGCACCAGTGGACATGACTCTGTTCCATGGCTCTACACAATACCAGTCTCTCTTGACCGTCTCCTTAGATAGTCCCAGGGCTGTCCCAGCCTAACTCTTGAGAATCTCCCATTTCCTTACTCAGAGATGTCCACTCCAAGTGGACATAGGGTGTCCTGCTCAGCTCCTGAAAAGAAAGATTACCCTGACTTAGGAGGTCACCAAGACCAAGACAGGCCTGCAAACACTTAAGCATAAAGGTCCAGAAAGATTTGCAGTGGATGGGGCAGGTGTCCAGCACCTTCCTCATCTCAGGAACCCAGCCCCACTCAGGATGCTGAGGCTGATGAAGCCCAAGTTATACTTTGACCCTTGGTTTGTGTATACTCAAGCTAGGATAGGAGACACGCCCCGGGTGCTGGGCAACGACAAGGTATGTCAGGAACTGCCTTCAAGTGCTGGTGGGGAATGCAGTACAGAAAGGGTTCCCTGTAGGAGATAAAAGTACCCATACAGGAAGGAGAATGCCCAATGGGGAGTCCTCCCAGGTCCTGGCATCCTCTCCTCTCCCCAGATGCTGAGGTCCACCCTGGGTAGCAGAGAAGCCTGAGGCAGGTACCTGACTGCATCCAGGATGAATGGCCAGCACTGGCAGGAGCCTGCTGGACTCCAGTGCTGGGCACAATCCTCTCTACCTTGTTCTGAGGTATGAGATTCATCCCAGATGCATCCATACAAAGCCTGCATTCTGTCCAGCTCACATGTGCAGTTTGGTACAAAGAGCCCCTGTCAGGGCATCCACAACCAGGCCTGTTCTGTAGATCCAGGGAGCCCCATTACTTTTTGACAGTCTTATAGTGTGAACTTCAAGGCTGGTACTTCAAGGCTGCTAGGAAGCCTGAGCCAGAGGCTTCCAGGTGACTCAGAAGGGCAGAGGGGTTGGCACTTGGCATTGGTGCAGACATTTGGCCTCTTGCTGTTGAGATGAAGGACGATGTGGGAAGAGCAGCCAGGGTCTATGGAGTGGTGACAAAGGCCAGAGGATGCATGTTCTCCTAGGATGCTGTCTTTGCAGCCTTTGCAAGAGACTCCCAGACAACAGTACCCTCACTCAGCCCTGAACTGGCACTTCAGGTCCACAGAGCAGATGCTCTCACTTACAGATGGATGTAGGAAAGACTCCTCCGCCCATGGAGCCCAGGCTGGAGAGACAAGAAAACCACAGGCAGGCCTGCTTCTAGGTGGCCTATTTGGAAGGACAGAGCTGGGCTCAGAGAGAGGCGATGTCACCATGGACTGATACAAATCCTGCCCTAATGTGGGCAGGATTGAACAGGAGAAGAGGAAGGTCTCAGTTCTCAGAAGGCAACAAAAGATGACTGATAAACTCTAGTGTATGTGGGAGCCAGGTTCTCAGGGTAACTCAGGACTAAGGGTTGGCTCACACTGTTGGGTATGTACTTGCACCTCCCCTCCCCCACCCTTACATAGTGTCTTCCTCTCCATCCCAGCTCATTTATCTGGAAAAGATGCCCAGAGCTAGAAGGGGATGTGAGAGTCAGGATTCGATTTTCTGCACAGTGATAAAGGACTGTGGGACACAGCCGACCCTGGTAGAGTGATAAGCACACTCTGTGAAAGAGTCCAAAATGGAAAATCAATGGCACCCTGGCCAGTGCCCTGAGCAATTAGAGATTACAGTTAGAGGGAATTTATGGCAGCAGCAGGACCGCCAGCTGTGCAGATCCAGGGTTAATCAGGAACATGTTGGCTCCACTCCATGCGATAAAACTAAGAAAAATATAGAGGGGCTGGTAGGACTGCTCAGTGGTTAAAGGTGCTTGCTGCTCTTTCAGACTTTGGCTCTCAAAGCCCACGGTTGGTAGCCCACGCCGACCTGTAATTCCACTCTGGAGGATCTGGCATCTCTGGCCTCCATGGGCATCTGCAACTCCTATGCATTTATCCACATACATACACATATGCCTACACAGAATTAAAAATAAGCAAAAATCAATCGAAGAGGAATAAATAGTCAGGTGTGTCTTTAAAGGCCAGCACTTGGGAGGCAGAGGCAGACAGATCTCTGTGAGTTCGAGGCCAGCCAGGGAGGGAGGAAGGAAGAGAATCCAGGTGCACAGACATTCTGGTGATGTTCCTGCCAAGGACGCTTTGTCTTGAGTTTGACTTCCAGCTGAGTGGATTCCCATCAAAACAAAATCCTGAATCATTAGCTGAAACTCACACAACATGACAGTTCCTACTTGATGGCAATCATCTGAGAAGCATTTAACACACAACTTGGAAAGCCTCTGCCTCCATTCAGTCCCTCAAGGAGTCTGTGTTTCTGGGTGGCCACCCAGTCTCCTCCTGAGCCCTGGTGGTAGGACTCCATTCTCGACCTTGTGGCTCTGCCTCTCCTGGGCATCTAGAGCGAGTAGAATCACAGAGTATCCTCCTATCTCCACTTCCTCTCCCTCCTCCTTTCCCCCTCCATTTCATCTTTCCTTTTTTGAGATAGCATCTCTTTCTGTGTCTGAGATTGGCCTCAGAATTGTGATTCTCGAGGCTGGGGAGATGACTTAGTGGTTAAGTGATCTTGCTGTTCTTGCACAGGACCTGAGTTCTGTTCCCAAAGCCCATGTCAGGGGCCTGCACCACCCTCAGCTCCAGGTCCAGTTCAGATGCTCTCCTGTTGTACACACACACAACACACACACACACACACACACACACACACACTGAGACAAGGTCTCATGTAACCCAGACTGCCCTTGAATACACCATGTAGTTGAGGCTGGCCTTGAACACACCATATGCTTGAGGCTGGCCTTGAGCTCCTGGCTCCTGGTTCTCCTTCTACCATCACCCAATTGCTAGAGTTCTAGGTCTATGCAAGCACATCTGGTTTATAAATGATGACACAGTCTACATGCCTGCCAAGCATGAAGCATGCCCCAGATGCAGTAGAATACTCTTCAGGATGTGCTGACACCTGTCATGGATGAACCTTGGGGACATTATGTTAGTGTGATAAGCTGGAGATGGGACAATGATTGTATGTACACAAGGTTCTTGGTGAAGGGGCCATGGGAGGGAGCACAGCTGGACAGGCAGGAGGAGCATTCCTGACTTGTTCTAGGAAACCTAGTGTAACTACTTGGGGCTAAATTAGGAGCACAGACACAGACTTCTGAGGTAATAGGCCTGGCAATTGGCTCCTTTCCAGAGGCTTCAGGCTTTGTGAGAGAGAGAGGAGAATCAGGGACCAGATGGACAGATGTCCCCTCCAGTGATCAGAGTGAAAGGTCACGTATCTCTAACTTGCCTGCTCAGTCTCATCCTTCTCACTGGCCTGTACTCACTCTGGATGGTGATGGACCCTTTCAGCTATGCCTGACTGTGGAGAGCCCAGCGGGGATCAGGAAGTAGAGAGGGTGGAGGCCACTGTCCCTGGCTGCTCCTGCATGGGACTTCTCTCTTGTATTCTCTTCTGGATCTGATGATTCTGTCCCTGTCCTCTGTCTCAGGAAACACAAGCTCCCATTGTTTGCAGAAACATTACATGTCCTTCCATGAAACCTTCCCATTGTCACTCCCATGGAGAGGCCCCTGTTTCCCACACAGAGGACAGGATCCCAGGAAACACGGAAGATAGACCCTGAGGTAGGGGGAGCAGAACTGAATGACCATCAGCAGCCCTGCTCTCTTAAGAACTTTCAGTGCCTCCTAATTAGTAGGAGACAATGGTGTCCCCAGGCACCTGGGCCAGTGGCAGCCTGGCATCTTTACTCACTGACAGTCCTTCTTCCCTAGGACACCTGAAAGCGGCGCCTGATAGGAACAGCCCTCCTCATGTCCAGAGTCTGCCCTAGGAACCCTGACATTACTCCTGCTGATAGGGTGTGGGGAGAGGAGCCACTGTGACATGGTTCTACTAAGGGGACTGTTTCATTGTTAGCACCATTTCCAGCCTGCACCCCACCCAGTCAGGCAAACAGACATCTCCTGTCCCCCTCTCCATCCTCGGCCCTGCCCCACAGGCTGGATTTCCTGGGCAAGGTCGCTCTGTCACTAGAACCCAGTGTCCAATAAAACCCACAGATGCAGACAGAGCCATAAAGTAGATCAGCAGATCTCCACAGTGGCCCCAGGATGTTTGCTTTGTGCCACCCCTACAACTCTCTGTGGCTCCAGTGAAGGACATCTCAGCTGTCATAGTGTCCAGGGACCATGGCTCTCCTGGACACCCTTCAGAGGTTTAATACAGGTGCCTCTGGGTCCTGCCTGTCTCCTGCTGGGGCCTGGTCTCCTCTGACCATCCATACCAGCCAAGTTTGGGCTGCATAGAACCTTCCAGAATAGTCCACATATTTCTCAATCCTGGGTCTTTCCCTACCTTGCTCCCAAGTCAGGAACCAGTCTGGTGTTACTACCCCAGCCCTTACCAGGCACCCTCTTGGAAGATCCATCTCCCTCACCCAGCTTGCCCATGTCACATCCTGCCCTGTTCCTGGTAGCCTAGCAATTGTACACTATGCACGCCCTGGCTCTTGCCTCCTCCTGTGTCATTGAAGCTCCCCCTCACTTAGTCCATGATGAGACCTTTGAGGCAGAGTTGGGGCTGCACGTATTCCTCTTTCCTGCCGCAACCTGTCCCTGACACCCCTGCCTGTTCTGGCAGAGGGTGACCTTGCCTGTGCTTCTTGACTTCTGAGACCTCACACTTCTGGTTCTTGCTGCCAGAACACACTTTTAGCCTCGCTGGAGGGAGCAGAGGACTGACTGTGCCGGCCCATGGGTCAGTATGGCAGAGACACCAGGGAGGCTTGAGAAGAGGAGTTGTGTACCAATAGTTTGGGTCTGGGGAACGAGAAAAGGTCACAGGAGTGTGGCCACACTGCAGCCCTGTTGGGGTGTGAGGATGAAGTGAAGTACAGGCATTCTTCAGGCTGGATTCTGGATGTTGCTGCCTGCCATACGGGGCTTCAGGCTGGCAAGACGGAGAACAGGCATGTAGAGGTATAAGGGAAGCTTTTAGGAACAAGGATAATCTAAGAAGCACCCTCCATCCATCCCTACGTCCGACTTCATGGGGCATGTTGGTCCGTGAGCTCCCTGCAGGAGGGTGATGGCTGATTGCCACATCTGTACCCCTGAGAGCACTCTTACCTGGTTAGGGACCCCCTTTGTCAAAACTATTGGCAAAGAGCTGAGTCCTCTGCTAATTCTCCTGGGCCATTTGGTATGGATTCTCTTTGCAGGAGGCCTGATGGTGGGCAGAGGTTGGGGGTTAAAGTGGCTTCAGTTTCCTCCGGACACACTTCTCTTCAGGATGCTGACATGGTAGGTAGGGTGGATTTTGTCATCAGCTCCTGAGAACTGAGGACAGAACCACCAACTGGAATTGCCCTTCACCTGCCTTACCTGGGGTCAGTTCTCGGGGAGCTGGTGACATTGCACCTTATGGGAGCTCTCTGTTTTAAGCTGGCTTCACTTGGTTCCACGGACAATATTTGCTTTGGAAAAGAACCTGACAGTTTATTTTCTAATTTATTCAGAGGCAGGTTGTTGAACACAAGTGCCCTCATTATGAGGGATGAGCTTACAGGGTTGGCATCTGCCTGGGGAGGGGTCACATTTGAGACACAGCAGCTCCTACAGCCTTCCCTCTGCCCGGTCCTGCTGGCCTGGCCTCTGCACCCTCCCGGGAACCAGGCATGTCAGGCAGAGCAGCCCAGAGCAGAATAGTGGGATTAACTTCTTTCCCCAGCCCTGGGGACACCATGGCGAAATGTGGACATTTGAGCACATTCTGGGTGTGGAGTAGAGAGCTGTTGGAAGCGGCTGAGGCGGGATCACAGATTCCCCGGGGACTTGGCCCTCTCTGGCCTTGGCATTTGCACTCTCTCACATGGTAGGTCTTTCCAGGCTCTACTGTTTGTGCTGGGAGCAGTTCCTGTCTGCTACCTGCTCGCCCTGCTCCCTCTCCAGGGACAGGGCTCCAACAACCTGCCTTAAAGAGATGGAGGGCTGTTAAGTCCCCCATGCATCCTCATAGTTTCTAAACCCCAGGGGAGCCTCAGGAGAACCTTTTCCCAGGGCCACCCTAACTGGGACACTCTGAAGAGACCGGATTCTGGTGTGACCATTTCTTGTCCCACTCTTCACCATGTGTCTGCCCTACCCACACACTTCCACTATGAAGGCCAGGGCCTCAGTTTTCTTGTGCTGGAGAAAGATGGGGAGCAGCCAGAATAGGGCCCCAGAATTTCATCTCTGCAGTCCCAGGGCCAGTGCAACCTTTGTTACAACTGTTGCCTCAGAGTACGTGCAGCTGCAGGATCACAGAGGCTGGGGCTGGACACACATGGATATCTTGCATTTGTTTTCCACACTGACCAGAACAGGAATAGTGGCTGGGGGACCAGCAGGCCAGCACAGTTTCAGGGTGGGTAGTCACCAGCACACACCAATAGTCTACAAGAGAATCACCTTCTTGGCTCCCTCCTGGAAAATTGCTTCTCGGCCTGAGATGCTGACAAGAATTATGCTGCAGTAGCGGTGAAGGTGTCTGAATATTTCCAGGGGCAAAATCCAGCCCTTGCTCCCTGCCAAGCCTGTCATGTGGTCTCAGGCCCTGGACTGGCAGAACGTTTTGGTGAGAGATGGTCAGTCATCATAGGACACCGGCTGTGCTTTGTCTATCCATGGCTTAGCCACAGAAGCTGTCTTCACACTGACACCAAGAGGAGTCCAACTTGTAGGCCTGGGGGCGAGTGCATCTCAGCAAACTCTCACCTCCCAGAAGACAACACCACGGAGGCCTGGCAGGACCCCCACCCCTGGTGTTACTGGGGCACTCAAAGCCTGCTGGTCTGCATGAGCCCGTTGGCCTCACAGCTGCGTGTGGGCAGCGTGGCCTGTGGCCGCCCACTCTTGTCTGGCCGTGGCTCTATGACATCTGCATCTTCCATACCATATCTCTTACGTAGGCACAGAACCTTCCGGAAGCTCTGGCGGAAGTTATCAGAGAGAAAGCCATAGAGCAGGGGGTTGGCACAGCTGTTGGCATAAGACAGGACCACCACAAAGAAGTAGAGGCCGGCAGATGTGGGTTCCTCGGGCAGTGTGAAGGCCAGGTTGACGATGTTGACAATGAAGAAAGGTAGCCAGCAGCCCACAAACACCAGCACCACTACCACCACCATGCGAGTCACCTTGCGTTCCGAGCGCCTCCGCCTTGAGGAGCCTACGCGCATCCCCGCAGCCTTCACCTTCACGACAATGAGCAGGTAGCACAAGCAGATGACCAGCAGAGGCCCAAAGAAGCCCAGTACAGACGTGTAGGTGATGAAAGCTGCCCCCCACAGTCCCACAGGCTCCGGCCAGCTCAGGTTGCAGGTGCCCCAGCCCTCCTGGACATCCGCGAAGACCAAGAGCGGCAGAGACATGAGCAACGAGAAGACCCAGACGGCAGCACTGGCTAGCTTGGCTACCCGTGGGCGACGCCACCGGGCTGAGCGGAGAGGGTGGACCACGGCCAGGTAGCGGTCAACACTCATGACCATCAGGCAGAAGATACTGGTGAACTGGTTGATGCCGTCCAGCGTCATGACCAGGCGGCACAAGAAGGAGCCAAAGGGCCAGTAGGAGACAGCATTCTGTGTAGCCAGGAAGGGAAGCCCCAACATAAACAACACGTCAGCCACGGCCAGGTTCAGGATATACACGTTGGTAACTGTCTTCATCTTGGCGTGCCGTAGCACCACATAGATGACCAGTGTATTTCCACCCAGTCCCACGGTGCATACCAGCAAGTAGAGCACGGGTACTAGCACTGCCCGGGCTCCCATGGGTGATACCGGGCCCACCAGCGAATAGTTATGGTTAGTGCTGGAAGCAGCTGAGGCATTCCAGCTAGGTGTGGAAGCCAGAGAGAGGGGCTCCATGCTGTCAGCTTCAGGCTGGGTGCCAGATCACGTGTGTCTCTGCAAGAGAAGAGGGTGTCACTAGTGGGTACATTCAGGCATTCCTTCCTCCAGCCATCCCCAGCCCACCTGCTCTACGGTGATGGGTAAACACCATTAGTCACGTTCAACTTGGCCGAGAATCACATTAAGCAAATTGTTTGGAAAACAAACTAGAGAGGAAGAAGAAGCCACTTCGAGGACAAGAGGGTAGGTGGCTTGGTGAGCCAAGAGGGACATTATCTGTCGATACAGATACTACAGTGGCTGCCCGATGACCCACAACTCATGACTTGCCTGGCTTGGCCTCTGCTCTGCTATCCAGCACTCTCTCCAAAACCTCTCAGAGCCCTGAGAGCAGCATTTCAGGAGTGAGCTCAGAAGGTATCACCTCCCCAGGGTCCCCAGACTATGAGGAGAAGTAGCTGACAGAGAAGGATGAAGAGGGAGAGATGCCATGGCCGTGGTAAGCCCACCACACTCAACACATGTAGCATCCCAGACCTGTTCTGTCAGTAAGTCCAAGGCTGGACTCTCTCTGGGATGGGGCCTTCCCTCTAGGAGAGTCTAGGGAATGCTGTCCCCAGTAGACAGTTTCTATCCCCTACAGAGGCTAAGGCTCTCAGAAGCAGCAATGACTCCAGAGGTCCCTGTATGACATAGTGGCTGGCCCACTTCTCACCCCTGAGGATACTGGGTTGATGCGTATTGCCTGCCCAGGGCAAAGGTCTGTCTCCTGCTCAGCAATAGCAGATATCCTTAAGCCCTAGGCTTAGTGCACAGTACACAGCTGGAAGGTGCCTAAAGCAAGGAGGCAAACACATGGAACAGACTTAACAGCCAGCGGGAAGACACCAGGCTGCGGCATAGCAGGAGGGGGCACACAGCCCACCACATGGCAGAGCCAGGGGCAGCGGACTGAGTCCTGGGAAGCGGAGTTTGGACACAGGGTTGGTACATGGGCTTTGTGGAGAAGGTAGAGAGGCAGGTGTGGGAGGACAGCCTGGCAGATGAGTGACAGGTGCCCACACTCGCTTGCTTGCTTTGTGTTTCTTTGTGCTTGAAGTCTTTCATAAAAACAAAGATGCAAGAGGCAATAAGCACCTCCATCACTTGGGAAGGAGATGGGCAGGATTGGTGCCTACGGTCATCATGGAACTGAAGGACACAGGCCAGGGACAGGCCGTGGAGAGGCAGGTGTCCTCAGCCTGAGCCAGGTTGCCCTCAGGAATCCAGGCCTGCTCAGCTGATCTGCAATGGCCTGAGCCATAGCAGACATGGGACACTCCAATAGCTGTCAGGGCAGGACCTAGTCCTGGGTCACCAGGATCATGCAGAAACAATTAGAGTCTGATGAAGAAGGAAAGGCTGGCCAGGAGAAGGATCCTAGAGTGAGCCGCAGCATTGAGGAAATGAAAAGGTTTCTCCCCCGAGAAAGCCAACCCACCAGAATTTCCAAGTTCTCAAGGTTCATGGATGCTAAGGACTATGACCTGGAATGCCAAGGAAAAAGGGACAGGCAGTGGATTGGCCAGAATATGGGGAAATAAAATAAGTTGACTTAACTAGCGTGCCTTGGACATGTTTCAGTAAGCGCAAGATCTTTGAGTAAAGCATGGATAAAATATTATGAGGAGTGAAGGGTAGACAAAGCAGCCCCCATCCCACCCACACACAAACCCTTTAAGCCACAGACCCCAGGCATGAAAAGTACAGTCATTTAGTGCCGGGAGAGGTGGCTCATCTGGTAAGAGTGCAGACTGTTCTTGCAGAGGACCCAGTTTTGACCCAGCACTTATGGTAGGCAGCTCACAACTTCCTGTGACCCCAGGGGGTCTGATACCTCTGGCCACCATGAACATCTGTACTTACATGTATACAGCGACACACAATCAAAAATAAAACAAAAAAAATCTTTTTAAAATGGAAAATAGAGTCATTTAAATAAACAACTAAGAAAAAAAAAGAAGCCCACAAAACCCACGACTAATTCTAATCTAGATATCTAGGTAGTGTTGAGAGATTTGGTGAGATAGAATATTTGGAGGGATGCTGAGAAGATGCACACATGGAAGAGACAGGAAGACCAAGCAGGGATCACAAGGATAATGGGAAAGAAAATGAGACCTCCTCCTGGCCAATCATGTCTCTAGTGGGATTAAATCACAATATACCAACCAGTATCACCCCTGAGCTGCAGAGCATTACATAAAGAAAAAAATCCTGAAGAAAAGCAGCAGGACATATCATGGAAACACTACAAACAGTGAGAATAACAGTACTATTCCATCAGCAAAGATAAGAGGTGTATGATAACCCTTATTTAATAAAAAGGCTGAGGGTAGAGATGTGGAGTGATTGCCTAGCATGCATGATTAACTGGGTTCAGTTCCTAGCAATGTATGTTTTGCTAGCACAAAACAGATGTGCGAGCATAGGCCTGCCATTCCAGCACCTGAGAGAGGCCGAGGCAGAGGATCAGGAGCTCAAGGTCATTCTTGACTGCATACTAAGTTTGAGGCCAGCCTGGGATACATGAGACCTGGTATTAAGAACGGAAAGGGCTGAAGAGATGGCTCAGTGTTTGAGAGCACTGGCTGCCCTTCCAGAGGAACCCAGGTTCGATTCCTAACACTTACATGACAGCTCACAGCTATTATAACTCCAGTCCCAGGGGATTGAGCCCTCTTCTGGCCTCTACATGCACAGCACTGCATGAGTGTGGTACACAGATATACATGAAGGCAAAGTACCCATACACATACAAATAAATAACTCAAAAAGACAATGTTAGAGGAGCGTCCTTGGAGGCCAGCAGGTGGAACTACTGATTGGCTCGCAGAGGCTGGCTCACAGGGGCTGGTCTCAGGAAGTATCTTTATGGGACTTTAAAGGTAAGTTCATAGGTACTGTGGAGACTCTCCTAAAAAGGACCATAGTTTAGAGCCAGCCAGGAGTACTGAAATGCCTATTCAAGAGACCAGTATGCATGGAACTGCTGCAGAGTCTTGTGGTCACCTCTCCCAGAAAGACCAACCAAGGGACCGGAAATGAGGTTGATGAAGACAATAGCTCACCTCCTGAGGATGGGCTGTCCACTGCTAGGGGGAAGGGCTGATGGGGCTCAGGGCCTCCTGAAGAAGCTCAGGTTTGGGGTAGCAGTTCTTGAACACATGTCTGACCTCTTAGTTTCTGTGGGCTCCTCTGAGGCTACTCTCTGGCCTACACTCTCCTCACTGCTACCCAGAGCCCAGGTGTGCTTAGCAGGCCACCAGCCCTTGCTGTCTCTGCAAACACTACAACTCCCAACCAGTCTCAGAGCTCCAAAGAACAAAATAGGTCCTAGAGCTGTGCCTGTCTCTTGGAATGTAATTCTGCAAGACCGTTTTTAAAAGAGCAAATTTTTTATTCCCAAGAATTACATGTCCAGGGGAAAATTGCCCCTCAGGCCATTTCAATGTGGGAGAGAAGAGTGAAGGAGGGGGTTTCACATCAGAGTCCAACCAGAGACCTGCTTAGCCAACCCCCATTGATGTCACTTCCCCAGCAGGTGCTGGCCCTGCCCATCTCACCCTAGTACCTGCACTGTGATCTTTGAGACCTTGCTGTTCTACCTAACTCTGACTCATCTGAAAATGTATCAGGTCGCCCATCCTGTAGGCTTCTGCCCTCTCCTGCTTTGCTGAGGGTGGAGCTGGAGCCACATACCCCAACCCCACCCCATCCCCGCCCACAGCAATTAACGACCCCCCTCTTGCTGCCTTTTCCCAATACACTCTACCTCTGAACACTCCTGGAAGCAGCCTGGGCCAAGGCAGGGGGGAAGTTAGTGAGGTAGGTCCGCTGCCGAAAGAGCGGACCAACAGGAAGGCTAGGATTCCACAAACCCCTCGAAGGGGCTCAAGGGGGCCTCTCTGCCCTGAAGAAGACTATTTCCATTTCCAACCCATTTCCTCAGAAATCTGAGCCTTTACTTTATGGAGAACCCAATGCCCGCTCACGGTTGGTCATTGGTGCTCTTGGAGGCTCTGGTGCATCCCACCTGACCCTGCGGACACATTCGGTTGCTCAGCAACAGTTCCAACATCTGACTTGGGGCACCTGGGTTCTGGCTCTCATAACCCTAAGTAATGCAACTGGTGGCAGGGACAGGAAGGTCCTTGAACATCAAAGAAAGTTCCAGGACATTCTCCATCCCACGCAGGGGGCGTTATGACTAGAGGACCCGGGGGACTTGGAGACACAAGTGCCCCATCATGGCCATGTGGTGACTCGATTCCCAGAGGGAAGGCGTGTACCCAGATTTCTTGCTCTGGCACAAACAATCCCGGCACCCCAGATACAGTAGGGCGTCTATACGTGCCAGGTCGCAGCCCCATGGTTGACACCACTCTGCCGGCTCTCCGCGGACCCATGTGCGCACGCCGCTGCTCCTCCCCGACCGTCCCCCACCCTCGGCGTCCAGCTGCAGACCTCCTAGCCTGCCTGATGTTCCTGCTGCGCCCTCCTACCTTCCCTCTGAGATCCTAGCTCCTGAGGCCTCTGGGCTCACCCAGTTCACAACCCTCCCTGACATTGGGTGCGCGCGCCATGGAGAGACCAGGGGCGCATAAGCAGAGGGAGATGTCGGGGTCCCTTGTGGCTTCTGACCTGACCCAGGCGCACCGGGAGGCCTCCGAGTCTCCGAGACAGAGGCAAAGGGATGCAGCTCCGAGGTTGGGGAGCGGACGCGAGAGGGGCTGGGGCAGAGGCAGGTGAGTCCCGCAGATGCCCAGAGGAGCTTGGGAGCTGCAGGCAGGGGCCGAATGGCGGGACCCCAGGCCTGGGCTGCGCGCAGAGACAGCGGGAAGAAGCGACAGACCTGTGCAGGACAGGGTGCCCACGCCGGGGAGGGCACGCGGCAGCACTTCGCAGTTAGGCAGCACCCTCGGGCTCAAAGAGCAGAGCGCTCACTCGATTGCTGTATGAAGTCGGCGCCCGCCCTCAGGCTAGGGGGAGGGAGATGGTGGAGGAGATAGAAGGGGCGGGGCGAAGTCGGGCGGGGCGAAAGCCTCCGATGGGGTGGGTTGGTGAGGCAGGGTAGACAGGGCAGGCTCCCATGGGCAGGTCGAGAAAGGGGGTTTCCGGGAGGATTCGAGGATCGAGGCAGTGGACTCTTGTCTAGCTACCTGATGCCCCAAGTCACCTAAGTCTACCAGTCTCTGAGACCTTTGTGCAACCCTTGTATGGTTGACAATGACTTAGACCACGCCCCCGTCCCATCCTTTTTCCAACAACCAGTTTGGGCTGTGACTGGAAGCTTAAGGCTGAAGGGAGTCCCTCTAGTGCCCGGAGAGTCTGAGTCCTCACCCCAAGAGAAGTCGGGTGGCCTATGGAGATGTCTGAGGTGAGGTTCCAAGAGCAGAGGGGAGGCAGAGTCTGATCCCTGAGCAGGCAGGGGTGAGCCTGAGAATCTGTACTTCCCACCAGGCCCCAGGCTTTGGGAAGCTGCTCACTGAAGAGCTACTGACTCTAACAAGAGTTGAGTGGCTGCCTCCTCTGGAGCTAGGCACAGAGGCTATCCCAGCAGCTTGCTGGCCCAGAGCTAGTACACAATTTAGTTCTTTAACCTGATCTGAAATCCTGCAGTACCACCCAGAATGGCTGACACACATTCAGTTGACATCAGGACCTGGCCAAAGGATGTGGGAGTCAGCTACATACTGCTTGTCCTCAAGTAGAGATGCCTCAGCTGACCAGGCAGGTGGTTCCTGAGCGCGCTTTCTCCTCCCTCTCTCTCTCTCTCTCTCTCTCTCTCTCTCTCTCTCTCTCTCTCTGCACCATTCTGTGGTTTCTCCCAGGAACTTGGATTAGCAATGGCCAGTGCTCCAGCTCCTCATGGTACTCCTCCCCAGCCAGACTTGGACTCCACATTTAGGAAGAGTTCAACCTTTCCTTAGTTCTGGGCTCCATCTCCTAAGTGACTGCCAGCTTCCCGAGGAGAGTATCCAGATCCTGGCACAAGGACACCTCCACTGTTCTGCAGACTGAGGGGCCCCTTTTCTGACTTTGGATGGCAACTGCTAGCTCATTGCCTCTGGGAGCTGATGGCTGCCTTCTCTGGTGCCTTACAGGGTACATCAAGGCAGAATGAGCCACCATGGATACTCATGGTCTCTGCTAGAAACACGCACGGCATGAGTGGAGAATCAGATGTTCAAGGTGGTGTGGGGAGGGCGGGTTCAGGTGATTGTGTGGGATGAGGAGACGAGCTGAGGTGCAGTGGAGTCCAAAGCCCTCTGGCTAGGGAGTTAATCTGGGCACTCATCACCAGGCCATCTGAACCCTCTCTGTGTTTAGGTGGGAGACCATTTCTGAGCACTCCCAGTGAGGCAGACACTCCGGGGACACAAACAACGTCTGTCCTAATAGTTCAGTGTGTAGCAGAGAGTAATAAACAATAGTAAAAATTTAATATAGAAAATTGTAGGGACTGGAGAGATGGCTCAGCAGTTAAGAGCACTAACTGCAAGATTCCATCCCCAGCACCCACATGGTAGCCCAAAAAGATCTGTAACTCCAGTTTCAGGGAATTCGGTGTCCTCTTCTGGCCTCTGGGGGCACCAGGCACACATGTAGTACAAAGTCACACACTCAGCTACGACACGATACACATGAATAAAATAATAAAAATTAGAAATGTTTAGATTGTAATAAAGACAAGCAGGAGGCTGTGAACCGTCTCCAATGCAGTGTGGCCTACTGAGGAAGAGACTTAAGCAGAAATCAGCGGATTGAAGGCCGCAGGGCAGAGAGAAGCTGTGTGGCTGAGCGAGGGAGCCATACACGGGTGCTGGTCCTGATGTGACTCCTTGTTCTGTTCCACAATTCTGTCCCTACTCCATTCCAACCACTGTCCCCACTCATGCTTCTCCTCCCAACTGCTGTCTGTCACCAGCACACTCATTCACCCACACAGTTTAGTGTGGCCGTGTCCAAGATTGGGAGTAGTTGAGCCTGGTGAGAGAACAGCAAAGGAGGCCTTAAGAGGCTGCTTCCGGATAGCGCGTCTGCCTAGGCTCACCTGCCTTACATTCCTCCAACTGGGACAACAGAGAAGCTGCACACCCCGCTCCAGAGCCCAATCCTTCCACCAGCCCAAATCTCCAACAGAACCCCTTTCAGGCCGATCCTCCTCTCCCCAACCAGACTTTATTACCATCAGACTGTGCTTAGTGGTGGGCACTGTCCATGTCTCCAGCTCCCTGGTCTCTGAGCTGGCAAAGACTGAAGCTACCCACATCTGAAACGCCAGCCCATGCACCCTCACAACCTTGCTTGGCCACACCAAGGCTGGCTCTTTCTCAGAGAATTTTCCTATTATGAGACATGGGATGACGAGTGACAGGAGCTGGCTTCTGGCTGCCATCTGACCCAGAGATGCTGCAGGCTGAGCATAGGGTTGCCTTTGACCATAGAGCCACTCTAGGGATGGCACCAGTGGGATATAGGCCGAGCCAGAGTGGACCTCACTCTTCAAGTCTCATATGCGGACTACTCTGTAGGCTGGCCACTGAGGGGTGAGTGGCCAGACTCACTCCTCCCCTTGTGGAATTCAGGTCAGCCCTTCACATGGGTCCTGTGGCAGCAGGCTGGGGGAAACCACTGTTCTTTCCCTAGGACAGGGCAGTTCTCACAGGAATCTGTCTGTCATATTGGCCCAGAGGCAAGCTCTGCCCTATCTTGATGGCCTAAGGTTCTCGAGACAATCAGGTCCCTCTTCACCAGACACAGAGCCGGGTTGCTGGACATCTGTGGGCTACTTGTCCATATGAGGTCTTAATACAGAGGCCCAAGGCAGGAGGCAAGGGGTGTCCAGAGGGATGGGTGAAGGGATGGGGTCCTGGGCCCCAGTGGGTCTCCTTAAAGGAATGTGATGTCCAGACATGGTCAGCAAAAGAATCCCACCTGAGAGCCTAGGTTTCATTTTCAGCTATCTGTTGTGTCTGCCATACACAAGGAGCTCAATGCCTGGCCTTGTCCAGCACTCTGCAGAGCCTCCTGTGCAGGTGCTAATGACTGTCATCTTCCATTCCACAGGCCAGGCCAAGCATGTGAAGCACATGAGCAGCAGGGGGCCCAGAAGCAAGATGGAGAACACACCAACCTTTCTCAGCAATGGTAAGGACTCCGGCACACATAACTCGGGCTCTCTGCCCTCTGTACACAGTAAATAGAGGGGGAGAAACTGGGTCTTTAGGCACCATGAGTCCTTGCTGTGCCCAGGAATGCCCCTGGCTAGCCTCCCTACCATGCAGCTGGAGAAACTGAGGGCCCGGGCAAGGAGCCACATTGGCTGAGGTTCCTAGTAAGCTGCATTCTTCTCTGCTGGGAGGTTGTGCTAGGGACAAGCCTGTTGGTGGAACAGTCTGAATTGACTATCCTAAGGTTCTCTGTCACTGGGCAGCCCTAGGACTCCTGGACCTCCAGGCTGCAGATACAAAGTAGTCTGATTGACAGGGCAAGTCTCAAAGGTCCCAACTCTTCACATCCCATGGAGAAATTTTGTCTACCTTCCTAGGCTGGGTTCCAGGCCGGGGTCCTTCTGCACCTGCCCTGCTCCCATAAGTCTTCACCTCTGTGGAGACACGTGGGTTCCACTGTGCCTGTGAGATACGATCTCACCAAAGTGGATGCTCTAAGCCCTGGAATCTGCTGCCTCTGCTCTCCAGTCTCCTTTCCTCCTTCCTCGGCGCTGATCCCTGCTCCCTACCTGCCACTTTAAGCTTTGACAGATCAGAGCACTATCACGTCCCCACTTCCCCCAAAAGGCTCTGGGACTATACTGTCAGGAGTGGTTGTCAACAGAAGGAGACAGCTCCTGAATCAGCCAGGATGCTGGGGCTATCTAGGCCCTCCTGGAGTCCATGATAACATGGTGGCCTGCTACTGCCACCTTGGTGACCTTTGCTCTGGTCAGGAACACCTTACCTCAGACCTCTCTGCCAAGGAGGATCAAATAAGGTGAGGCCCGCTTGGGGACACTACTGAGAGGTCCAGCCCAGGGGGAGGATTAACAGCTGCCTGGAGCCATGGCAACGGGACAGTGGCCTCATGGTCTCCCCAGAGATGGTCTCAAGCACCATTTGTGGGGACCTCTACACCTTCTGAGACACACACCTATAAAATCTTGTCAGAGGCTGCTCAGTGGCTGCCAGGTACAAAGCCCTTTCCCTCAACCCCTGACTAGGAGAGGCCTGAATGCCATGAGGCTCTGGTTATTCAAGAGCAATGGAGGCTAACTCTAGCCAGACACTCTGGGTCTCTCTTTCTACCTCTGATTATCAAGACTCAACTCAGCTGTACCCCATGCCTAATGCACCCAACTTTTCTTTCAAATAAATCCCTTATTAGCATCAGCAGGCCTTCCTTTGGGAAAACTCAGCTGCCCCACACTGTCCTGGCTTCTCTGCTTATATCTAGAGGTCTGGTACCCAGCAGTAGCCCAATAAACATTGACTAGCCCTCTTCCTGGCCTCTGCTGCTGGGGCAGGCAGTGGGGCCCATGCAGGGGTGGGGGAGGATCAGCTTCCTGTGGGGCCAGCACGGTGGGTTGCCACCCACTCAGGCTCCGGGACATTGCCTGCCAGGCTCCCAGCTGGAGCTGATGGTCACATGGGTGCAGCGGTGGACTGTCTCATCAGGGCTGCAAGAACATCTCAGTAAGAGAATGTCAATGTGTCACCAGATATGGAGGGCATCATATAGTCTACAGATTCTAATGGGGAGATTGGTCACCAGATGGTCTCAGTGAAGATGTATGAGTAAGGTCCAGGCAGACAAAGTAGAATGTGACACCCACACAGGGACTAAAGAGACAAGGTCTGTGGATTGTTCTAAGCCCTATTCCTGGGAATCCATAGCCAGGAAGGGACAGCTAAGCCCCTCCTGGCTGCGGCCACAGACTGTTAAAATGGGACACCTTAAATGCAGACTCCCAGGCTACTGGCCTTCAAAATGGGAAGTCGGGGTAAGTCGCCAAGGCAGGTTCTATCCCACCCACATCTTTTGAAGAGGTACCACCACACTCCTCCCAAGCCCTGCTTGCTGTCCCATTTGCCTCTCCAGGTCCTAGTTTTCGAATCTTGGGCTGAAGGACCAGGAAAGGGGCTACTGGAGGGGAGAAGTCCACACCAGATGATGTTGGTGGAACCCCTGAACAAAGTATGATGCAATAGTGAAACAGAACCCTAGCCTCCCCGACAAATGCTGCCAGGGCAGGGATTGGGTTAGCCCTGGTGGTCTGGCAGGTAGCCAGACCTTCTTAGGATCATCTGTCCACCCATGGTCAGGAGATTGTCCATCAGAGCCTGGCTGTGGCAGCCCATTTCCTACCCAGACCACAAACTGCCTGTCTGTGTATGACTCAGAGTTTGATGGTACACAGGGAGCTACTGAGAATGTTCTGTTACAAGGTGCAGACAGCATCCTACAGGAAGGCCAGCCCCCTCTCTTTCTAACCTGACACCCAGGACAACGGGATCTGCTTTTCCAAGGATGGCCTTTTCTAGGGGATTAGGGACTTGGACCCTATCCCTGACAAACATATGGCCCTGTTCCTAATTGAAGTGCTATCCAAGAAGTCACTTCTCTCTCCAGTGAGGTGGAATGAAGGCTGATTAGTGTAGGTCTATGGCCAGAGAAGACAGCAGTAGTTGCCCGAAGTGAGTAGGAGGGGCCGGTCCACATCTGCAAGCCCATGCTTACTGAGACTCCAGTCTTCCTTTGGAGAACTTAGGGGATGTGGCCAGATGTTCTTATGGCCAGGCCAGGTCCTCCATGGCTTTCAGCTTCTCAGGCTATACTCTCTAGGACAAAGAAGGTGCCCCTTGCCTTCCTTCTTCCCCCTCCTGACAGCAGAATCCTTTGAAGCCTTGCATTTTGTGTCCAAGGCACATTTAGATGTTGACTCATTCAAAGCTTGTTTAACTCACTAATTTATGAGTCCCAGACAGATCAAGCAAGCATGTTTCCCTTGATTTGTTCACATCAATCAACTACCAAATCAATTTTTAAAGGTCCATTTCATTTACCGGATGCAAGCAGGCCTCCGTCTTTTCTAATACATTAGAATCCAGCAATTCATCAACTTACTTAATTTCATTTCAATCTGAAAGCCTAATAGCACCGGGGACAGAGTTCTTCATCAGAGAACAAGTCATTAAGCAGGACATGGCTGTGCAGGGCACAATGCTAGCTCCTCGGCTTTGTGAGCTACAGGGGCAGCGGCCTCTGGAAAAGCAGAGGGCATCAGCCCTGCATCACCCATGCCAGGACCAGCTGCCCCCAGTCTACACCTACCTGACCAGTTCTCGTCATTGCCAATTGGTTTTTGTTATCATTGTTCATTACTTTGGTTAGCATACAGAATAATGGCTTTAACTGTCACATTTTATTTTAGCCCCTCCCCTGCATGGATACATACATCCCTTGCATGCCTGGTGCCCTCGGAGGCCAGAAGAGGCTGTCAGATTCCCTAGCATTTAAATTACAGATGGCTGTGTGCTGCTGTGTGGGTGCTGGGAATCGAACCTAGGTCCTCTGGAAAGGTAGTCAGTGCTCTTGACCACTGAACCAACGTTCCAGCCCCTAATTTTCACATTTTCATATGCATATGTCATTGGACATAGCTCCTAACTGCCACACCACTGGCCTCCCTCTCCCTCTTCCCACTCTTGCTGCCTCTTTCTCCCCCCCAAATAGTCTCCTCTCTCTCTATTTCTTTTTTAAACAAACTATTTTATTTTTAAAACTATGTGTATGTGGGGGATGGAGGTTGTGCACATGAGTGCAGGTTCTGGAGGAGGCCAGAAGAGGGCGCTGGATCTCCTGGAGACGGGTGCTGGGAACTGAACTCTGGTTCTCTGCAAGAACAGTACAAGCTCTTAACTGCTGAGTCATCCCTCTAGTCCCTTGTCCCTCGCTTCTACTTTATACTGTCACTCACTCATTCATTCATTCATTCATTCTCTCTCTCTCTCTCTCTCTCTCTCTCTCTCTCACACACCACACACACACACACACACACACACACACACTTGAATCATCTCTGGCTTGTTTTATTTAACATAATATCTTCAGTTTTATCCACTTCTCTACAGATGTCACCACCTCACTTTTTTTATGGGCAAATCAATTCCTTTGTGCATATGAACTGCATGTTCTTCATCTGTGGATGGACATCTAGGCTGGCTCTGTTTCCTGCATGTTGTGAACAGTGTAGCAGTCAACACGATTGTACAGGTATCTCTGGGCTATTCCTCTGCTTTTTGCCACTTTACATGTAGGACATATAAATATCCTAACATAGTCATTTGCAGAAACTGTTTCCTAACATGGTCATGCTGGCAGGTTTTAGGGTTCAGATTTTAGCTTATCTTTGAGAGTAGGATACAATTCAACCTACATACAGGCTTTCAAGTCTTGGTGGTTCTATTTGCCTCTGGCTTTGGTGACCATTGGCCTATTCCACTCACAGATGTCCCTCTTTAGACTTCTGTCCAAGTCTCACATATCTGATCCATGACATGGCCCTGAGGTAGAACCAGTAGCTGATTCTAGTAGAGACAGATTCTGGGAGGAACGATGTTCACCCTACCTGTGGGATTTCTGGACCTCTTGGGAGGCTGTCTGGGACTCCCTAGAGAAACATTCCTTTGTGACTGTCTATTGTCCTCCATTTGGTTCACACCAAATCTTGTGTCTGAACACACCTGATGGCGCTTTCTGCTTGTCTACCCTGAGCTGTGTCCATGGACAGCTGGGAAGTTTTCTCAGCTTAAGGAGCAACTCACTATTATATTAGCTTGGCAAGTGTCAGAGTGGTGTCTGGAGGTCTTTAGGAGCCACCATCTGTTTTAATACTATGTCCATTTAGCAGATTAGTAGCCATAGGTTCTTCCCTAGGACCTAAGACCTATTTAGCCACAGATTTCTTGGCCCTAGCAATGGTGACAGGTGTGGATTTGATCTTGCAGAGTGGGGCTTAAATCCAGGCAGGAAGTGTTTGGTTATTCCCTAACACCCATGCTGCTATGGCATTGTGGGTGTACCAAACAGGCCAATTGTTAGTATACCTCACACGGGTAAGACTAATATCGATTTTTCTCCTCTGGTAGAATGTATCACACCTTCCAGTGCTACAAACGCTTCCAGACAGAGAGCAGCTCAATCTCTCTATGTTCTGTGACTCAAGTGTGTGTTGTCTTCAGCAGTAGGGTCTCACTATCAAGTTCTGGTTGGCAACCCAGAGCAGTGGCAACCGCCTGTAATGTATGGGCATCTGTGGGACCCCACTGGCCAACAACTCTGAAAGAGGTAACCAGTTCCTGGTGCTAGGCTTTTTATTTGATATCCTGACATTTTTAGGAGGGATGCTGCCCCTTTTTAGAGATGACTCCATTTAAACTCTTGTTATATGTGTTTATGTATATATATTTTAGGAAGCATCCACGGAAGGTTTCCATATGACTTTTTAAAGGATTTTAGTGTTAGCTGCTGCTCCCCACACTCCCTCCCACACTCCTTCCCATACTCCCTCCCACACTCCCTCCCATGCCTCAGCCCACCTAATCCTTCCTGCTGCTAGATGGTTTCCTCCCTTCATGTCTCACATCTACCTCACTGCCTGGTAAGCTACCTTCTTCCCATGGCTTCTTACTACTCTCCTGGCCTCTACAGGTATTCCAAAAGAGTCACCCCTATCTAAAGGTTCAAAGCTAGTGTCCACATGTAAGAGAAACCCTGTGACATTGTGTTTCAGAGTCTCAGTTACTTTACTCAGCGTGATTGCTTCTGGCTCTGCCCTTTTACCTGCGGACTTCATAACTTAACTCTTCTTAACCACTGAAGAATATTCCATTGTGTAAACATACCTTGTTTCCTTATCTGTTCATCAGATGATAGACATCTAGCTATTTCTATTTCCTGGCTATTGTGACTAAAGCAGTGATAAGTACAATGAACAAGTGTCTCTGTGGTAGGATACAAAGACCTTTGGGTATTTGCCCGAGTGGTATAGCTGTCACTTGTGGTAAGTCTACTTTTAGGTTTGTGAGGAACCTCCATACTGATTTCCATGGTGGCTACACTCCCACCGGCAGTGAATAACTCAATTACATCTGTACATCTTTAACCCCATTTGTTCTCTCTCTCTCTCTCTCTCTCTCTCTCTCTCTCTCTCTCTCTCTCTCTCTGTGTGTGTGTGTGTGTGTGTGTGTCTGTCTGTCTGTCTGTCTCTCTCTCTCTCTGTTTCTGTCTCTCTCTCCCTCTGCTATCTATATCATGCCCCTGTCCCAAGGCTCAGAGATTGTAGAGGACTATGAAGCTGACATATCGTAAGAAGCAGAGCAGGTGGATGAACAAAGAAAACAGTGTTGCCCACACGCAGCCAGGCATGGCACATGTAAATTCACAGGGCCCTGACAGCACGCATGCGCAGGAACCCCACAAGCTCAAGCCAGACTAAATCTCAGTGTAAAGGGGGAATGTGGGCATGAAGCTCCATTCCTTGCTGGGGAGTCGTTGGCCTTTGATAGATCCTAGGAGAGGAAAAGTGAGTTTCCCTTAATAGTCGGCCCCTCTGCAGGTCAGGGGATGGCCACAGGCCCCAGAGCATTAGGCTAAACAAAAATTGGACTTGAAGGGTTAAAATTAAAGGGTCAAAAATGAAGTTGGGTCGGTAGGGAGGTGGAGTGGATCTGGGAGGAGTTGGGGGAATGAATATGATAAAAATATTCTGTATGAAATCCTCAAATAATAAGATATTTTTTAAAAAGAGCTGTCATGGGGGCTGGGGAGATGACTCGGCAGGTAAAAGGACTCACCACACAGGAAGCAGAAATGGGGTCTACCCAGAGCAAGCTGGCCGGCTGGGCTAAGCAGCCAGATCAGCAAGCTCTAGGTGCGAGCGAGAAACCCTGTTTCTGTATAGAGGTAGAACATGGCTAAGGAAAACATTGGATGCCAACTTCTGGGCTCCACACACGTGTGCATCCATGTCTATGTGAATATGTGTATAAACACACACCATATACACGCACACATGCAAGAAAGAGAAAAAGAGAGAAAGGAAGAAAAGCTGCTCTAGGTGATGTGTGTGTGTGTGTGTGTGTGTGTGTGTGTGTGAGAGTGTGTGTGAGTGTGTGTGTGTGTGTGTGTGAGTGTGTGTGTGTGTGTGTGTGTGAGTGTGGGGTGTGTGTGTTGTGTGTGTGTGTGTGTGTAGTGTGTGTGTGTGTGTGTGTGTAGTGTGTGTGTGAGTGTGTGTGTGTGTGTGTGGTGTGTGTGTAGTGGTGGGGTGTGTGTGTGTGTGAGTGAGTGTGTGTGTGTGTGAGTGGTTTTGTGTGTGTGTGGTGTGTGTGTGTGTGTGTGTGTGAGTGTGTGTGTGTGTGTGTGTGTGAGTGTGTGTGTAGTGTGTGTGTGTGTGTGTGTGTGTGTGTGTGGTGTGGTGTGGTGTGTGTGTGTGTGGTGGTGTGTGTGTGTGAATGTGTGTGGTGTGTGTGTGTGTGTGTGAGTGTGTGTGTGTGTGTGTAGTGTGTAGTGTCCTGGACAGATGCAGTATGGGCATTTTCCTAGGGATTCACTGACCACTGTACAAGATGATTTTCATTACAGGCTGGGGTAAGCTTCTGTACACACACACACCACACACCACACACACACAGAGAGAGAGAGAGAGAGAGAGAGAGAGAGAGAGAGAGGAGAGAGAGAGAGAGAGAGAGAGAATTGACCATAACAGAACCCTTTTCTGTTTCAGAAGCTCACAAGGGGAGATCACTTGGGGCATCAGGCTAGAACTTTGAACTGAGAAAGGGTGCTAATGGGGACCCTTTCTCATCTCCTGTGCCCCCAAGTAACATCAGCTGGCTTCCTATAGGAAGCTGAGGCTTGGTTGTTATGTATCCTTGCCAATAATCTATCTGCTTGTCAGAAGGCCTGGATCCCAGCCACCCTAGCCTGAGCAGTGATTCATGGCCATCAGCCAAAAGGTGTGATCTTTAAAGCCAGATGCCAGGACCTGATCTTTGAAGTCTACTCCCACTTCATCTGAACCCGGCATCTCAAGCCCATCCAGGGCTGCAGGCTCAAGTAACAGTGACAAAGAAGAAAACAAGATTTGTGGCAAGCTGTCCACTGAATTCTTTGCAATCATCTCACTTCAGCACTTGTGAGGAGGGGGTGACATCTCAGGTGATTGGACATAGTAGGTACAATCCAGATCTTCACATAGTAGGTACAATTCAGATCTTCAGCCACATACCTGACAGCACTGGGCTTGGAGTTCTGGTGAGGATGCTGGGGCCTGGGTCTATACCTGGAAGTCCATCACCTTTTGAGTGAGGGACACTGATAAGGGTCTGCAAACTGTGTGATCACTTGTAGGTTCTGGTTTCAAGACACAGAGGCTAACAGCACAGTAAATGTGACACCCTATAGAAAAACACCCTATAGAACAGGGCTCCATGGAAGTGAGCTCAGAGAGAGTGGAGTGACTGCAGACACAGGAATGAACGTGTCAGCTACAGTGATAATAGCAGAAGACTCTCAGCAGAGGAAGATGATTGCAGGGGTTAATAGTGGAGATAGAAACCAACACCTTCACATACAAAAGCCCAATAGATGTGAAAACCCAGCAGGTGAAACCTTTACGACAGGAGCATAAATCAAATCTCGATCTAAATAGCCCGTGGGCGTGGCCAGAGAATAAGGGTGTTGGGCAATAGGTCATTTGGCAGATGGCACAGGGCACGGCTGAAGAGAGACTGAGGCTGAGCCACTAGAGTGTTTTTGCTAACGGGGCCTAGGGTGACAAGGGTGAGTGAAGAATTAAACACAGAGAGGGTTGGTGGCATCTGATGTCATGACCCCAGCTGCCAGACTCTCCTGCTCTATGAAATGCAGAAAGGGGCTCCCAGGTCCCTTCAGAGAGACATGGGCATGAGGCTCCCAGTCAGGACCTCTGAAGCTATGGAAAAAGGGACAGGGCCAACTGTCCCAGAAGTAGGAATAAGAAAGAGGGACTCTGAAGGACTTGGGGTGGGTGGGGTGAGGGGAGAGGAGGACAGACACACTTCCACTTCTTCGGACTGAGGTTTGATCTCTGCTCCCTCTAAACCAAGCAGGTAAAGGGGAAATGTTGGAAGCTCTGAGAGCCCTGGGCCCTGTGCGCAGATTCTCACTGCGACCCATGTCAGGTTGACATTGTGATAATCGTCTGAAAAGACAAATTATAACATCAGACAAGGACAAATTACAGGCTCCCCAGGCTTGGGAGCGGGAGGATATGGGCTCTTTATCAGTCCTGCCTGCCAGAGACTCCGCTCACCCTTCCCCAATTCTCTCTGATTTTTATTGTTTGTTTCCTTCCTTTTTTTCTTTTCTTCTTTTTTCTCTTTCTTTCTTTCTTTTCCTTTTCTTTCTTTCTTTCTTTCTTTCTTTCTTTCTTTCTTTCTTTCTTTCTTTCGAGATAGAGTCTCATGTGCTTCAGGCTGGCCTTGAACTCACTATGCAGCTAAAGATGGCCTTGACTTTGGATCCTCCTGCTTCCACCTTCTGAGTACTGAGCTTACAGGTGTGTACCAGTACACCCAGTTTATTCAAGCCCTCCCTTCAGGTCCTTTTGCTGGGACTCCCATCTGCCCTAGACCCCAGACTGGGTAACACCAGAGTTCCTATCCTTCTAGCCCTGAACTCTTTTTAGACCCTGCCTGGGCAGCAAAGCCTATGCTCTTCGAGGAAAGTAGGTGGAAGAGAGGGCCTCGGCAAAAGTACAGAACCTACTGCAGCTAAGACTACAGTCCTTTCTGCCTTCATTCAGAGAAATGAGCTTGTACTGAATGCTGCACCCTGACTCACAAAGCTTCCCACTGGCTCCCTCAGCTGGGGGACACCCCCAGAGGTCAAAAGGGAGGAGCCTTGGCTGCAATGAAGGACCAAGGTCTAGCCCTCAACCTGGCCCACTGGGTTCTAGCCCAGAAGCCCCACCAGCTGGCCTTTGGTGCCATCTTGTGGTAGTCAGGACAATACAGGGCCAGTTGCTGGTAGAAGACTCAGAGTTCTGGACTGGGCGAGCCAGATTACTTCCATTCCGGGTCTTTCCTGAACCAGTTCAAGGGCACCAGCTTCCAGGCCAGTGACCCATACCCACAGGATAGGGAATAGCTTCCCAGAAGCTCTTACTGTGCAATCTTGTCTGGTCACTCAGCACACAGACAACCCTCTTAAGTGCCCTAAACCTTGATGTCCTCAATAGCAACTAACTCTTTCAGAAGGTCCCAGGGGCAATGCCATAGGGTCTAGTTAAATCTCTTCAGTTCTTCAGTGTGCCCGGAGAAGCCCCATGGCTCTCCCTGGCAGGTCTGCACCTGAGATCGGCATCTTGGCTCCTCTGTGCTCACGGCAGGAGAGGTGAGCCAGCGGCCAGTGAGGGCTCCTCTGCACTTCCTTGAGAACGCATCCTAGCGGTACCTCCTCAGATTGGCTTTGTGGGAGAGGCTAGCCCTTGGACCTTGTCTGAGCTTAGCTTCACAGGCAGCCTGGGTTCCTGAGCTGCCTGAGGGGCCTACTTCTACTCCTTTAGAATCAGCCTGTCCCAGAAGCCTCCTCCCACAGTTTCCTTTACTCTGACATCACCTTGAAAGGCCATGGTCCTACCTCAGCCCTAACTCTCATTTAGCCTTTGCTATTTCTGGCATAGTAGGGCAACCTGGAGTGATGAGAGGACCCCTCTGACTCAGAGTGTATTGGTCAACCCCCAGAGCAAAGCCTGACCTAAACTCAGGAGTGTGACGTCACATGCTTTGTGCCTGTGAGGGCGTCCTTGGGATGCTCTGCTTATGCTCATAGAGTTGAACATGGTGTTCCAGACCTGCTTAGCATGTATGCCTAGCTAGGTTCCCTCAGTGGCCTTCACAGCCTTCTCAGACCTACTTCTGGGGACCCTACTCCAAGCAGCCTTCTCTCTGCCCTGTACACCTAAGCACCCCTAAACCTCTTACCCAGTGAAGGGATGTTCAGTTACCTATAGCACTCCTGTGCACCATCTCCCCAGGCTGCTGCTCTCTAGATGAACACCTAGGGTTCGTCTGCTAATTGAGAACAGGCCAACACTAGCCAGTGGGGGGCGCTCACACAGTTCATAAAAGCACCTTGTACAGCAGCATGCAGCGCTGCTCAGTCATTCAGTCATCTCATCAGT
Source organism: Mastomys natalensis (assembly GCA_021653895.1). NCBI lineage: Eukaryota > Metazoa > Chordata > Mammalia > Rodentia > Muridae > Mastomys > Mastomys natalensis. The sequence goes on from JAJTUV010000713.1 coordinate 192,102, forward strand.
CCCCAAGCTGAGGGGTGGGGTCCTCATCAGGATGCCTACTGCCTTATAGTTAGGATTGCCATGCTGGGCTTGAGATCCCCACCTTCAGGCCTAGTCCCAGATCCCCACAGAGACCTTGGCTTTGCGGACCAGCTGCCCACAGTGCCCGTTTGGAAATCTGAACCATGCCAGGCAGGGGACAGAGATCTCCTGACTCTCTGTGTTCCATCCTCTCTCTTCTGGCTCTGCTGCCCCAGGCAAGTGGCCAGACCCACAAACCCAGCCCCCCCAGCAGCTGGCTGGCCACCCTCCAGGCAGCCCATGGACTCTGCTAGTCAGACTGACCACACCTGCCACAGCAGATGGTTCAAAATCCCCAAATCCCAGCAAACCAGCACTTGGTCCTTCACTAGCCAGGCCAATATGTCCTTGGCTCAAGAGTTGGGCCTGTCCCTTGCTGTAACGGCTGTCAGGGACCATAGCCAGGTGGGCAAGCAGATAGCATCCGGGATCCTGGGATGCTAGGGACGCCTGCTCCAACCCCTTGTGGGGGCTTTAGACAGGGTCTGTTGGGAGGGAGGAGACTTTTACAGTATCGAGTAACATCTGGAAAGGCTGGATCATCTACTCCCAGCTTGTCCATCCAGAACCTTGGGGCGCTATGTGAAGTGTGATTTGGGGGGGTGCCTTCAGTGTCTGGAATGGTGGGGTTATATCTTAGTGGGAGCCACTTGGCCAGAACCCAGCACCTGGACTGCTGAGTTTGCTATTTCATGCCTCTGCTGCTGCTGGCCTGGGTCTAGCCCTGCTTCTTGCTTTGCTAGATGCCAGGCGGTCAGAGCCAGAGGACACGGAGGTGATGCCCACTACCTTTCCAGGGCCCCAGAAGAGTGAGACTCCAGCTCTTCTCCATGCCTCACAATGCAAAGATAATACTGCCTGGTAATTCCTTTACCATGTGGGTATTCCTTCATTCCAAAAGCATTTACTGAGTGCCTACTGTGTGTTAGTGTATCTTTGTGTCTGGGATGGACCCACCAAGGGGTCCACAAATAACAGCATAGTGCACACTAGGATATCCCTGAATGTTCACCCACTGTGAAGTCTCTTCCCCCTCTGTCCCGCACACACCTGCTGGGCAATAGGCATTGCTCAGTTGGGAAAACAGCAGCTGCCATTGCACGTTGCCCAGAGGCTAGAGGAGGGACTTCCTAAGCAGACCAGCGTGCCATGGCTTCAGTGTATAGTTGGGGTGTTGTCTCATAGAAGACAGCCCCAAAGGAGCTATGACTGGGGCCTCTGGGTCACATGGATTATGGAAGGTAGGGAGCCTGGTGTGAAGAGGGTAGTCTGGGGGAAGCCTGCAGTCTCCCCCCCAGCATCTGCAGCCGCTGTAACCGATCCCCCGTGGGGGCTGCCTGGGTTCTGGGCTCTCCTGGCTCCCAAGCCTCCGGCCCAGCTGTTGCAGCGGAGGCCTTGTCTGTCCTCTAGGCCAACAGCTGCAGGCCCGGAAGAGCCCCCCTCATCCAGACCCAGAGCAGGTGTGCCCCCTACCCCAGTCCAGCCAGCCAAAGATGGATCCCAAGGGTGCAGAGCCCTGAACCTTATCCACTCGGCTCAGGGAGTCCTGGGCCAGCATGGGCTTAGGGCCTCAGGCCTGAAGGGGAACACAGTTGATCTGTGGAGTAGCATCTGCTGGGGTCACAGGGATGAGTACCAACAGCCAAGGGCTCACATGGCTGCAATGTGTGGCTGAACACAAGAAGATCTTCCTTTTATGTCCAGACCCAATGGGGCCCTGTCTCCGCCAAAGCCCTGATGCTTGAGGTCACTGTCCTTACTGGCCCTCCAGCCTGTGGCTATCGTCCACTCCACATACCCAGCTGTGGCCAGGTGAAGGACCATTCACACCACCTGTGAACGTTTCTCATCAAAAAGCTGCCATTCTCCCTCTGCTCCTTGTCACATTCCCAGCAACCCAACCTGCCCTTGGGATGGCAAAACCTGTGTCCAGCCCTGGCTGGCCTTAGCCCACACAATATGATTGTCCATTTCCCTGGTCCAAGGCTCCAACCTGGGACCTATCCCGAGTCTCACCTCCATGCCCAGCTCTGAGCAATGATACCCTCCCCTGGCCTCTCCTTCCTCTCACCTCCCCTCCTCCTTAGCCTCTTGGCCTCCCGATCCTTCCCCTGCCCATGAGCCTCTCCTTCCTGCTTGACCTACTCACCATGCTGCTGTCCTCTCTGACCTCTGACCTCCCAGTTTCTGCCAGGCTCTGCCTTCATTGCCTAACACAATACTTCTAAAAATGGAGACAGCTCCTTTATTGGATCTGGGCATGCTCAAAAGGGACCAGTCAAGGTTATGGATGGAGACCCCTGTACAGAGAGGCTGAGAGTCCTGGCATGCTGCCCTCCTACTTCTGGTACTTGCACTAGAGTAAAGTACACCCTAAATTCAGCTCCATTGGAACCATTAATTGGAAATGGAGGACTGGAGAGATGGCTTAGCGGTTAAGAGCATTGACTGATCTTTCAGAGATCCTGAGTTCAATTCCCAGCAACCACATGGTGGCTCACAACCATCTGTAATGGGATCTGATGCCCTCTTCTGGTGTGTCTGAAGACAGCTACAGTGTGCTCTTAAAAAAAAAAAATTGGAAATGGGATTTTTGCAGGTGTTACAGCTAAGCTGAGGCCATGAAGGATCAGGTAAGGTTTCAAATCCAGTTATAAACTTCCCTAAGGACAAGAAAAGGAAAGACCAGAGCAACATGGCCACAGGTCATACACAGAGATTCTGGGACACTCCTCTCCAGGCTGCTGGGGGTCAGCTCCATTGAAGCTTGGGTTTGGGTGAATGCCCTCCAGACCTGAGAGGGACATGCTTCTTCTATTGCTCTGTCCCAAGCAGGCAGCCCCAGGACCCTTGCACAGGCTGTGGCAGCATAGGGTAAGGGCAGAGATCTGGGGCAGCTCACAGTGCCCAGGACCTGGCAACCCCATTTCAGATGCTCTGTCAGCCACCTCTCCATAGTGGCTTATGGCCTCAACCTATTCCCTATGACCTTTCCTCTGGGAATGGCTTCTGGTGGCCATCTTGACTCCTGAGGCTCTGCCCAAACAGGAGCTTCCACTGTCCTTAAGCCAGGAAAGTCAGGGCCTAGAGAGAGATGGGCCTTGGCTGTGTCCTGCTTCTTTGCCCTGTATGCAAAAGCCTGACAGACTCGGCCTTAGCACTGCTAACATCCAAAACCCACAATGAGAACCAATGGGGGGGCACTGTGGCACCGTGGGGCACTTGTGGACAGAGTAGAGTTGGGTTAGGGTAAAAGCACCCGAAAGCAGATGTAGGATGGGGGTTGGGAGTACTACAGGAGAAGAAAATCCTTATCTTCTGAGCAGAGGCTCCTGGTGGCTAGTCTGGGCTCAGACAACTGTGTGAATGCATGTTGCTGCGTGTGGGTGAGTGAATGCAGCTATGTGTAAGTGTGCGTGCATGTGTGTAGCATTGTTGAAGCCAGAGCATAGAACACCGTGCTGTTCAGGGGGACGGGCTACAGGTTGTGAGTGTACAGGCCTTGATGAATGATGCCTGCCTCAGATGAACTCAGGAGTGTGGTTCAGCTGGCTGACAGGGAGAAAGAACCAAGTGACATAAGATTCTTCTACCCAGCCAGAGAACAGAGCCCTGGGACACCTAGAGATGTGCAAGTGAGTTGCCCAGTGGCTTAGACCCAAGATCTTGGCGCTCCTTAGGTGTGACTTTGAAGGAAGAAGAAAAGCCAGTTAGGTGGACCACAGTTGTAATTCTAGCCCCTGGGTGACTGAGGCAGGAGGATCAAGCATATCAGACCAGTCTGAAAAACACAATCTCAAAAAGAAGAGAGGGAGGCAGAGAGGGAAGCAGGAAGGAAGGAGGAGGGAACCATCATCAGCTCTCACAGGCTGGTCCTATTCTGACCCACATGATGGAGGCCTGGGCCAGACATAGTCCCCAGTTCACTGTCTCCTCCCTCCAGGCAGTTTCAGCCCCAGATCCATCAGTACCTTCCACTCCAGGGGTAGACACCTTGCTGAACTTCTCCTGGCTGAGAGGGGGTCAGGCCTGCAGGCAGGTGACCTTCTCGGTTATTTCTTCCTCAGGATCTTCCAACATCTGAGGGTGTGATTTGGGCCTTGACTGAGTCTGGATTTCCCATCACAGGAGCCTTTGCTTCTGAGAGACACGCTGGGTGGATGTTTATCTTATCCCTTCCCTAGGGCAGAAGTTTAATATCTCAGCAGCAGGTTCTCGGCAGCTCCTGAGGTCGTTGGTCCTTGGGGCTTCTCTTTTCCAGACCCTTGTGTGTCTGTTCTGGGCTGGCTACGGATCATGTTTTCTCTTGAAATAAGTGGTTTTGCCATTAAGACCTTCATTTCAGCTCAATCGGTCTACCATGCCTCTCCACTGACCCCAGCTGCCTGTGGCAGCAGCTACACAGTACTTCATTGGCTTATTGTGGGTCTGCCTGAAAATGACTTCAGGGGCTTAGCAAAGGGTCTGTACATAAGCCAGGGCCAGCCCAGAGAAAAGTTTGAGCCCTACACAGGCCTTGGATCCAACATGTGCCCAGAGGAAGGATACCTCTCAGGATACTAGCTAAGACTCCCAAGAGGAATAAGTACATATTTGGCACTAATTATGTGTCACCAACAGAATACAGTTATACCTGAGCTTGATACACCCCTTACCACCATGGTAGGATGAGGTACTAGAAGATAGCTTCTAGTACATCTTGCCCCTTCCCCCAGCTGGCCTCCTGCTCCCCACACCTTAATCTGATAGCCTTGCCTTACTCTATCAGAAGGATCTGAGGCAAAGTAACCAAGCACCTGGCCAAAGGCTCACAGATGGTGTTGGCATCAAGAACTGGCCTTACAGTCAGGGACTGGCTTCACATCTCCGAGTCTAGAGTCATCTCCGAATCCAGCGATGACAGTGATGTCACCATAGGCAATGGGGACCTGAGCATCTGTTGCTATGGTAATCGTCATACATTCTAGCTTCTACCTGATTTACCTCCCACCTTTACCTGCAAGCAGTTATGTCACAGTCCAAATAAAAGGCAGACCCTCCTGACTCTCCCATAGAACTTCCTGGCACAGAGTAGGGCCTGCTGTTCACCTTCTGCCCTGCCTCCTGCATGTCCTCCAACCTGGCTACCTTTACAGATGGAATCTGAGACCTCTGGTGTGCGTCTCTGCTATAAAACATGTTCATCTGTAGGCTTAGATATTTTCAAAACCTACTTTAATAAGGGTTCTCAAACTCTTTAATCCCCGCACTCCCTTCTAGCCCATCATCCAAAGGTAGAACAAAGATGGTAAATAGGACAAGGGGATGTGGACCTGTTTAGAAGTAGTTCTTTGAGGTGAATACAATCTTCGTTTGTCAGGACACCAGCAGTCCAGTTCAGTAGTGTCAGGATACCAACAGTCCAGTTCAAAAGTTTCCAAACTTGAATCAGCAATGGCAGCATGATCCAGCAGAAACTGCCAGGCCTCTGCTGAATCTACAGGAGTCAACGACTAGGACTAGCTGGAATGCCAGGAATTCTCTGCTGTGCCTCTCTCAATGAAGTTAAGATCAGCAAAGACAGGAGACCAACGAAGAGTTGCACAGCTAGCTATGCAAGCACCCTGTCACTGTCTGTTGAATCCTACTTATATCCTCTCTAAACATTAGGTGTCCTCTCATGGGTCTTGCCTCAGCAAAATATCAGGTGAGTCTGTATCACATGACACAACCAGAATTTCTATTTCATCATCTGAGCAAAAACAGTCACCATGTTCACGAGATCAGTTCTGCCTACTTGTAGGAGATCTTCAAAAGTAGGTGTGTTAACTGTTAAGGCCCCTCAGAGCAAGAGGAAAGTGAGAAAGGTCACTGGACCTTCACCTGAGATTCCTGCCACTCATCCAAGCCATTGTGTGCAATTCTGTCCTAACTGACTATGAGGTCTTGGGAGGGGCTATACAGACTGGGGGGGGGGGTATCATTAAAGAGTTCATTATCTATGTAGTCATGGGAAAGCTATCATCCATACTGGGTGGAAACTTCTCACTGGGGAGCTTTGGGATCCCCAAATGTTGTATGTAACCTTCTATAAGCAAGTCCAACAAACTTGTTGGTTCATCAGTGTCTTAGTGGGAATGTGGTAAGATGAACGGATTTGTCATTGGGACCTTATGAAGAGGGGGTTGGCAGTGATTATGTCTTCCCAGGGAAGGGATCCTCACAATCTCAGGGAGCCCAACCCTCTGAGCTGGGCAGGCTAGAGGTACACATGGGCTTCGGTGTGAGGCTTAGGGCCACAAAGGAGTCCCACTCCCAGTACCCTGGAGTTGGTGTGATAGGCTAGGCAAAGTTATGAGGTCCTCTGTCCTCTACCTCAGCACTCTGGGGTAGAAGGCACCACCCACTTCTTACCACTGCAAGCCATCTTAACCTTGGTAGGCAGGTGACTTGAGCCCATGTCCCATCCTCTACCTGTAGCTCTTCTGTCTGACCCTTGAGACTGGACCAGGCTCAGTCCCTTCAGGTTCAGTGGACTTACCCACTGGCTGAGTGTACAGGGCAGACAGGGTGGCTGTCTTGACGGTCAGGGCCAGATGAGAGCACCCCCTTCTCTCATGTAGCTTTGCTCCAGCTTCACTTGACCGTGAAAGCCTAGATAGCTCTGTTCTCCTCACCCAGCCCTCCCAATGAGGACCCCCTAAGTTAATGAACTCGCAGTGACTCTACTGCCATGTCTCAATTATCCCAGACACTGTGATGATCCGTGAGGACACATGATAGCTCATTTTTTCCAGTCCTGCCCACCTCCCAAGGCTGCCCAGCCTCTCTGTCCCTAGAACCCACAGAGCTGACAGGTTCTGAGAGGCTGGGCAGAGCAGCTGGTAAGGTTGGCAGGAGCCAGATGTCCATAGCACCACCATCCCATCCAGGTGCATGTGGCTCTTGTCTCTATACCATTCCCCTCTCTTCAAGGCATCTGCAAGATGCCTGCACAGAGGGCTGCCCGGCACCGTTAGCCAGTTGATCACAGCCGCTGTAGCCCGTCTCAGACACTCAGACAACGCTAAGCACTACAGTACTGTGTGCCGGGAGGAAAGCTGGGGCTGATGACCCCTGTCGGGGACAGGCTCCCAGCTCTTCAGTTTCATGTTGCTGCTAGATACCAGTTCCGACTCCTAACTCCATGTGCAGGTTGGTTTTTATCAACTGGATACAAACCTAGACCTATCTGGGAAGAGAAAATCTTATTGAGAAAACGCATGCACAAGATCGGCTTGTAGTCAAATCTGTAGGGCATTTACTTAGTTAATAATTGATGTGGGACCGTCCAGCCCACTGGGGGCGGTACTCCCCCTTGGCAGGTGGTCCTGGATGGCTTATAGGAGCAGACTGAACAAGAGGCCAGTAAGCAGTGCTTCTCTGTGGTCTCCCCTTCCGTTCCTGTCTTGAATTTCTGCTCTGACCTCCCTCAGGGATGGGCTGTGACCTGAGAGTTGTGTGTTCTTTGTCATGGTACCTCATCCTAGCAATAGAAACCCTAAGACTCCATGTGTCCAAGACCCAGTGAAGAATCAGAAAGTGCAGTGCAAAAGTGCTCTTCTCCTCCAGACAGAGAACAGCCCCACATTCTGGAGACACATGACCTTCCTGTCCCTTGGGGAAGTGTCACCCTCTAGCCTGACTCCTGGTGACAGACCATGCCTTGAACTACCACTACAACCACCCAGTGTGGCATAGCAGCTGCCTTCTGCAACCATTACGGGTTCCCTCCAACCAGTGCCTCCCCCTCCCCCACATGTGTGAGCACAGCTGTGGCCCCAGGATCCAGAGGAAATCCTCAGCTTTGCACAAGCCCAGGGGACCCTGAGCTTGCAGCCTGCAGCAGCCGGGCTGGAGCATGCCTGTGGTGAACCGTCCTTCTTCCCAGGGCAGGATGGAGCAGAGGCAGTTTCTGAGGTGGGGGCAGAGGAGGAGGAGAAGAGACTTCTGCTAGAGGCCAGCCCTTCTAAGTTTGGGGATCTGACCTACACAATTGAGAAGATAGAAGACTAGGCTTCCTACCCCAGGTAGGGGCTGTGGCTCTCCACAGAACAGCTCTAGGTGAGGAGCTGAGGTGTGCCTCTTTCCAGGACTCACCATGAAGTTAGGCCATTTCTCTTTACATGGCTTCCTCTTGCTCAAAGAGACAACTCAAAGATTAAACCCTGGGAATTCTCACCAGAGTAGACAGAGACGCAGGGCTTTGGTCCTGGAGCCCTCTCAAATTCAAAGCCATAGCCAGGACTGACCAGAAGATCTATGGGCTCCAGGGCTAGTGCCCATGTGAGGGCCAAGGCTGGCAAGCATAGAGCCCTGCTCAGAGACTCCTGCAGACTGGCAGAGCAAGCCTCTTCCACAGTCCTGACAGCCTCAACTCTATCTCCTGACACTGTCTGTAGGCCCTGTGGGCAAAGGGATGCTTGGATGATTGCACTACCAGGTTGAGGAACCCTCCATGGCTGCTGCGTTAAGGAGAGTGAGGATGTCCTCAAGTCCCACAGCCCCAGCTTCAGTTACTAATCCAGGTTCTGCAAAAGGATAGTGTTGAGGCCACTGAGCTGTCCCTGAGCACTCTCTGACTTACTCAGGGTCTACTTCAAACCCTGAAGTCCTCTGAGGCACACAATAGAAATGGTAGCCTCCTAGTCTTAGTAATTGGCTCGAAGTCATGAGGGAACAGTGTTAGGCTTGGCTGGATCCAGGCTCTGAGCTCTTCTACCCATCATCCATCTCCTCAGCTCAGCTTTTCTGGGCCTCCTACATGCACTGTCTTGTCTCTCTTTTGTCCAGCTCAGGGATAGCTCTTGTTGACCAGTGGGGCCATAAGACACATCCCATGGGTTGGGGGAGAGAGATATCGTGATAACATTTCCTCACATTCCATAAAGCATGGTTCGTTCCCCCATTACACGCTGAGTTTAAGCATCCAAGAGTCAGATGCTAGGAGGCAGAGCCTATCTGTCAACTGCTGACCCAACAGGCTTGTTGCATCTGCTCAGTGGGATGACTGTTTGGTGTTTTTTGTTTGTTAATTTCCTGAGAGTTTTGCCCAAGACCTGTATAACCCCTGTTATCGATTCCTGAACCACACTGAGGACTGGAGACTCTCAGACCTCCCCATGGACACATGGGGACACTTCTACCACTCCTATGACTGATGGCTTCCCCTTGAGTGGTACCTTGCAGGGCTCCCCTTTTTCAACAGAATGCGTCTCCATCATTGCTTGGAGTGGCTTCATTATCAGCTACTTGTTTCTAGCCAGGCTCTGAGGAGGCAGAATTTTAGGGCAAAGGTGATGCTAGTGTGGATAACCCAGCATACACCAGATCCTGGCTGTTGGAGACCCCTGAGGGCCAGCCTATGGTAAAGTACTCTCAGGCAGACCACCAGGAGACAGGACCAATAGAGTACTAGGAAGAGGCAAGAACACTGTGGTCCAGGATGGGTAGGGCCAATCTGGCTGGATCCCTGCTGCCCGTCCAGGGCAGCCGCCCCACACAACAGGGCTCTGAGCCTGGGGTGGGCTGGGAGGCACTGCCCGCTGCCCGTTACTCACAAGGGCTTCATTGTGCGGCTGCGGCTGTGGGCAGCAGGTGGCTGCCCGATCCCACACGGGGAGGCCCTGCCGCCAGCCGCGCGAGCGGAGGAGGGCACGACGGGCCCAGCAGGGAGGGGGCATGGGTAAGCTGGGCCAGGTCAGGGCACAGCCAACACACAGCCAGGCATGCAGAGCAAAGATGCATGTGTTTCTGCCCCATCTCCTGCTCTACTGTGCTAAGACAGCACATGTGAAGCAGTCCAAGGCTAGCACTAGCTGTACCCAGGTTGTGGGCACCAGAGCAGTGGTCTAAAGAACAGGGGGCCAGTTCTGGTGGAGGGGTTTAAGCAGCTTCTTAGAGGTGACAAACCACTGCAGGTCATGGAATGCTGGTTAGGACAAGAGACAGGATGCTCCAAACTAACTAACACTCCTTACCACGGGGCTACCTATACCTATCCCTATACCTATCTGTGCCTTTATAGTCCTATCTAGAACAAAACAGAATGTTCTTGTGGCAGGAGCCAGCCTATGGCAAGTTAGGCTTTATCCTTACAGTCAGTGTCAACTTGTCTGAAAATGCCCCCCCTGTCCCCTACCTGCTCTTGCTTTCTCCCCCACTCTCTCTAAGGTGCCCTCTCCTTGAGAGCTCACAGCCCATCCTCCAGCAATTGACAGAGACAAGCTTGAAGAAGGGCTACTCTCCACGGAGCCTGTGGGTCAGCCTACTACCCTAGTGAAGGTGGAGACCTCAGTTTGGCTCCTCTGAGCTGCCCCACCCTGTTGGCAGAGACATATGTGTAATGCCAACTCTCCCCACCTGAGTATAGGTGGGACAGCTGGAGGCAGACTACTGGTGCTGGACTGCTAGATGCTAAGCCTTTGACCATTTCACAGCTGCCATTGGGTGCTGGGATCAGATCACCCTGTCACTATCCCTGGCAGGAGGAGAGCACTCCTCAAGCTGGCCAATTTTGTAGTGCTGGGGCCTAGCTTGATTGCTCCTCAGTCAAGGGGTCTAGGTCACCGGCCATTTACACGGAATGCACCGAGGATGATCAGAATCCCCTGGCTCCACAGAGAGACTTGTGACTAAATTCAGCTTGTTCTGACTTGATGCTCCCTGGGACTGGAGAGGGGCATGGATGTTAATGCTAGTTGGCAGCCCAGAGCTGCCCCAAAACACAAAACAACAGGATGGGAGGGTGAGTCCTAGGTCCTCAGAGGCCCCACGGCAGGTGGCCAGTGTCCACAGGCAGCGTCCCCCAGCCCCAGGGGGGCTCCACACAATGGCCTTGCAGGCTGAGCAGAGCCCAGCTGGCTGCTTTAGCAGCCAAGAAAACTGGAGCTCAGAACACATTGATGCCTGGGGGCCTGTGTGTCTAGTCCTGGACCAGACTCTCGGCCTATCCTTTCTGAGGCTCCGCCTGTATGCCGCCTTTGATGCCACTGGGGCAGGCTTGCTTGAGACACTGTGAACCCAGTCTCTGGAAGCCAAACCCACTGGGTGCTTTCCCTCCCTGGCACTGTGGATGGGTCTTTCCACAGCCCTCTGCCTGACTCTGCCTGTTCTTGGGCCTGAGCCCAACCAAGGAGGCCACTCTGGGCGTGGTAGCTCTGGAAGGGGGTTCCATATTAGAATATTGGAATATTAGAAGGCCATTCTAGCTGATGAAGAACGTGAACCCAGGAGAACCCCCAGAGAATCGGGAGGTGGCTCATTTACTAAAAACATTCAGGCTCCTGTGCCCATGAGGTCTCCTCCCTTCAGACCCAGTCCAGGGCTGCCCATTCAACAGGGATGGTGGCACCTGGCCTGGCACCCTGGCACAAGGCCCTAACCTCTGCAGCTCACCTCCTGCCACCTCCCTTGGGGAGTTTACCTGTTCTCTTTCAAATCTCCCTGTCCCTAACCATGGTAGGAACAAAATAAGTGACTGAGGCCTGGAGCTCCCTGAAACCAGTGCTGCCAACCTCTGTTCGTCAGGGTAGGATACAGGTTCCTGACCACACCCTGGGTCTGTGACCACACCCTGGGTTCTGTGTGAACATCGCTATTTTGTGTGTGCTTCAGACCAGGGTTCTGCAGGTCTGGGTCCTGGATCTATTAGGCAGTCAGTCGATAGGATAAATCCCCACCCCCACACAATGAATATTGCCCAGGAGACCCCTAAGGTCCTGCCTCTGGCAAGTGAGTGTGGCCCAATGGGGCATCCCAGCTTCCCCCCAGGCGCCTGGCAGGCAGGCCAGGGGTACATGGGGTGGGGGAAGAAAGGGGGCTTCTGAGTCTTGGAGCCAGAGGATCCCAGGGGGAAGAATGGGGCTGGGCCAGGGCTCCACACCACAGTCGCCTGGCGTCTGTCAGGAGGGACGTGCTTGTATAACATGGCACCAATCAATTCTCCCCCAATTTCTTCCTGGGCCAATCTGGAGCGGGATCAGAGGAGGAATTCCACAGCCGGCTGAGTGGAGCCAGGCTTAATGCTGAGGGAGCCACCTCCCCCACAGTGCTCCCCCTGCAGCCCCCACGGCTGTGCCCAAATCACAGCCAGAGACCAATTACCAGTCTCCCAGCAGGCCCCGGGGGTCCTCGGAAGGGCAGCTGCAGGGCCCAAACACCTCTACCCTGCACGGGCCCAGCCAAGTGGCTGGAGTCTCACTACCCTCCCACCCTGGATAGGTGGGATCTGGGCCCATGGACACCCCCACCATCTCTAAAGGCGGAGTTCCGCCCATCCCTTCACCATCTCCTTGCCTGGCCACAGAAGCTGGACCAAGGTTGTGTCTGTTTTGTGTCTATTCATAATGACCATCCAACCTGTGATATTTTCCTGTGTGTGATTTGGTAAACTGAGTCATGAGGCATCTTGCCTTAAAAGCTAAGAATGTCCTGGGAGTTTGATGGGCTCACAGTTACCCACACACAACTCACCCCCAGTTTTTTTTTCTTTTTCTTTTTTTTTTAATAAAGCACAGCGTCTGGCTTTCTTTCTGGGCAGGAAGTCAGGTGGGTTTACCAGGATGGGAGGGCAGCACAGAGAAGCATACAGTCCTGTGGGTAAAAACTGAGTAAGGGGACCTGGGGCTGGTCAGCAAGGGTTGAGATGGCTAGCTGGGGAGTGGGCTGGCAGCTGCTGAAGCCTGCTGAGCGTCTCATAGGGAGGCAGAGGCTACAGCAAGGCTGACCTGGGTGTGGTAGACAGAAGCCTGGTCTTTGACTCAACCCGGTTCCTACCCTGGCCTTGGATGAGTGTCCACTGCACTGAGTTGTGTAGAAGGTTCATGTTGCTTTTAAAGTTTCTGCTTCGGGACCCAGCCACTGCCCAGAATCCTTGTAAAAGCTCCATTGACGACGTCCAGAGGACAGTGGTTCTACCACAGATCCTTTCCTTCCACTACCTTGAATTTCTCCACTTTGAATGCTCTAAGACATCTCTGACCCAGACCAAAACAACAACATGTGCCCACACCCTGACATTTCTTTCATGACATATGTCCTTTCCAGAAGTGACCTGGTACATGCACTTGCCTCTGTCCGTGCCTAACTTCAAGAAGGTACAAACCTCAAGTGCCATTCTCTGCTGGCCCCATAACCCAGTCCAGTGCCTGACACCCAGAAGTCAAAGGATACGTATTTGCAGGGTGAGTCAGTGGACAAACGGTCATCGAAATCCTTGGCTAAAACTGAAAAGAGAGAAACAACCCTCAGGTTACATGATCCCCCAACATCTGGTACACGATTCTTTTCAGTGAATTAACCAGCTGTTTTGGAGTCATGCATAACCAGGCTGATTGTATTCACTTCTGTAGGTTGACTGGAGTCGGTGGAAGAGAGCAGAGTCTGGTACGAGACCATGCATGCACAGAGGGCGGGAGGAGGGGCTCCCTAGTAGCTAGTGTACAGAGGATGTGCTGAAGGATGTGTGAGATGGTTAGATCCCTATCTCACGCTGCCCACGGAAACAGAGTCCAGGTGGAGGGATGGCTTTGCAGAGAACATGGGGACCTAACTGCAAAGAAAACGAAACATGATATTTTAATAAAACTGTGCTAGGGAAATTTTTTTCCCAACATGACTCCAATACCAGAAATCATAAAGGTGTACCTAGTTCTTAAATAGATTAAATTTCTCAGAGTGCTAGGCTGCAACATGGCCAAGAATGGTAAGACCAAGTCAAGAAGGAGGGCCTTCCCTTGGGAGAAGTTTGAGGGTGCTAGTTCTCAGAGGTTGGTCACCTGTTGAAATGAAAAGAAACTGGATATCTTTTTAGGGGTACTGGGGATAAAACCCAGGGTTTTGTAATGCTAGCCAAATACTCTGCCACTGAGCTATTTACTGGTCTTTAAAAAACAACAAACTTTTTACTTTGAGACAGAGTCTTACTAAATTTCCCAGGCTAGCTTTGAACTTTCCATCCTTTTGCCTCATCCTTCTGAGCAGTTAGGATGACAGGCTTGTGCCTCCAGGCCTGTGCCTCTTAACTGCCTCTGTTTTCCAGGGGTGTGGGGAGTCCAGCACTGTGGATCCCACACTTTGAGATGGATGACTGCTACTCAGGCAACTTCGAGTCTGTCGCTTGCCTCGTGGCAGGGAGAGACAGGGCCCTTGAGTGCTCTCAGTGGCAGCAGCAATCCTACTCAATGCCACAGACATTCTGCTGATAGCAGAGCTCAGGTTAGTGTTGTTAGAGTCCTGGGTCTCTGGCGTCTTAAATGCATATGTGAAAGTACAAAGACTATGCGAGGATATGAAAAACCACACTGAGGCAGGGAGTGGCAGTGCTGTGTCCCTTCAGTGAACTCTGTCCCCTTTCCTATGCCCTACCTAGGTTTCTCAAGCTCTCCACTGTGTGTGCCTTGTAGCAACCTGTAGATAAGAGCACCTTCCCTTAAGAGCTCCCGAGACCTCTGGCTTTTTGGGATCCTGGCTTTGCTTTTCAGGCCTTGGCAGCTGGACCTTAGCAATGACAAACTATACTTCCATTGCTGCTGAAGATAGTTTGGGTATGCTGGCTTTTGAGTAACTGTGTCCAATGCCCTCAGGTTCCTCAGATTCTTTTGGACGTCTTGGACATGACTTATCATTCATGGCCCCAAGCCTTGACTCTCTCCAGACCCAATGTAGAGGAGGTGGGAAGGTTGGAGACCAGATGTCTGCATAGAGTTAAGTATGCCATTGAAAGAGTGGCCAGGCTCTGAGACAGTGGCCTTGGACAGAGACCCTCTGTGGCTGTATGTACCTGCTGGGTCAGCTCTGACTGTCTTGGTAACCATTTGGGTGCCTGCAGTGATTTCTGGCTGTCCTAGGCTCAATGCAGTGAAAGTTTTGATGTATGTACCAGCTTCTGTTTGATGCAAGGTCAACAAAGAATCTAGATACAGCTGCCCCAAAGTTGGAGGTAGCAAGGAGACAGAAGCCCATGAAGATGCCCCTAGGTAGGTTTTCTTCAGCTACTTTGTCCTGATTGCTCTCCAACTTGTGTATGTGGACCGAGCCCAGGCTTTCCTGTGACCCTCCAATGCAGTGATCCAGGTGCTGTCCCTCCCTCTGGCTGAGACTCTTTGCAGTCACAGGCTGGTAACTGGCAATTACCAAAGAAAACCCACAAACCACTGTACATAATTGCCACAAATCCCCAAAGCAGAGACCACATCAGCCACTCTGGGAGAGGAGGAGGGCCACACTGAGGCTGGCTCTGGGCAGATCTCATCTCTCAGCCACAGGATCTTAGTGGGCCCCCTGGCCCCCACGAGGATTCCTGGGGTGGGGAACCACTCCTCCCACCAATGCCTGTGTTCCTGTTTGTTGTTCACAGTTCCTTCCTCATTTGGGGCAACTCTGGGATTCCATGCTCCCCTTCAGGAAGCTGGCTCTAGGCTCTGTTTCCCAGCCTGGGAGGTGGCAGGCACGTCTCTCGGAAGTCGTGGCTGGAGCCTGAGGTTGGCGCAGGGAGGGAAGAGAAAGCCTTTCTAATTATAAGGCTGGGCCTAGGAAATGGGGGGATTACATGCTGGCGGAGCTGGCAAATGCGGTGCACCAAGCAATGTGAAGTGAGTTAGGCCACAGGAGAGACCTCCCTTTGAAGAGCTTCTCACCGCTGGGGTCTTTCTGGTGGTCTGACTTCCCATGGGGAGAGCTGTCAGGCTCCAGGAGAGATGATGACATTCCCCCCGCCCCCCGCCGTGGGTCACAGTGTAATCTTGCTTCTCCATGGGGAGAGAGACATAGACAGAGCCTGGATCTAAGTCTTTCTGACATTCAGCTTGTTTCTGGGTACCAGATTGCCAAGGCAAGGCCAGCATGATCATACTAAGACAGTGAAGGCTGAGCTTCCGGAGGGGAACTGACCCAAGGACAAGGGACAGAGGAATATAGACCCTTAGTACAGACTGTGAAGGAAATGGGGTATCCTGTGCAAGAGGCCTGTGGCTCTGACATCTCCTCAGGGCCACACAGAGATAGAAACCAGTATAGGAACGGGGGTGGGAAAATCCAGGGTCAATTCCTACTTTCCCTTCCAGGGTCTACATGCCCTGAGGGAGGAAGACAGGGTCTTTAGGCCCCTTCCAGTCCCGAGGTCCTGTGACTAATGGACATGGATGAACTCCATGACATGTGCAGCCACACCTCACTTGGCTGTTGTGTGCACAGGGCATAGGTGTCCCTACCCAGAGAGTGATTCCAAGTAAGGACCCAGGTGCTAGGATCCAGTTGAGATAGTCAGAACGGGCTTTACAGCCTACAGGGTGAGTGGGACATACACAAATCTAAATCCCCCTCCCCAGAGTCCTGCAATGACACATTCTAGTCACAGGAGCAGGGTAGAATGGCGCTAGGGGACTGGACTGTGCCCCATGGGAGCAGACCCTTGAGCCTCTGAAAACCTGTGCAGGCTGTATGTTCTGTCAGCAGTTTGTCACTGTGACAAGGCAGGAAACAAAACTAAGGAAAGATTCACTTACTTATGGAAGGGAGAGGGAGAAGGAAAAGGAGAAAGAGATGGAGATGGAGAGGAAGAGGGAGACGGAGACAGAGAGACAGAGACAGAGAGAAACTAGCAGTCAACGTTGTCATACCTGTTCCTCAGGATCTATCTTGTTTATTGAGTCAGGATCTCTCATTAGTCTGAAACTCTTCGTGTAGGCTAGACTGGCTTGCTGATAAATGCAGGGAATGACAGTAGAAACTCTCTTCTTTGCCTTTAAATGTGCACTTGCACACACATGAACACATGTACCTGTACACATTTGAACACACACATATACACATGAAAATTAAGACCCCCACCAGTGATCACTCTCCATAAACCTCATCACTGAGGTGCCTGTACTACACAGGACTTGGGGAAGCATCACAGATCAAACTGTAGCAGGTAGGGGATATGGTTCTTCTTACAGGACTACCAAGATGATTCCCTATGTGGACGGCTCAGCTCAACAGTGTTACACAGGAGGCACTTAACAAATGTATGTATTGTGACTCCCAGGTTCTACAGCTTCACATAGGTACCAGGCTGAGACCTGTCCTCAGCTCATTGTATATGGCCCCTGCTTCCTGACTCTGGGTTTCGTGCCTTAAGGGGTTAATGATAAGTAGGTGCATGATCTGGGGAGTTCCCTCTTGGCCTCCCCAGCTTCCCTCTGCCCCCCTAGTGCCCACTCAGGAAGCACCACACAAGGTTTTGTTGTTCACTGCAGCCCACGCTATCATCAAAAGGATGGCAGGCCACTGCCCAGACATACATGGCTGATGGCGGGTGGGGAGAGGCCATGGCCTGGATCACTCATGTCCAGGACCTAGTGGCTGACAGGGGTGCCTCCATGATGACCCCTGGGAGGGAATTGACTACCTCCACTGGATTCTGTCCATGGTAGTAAAAACAAGTTGACTGAGACCCACTTTTTTCCAACCTGAATCTACAGGGAAATGGGAAGTCAGTATATCTGCAGTTGACCAGGTCTGAGGCTAACCAAATTTTACACATCTCTCTAGAACTCAGGATCACCAGAATGGCCTTTCCAGGCATCCCGAGGGTTCTATGGAATATAGCCTTCAACTATCTAGTCCAGCTGCCTTCAAGCTTACAGGAGCAAAGTTAAAACAGGGCCAGCATGTCAGCCACTGCCCCATCCCCTAGCATATACTGGGGCCAGGTCTCTTCAAGAATTTGTATGTCCGTTCCCTAGGAAGCCCACCCTTCCTTTGACTGTCCAGAGCTTTGAGGCCAGCCCCACCCTGAGCCCGGCACCTCCTGGCTGGGTTCCCAGGGATCTGGCAGCCTGGCTATACTGGTCAGCATTTCAGCCAAGCCCATCCACTCCCAGGTCCAGGCTTCTGGCCTTCTCAGCTCCTGCCTGCCTGCTTGGGATTGCACTGTGTCCTTGGGCCTTATCTATGTCCTCATCTATAGATTTTGTGGCATAGAGAAGCCACTTTCACTCTGGCATAGCTATATCCAGTTTTCCTGTCCTCTGTAGTAGGGATCAGCTGGGACCAGTGGCATCTGCCTCCCTGTAAACTCCCAATAAAGGAGGGTGAGAAGCCAGGCAGTGGTGGCGCACGCCTTTAATCCCAGCACTTGGGAGGCAGAGGCAGGTGGATTTCTGAGTTCGAGGCCAGCCTGGTCTACAGAGTGAGTTCCAGGACAGCCAGGGCTACACAGAAAAATCCTGTCTCGAAACAAAAAAAAAAAAAAAAAAAAAAAAAGGAGGGTGAGTAATTATATTGCTGTAAACTGGAAATGCTTTTCAGCTGCAGAAACAGCAGCCAGAAGACCCGGGATCCCACCCGGAGCTCCAGCTGCAGGCTGGGCTCCTTGCCTGGTGGCCAGCAAGGAAAACAACCAGAAAAGGGGGATGTGAGGGGCTAGGGACCTGACTGGGCTCCCCTCACACTCACCACACTCCTAGAGTTAGATGTTCATAGAGACAGACAAACGGACAGAGAAATGGATGGTGCATGAGTTTGTGGGTTAGATTAGTGCATATCAGATGTGTAGATAGGCTAATGGCTGGCTGGCAGGCTTGATGAGTGGATGGACGGATAGAGAGGTGGATGGGTGGGTAGAAATGGCTAGGTAGATTGACAGATGGGTAAGAGGATGAATGGGTAGAGGGATGAGGATTTGGGTAGGTGGGCAGATAGATAAATGTACAGACAGATGGGTGGGTGGATGCGTGGGTGGATAGATGAATAGAGTTAACAGTCAATAATATACCTAGAATCTAGCCAATAATATGTGTATACACGTAAGCTAATGTACATGTGGGTACATATGACAATAAGAAAACAAACAGGAAGCCTAAGCACACGGGAGCGAAGGACTGTGCAGGTGATGGACGCAGATTGTCTAAGAGAATATAAAGCGTTTTCTAGTTCTCAGGGTTTCTGGTGGGCGATAAGTACCCAAAATATGTTTGAGACTGAAAGTGCAAATTTCAATGAGAAATTACACAGCTTTCGTTCCAAATGCCTATTCTGGTTGTATAGAAATTCGTTGAGTTGTATAGACTTCAGGTCTAGTTAATTTTTTAGTGTGATGTTTTTATTTATTTGCAAGCTTTTAAGTTTTAAATATATAGACAGATGGGTAGATGAACAGTTCTAAAAGGACCTGGAGAGGGTCTAATAGGCAAGTAGAATATTCTCTTTGATGCCAGAGGCGAGAGAGGCACTAGCTTGTAAGGGTCCAATCCTTCACCCAAGAAGCTCAAAGTAGCTGTGAATCCCTGGCCTTGTCCTTTGAATTTGTTCAACAATTCTTTGGGTGGACATTTCACATGTCACCCAAAAGCTTGCTTTAATCCCTTCCTTGCAAGGATTCAGAGGTTGTGACTGAACTCTCTGTCCCTTGATGCCAGAACAATGGGAATCAGAGTTAGGGCACCTGGAAAATGGAGGGTAGATCCCACCCCTGATGTGCCCATGGCAGGGGTGGTATGGGGATCAACAGGCACAGGATCGGGATCTGGTGAAGTCTGGAGGTCTTTACATGATGTGGTAGACTGAATGAAAATGATCTCCCTGGGTTCACAGGTAGTGGCACTATTAGGAAGTGTGGCATTGTTGGAGTAGGTGTGGCCTTGTTGAAATAGTTGTGTCACTGGAGGTGGGCTTTGGGGTTTCAGAAGTTTAAGTCAAGTTAGTGGCTCACTCTCTCTTCCTGCTGCCTACACTGATCCAGATGTAGAACTCTCCGTTCCTTCTCTAGCACCACGTCTACCTGCATGCCGTCATGTTTCACCACACACACACACACACCCCTCCATGAGGATAATGGACTAAACCTCTGAACTGTAAGCCAGCCCCAATTGAATGTTTTCCTTTATAAGAGTCACCTTGGTCATGGTGTCTCTTCACAGCACTAGAAATAGCTTCAATAGAAACTAAGATAGAAGTGATCACTCTGGGTTGAAAGATTTCAAGTCCTTATTGGTGGTGTATAAGACACAAAGCTGGAAAAGGCACCACCACAGAGAGGGGCTCAAAGTCATGTGTCCATGAACTAAGGAACAATGAGAAGAACCTTCAACAGCAACCCAGACAGTCGGGGAATCCTGAGCCTCTTTTGGCTGGTTGTTACCCAGAAGCCTACTGGAGATCACAGGGACTGACAATCTTCTCCTACATGATCTCGAGTGAAGGGCGGGTGAATGAGTGTGTGGGAGGTGAGTCTGAGGGTGGACACCTGTCTTGAGCCTCTCCTTGGTCTCTTGAGGTTCAGTTTTCTCATCTATATGAGTGTCCTAGTTGGGGTTTCACTGCTGTGAAGAGACATCATGACCAAGGCAACTCTTATAAAGGACATTTAATGGGGGCTGGCTTACAGGTTCAGAGGTTCAGTCCATTCTTGTCATGGCAGGAAGCATGGCAGCACCCAGGCAGATATGATGCTGAAGAGAGCTGAGAGTTGTACATAGTGATCAGAAGGCACCAGGAGAGACTCTGTTCTTCACTAGGTGGAGCCTGAGCAGAGGCCCTCAAAGCCCACCCTCCTAGCGCGCACTTCCTTCAAGGGCCCCACATCCTAATAGTGCCACTTCCCTTGGCCAAACATATTCAAACCACCACAAAAGGACAGGAATTATGCAGGAGCAAGTCAATGGGGGGCCCCCCAAAAAACCCAAAAAAAAAATAAACCCCCCGGGGGAAAAAAAAGGGGGGGGTTTTTTTTTAAAAAAAAAAAAAAAAACCCCCCCGGGGGGGGGTTTTTTTTTAAAAAAAAAAAGGGGGGGGCCCCCCCCAACCCGGGGGGGCCCCCCCGGTTTTTTTTTTCCCCCCTTTTAGGGGAAACTTTTTCCCCCTTAAACCCAGTGAAGGGGGTTTGGGGGGGGGGGGGGGGGGGGCCCCCCCCCCGGGGGTTTTTGGGTTCTTTTTTTTAAATTTTTTTGGGGGGGGTTTTTTGGGGGAAAAAAAAAAAAATTTTTTAAAAAAAATTTGGGGGGGGGAAAATTTTCCCCCTTTTTTTGGGGGAAGCATGGCAGCCCCCGGGGGTTTTGTGGAAGGGGGGGTTTTAAATTTAAAAGGGGGGGGGGGGGGGGGGGGGGGGGGGGGGGGGGCCCCGGGGGGGGGGGGGGTTTTCCCCCCCCTTTTAAACCCTTTAAAAAATTTCCCCCCCCAAAAGGGGGGGGGGAAAAAAAGGAAACCCCCAACCCAACCCCCAAAAAAAAAAAAAAAAAATTAAACCCACCCCCCCAAAAAAAAAAAAGGGGGGGGGGGAAAAAGGGGGCCCCCCCCCTCCCCGGCCCCCCCCCTTTTGGGGGGAAAAAGGGGGGGCCCCCCCCCCCTTTTTCCCCCCCCTTTGCCACCCCCCTTTTTAAAAAAAAAACCCCCCCCCCCAAAAACCCCCTTTTAAAAAAGGGGAATGTTTTTTCCCCGGGCCCAAAAAACCCCCCAAATTTTTTTTTTTTAAAGGTTTTTCCCCCCCAAAAAAAAAAAAAGGGGGGTTTTTTCCCCCCTTTTTTTAAAAACCCCCAAAAAATGGGGGGGGGGGGGCCCGGGGTTTCCCGGTTTTTTTCCCCAAAAAAAATTTTTTTTTCCCCCCCCCAAAAAAACCCCCTTTTTTCCCAAAAATTTTTTTCGGGGGAAAAAAAAAAAAACCCCCCCTTTTTCCTTTTAGGGGGGCCCTTTTTTCCCTTTTTTTGGGCCCCTAAGTCCCGGGTTTTCCTTTTGGGGGGGGCCCCCTTTTTTTTTTCCGGAAAAAAAACCCCCTTTTTTTAAAACCCCCGGGGGGGGCCCCGGGGTTTTTTCCCCAAAAAAATTCCCCCTTTTTTTGTTAAATTTAAGCTTTTGTTGGCCCCTTTTTTCCCTTTTTTTTTTTTTTTAAAAAAATTTTTCCCCTTTTTTGGGGGTTTCCCCCCCCGGGGGGGGGTTTTTTCCCCAAAAAACCCGGTTTTTCCCCCCCCCCCCCCTTTTTTTTCCCCCCCTTTTCCCCCCAAAAAAAAGGGGGCCCCCCGGGGGGGGGAAAAGGGGGGGGGCCCCCCCCCAAAAACCCCCCCCCCCCCTTTTTTTCCCCCCCCCGGAGGGGAAACCCCCGGGGGGGGCCCCCCCCTTTCCCCCCCCGGGGCCCCCCAAAAAAAAGGGTTTTAAAAGGGGGGGGCCCCAAAAAAAAAAAAAAAAAAAAAAAAAACCAAAAAAAAAAAAAAAAAAAAAAAAAAAAAAAAAAAACCCCCCGGGGGGGGGGGGGGCCGGGGGGGGTTTGGGGCCCCCCCCGGGGGGGTAAAGGGGGGCCCGGGGAAGGGGGGCCCCCCTTTGGGGGGGGGGGGGTTGGGGGGGGGGGAAAAAAAAAACCCCCCCTTTTTTTCCCCCCCCCTTTGCCCCCCCAAAAAAAAAAAACCCCCCGGGAAAAAAGGGGGGGAAAAAAGGGTTCGGGGTTTTTTTTTTTTCCCCCCCTTTAAAAAAAGGGCGGGGGGGGGGGGGGGGGGGGAAAAAATTTGGGGTTCTGGGGATTTTTCCCTTTTTTAAAAAAAATTTTTTTCCCCGGGCCCCCGGGAAAGCCCCCCCCCCCTTTTGGGGCCCCCCCCCCCCCCGGGGGGTTTTTTTTTGGGGGGGGGCCGGTTTTTTTTTTTTTTTGGGGGGGGGGGTTGGGGGGGGGGGGGGCCCCGGGAAAGGGGGGGGGGGAAAGGGGGGGCCCCCCCTTTTTTTTGGGGGGGGCCCAAAAGGGGGGGGCCCCCCCTTTTCACCCCCCCTTTTCCCCCCAAAAAATCCCAAAAATGGTTTTTAAAAAAAAAAAAAAGGGGTTTTTTTGGGTTTTTTTCCCCCAAAAACCCCTTTTTCCCCCCTTTCCCCCCCCCTTCCCCGGGTTTTGGGGGGTTTTAAAGGGAAAAATTTTTAAAAAAAAAGGGCTTTTTTTTCCCCCCCTTTCCCCGGGCCCCCCCTTCCCAAATTCCCCTTTTCCCCCCCCCAACCCCCCTTTTCCCTTCCGGGGAAAAAATTTTTAAACAAGTGGAACAGCTCTGTGTAAAAAACCCCCAAGAAACCCGGGCCCCCGGGCACCACCATAGAGAAAAAACTGGGGGGCAAGAAACCCCAGAGAATACGATTCTGAGACCCCGACATTAAATTTTCTCATGTTTTTCTCCCCGGGGCCCCTCTTGAGGTGGTTTTGGGGTCTTTGGTTTAAGGGTGGGCCTGTCCAGAAGACCCCAAACCCCTGGAGAACTCCCTTTCTAATTAACCCAAAAAAAAAACGTCCTATTAAAAAAAATTTTATGTAGGGAGGGGTGGGGGTGCCCCCCTTTTAAATTTCCCCGGGAAAGGGGGAAAAGGGTGGCAGACCCTTTTTTGAGTTCCCTCAAAAATTTTGATATTGTTTAATTTTAAACGTTTAATATAAAACTTTGGGGGTGGGGGGAAAACTTGGGGGTTTGCATTTGGGCCAACATGTGGGCTGTTTTAATGGCACTGGTTTTACCCGTCACAAGGGCCCTCAATGTCAAGGAACAAATTGCTGTGGTGAACTACAGGGCACCTTGGGCCATGATAGAACTATGCAGTGATGGCTGGGTCTGCAGTAATAATAGTGATGGGTGATTAATGCTTCCCTATGGAAGAAGAAAGCATCCCCAGATCCTTGCCTAAGATTGATGTATAACAAGCTTTTTTGTTGTTGGGTTTTGGAGACAGGGTCTCTCTGTGTGCTGGAGCTCACTATGTAGACCAGGTTAGCCTAACACTAGTGTATGACACCAGTCCCTCCTGCCCTGGCTGTATGTGGTCTAGGACATGGGCTGGGGTGGTCACGAGAGATGCAGCTTTCATAAGTTGTCACCATGCTGGGTTGGTTTTTCTGTGATACAGCTGTTTAGAGTCACCAATATTCTTGTAAGCAATTAACCCAATAAGCTGAGGTTCATGTTCAGCAAGATGGACATGAATAAAATCATTCTTTGGTCTCATAGTTCCCCATCTGGGATGAGAAAATGTTTCTTTATGTCCCCCAAGGAAAAGTCATGTGAGATTAACTTACATGTTCTTGATGACAGAAGTCACCATCCTTGGTACCATTGTGGTCACTGGTACATCACCTCAGAGCCCAAAGCCCCAGGAAGCACAGCAAGAGCACTAGAGCATGTCAAAAATACCCGCAGAGGCTAGGGAGACAGGCCATTTGGCACAGTGCCTGCCACACAGACACAAGGATCCAAACTTGTGTCCTTAGAAGCTGTCTGAAAGCCGGGAGTGCCGTGACACACGCCTATAATCCCTGTGCTGGGAAGTGGAGACACACGGATCCCTGGGGCTTGCTGCAGCTAGACTTGCTGGATTGGTGAGCTCCAGGTTCATCAGGAGACTCTGTCTCAAAAGATAAGGTAAAAAGCAACTGAGAAAGACACTCAGCATGATCTCTGGCCTCTACAGTTTCATACACACTTGAACCTGCAAACCACACACACACACATGCATATGAGCACACACATGCACACGCACTCACCTGCACACACATCACCTTACCACAAGAGTTCTTGCCCCACGCCAATCCTTTGTCCCCTAGAGCATTTTATATAAAATAATTGCCATCTGACCAGACCCCAAGTTCACTTCCCCTGGTGTATGCCTTTGTACAATAGCACAACTTCTCTGAGCCTCCTCTGCTGCTCAGTCAGGACAAAGGATGAAGCCTGCTCCACGTGGTCCTGTGACGGTATTTACAGAGTGGAGGTGCTGACACCCACAGGGGGAGCAAAGGCTGGTTTCCGGTAGGAAGAGGCTAGCTGATGACACAACTTGAGCTTAGGCTGGGCACAACCAGCTCCACAAAGTGGTGGACCGTTTCCCAGAGCCTGAGATGTGTGACTCCAAAGAGCACAGTCTGCCCTCTAGTCAGGGAAAGGAGAAGGCTTCTCTGTCCCGGAAGACCCTGGAACATCTGGCCCTGGAGCTGCCATCTTGACCTGTGCACACATCCCTCAGGCCCCGAGCATCTTTTACTGCTCTTCTGCATCTGTCCCCTTCCAGTTTCCATAATGATGCTATCTTCAGATTAGAACCACTGACCCTTTGCAGCCTCTATTTGAATAATTACCCTCAAAGACACTAGATTTCTAAGGCCGCACTTAAGGTACAACAGAACATTATAGTTCCTGGGTGTACTGTCAACATAATGTGTCTCCAAGCCCTCTCTGTTCTGTGCTTACTGAGTCGAGGATCTCATCGCCTGTGAGGGCTGTGTGTGCCTGCATCTCACTACATAGCAATCCTCCCGCTTAGCCTGCTGGAGCCACCATACCTGGTTCCAGCATCATTGACGCTATTTCTCACACTTGGTCTGTCGTTCAGCCCTTCACCAACTGTACATGTATGGCTTGTCACACACCCACATCTCCACAACCAAGCGTGCACACTCTTACACTACAGAGAGGAATGCCACGCCCTCAGAGGTAACTCCTTAACTCCCTGGCCACTGGCCCCACTCAGCCGCTTGCTGCCTGCCCTGGATGGTTGCATCCTGGGCTGCAGCGTGTGGCTGCAGAGGCAGCATTCTGACAGATCATGTGGAAACAGAGAATGTGATGGGCTCTGGTGGTCACACAGAAGTCAGGCCTTCCAGGTGGAATGAGTTCAAACACTCAGGGAAAGGTGGGCGGGTTTCTGGATTCCTCCAGGGGGTATAAAGCATTGACCTAGCTAGCTGCCTTTGCAGAGGGGCCCAAAGCACAGATCAGCTGTGTCAGTGACCCAGTCTGCCCACCGTCTTACTCTTGAGTGCAGACCCAGCTCCCTGGTCCTGCCCTCCCCACCTCCTACCAGCGTGTCTTTTGCCTAGCAGTGGCCATCTCCACAGAGGTGGCAAGTGACAGGGTGTGGGGCGTTCAGGCCTCTGAGGGGCTCTCAGCTGAGTACCTGTGTGGCAAGGTTCTTTACACACAGGATGTCCTCGCTTCTCTTTTGGGGAACCTACAAGAACCAGGGAAAAGATGGTGGACAGCAGGGCACATGGCCAGAAACACTGCTTCACCTCCATCAAGCTGACTGTACTCCACCTCAGGGACAGAGTAGGACTCTAGATAGGGAGTCCTGAGTCCTCTAGACTGTAAAGAATCCATGCAGCCAGAGAAACCGAGGATAGAGGAGCAAGTCACAACCCAGGGTCACACCACCTGGAAAAGCAGGGCTGTGATTTCTCCATGTCTGAGCAAGTGGTAAAAATAGCAGTTACCAGCACCTCTGGCAAGTCCAAACCTCAGCCCGGCCCTTGGTTATCACTTGACGGAGAGGCTGAAGAAGCTCATCTTCCTCAGTCCACTGGAATGAAAGACTCAGGCGTGGAGGCCAAGACTAGGCCTGGGGCTAGCAGAACCCTTCTGTCAGCCATGATTAAATCACAGATGTCATCCTGACTGGCTGCCTCCTTCCAGGGTCATCTGGTAGAAGAGACTGTGGAGAGGGTAAGAGAAGGTGGTATCTAGAACTACTGAAGATGCCTCTGGGCAAAGGGCAGGCTTACAGGGCATAGAAGAGAAAATACAACCACAATGTCTTTAGCTTGGAAGTCAGGAATGAGGCAGGAGAGGCCACACAAGGTCCCGAAGTGCCTAGCACCCGAAGCCTTGTTTCTCAAGAGGGGTCTCTCAGACCCCCCATGGCTTATCTTGGTAGACATTGCAGCGTTTACTGTGACTTCTGTGATAAAGCTAACGCCCTTCCTTCACCACCCTGGTGTTTCTGTCCCTTTAACAGATGGAGAAACTGTGGTACGGGAGCCTGCCAATGGTCCAGGTTCTCCCTAGCTTGGCAGAAGGAGACTGGGGCTCACATCTAGGGTCTCTCTGGATGAGTAGATATTTGTAATGAGACTTCCATCTCCAACTGGCCTGGCCATTTCCTGCCTGGGGTGTACATGGTGCTCAGCCTACCACTTTTCAGGACAGCTGAGGCTGCTGTGTCCACTTCCCAGATGTAGGAACTGAGGCCAAGAGGAGAAATCCAAAGATGGCAACTGGGAAAAGAGAACAGCAAAGGGAAATGTCAGGGAGCCAAGTCGTGAAGGTGTGGCTTGTTCTCTGTGGGTTCCTCCACAAAGCTGGAGTTTCTTCACCTGAGACTCCAGCAGCCCAGCCCCGGCCACCAGCCATGCCTGCTGGGTGGCAGCTTAGGACCTTCAGAAGAGCACCCACAGGTCCAGATTATTCCTTGTGCTTCCTGTTTGTTCTTCAGGGCCTGGCTGAGAGAGGACAGAGGCTCTCTGAGTTTGGTTGGGATTCATAGATGCCCCCAATTACACTGTGGCCCTCTCTCGGGAGGTAGGAACCAGTGAGCACAGCCCCTGTCTCTCACAAGACGCTGTCTGGCCTAGAAGAACTTAGCCTTGGGTTGTCACTCACCATTTCTGAGTGTCCCCATCCCTACCTGTCCCACAGAGAGCCCAGGGCTTCTGGAGGTCAAACGAATCACCCCAGGGAGTTCTGTCTTCATTGGGTGTGACAGCCACCAGTCACATGTGCTTCTGCTTGAAGTGGGAAGGAAGGAGATGCCCCAGGGCAGCCTTGGCCTATGGCCAAGTGGATTCCAAGGGAATTTTCCAGGAAAACCAGGAACTAGAATCTGCTCCTCGCCTAGTCCCTCAGGACCCACTCACTGACACTGCAGGGAGCTAATATTGCACAGCCACCCTCCTGACCTGCACCCTTAGTCAGTTCTAGGAGAAGAAAGGATACCTTTAGCCAACACTAAGCCCTGGGACCTGACAGGCCCAGAGCTGGCTGCAGCTGGAATCAAGGTTTCCAATGTCTGTTCTACGCTGGTCAAGTGCTGGTATGGCCTAGTTCCTAGGGGTAGGAGTCACTTCTCCTGTCAGCCAGAGACTGGAACATGGTGCATGGTGGGTAGACATGGTGTCAGATTCTTGAGGAAACTATAGACACTTCCATTCCAGTCAATGGTGGAGGCTGGAGTTGGCAAGATGTAATCAAAGACCCACCAATATACATCTTAAACCTCTGAGAGTCACCTTCCAGGACTCACGCCAGGGGAAGAGGACTCCAGAGTTCCAGGGTCCCAGCTGCTGGCGGGCTAGCCCACATGTTCTGCTCTGCAGACGTGAGTGCCTCTGTCCGAGCTGCTGCCGGTCATTCAGGACACTGCCTGTTGAACTCTGTATTCTGCAGGAAAGCCCCACTCCTCCCAGACTGGGGAATTCGCTCAGAAGCAGAAGTTTGCTCACATACCTTGAAACCCCCAGTCAGGGTCACACTGGGGTGAGGTCTGTGTGAGCCTCAGACAGAGGCTGTAGGAGGAAATTTGGGAACCCCCTGAACACCTGATGATCTGGGAGGTATTCCAGGTTTTCTTTTAGGGTGTGAGGATACCAGGTTACGCGTGAGTGAAGCCAAAGGAGGAAGGGGCCAGGCCCAGCTTCTGGCCACTACATGACCCTTGGCCAGTCTCCCTGCACCTGACAGTAACCTGAGGCCGACTTAGATCTCTCTCCCACATTGGGAAAAATATCTTCTGGGGTAGCCTCCTCCTGTCATAATGGCTGCTACTGGGAAGTCCTGACTGGGAACAAATTTATCAGCTCACATGCTGGCCCTGGTCTGGCTACCACCTGTCACTTTGCCTGATTTTAAATAGCAAGAAATCAGTGAAATCTTTCCAAGAACCACCCTGGATCAGGGTCAGTGTTCAAACTCATATGTGTAGACATTGGCTCAGCCAGGTCCCTGGATGATCCATCACCAGGTCCTGTCTACACTGGCACTGGGTAAGTTACCTGGATGGGTGTGGGGATGAGGGAAGCCCAGCCCATCACAGACTCTTCAGTGCTATGGTGGAGCAAGTCACTCACCAGCTCCAGGCCCTTGATTGGGTGGGAAAGCAGAGAGGAAGATGAGGAGCCCTGGGTGCTCCCAGGGGGGCTGTCCCTTCATGGAGGACCCTTCTCTCACTCTCCTGAACCCTGCCTTCTCAGAGAGCCCTTTGCCTAGAGCTGTGTCCTCAGCCCCGTGTTGTAAGGGATCTTGTGGTCTATTCCCATGTGCAAGTCACACCTTTGCACAGACCACAGTCCCCTTACACTCTCACACTTGTGCATATCCTGCTGGTGCACCAGGGTGGGATGAGCTGCCAAGAAAACATCCTAGTCATGCATCACACTCAACAGGGGTTTGGTAATCTGAGGGTACAGACACAGGGGGCATTTTCCTGGCAGCTGATTCTGGGAACTCCTGATCTTGCCCTGAGCAGAAAAGGCTCCCAGTTGCTTGGGGTCCATACATTTGAAGAACAGTAATGTGTGGAAGCAGAAGACCCTAGTGCAACTTTAATTTTTCAAATCCTACTTTTAATATGAGTTCTTAAATGCTTTAACCTCCCTTCTAGCCACCACCCACCAGAGCAGTGGAAAAGAAAGGTTATTAGGATGATGGGGGAAGTGGGCCTGTTTAGAATTGTTCTCTGGAGCAAATCCAGCTGTGTTGTCAGGAAATCAGCAGTTCAGTTCACAGGATTCAGCAGCGGCAGCTCGATCCACTTACAAATACCTCACCAATATACCAGCAGTCCAGTTCACTAGTGTTGGGATAGGAGCAGCGGTGACACGACCTAGCAGGAAGAGTCAAGCCTCAGCTAAATCAGCAGGACTGCAATCAGCAGGAAGGACCAGGACCATCAGGGACACCAGGAAAAGTTCTTTGCCAAAGATCAGTGAAGACATGAGACCAAGAAGCATTGCAAAGCTAGTCTGCAAGCAAGCCCCTTTCAGAGTCAGTTGAGTCATATTTATACCCTCAAACATCACAGGCCTTCCATGGGTCCTGCTGCACTGTGTGTCTTGCACTGCATCTGTATCAGCCAACATCACTCTGCAAATTGTCCCCCCACCAGCACACCACCAGAAGTTTTTGGTGCATTTCTTTCTATGGAGTCATGACAAATGGAGCTCAACTAAACAATGTAAGGCAGACCAATACATGTGTGTTGATAGTAGAGAATCCTTCATCATGTGTCCTTTTGCTTTAGCAAATCTTCCTGTGTCTGCTTCAGGAAAACACTTCATGTATCTGTCCCAGCAAAACATCATCCAACACAACTGACTTTCCAAAGAAACCTTAAGTTTCCACTTTACCCTAGGCAGGGAACCAGAGCAAGGGAATTCAGAGAAGCCTCTTAATGCCGATCCAAGACTAGCTTCCACTGTCCTGAGGAATGGTCCACAGGTACGGTCTGACGCCAGCTACTACATGCCCCTTGCCCATGCCTGCACCATGGACCTGAGGAAGCTCGAGTGGGTGATATGCAGAGGATGGAGTGGTCCTCGTGTACCTGACTACAGGGGACCCTGAGGATGCTGGCAGTGTGAGTCCTCTGCCTCCTGAGAGCCACCTTGTCCTCAGCTGCATCCTGACTAAATTTGGTTCCTTCAGATGCCAAAAAGATGACCACGTGCCTCTCGTAGCCTCACAGAGGATGGGGACATGAAAATACTTTGAAAGTACTCTTTGGATAAAATGCACCTGCTAGTCCCCTGCAAGTCACTGCAGTGTCACATAGCTGCAAAGCAGAGACCCAATGAGGCTCAATCTGCAGGTGCCTACAGCCTCCTGCCTACAACCCCTTGAAGTCAGATGGATTCCCCCTCCTGCCCCATCTCGGTGGTGATGGTGTGTGTGTGTGTGTGTGTGTGCGTGTCGTGGGCGGCTGTGTCGTGCAGCACACGCAGGCCAGAGGCAATCACTCCTAATGTGGTTTATCAGAACCTTCCACTTTTTTTTTTTTTTTTTTTTGGACAGGGGCTCTCACTATTCTGGATGTTGCCTAGAAAGCTAGGCTGACTGGCCAGCAAGCCTTGGGAATCCCCTTGTCTTTATCT
This sequence comes from Mastomys natalensis, assembly GCA_021653895.1. Classification (NCBI taxonomy): domain Eukaryota; kingdom Metazoa; phylum Chordata; class Mammalia; order Rodentia; family Muridae; genus Mastomys; species Mastomys natalensis. The sequence continues at coordinate 223,030 of JAJTUV010000713.1, forward strand.
CCCTGAAGCTGGGATTACAAGTATGTACAGCTACTCGGACTCTTTTGCACTGACTCTGGGAACTGACTCAGTCTTTGTGCAGTGTAGGCGCTTTACCAACTGAGCCTTGAAGTGTGAATGGAGAAGGCCTCCTGGGGTGGAGGGCAGTGGGAGCAAGGGAGTTAAGAAGAGCCTCTCGGTTGCTCTCCTATGCCAGCTCCCAGCCTTGCTCCAGGACCTCCTCCATCCTACTGAACTGCTCCATGCTCTCTGGCTTAAGGCCGACTCAATCCCTTGGGTTGAGATTTCTGTTGCCAAAGGCTCTTCACGGGTCGCTGCTGGCCACCAGTCCCCTGCTCGTTTTGCTCAGAATTTTAATTGTTTCCAAACTAATCCTCAGGACGGAGTGAGCTCTGTGCAGATAAACCAGTCACAGGGAGAGCAACACACATCCTATCTTCCCACCCGGAGACGGCCACAGTCTGGCTGGGATGGTGTGGGCAGTGGCCCAGGGCTGTGATGTAATCGCCTAGCAATGTCCAGTGCTCTTCCCACCCGGCCGCCTCCGAGTGCCCGTTCAACCAGGCGGCCGGCTCTTACGGAGTTTTCCTTCGTCTGTTCTTGGCTTGGATTTCTATTTAATCCTATTTTCACTCATTTCTATCCAATTTAAGACAGCTTCTGTGAGTCAAAATTAGCTATCCTGTGTGATTCCTGTCCTGTGGCCTCTCTGCTCACAGCTCGAGGGTAGCCTCAGAAAGGAGGAGGTTGGAGGTCAGGCAGGTAGAGAGGAGAAGAGACGTCCCACAAAATGAATGGGCTTAGGGGTCCTAGTTTCATGCCAAGGAACCTTCATAAGACAGAGGGAACAAGGCCCCACACCCAGAATCATAAAAGCCAGTCTCTCCCACCAGGAAGCTTGCCCTCATTTCCCCATATATCTGTGCCCAAGAGTGGTGCTTCTTCTTCAGTATTTACAAGTGTACAAGCCCATGTTGACAATAGCCCCACTGACGAAGCACTCAGGCCTTCTGAAAAGAACAGAGACACAGACAACACAGGCGACAGAAGAAAACAAAATAGATAAATTGAACATTGTCCAAGCCAGCACTTTTTATATGGTGAACCTAGGGAAATGAAAAGAAAGAAAGAAAACCCCTTCCAAATGGGGAAGCTTTTCGGATCACCTATCTTATAAGGAGCCAGGATCAGCCACCATGGACAACCACAGAGCTCAGCAACAAGAGAGAACCTCTTAAACTAGCAATGGTGGTCCTCGCCTGTAAGTCCAGCATATGGTGGGAGGCTGAGGCAGTAGGATCACTGATAGGATCACAGGCCAGCTTGAGTTACACAGAAAGACCATGTCTCCAGAAAAACAGACAAACAAACAAACAACCTCTGAAGGTCTGGTGTGTTGGTGCATGCCTTTAATTCTGGCACCTAGCATAGGTGGATCTCTGTGCTTTTGAGACAAGCCTGCTCTACATAGTGAGTTCCAAGCTCACCAGGGCTACAGAAGGAAAGCCTCTCTCAGACAAAGCAAAACAATGAGATGCACACTTGAACACGGCTTAACGTTCCTCTGGAGCTGGGATACAGAATCACGCAAGACTGACATCCTTTCTGAGGTATCTTCCCAGAATGCCCACACCAAACCTGGCTGGAAATGTGGGAGCCCCAGCATTCACCAGCAAATGGGTATGCAGAGCAGGTATGGGCTGCACTGGAGAAATACCTGTGCAGAAGAGGGGGCTCACATGAGAGACCTGGAAAACATGATACTCGGAAGAGGCTTGGACACAGGAGGCCAAATCACATCATTCCATTCTCATGAGAAGACTGGAATGGGCAGGACAAAGTGTTAATGGGTGTCTGGGTCGTGCCTTAGGGAAGGACAGATCCAGGCTGGGGCTCCCTTTAGGAGGTGGTGATTTGTTCTAAAGTTGCCTGTGACGTTGGTTACACAATTTTAGTAAAATCATGCCAAAGACCACTGATCTGTGTGCTTTAAAACTGCAGGGAAAGGGAACTGAATCCGACAAAAGAAGTTACGAAAAAGATTAAGGAAGGCTGGAGCTATAATTCAGTTGGCAGAGTGCCTGCTTAGCAGACATGAAGCCTTGGGTTCTATCTTCAGCAGTGTCTACTAAGCTCAGGGCAGAAACCTATGGCTTTAATCCCAGTGCTCACAGGCAGAAACTGAAGGGCTCCAAGTCCAAAGCCATCCTTTGCTATATGGTGAGCTTGAGGCTAGCCTGGGCTTCGACAGGAAACACATGAGTGTGATTTTATGAACTGGGTGTTGTGGTCCTGTAATTTCAACAACACAGAGGCTGAGGCAGGAGGATTGCCCTGAATTCAAGGTTAATTCTGGGGTACGGAGTGAGTACCAGGCCAGCCAGCATTATATGGTGACATTCTACAAAAACAAACAAATGATTCAAACCAAAACAACAGCAACAAACATGGGAAGAAATAGTAGCAAAAGTCACCAAGAAGGTTAGAGGGCTAGAAGAACCCTTAGAAGGGCTGCCATAGCTTCTGCTTGTGGGGCACAGCAAAGACAAACGCCTGCGTTGTGATAGTACTGTTGACTCTTGTTTGTTGAGCCTTTGCACTGCCTGAGCTCACTTCAGACTTTTTATGTGTTGACTCATTTGATCCTCCTGTGATCTGAACAGTAAGGGGGTCTTCATAGATGGAGAAACTGAGGTAATCCCAAGGTCACCAAGTGGTAAGTGAAATAACCCATATTAATACTTTGGTTGTTGGGACCAGAGCAACGCTCCTTAACCCTAGTGAAGCCTCCCCACACACAGGGAGGACCCCGTGGGAGATACATTCCGGGCCTGGCAGTTCTTGCCAAGGATTGAGGTCAGTCCTTGGGGGATATTCAAGGCCACGACATGCTGCAGGCCAGAGAGGCGGACTCTTGAAACCACCGTGACTAAAACTTAACCGTCTCAAGCCTTGGGCTTTCTGTTAATAAAGAACATGGGGATGCCTGTGGGAGCCCACTGGTGCCTGGATAGGCCAGAAGCTAAAGAATACATATTGAAGACCTGGCCTCTAGTATCCTGAAGAAGGGCAGGACCCAAGAAACCAGGACTCTGAGCAGCCTGAACTGTGAACATGCTAGGCTGAGGTCTTGGTAGTGTTTTTGTTGCCTCTGCCCCAGGGGAACTGTGTAGCCACAATTCTCATACACCAGCTGTCCCACTATCCTTGCACAGCATGGAGAGGAAGGACTGGGCTAATCCCAGCGTTAACAAGGACCCCACACCCTGCTCCTTCCTTGAGACCCTCCCACCTTTCTGCTGGCTTGTACTTAATCCTTACACCCAACATTCTGAGTCCTGCAGACTCTGGACCCATCATTGTCTGCTTTCACCTCAACCCTGCAACATCTTTAAGGGGCCTTCAGAGGCCTCAACCTCAGTCCCAAGGGAATGCCATTGTGTACCCTTCTGCTGAGCCTTACTGGGGACTATCATTGGTGGTTACTGGATAGATGACCGTGGTCTGGTGCTACAAAGCATCTTGCCAAACAGTCAGATTTTTGTTTGTTTTTTAGAGACATGGTCTTGCTATGTAGCCCAGGCTGACCTTGATTTTACAATCCTCCTGCCTCAGTTTCCTGGGTGCTGCGGTTATAGCTGTGCATCACCACACCCAACTTTAAGGTCATGAGACTAGGTGTAGCAAATCTTTCCCTACAGCCTATCTTGATAAAGAACAAAAGGGTGGAGCCAGATGACCCAAGCCAAGGAGAATGGGAGGAGCTGGGCCAGGGCTAGACATGCCCTCTTCCATCTGTGGCTGGCTGCTCACCCTGTGGGACAGGCAAGGGAGAGTGAGCCAGTGAGAAGGTTTTTCTGAATATAATACCTAGACTCCTCTGAAGAGGCCTCTGGGGCTGATGGAAGCTTACAAGGATTCATGGAGCTTATGGGGTCCTGTACAGACCTTGAGATACCGTAAGCACCTTCCTGTCCCGTTCTGCTCTGAAGGCCACTGTCCCTGCTATCACAGGCCGCAGTGGCTGGCCTGCCCACTTGTACTGAGCAGACTCAGAGGCGAGCATTTCACCACAGAGAATGGGCCTGGCCCCAACACACACAGCCTGGGTGCTACCCCAGAGTTGCCTCCCTGAGAAAACCGTTCATGACCATCATGATGGCTTACTGGAGCTGGCCAGTCACACTATCACTGTCCTCAGTGTTCCCAAAACTTTCAGAGAGCTGGCCTAGACCATACTCCTTCCACATGATGAACCACAATGCTCTGAAAAGTATGAGCTGTCTGCCATAAATTGCCAACCACAGCAGGGGCTCCAGTCCTGTAGGTAAACATGTTTGTATCCCTTCCCCGTGGACCTTTTTGTGTAAATATTCTTTGCCTTGAAGCAGCATGCCCACAAGGTGGGAAGACGTCTCTCTAAAGAGCTCATCATCTTAGGCCAGGTTGAGTACCCAGACCGTCTCCTTTCTTGGGAGGGATAGAATGAGATCCATCATGGTCAGGTGACACTTGGTTTACATTGTCCAGTGTGGCTGAAAAGCATGAGTTTCTCTCAGCTTTGGGAGCCTGTACACCTCCCAACTCAGAACAGTGTCTGGTTTAGGAACCCCTGTTAGCCCCTGCCACCCAGTTTCCAGACCTCTGGTGAGCAGGTCCATGCCCCTTTCCCACTGGGAAGGTGAGCGTGTTCTGTTTCTCCAGCCTGCTGGCCCAAAGGCTGCTGAGTACTTGAGCTCTGGCCTGGCTAGGTAGATGGACCTCAGCCAGCTCTTTGTTTGGGCATGGTAGAGTTGACTCCCCAAAATCCTATAATCAGGAAGGCCCCAGCCACATAGGATGGGGCATCAAAGCTCTGAGCCCTTCCAGTACCAAGTCCAGGTAGGATGCAGTTTTAGTCGTTGGGACTCGGTAAACCAGGGCTCATATTTGTAGTGAGAAGTTTATTTTTTTAAAAACCATGTTACATTATGTGACTGTGGTGTTTTTTTTATTTTAATCCCAGGTGTGGAATATGGGGTTGCTTCAAATTGTCCACAGCTGCTAACTGTCATATGCTCTAGGAGGGATATGGTTTTTGCCATCAGAAAAGAAATATTCATATTTACTCATAATAATAGCAAAATTACAGTTATAAACAACAAAAATAATTTTATGGTTGGGGTAAACACAAAATGAGGGACTGTATTAAAGGGTCACAGCATTAGGAAGGTTGAGAACCACTACTCTAGAAAATCCAGACTACTACAGCATGACAGTCAAATTGACAAGTAGTGGACTTTTGATAGTTAATTTTAATTGTCAACTTGACTGGATTTGAAGTCCTCAGAGTTGTGCCTATGGGCATACCTTGAAGCCCATATTATGAGGGCTAAAGTTATTCTTTAATTTTAATTGCTGTGCTTAAGAGATCTATAAAAACAAAAATGCCTCTCGTCTGTAAGCCCCACCTGCAAACTCCAAGGACAGATAACTTCCTGGGATGCTGGGGGATTGTTCATATATGATAACAAGCCACATGTTTTCACTTCAGTGAACAATGTTGGTTGTCCGAACTGCACAGGATGTACTAGATCACACAGGCAGGAAGTATGTCGGGATGTATGCTTTCCCCCAATTGACAAAGGCAGGAGGTTTTGCCTTTATAAGCACCAACTACTGTAATTTTGGCACTCTTCTCTGGGAATCCTTGATATGGACGTGGCCAATATCATCATCCTGGCCAGTATTAAATAAAACTTGCTTCAAATTGGTTCAAAAATATGATAGTGGTCATATTATTATCTGGTGGGATTAACAATATTTAGAGATTTTTTTTTGTTTGTTTGTCTGTTTATTTGTTTTTTGTTTTTTTGAGACAGGATTTCTCTGTGTAGCCCTGGCTGTCCTAGAACTCACTCTGTAGACCAGGCTGGCCTCGAACTCAGAAATCCACCTGCCTCTGCCTCCAAGTGCTGGGATTAAAGGCATGTGCCACCACTGCCCAGCTAGAGATCTTTAACTGAGGAGGGAAGTCACACCCTAAATGTGCATGGTGCTCTGCCATGATTGATCCTAGAGTGAATTCAAAAGGTAAAAAGGAGGACATGAGCCAAGTACCAGCAGTCTTGTTCCTCCTTCTGACTGTAGATACAATGTGACCAGCTGCACAGCGCCCATCACCAAGTATTCCTGCGCTGGTCCTTCCTCCCTTCTGTGTCTCTTCTTAGGTGTTTTGTTACAATAATAAGTAGCTAATACAGCTCTTAATGATACTAGCTTCAGTTTTTGTGAGCTCAAACATGGGGAGACCAAAGCTGGGCAGGATGGGACATAGTCTCAATCCTGAAATACCTGATTGCCGGGGTCATCTCATGTATTACTTTGGCTTTTATTGCTGTGATAAACTCCATGTCCAAAAGCAATTTGGGGAAGAAGGGTTTATTTCAGTTCACAGCTTATAGTTTGAAGGAAAGACAGGGCAGGAACCAGGAACCAAAGGCAGGAACTGAATCGGAGGTGATGAAGGAATACTGCTTACTAGCCTGCCCCTCCTGGCTTGCTCAGTTTACTTTTTTATACACAAGATGCCTGCCCAGGGTTGCCACCATCCACAGTGGCCTTTCATTTTAATCATCAATCAAGAAAATTCCCCACAGGCTTGCCTACAGACTATCTGATGGAGACCACCCCACCACCACCACCAATTAGGCTTCTCTCTTCCCAGGTAACTTTTGCTTGCGTCAAGTTGACAAAAAGCTAACTAGCATACCTCAAAACACTCCTGGACACAATGTTAGAAAAAAAAAAAAAAAAAAAGGACTTTAGTCAAACTGAAGGCACAAATTGGAATAAGTCTGCTCATATTCCAAACTGGGAAAGGAAAACCATCAACTGCTGGGTACCATGAGAAGACAGGAGTCTCTCCATCGATAGCATCTCCTGGATCCAAGGTCTTCTTGCTATCCAAGCCTCCTGTCTGCCTTCAGTCTCATCCCCACACAGAGCTCCATCCTTACCCATGGTCCACTCCAGCTTTCTACTCAGAGCCCTTTCTCTACCAATAGTCAGGAGTCTGTCTTCCACCCCATCTCTACACACAGCCCCATCCCCTCCCCTCAGCCCCACTTCCTCCCCTCAGCTGTATCTCTACCATGAGCTCCATCTCTGTCTTCATCCCCTACTCTACCCTCAGCTACTTAAGGCATCCCTTGGTCCTGAAAACCTGACTCAGGAATGAAGGCATATCAGTCACCAGTAAAGCAAACACATACGCAAAGAAGGCTGGACTGAGTGGGCTGTGCTCCCTCTTAGGGAGCACTGCTATGCAACTGGGAAAACAGAACAAGTAGGGCCCAAGGGGGAAGGGTTAGTCTCTGTGAGAGGTCTCAGGTTGCAGTCACCCAGAAAGAGGAAACTGCTATAGCTAGTCTCTTTTGCCACTGTCAACACCCACACAATGGACTGGAGGAAGTCTTTGCCATTTCCCTGAACCTGAGCCAGGGAAGGGTTTGCCATTCCTACAGGTCTGAGACAGTGGGGTACTTGACAGGCTGTGCCCATCTCAACAACACAAATCCACTCAGGATTGATCCACCACCACAGCAGATCTGCTCTCAGCTCCACCCTCACCTTCAGATGTATTTCTACCCTCAGTCAATCTTACCGGTGACTCCATCCCCATTTTCAGCCATATCTCTGCCACCCTTACCCATATCTACCCTCTAGCCCAGCTCCACTCTCAGCTCCATTATCACCTTCAACCCATCTCCACTCACTCTCTCTCCTTCTCCATCCTCTCCCTCCTTTCCACTCAGAGGGGGCTGTAGCTGGTGCCAACTCCTCCAAACCGATACTTACAGGCGGAGGACAGGTCTCAGGGTCTAGTGGTTCTAGTAAGCACAGTGACAGACCTAGCTCTGGATCAGTCTGGAAATCTCTCACTTACTTTTGGAAAAAATAAACTTTTTTTAAAAACCATGAAATGTTCATTAATGCCTAGAGGAAAGTGAAGACTCAGGGTCAAGCCCTACCGGGAGGTGAAGCTCACCCAGTGGCTGGCCAGAGCCAAGATGAAATTCTCTGAGCGGCAGCCCCACCCTGGACTGAGGACTGTGTGTGACCACCTTTTAGACATAGGTGGAGTCTACATAGCTTAACCAAAGTCTCCATAGGTGCTAAAAGGGAGCAAGTATAATGGGCAGAGAAGCTCCAGAAGCCTGGGAGGCCCAGGGTCTGCTTCAGGATGACAGACTCTCTACCTGCAAGCATGACGGTGGCTTCTGTGTGGTTTTCTTTTTTTTTTTTTTTTTTTTTTTTAATTTCCTGTAAACTGTCTTAGGTTTTATATCTACATAAAAATGTCTACTGTTTTCTGCAAAGTCCTTGTCGTGGATGATGATGATGACACCATGCTGTGAAGGACAGAATGTTTCCAAGCAACAAAGATATAATTCTTTCTTCCACCATTCATTATTTAAACACTAGCCACTACCAAGACTCTTTTTAACACCAAAGAAGCCATTTCCTATCTATGCCTTACAGATAAAATATGAGATCCATTTTGTTCGTCTTCTTGCTTGCTTTGCAGTGCTGAGCCTAGAATCATGGATGCAAAGCGAGTCCTCTCCCGCTCAGCGACAGCCTTAGGCTGAGAGGGTTCTTTGACCATCACACAAAGCCATGTCAGACAGCAGGTGGGGACAGGCAGGACAGTGAACTCACTCTTTGGTCAGAAGAGGACAGGATTTGAGCAGGAAACGTGAGAGCCCAGAGTCCTGGAAGTAGAGGTCAGGAGGGCAGTGGGGCTCTTCAGGTTCAAACACCGCACAATGACGTAGAGAACGGCAGCGACTGCAGCCAGCTTCACCCCATCAAATACGGCGGGGAGCTCGGGGGTCTCCAGCATGGCATTCATCTTGATCTATGTCGGTTACTCCTCTCACGGAGAATATGGGCTTTGCTAGAAGAGATGTACAGGTGGGACAATCAGATCTGATCTTGCATTCAAATTAACCTAAAAGCTTTGCTCATTGACTCCAGCGGTCCAGCCCGCCCGGAGTCCGGTTCCCGCAGCTCCGCAGCTGCCGGCTGCGCTCATAGAAATACAGCCGGAACCCTGGCCAGCGCAGCTCCCTCTGTGTGGTTTTCTGGGCCTGTTGTGACTTTCATAGACTGTCATTCTCTCACTGGAACTGGAGGTCTGGGATTAAATTGTAGATAAGTCAATTCCTCCTCAGGCCTCCCTCCTTGCCCGGTGTCCCCACAGGGTCATCTCTGAGCATGCCTGTGTCCCTGTCCTATGAGTACACTGACCCTGTTGAATAGGGGTCACTTCAGTGACTTCATGATGAACTTCATCTTTGTGAAGTCCCCATCTCCAGGGAGATTCACATTCTGAGTCCTGGGTGGCCAGGGCTTTACTATGAGGGTCTATGAAGCACTGGAGCAGTAATGGCTGTGGCAATCACCCCTCAGAGATCAGAGCCTTGCCGTCTGCTTACAGTGCTATGTGATGCCAGCATTTTTCTTTTTTCTTTTCTAAAGTAGAACATTAACATGTTGTTACTGTATTTTATACAAAACTCCTCTCCTAAAACATGTCCACAAGTTGAAGCATTCACCACAAGATACAAACAAGTCAATAGAACCCTGGGAAGACCCACCACCACCACCCAGGACCCACACCCATGGACAGGACACATGCCTGTGTACTGAAGTCTATTTCACCAGTATCTTTTACCCACAATGCCCATCAGCACACCCAAACATCAAACCAGGCACTGTGCTGGAGTAAAACTCAAGAGATGCCATTTAGGAGCTGTATTCTCTTCCTTCCATTATTCCCTCTGCTCGGTGTCTGAAGAGGAGCTCAGGACCACTCAATGGCAGCTCCAACCCACATGGTGACCTGCACTGTGGGAGGTGCTGACCAGCCCTCAGTAGCCGGCTGCACACTCCAGTTTCAGTAGGGAACTGCTGGATGGACATAGTGGGCACCTACACACTCTCAGACCAGTCTGTCGCCTCTGGCTGAGCAACAGTGAGCTCCACTGGCCCGGAAACTCCTCTTTGGTCACAGCCTTCTCACCAGCAGCCTGTTCTTCCTTCTTAGTCCCCTCTGGGTCTCTGTAGAAGTAAAGATCAGGCATAACCTCCCATGATGCTAACACCCATGAGGAGTACTTTCTGGGCCAGCATCTGTCACATCAGACCCACTGAGTCAGCTCCCTTGTTGTTGTCTGGGATGACAACATCCATGTAGTGCAGATGAGAATCTGTGTTACACAGAGCAATGGTGGGCAGGTTGACATAAGAGGCCTCTGTGAGGGGCTGGTGGTCAGCTCTGGGATCAGTCACCACTAGAAGCCATGGCTCCATGAAGGCTGCTTGGATCTGGTTAGTGAAGGTTCCCATCATGAAGTAGTCAGCACTGGGAGAGGCTCTGGTGATGCCAACACGCCTCAGTGACTGGGTGAGGCAAGGGGAAGATGTACACACTGCCTAGCAGTTCCTGGACCTCCTGCTCATGAAAAGAAGCAGCGAGGAGATGCTTCTATCTGTAAAATAGACCTAGCCAGAGTACCCATTACAGAGTCAGGTGAGTTGGGATTTGTGTGGATTCAGAAGAGAGCATGCCTCTCACATGGTAGTCTTGTTATTACCAGCAATGCCATGACAAGAAGTTGCGTCTGGGGAGAAAAGACCACCACCCTCAGAAGCCAGGCCTCTGGCAGTGGCAATGCTCAGGCAATGCCAGGCTTAAGGGATGGTTACCCCTATATCTACCTAGCTCTGCTCCCTACTGTGGAGCCTCAGGGGAGCATGCCATTGTGCCTCTACCTAGCAGCCCCTGCCGTGGAGCCTACCAGAGAAGTCATACCCTCCCTAGGAACCACAGGTCCATGCCCACTGGGCCTACCTGGGTTTTGACTTGCTGGAGGCTCTCAGCCCTTGGAGTCTCAATTGGAGTCTGCCTGCTTTTGGACAAGCAACAGCAGCACAGCCCCTAGTAGGCTGGCTGCCCATTAATGAAGCCTGACTGCCATCAACTGTGTGCTGAAAGAGGCCATTATGTGGTTGGTCTTTCTGGAGGGAGTATTTGCCTTGTACGGCATCCAGGTACTGCTGGGAGAGGGGATAAGGATGAGGCATGCTGGGATTTTCCTAGGAAGGTGACCTACAGTCTCCTGAGCCCCTCAGGGTAGGATCTTGGCTCCTAACCCAGAAAGCCAGTACAGGCCCCTCCTGAACTCTGAATCCAGGCAGTGCTTTCCCCCAAATCTGGAAAATGTATGTGGCATATGGCTGTGGTGGTGGCAGTTGTGGAGGTGAGGTTGCAGAGTCATGCTAAGTGAGCAAATGAGGGTGTTCAGAACTCAGGACAGAGACCTATGTAATATAAGCCAAAAACAGAGGACTGGGGCCTAGGCCCACACCATCTGTATATTCTAACCCATAGTTCTTAGTACCTGTGCAGGCCCTCTGCATTGGGATCCTCAGGGTGCTCTCAGGCAGCCAGCATCCCCAGACCTAGCCCCCCCAGACCCTGACCACCTCCCACCTAGCCCAGCTCTGGTGAGGGATTTGTTGCTTCTGCCTGGGAAGACTGAGCCCTGCCCATTGTTTAGATAGCATCTCACAACTCCAATGAGAGTCAACTCTGGATGAGGTTTTCATCCACTCCCCAGAAAAATGCTGGTGTAACCACTTTGTCCCTGAACTCTTAGGAAAGATCAGGTGGCTCTGTGACCACCAGTGGCCAGACAGGCCTTGAACTTTAATGAGGTGAAAGGCAACACACACACACACACACACACACACACACACACACACACACACACACATCTTCTTTTCCCCCTTTCTTTTCATTCTGGGATTGAACTCAGGACCTTGTGGATGCTAACCCAGCACTCTACAACTGAGCTATATCCACGGCCCCTTTCTTTTATCTTTGTTTTATTTTATTCTACTTATTTCGAGTGTATGTGCACATTTGTATGTGTATGCATGCATGTATGTATGTCAATACACGTGCACATGTGTGCATTTATACACAGAAGCCACAGGTTGATGTTGGATGCCTTCTTCAGTCACTCTCAGTCTTTTCCTTTTTACGCTTAAAAATATTTCTTAAGTTTATTGAGACAAGAGAGAGACCACATAGCTTGTTCAGAGAATGAAGAAGGTCAGAGGACAGGCTATGGAAATGGGTTCTTTCCTTTCACCATGTGGATTCTGGGGATCGAATTCATGTCATCAAGCTTGGTGGTGAGTATCTTTGGTGATCAGTGGATCACTTTGTCAGATCTAATTCATTTTCTGAGATGGTGTTTCACTGAACTTGGAGTGCACTGGTTGACCAGACTGGTGGGTCAGAAAACCGCAGGGATTTGACTGTTTCCCCCTCCCCAGTACCTGGATTCTGGACGTGAGTCACCATGCCTTGGGTCAGTGTGAGGGATCTACAGTCGTGTCTTCACACTTGTGCAGCAAGTACCTTATCAACTGGGCCAGCTCTCTAACCCCTTGCCTTTATTTTGAGCGAGGTCTCACTAAGTTGCCAGGGCTACCCTTGAACCTCTGATCCTCCTATTTTGGTCTTGCAAGTGTTAGAATTAGAGGCCTACACCTCATCTTAAACTGAGTGATTCAGTAGCATTTCAGCCATTCCGAATGTCATGTGATCACCACCACAGGTGACTTGCAGAACTTTCTCATAGCCTCAAAGACAGCCTATGTCCCTTAGCTGTCCATCCCCAACTGCTAGTGACCTCCAATCTGCATCTGCTTGTTTGTTTGTTTGTTTGTTTGTTTGTTTTTGCAAGAATGGGAACTGAATGCAGGGCTGTACAGATACTAAGTGTTCCACCACAGAACCATGACCTTTCCCGGGTCCCACCTTGTTCCATCAGCCTGTCCTGGACATTGGGCATAAGTGGGAACAATAGTGTTAGCCCTGTAGTCTGGCTTCCTGCATCAGTGTGTCCTTGAAGCTGAACTATGTTGCAGCACATGTTGATTCTCCATTCCTTTTCATGACCGAGTAAGCTTTCCTGCTTGTTCATTCGGCCACTGATGACTACTGGGGGTTGCCTTCACTGTGAGACTCCCAGGTAAAGGGTTTGTCTGAAGGACTTTTCAGCCATCTGTGTATGCACTCTAGGTGGCTGGTCCCTCACAGACTGTTCTAGCTGAGTTGCCTCCATGATTTGGGATCCTGCTCTCTTTCTCCAAGGATGCAGACACCCAGAGAAGGAGAAAGCCTATGTGGCCCCTTTATCAACAGGTTTCCAGTTATATGTCTTTGTCACCCCGGGGCCCTTCTTCACATCTCGATCACCCTGAGAGCTGTTCCCCTCCACTCTGGTGACAGAGGCCCTGGGAACAACAGAGAATTCACCATGACATTGCTTCCTAAGGTGCCTGTGGAACTAAAGAGGTGGCAAAGACCCAATCTAAGGATGCCAGCCAGACTGAACCCACTTAGCCCTCAGTGCAATCAATGGTCACCCAATACCAGCCGTGGAAAGACACGTGGAGCCCGAAGGGGAACACTCTTTAGAAGACATCTAAGTGGGTTAGAGTTTAAGAGTAGGAAGTTTGTCAGGGTCCCCATGACTAACCAGAGTCAATGTCAACCCTCAGAGGTCACTTGGGCTCACCCTATTCTGCTTGGCCCTGAGACTTTGCTTCACCTTCCTGACTGTTTCCCTATGAGGTCAGGCTATGTGTGCACAGGACAGCTAAAGAGAACTAAGAGTCCCAAAGGTGTGTCCATGTGTACAGCCCTGGATCCCTGCTTAGAAATACGGTGTTAGCTTGTTGTTGTTGTTGTTCCTGTGATTAAACATCCAAAATAAACAACTGAGATGGAGGACAGGTTTCTTATTGGTTCACTGTTTCAGAGTTCGTTCTTCCTGGACATTGGATTCATTGCTTCTGGGTCTGAGATGAGGCATGACATTCCTGTGAGGAGCATCGAGCAAAGCTACTGTTCTCATGGTAGCAGAGAAACAGAGGAAGGGGTCACGGACAAGATAGAGTCCTCAAGGCTACATCCCTGGGGACCACTTTGCCAATCAGGCCTGGGTTCCCAGTAAAGCCATCGGATGACAAATCGGTCAATGGATTAATCTACACATGTGGTCACAGCCCTGGTGATCTAGTCACCTCCCTAAGCCCATCACCTGGCCACTAACAACGCAACAGGACCTTGTTGTGGGTTCAGCTAGGGTAGGATCTCGAGGTGGGGTGCTCCTGCTCTATCTGGGTTACCCTGTAACCCAATGACTGTGACTTCATAACAGAAAGATGCCGGGGAGTCTGTGAAGATGGAGGCAGAGACCAAACAGATACCACCACAAACCATGAGGACCTGGGCTCCCAAGTTGCAGGAGAGCAAGGATGGACCTCCTGGTTCCTCTGGAGGGAGTGTAGCCCTGCCCATGGTTGGTTTTGGATTTCTGGGCCTCAGACCGAGGTACAAAGTGTGTAAGTTGTTTTAAAGTGAGCTCGTAATACTCAGCTCTTCTAGTGGAGATTAGACTAGACAGGGAAGACTGGCCCTCTTTCCCAGAAGCCATTGGTGCTGAATGCCAACCTGTCCTACTACATTGGGTCCAGAGCCTTCCCAGGCCAGGTTAGTTGGGCCCCCAGATCACCGTTCCAGGCAGGAAGAGGCTAGTTCTTAGCCTTGCAGGAACTGAAGGAGTGGCATCTCCCAAACTATGAGGCCAAGGTGGGGTGTCACAGTCTGGGCCTGGAGAGGGTGACAAGCCTTCTGATTTGCTTCGGACTCTCTGGGTCTCAGTTCAGAAAGCCCTCATTCTCAGGAAGCATTGGCCCTAACACCCTTTAACAGGCCGTTTCCCTAGGATTGTGTTCATGAACCCTTCCTAGATGAAGACATTGTCTCAGCCACACCCCCGCTCTCCTCATCTCCTGGCAAAATCAGAGTTGAAGATTTTATGGCCCCAAATAGTCTGGGGTCGTGTGTCTTAAACAGCATAGTGCTGTGTGTGTTGGAGTCCTGGGGCTTTCCCTCCACCCTGACTCCTGAGTCACTAAGCCTTGTTCACAGGTAGCCCTCACCAAACAGAAAGCTAAAATGGAAGACAAATCAGGAGGATACTCTAAGTTTGAGGCCAGCCTGGACTTCAGAGAGAGTTGAAAGCCAACTTGGATTATACAGCCCAACTTTTAGCTCAGAAATTTTTTTAAGGAGGAGGCTAGGAATTGACTGAATTGATAGAGTCCTTGTCAAGCGTCCACAAAGCCCTAGGTTGAATTCCCAGCACCATGTAAAAGTAGGCATGGATGTTCATGCCTGCAATCCTAGCACTTGGGAGATATAGGGAGGAGGACTAAAGTTCAAGATGAAACATTTTTTGTTTCGGTGGAGTCAGGTCGTGGTGGCGCACATCTTTTATCCCAGCACTTGGGAGGCAGAGGCAGGTGGATCTCTCAGTTCAAGGCCAGCCTGGTCTACAGAGTGAGTTCCAGGACAGCTAGGGCTACACAGAGAAACCATGTCTTGAAAAACCAAATTAATTAAAATAAAAACATTAACCCCTGTGTGGGCTGCAGGAAGAAAGGCTCGTGGTTAACTGCACTTATTGATCTTCCAGAGGATCTGAGTTCAGTTCCCAGTGCTCTATCAGACAACTCACCTCCAAAGAGTCACGCTTGAGCATATACACATACACACATGTGCACACATAGGCACTCACATACATATATACATGCCTACACATATGCACACACGCAAATTACTTTAAAAAACAAATTCAAGATTATCCTTGGCTACATAAGTTCAAGGACAGCCTAGGCTACATGTGACCCTCTTTTTTGTTTGTTTGGGTTTTTTGTTTTCCAAGACAGGGCTTCTCTGTATAGTCTTGGCTATCCTGGAACTTGCTCTGTAAACCAAGCTGACCTTGAACTCAGAGTCCACCTGCTTCTGCCTCCCAGAGTGCTGGGACTAAAGGCATGAGCCACAACTACCCAGTGACCCTGCCTTGAACAAAGAAAGAAAGGTAAAGCAAAACAGAAACCGTCTCCAATAGCTGTCAGATGTGAAGGGCTGGGCCTGTATTGTCACCTGCTTCTAGGCACCTCATCTATGGGGAGACTGAGGTATGTAGCCCCCTCCCCCAGCTGTCCCTAACTCAGCCGATTTTCTCACTAGCATGTAGGGAAAAGGGAAGTCCTCCCAGAAGAAACAGCATCTGTCCAAAGCAGCTTGTGGAGTCTAGTTTAAAACCCTTTGGGAAGCTCCAGGAGAGAAAATGTGGTTTTGATTTTCCAGAGCAGCCTGAGGCAGAGCTCAGCCCTCACCCAGACTCAGCAGGTCTGCTCTTGTACTTCCCTCCAGGACTGAGGAGTGCGGGTCAGGACACTGGAGCAGCGGCCTGGTTCTACAACCAAAAAAAAGTACTTCCCCAACTGGCCCCAGACAGAACCAGAATCAGCTTGCGGGAGCTCAGATGGCCCATGATTAAGGTCATTAAGGAACACAGACAGGGAGTAGATTTCCCTCATAAATGAGAAGCTCCATACTGAGCCACCTCTTGATGGAAGCTGGGGACACACTTGATCCTGGGGTCTTTCTAACATTTGGATAAAGAGGATACTGAGCTGAGCTGAAATCCTGGGTCCAGCACATGTCAGGCTCACTCTGTATCTGCCCTCTCACCGCAGGACATCATTTGGCTTGTTACTTGTAAGTGCACTCTGAGAAGGGCGTTCTGCATTCTGCCCCCAGGCCTTGTCTTAAATCTTGGGACCAGGAAGACACCAATGTTTTCCTCTGTGCTCCTCACAGGGACCCACAGGGCTGACGCTGCTGCTCGTGGGAGGAGGCAGGAGGGAACCCCTAGAGTCATGATCTGAATCCTAAGGCCCCCAGTGATCTGTTTCCTAGTGCTGCCCACTCTGCATGACATGTCAGGGCTCAGCCAATTTCATGGAGCCACTTGCTTAGAGCTGTGCTTGGGCCAAGACTTATCATTTTGCTGTAGACAGTCCCCCTTTGGTTGCCTCAAGCAGGGTCACTTGATCCCACTTCCTAAGCTGGGAACTGAGTCTGAGTTGTTTTACGGATGCCCAGCCCTAGTTCACAGAAAAGAACTCCATCCATCCACTCTTGCAGCTAAATTCTAGCTCCCACAGATCCCTGGGGACTGGGGATACAGCCTGAAGACTCCAGCTTCACAGACTAAGAACCAAAGAGGATTCATAGTCGCTCCTCGGGCTTCATGCAAATGAGCCCGCTCAGCCTGTTTTGTAACCAGAAGGCACAAAGACACTGAGGCAGGGAGCGGCAGCGCCCACACGTAGATCTGCGCGCCCGCTGCCTCCCACGGGCCCTGCGGAATTAGCTCGGGTATGGGAGGAACAGGTGACAGGGCGGGCGCCCTCTTTGAGGGAGTCAGCTCCTCCAAAATCTCCAGGGTGTGCGGAACGGGAGGCGGGGGCGAGGGCTGCGAGACCCATCAAATAATTGAAGTGTAATTTGTCTCCTTTTCAAAGGAGACAGAGCTGGCTCGGTCCCTGCTTCACAATATGACTTTTCTGCCAGATGGGCGCAGGACGCCCACCTCTGCCGCCGCCGTTACAGTTTCTGTCTTCCTCTGGCGACAGAACCGCTAACTCCCCCGACACCCCATGCATTCCTGAGGAGATGAAAAATGCCTTGCTCAGCCTGGGCCTGCAGAGGGCTGCCTGTGACATCCATTCTCGCCTGGGGCTGGGGGAGCAGGGAATGGTGTTTAATGAAAGGAAATGCCCTAGCCGGCAGCTTCCTGCTCTGGCTGCCTAGTGTCCCGACTTTGCAGCGCCCTAACCCTGCAGCGCCTGCCGGTCCTACCTGCCTCTTGCACCTGGACACAGAGGAGGACAGCCACCAGATGCATGTCCAGAGGTCTGCACTTGAGGTAGCCTCATGAACAAGGGTGTTTTCATAAGGTGTGACAGAGGCCTTTCTGTCAGGGCTCAGGGGGCAGAGAGATACTCAGGGTCTCAGGATAGTCCTTTTAAGGCCGTCCTTAAAGACCAAAGGAGAGGCACAGGCCAGGCATGCTTGAGGGAGAAGGAGCCCGAAGACATCTGCAAAGAACCTTCTTGTGAACACAAGCGCACATTTCAACTGGGGGTGATAGTGTCAGAGCATCAGGTAGCTTAGAAGTGATGTCACCACATTACATCCTGCCTAGAAGAGAGGGTCTACTTGCCCTCATCCTTGCCACATAGAACATCCTCAAGTGTCCCTCCTCATTTTCTGCCTTGTCTGAGGCAAGATCTCCTCCTGAGACCTGGACACACGAGACACACACTACCACACAGGCTTTATGTAGGTCCTAGAGATCTGGATTCTGATCTTTATGCTTGCGTGAAGCAGCTTATTCGTGCAGGCATCTCCCGGCCATGTTTTTGTCTTCTAAACTTGGCTGTAAGGGCAGGTAGCATGTCTTTACAAAGCAAAGGATCTTGGCAGAACCCTCCATAATTTCTTGGTAGCTCATGGTCATCGCCACTGTCCTATATTAAACATCTTGGCAGTGTGCCAGTTAAGCAGGTCCTCCCATATACATATTATAGGATACGGATACCACCTGTGTCCCGGCATGGACCTCATCTTGGATGACAGACACCAGCCATCTGGGCTTTCTTTGCTTCTTTTCCTGTTCTAGTTTGTTAAGTATTACTGTGACAAACACCATGACAAAAAGCAACTTGGGGAGAAAAGGGTTTATTTCATCTTACAGTCTGCCATGAAGGGAAGGCAGGGCAGGAACCTGGAAGCAGGTACCCAGAGACAGGAGCTGAAGCAGAGGTCATGAAGAAGTGCCGCTTACTGGCTCCTTCCTCCTGATTCCCTCAGCCTGCTTTTTAAACTCAACTTAGGACCACCTTCCAGGAGTGGCACCAACCACAGTGAGCTGGGCCTTTCCACATCAATCACTAATCAACCCCACAGATCTGATTACAAGCCAACCTGATGGAGGTATTTCCTCAATTGAAGTTTCCTCTTTCCAGATGACTCAAGCTTGTGTTTTGACAAATTCAAAACAAAATAAACAAACAACAACAAAACAACCTAACCAGCACACTCCTGTCAGTTGCTCTTTGCAGAGGCTGCAAGCAGGTTTCTGTGGCTCTCCTTCGGGTGATGAGAAGGAGCAGTTTTGCACCCAAGCTTCGTGTGGCTGCCACCCAGCTGTCACTACTGAGCCTTTCTCACAGAATCTCCAAGTGACTTGCTCTTGCTGGAGAGAACATGCTCACACACCATTCATTACCAAGCGTCTGGCCTGTGCTCCCAGTAGGTTCGAAGTTGCAGGAACAGACAGCCATGGCTTGATCTCGCTGAGCTCATAAGGATGCCCAAAGTCTCACTGCTCCTGCTGTGAAGGCCCATTCTCCATCTTCTCCACCTACTCCATCCATTCAAACCACAGAGCATGGGTTTCTCCTGGAAGGGCCATAGCTGGCGTGGAACCTCCTGTGCCTGCTCACCAGGGAGACTGCTCACTTGTCTTACCTCGGACCAAGGTATTCTGGGGACATAGGACTCTCAATGCTAAAATCAGAAACATGCAAGCTAGTCAGGATGAGCTGTGCACCTCAACTTTTCACTGGGACCAGAGCTGGGAGAGAATTATATGTGAAGCTGGGTCAGTTGGTTCTGCCCACCCCACATGGTAAAATCCATTGAGAAAGAGCAGACTGGAGAAGTCTGCTTAGGTCGACGTAAGTTAAGTGATGAGCTCACAAGTCCTGATGAACGACAGACAACACTCAGGGACAGAGACCTCCCAGGGAACTATGACTTTCTCAAGCCTCCCAACCATGCCAAGGTCTTGTCCTATGGTTTCCTGCACTTGTCCCAGGAGACTGTTTCCTGCTGGACTGAGGGAGTGCAGAGCAGAATCTGTCTCCTTCTCTTTTAAAGTCCAGTGCCTGGAACTCAATGAATGCATGGATGGATGGATGGATGCATGGATAGATGGATGTGATGGATGCATAAATGGATGGATGCATGGTGGATTCATGGATGTGATGGATGGATGGATGTGATGGATGGATGGACGGATGGATGGAGGATGGATAGAGGATGGATGCATGCATGCATGGATGAGTGGAGGGATGGATGGATTCATGGATAGATGAATGTGATGGATGAGTGGATAGATTCATGGATGGATGTGATGGATGGATGTGATGGATGGATGGATGTGATGGATAGAGGATGGATAGAGGATGGGTGGATGCATGCATGCATGCATTGAATGCATGGATACATGAATAGATGCATGGATGGATGGATGCCATGGTGGGATGTGGTTGGTTGAGTGAATGGAAAGATGTATGGATAGTGGGATAGGTAAGCAGATGGGTGATGAATTAATTAGAAGGAGGTAAATGGTGAGAAGGTGGATGGATGGATGATAGATAGATAGATAGATAAGATAGATAGATAGATGAATAGATGAATAGATAAATAGATGGAAGGACAATGGATGATAAATGAATGGGTAGATGGATGGGTGATGGTAAAGTGGACAGTGGCAAAATAGACATGGAGTAGAAACTCTAAATCCTTGCTCATCACATGCTGCTGCAATTTCTGTTTCTAAGGCTGAATGAAAACTCTGGGGCGGTGTCTAATGAGTGGTTGCTCTTTAACAAAACCTGTACTATGCCTCTGAGCCACTCACACCTCATGTGCATCATTCTTGGGAACAGGTGTGAACCTTCCCATTTTACAGATGAAGCTCAAGAGACCACCAGTAACTTCTCCACGGCCAACCATGTTTGAAGGCTAGCAAGAAATCCAGGCATCTCGCTCCTCTCACTGCCTAGGTCATCAGACTTTACATGCATCTCAGAGACGCTCTAAACATCCTCAACACCTCTCTTTCTGTTGGGAAGCAGCTAAAGCTAGGATCTCCAAGTGTTAACCTACCTTCAGCCCTGCCTCTGCTGTTAGTAAATACACTCCTTGGATGAACTGAGTGGCTCCAGGAACTGGGAGAAAAGGCAGGCAAGGGTACTGTGTCACTTTGCAGTTGGTCTACAGAATACCCTGAGAAGAGCAACATAAGGGACAAAGACTCTAGTTCAGCTCACAGTTTGGGGGGAGCAGATGGTGGCAGGGGAGGCAAAGCGGTAGGACTTCGAAGCAGCTGGACAAGTCACAGCAGTAGTTAGGAATCATAACTGCTAGGATCCATTTGATCTCACTCCTTTTCACCCATTTTAGGGCCAGTCTGCTCCCGTCAATGAGCTGAATCATGGTAACCCCTCAAAGGCAAGCCCAGAGGTTAACACAATCCAAATAATCTCTCATAGGTGTGCCTGGACAATTGCCTCCTAGAGGATTCCAGATCTTGTCAAGTTGACAATCCACACTAATCACCAGAGCCACCCCAAGGGGATAATGTAGAGGATTCCAGGACCTCCTCCTCAGCCTTGTCCACAGGAGAGGAAAGGATATGAACTTCCTCATCAGATACCACATGGTAAAAGTAATGAAACAATTTCAAGCAGTGCCCAGTGTCCTGCTATGAGACCGTATCTCCTGCCTGTCCCCCAGCGTCCTCCAGTGCCTGCCTCTATCTATACTTAGGAATGGTCTCCCGGCAGGGCAGTCCCTCCCACACAGACTTCTTGTTCCGGGTGTTCAAGATCTTGCTCCAGGGGCAGATCTTGGCAGCTGCACTTTCATAGATAAAGGTCTATGGTGGTTGCTGGCCTCTTCCCTGCCCCAACTCCTAGCTGATGAGAGGAGGCAGCACAGCCCTGGAGAAGGTGTGCTTTAAAACAGAGGCTGGGTGCAAAAAAGCTTGAGGGTGATATCTTCCCAGGAACATCCAGCCCAGGAAGGCTGCTGACTGACAGGCTGACTTACCCTGTTTAGGTTCTGACATCACCAGCAGGCAAGCAGGAAAGTTTTTTTTTTTTTTTTTTTTTTTGAACTAGTCTAGAGTTTTACAACTCTCTCCCAGACCTGCAGGTCAGGGAAGCAATCAAGAATGCACCCAATAATTGAGACCCCAGTGGTTCTCCCCAAACTTGAAAGAGACCAGGCCAGCTGAGCCTCCTGTTGGCCAGAGGCTGAGCCTCCTGTTGGCCAGAGGTTGCAGGCAGCGGAACCTAGCTGTGAGCTTCCAACCGGCCTGCATCTCTGCTCCTATTTTGAGCTGGGCTCACCCATTCTGAACACTTGGTGGTCACTGGCAAGAACACTAACTGCAGGGAACTCAGCTTTTCTGAGTGTGAGAGCTAGTCTGTGTTTTCTGATGATGTTTGAATAACAAAGCCAGCAGCAGCCAAGCTCCTCCCTCTTGTTCTGTCCCATCTCTCCCCTCCTGCCCTATCTCATTCTTATAATACAGGGAGTGCCATCCCTGTACCCACACTGCATCTGACTCCCCAGTCCAGGAATTAAAGTTCAATGGACAGAACTGTCTCCCCAAGATCCCTTCTGGTTCCAAACACAGAAATTAGTACATAATTTCATTCATCCATCCCACTCTCTCTCTCCCTGCTATCCAGATCATTGGGGCCCTATGTCTGCCCTGCCCATAATGGCAGCCACAGTGCTGGCCACCAGGGCCCACTGGTCCTGCATACAAAGCACCCGGCTGGCCATTATCATTCTGGGGCGGAACTCCGCTTGGCCTATGTCTCATCGGTCACTCAGCAGCCCTTAATGACCTGTCAGTTCCTTGGCCTGCCATTTTCTGTCTAATTAATTCTTTTATTGTGCACCGGATAAAGAAAGACAAAGGCTTTGCTGGCAATAATGATTCATTAAAATGCAGTGCCTTCCCAGCTCTTGGCCCGGCACCAGCCGCTCAACCCGCTGTGGGCATGGTTGCCTGCGCCCCTTAACCCTTTACAAGGTCCTCTGGGCTAGACATCCCAGAAAATCTAGATGTGAGCTAGTCCAAGAACCTGGTGTGGGAGTCTCCTGAAAGATGTACGCTTTGCCAGGATTGGTCTAGGAGGCCCAGATGTACATTTGAGGATCTAGGCCCTTTTCCCCTACATACAAACCCAAGTGGCCCACCTAGATTCCAACTCCTATCTCGTGAAGGAGAAAAGACTAGAGGAACAGAAAGGCTTGGAGAGGGACATCTCATACTGGACAAGACTCCAGAGACATGTGCTCTTGAGACTAGGTCAAGAAGAAAGGAAGGTGCTACTCACAGAGATCAGCCAGTGGCCATAGCACTCCAGGCTTGGCTAGTTAATCCTCCCGAAATTTCAGTGTGGTTGTCAACACCCCATGGGCATGTGGGAGACTGAGGCCTCAGAGGTAAACTGGTATGGCAGCTTTTCTAACCACTGTTCCATCCTGCCTCCCCACAGGAATCTGTTCATATGCCTGGATGCTGTGGTGGGAGTGAGGAGGAGAGGCTCTTGAGGGGTATCTGGGCTTCAGCTCTGGGAATGGGCAAAGAGGAGAAGGTGAGGGTGTGTCTCCCTTCAGTCCCCACACTCTGCTTATTTCTCTATCTTCTTGTCTCAAACACCCACCTCATTTTGCACATGACTGAAAAGATTCTCAAGGGGTTTGAAGGAGTGACGATCCCTCTGATAGTCACTGTTGGTGTCTGCACAGTGTGCTCAGCCACAGGCAAGTCCTAATCCAGCAAGTACCCTGGCACTCCCAAGAGGCACTCTCAGCCCTGCGTGGTGTCACACGCTGAGGAGGCAGAGGCAGGCTGGTCTGAGTTTGAGGCTAACCTGGTCAACATAGTGAGTACCAGAGCCATGTAGAGAGAGACTCTGCCTCAGGGAAAAAAAAAAAAGTCACTGACAGTTATAGCTGAGGAAGTCTGAGGGAGTTGGGGTTGGGATAGGAGAGACAAGCTCTCAGTTGCACACTGCTGTGTTTTGAATGCCTCTCATATAGACAGGAAAACAACAGCCCCTGGACACCCATCATGTACAGAGGCCCCAAAGTTGAGAAGATTTCAGTCCAAATGACCTTGGGTTACAGGATGCCCTAAGAATCAAAATTTGGTATATGCTAGGGAGGGGGGGGGGGTGACTAGCATCCCTTTACTAACTGCAACTCCTGGGTATATCAGGGCATCCAGTGGGGAGGCTCCTGGCTGGAGGACACAGTGACCAGGAGCCACCAGCCCATTCAGTGGCAATGCTCAGGCTGCAAAGCCAGTACCAGATGGCCTTACTAGGTGATGAAGGTCACCTTATGTGCCACTAGCATAAAAAAAAGGACCGACAACATGCCATCCTATCCAATCCTCCTCCCTCTGGATAATTCTTTGCCTGGGTGCCAGACAAGGACAATTTATCTCCTTGTCTTAAGAGTCACACTGGGTCTAGTATACTGGGAGACTGGAGATAACGCTGGTTTACAGCCTACAGATGAGTGTCCATATCTGTCCAGTGCCTGGCAGCTGGGACATTACCCCTGAAGAGTACACTACGGCCCAATGCCTCTGACAGCAGCCCCAGCAAACGTGAGGTGGGCAGAGAGGTTCAGTCCTTGGCAGGGCTGGAGTCCCTTGACATGAAGTCATATACTGGGAAAAAAAATGGGGATATAGACCCCAGGCCAAGACTCTGCACCTCTGGTAACCACTCTCTGTGCGGAGCCTTAACTGAGGCCATGGGACACAGCATGTTGAATACCCAAACTGACTACCTGAGAGTCGGCAAAGATAGGGAGTGCCCAGAGGACAGAAGTCGTCTATCAGGAACTGATAGCCAGGATGAACATGAACTTGGCCAAACAGATACCAGCTCTCAAGAGCTGATACTACCCTAAGAAAACCAGCAGGGAATGGAGGGGGCTTTTTCCAGTCTCTCAGACGCTGGGGAAGACAGGACCATTCACCCCCTTTCTGTTGAACAGGGCATTCCGTTCCACTGAGGTCAGTGGCAACATTGTGTTGGATACGGAAATGAAGAGGACAGACTTTCTGTCAATTTGCCCCTGGGATGATGGGCGAACAGGATGGGAGCTCTCTGAAAGAACAGGACTCCAAAGCTTAGACTCGGGGTGAAGCTGGCCAGGGAACTATTTTTAGACTGAAGCTCTCAGGAGATACCAGACAATCTCTTCCTATGAACCAGCACAACTGAACTCCTTCCTCCCATGCTGTCCGCCCCAGCCACAGCCTCCCAGCACTGGAGCCTCCCAGGATACCTGACCTTGGAAGGTTCTGCCCCTGAGGACAGAGAGAACCAGTAAGAAGACACCAGCTGGGCTAGCCCCAGGAGTTGAGGTGGAAGCAGGCTGGCAGGTACAAAGTACAAAGCATCAACAAGGAAAAAGTTGGGGTGGACAGGCCTGGACACTGGTGACCCACTTCATGATGCTTAGATACAAGAGGCTCTCAGGAAGCAACACCCAGAATCAGTGTTGGCAAGACAGAAGGGTCCTGGGCCCCAGGAGTTAATACTCAGGAGGCTTGCCAAGTCCCAACAGAACTGGCAGGGCCACCCGGCCCTTGGGAACCTGGCAAGGCCCAAAGCTAATCCCAACTCAGCAGCTGGGCCTCACCGCTTTGTCAGGGAGCCGGGCGCCTAGGGTTCTCCTTGGTCTGGGGTGTCAATGAGAGAACTCTGGGGGCCATATGGATTCAGACAACCCTTGGCTGGACTTGCAGGACTGGCAGGGTTTGGGTCCACATGGGCAGCAGGCTGTGAAGGCATCAGTCATCCATGAACTTGATTCTCACAGCGCCATCCTCAGAATCCCCTACACCTGGAAGCTTGGCACACTCAGACCCTACAAGTTCTTATAAATCTAGGTGACTTTTCTCATTGCTGGTCTTGGCAGGTCCCAGAGTCAAGCTTCTCAAAGTGAGGCAGTAGTAACTCCCCCACACATACAAACATTGGGTCTCCAGAGAGACATGGCTACCCCTACCCCCAGACCAAGGCTGAAGTCTACATAGCTGGGATACAGCCGGCCCTGGCAGCCCTTGCTAACCGCAAGTACCCAGGAGGCTTGGCAAGAGCCCCTCCCCTACTTGCTGTCTCTCTTCACAACCATTTTCTCGCTAGAAACTTCCCTTTGAGCAGCAGGCTCTCTTGGGATGGTTCTTCTCTGCTCCCAGTCTGGCTCTGAGCCAGAACCCCACTCCCAGAAGCAAAAATGCCCATCAGCTTGAGACACTGTACAGCCACCCAGATACCAGCCTCGATTCGCCTGGGAGGAAAGTATGGCTTGGAATGGCCCATCTGGACCTGTGTTTGTCTACTTTGGAGTAAACCCTCAAAACGAGGAAGCCAGACAAAGCTAAAGGCATGGTGTTTAAATTCAGATCAAGCGGTTGTGACAGAGTGTCTGGCTACCTCCCTAAGGTGAGGCGAAGTTCCTGCTTTGGGGAGTTTGGGCTGGCTCTGCCCTACCCTCCCACCCCCAGTAGCCTGCTCAAGGAAGCTGGAACAGGCTCTCAGCAGAGTTGCATCCATCTCGCTCAGAACCTTCCTGCAAGAACCCCCCCGGGCTCGACTGAGAGAAGTAATACTCAAAACATGCTCCAAGTAGATAAAAAGCATTTTTTTTTAAATTTTATCAAATCGATCTGTACAAAAGTTAGCATTGCCTGGTCAGAAAGTAAGGAAACACAGCAGGTAAAGGACAGCAAATGTCTTTCTGAATTCAACGCCAAGAAAAGAAAAAAGAAAAGAAAATAGACTGCATAAAAATGAGTTTGCTGTGGCTCCCACCCCCACCCCCGGAAGGAGATATGCTGAAAGAAAAAGAAAAAAAAAAAAGCAGGATTTCCCTCTAAAAAAAGGTAGGAAAAGTAGAAAAATTAAAAAGAAGCGAAACTTCTCAAATGAGTAAATATACAAAGTCTCCAAGGCACAAGTTTCCGTGAAGTAGCCTGTTATACACTCAGCACACAGCAGTGCAGGCAGTGAAGCAGGCGCTACTCTCTAACTAGGAACCTAGGCAGGTTAGTGGGGAGGCTCTCCTTCCAAAGCCTGGTAAGTAGCGCCTGGTGCCAATGAGTCAAGATTATCGTGGTTCTGCAGCTGCCAGCTTGCAGGAAATTCTGTCTTCTACTGCTTGGCACCACCGAGAGCAGAGATGATACTCCTGCCTTCCAATGCCCGACCTGACGCTGGTGCTGGGCTTTTTGTTCTAACCAGACCCCAAGAGGTCAATCACTTCCTCTTGTGCCTGGTGAAGGCCTCCAGGGACATCCAAAGGCCGAGCAAAGAGGTGCTGCGGGGTGCTGAGCCACCTCCCTCCTGCCTTTACAGAACGAGCTTCCCGACTTTAATTTTGTCTGCACAAATGACTTCATTAATTAGAGATAAAATAATAACAGAACATAAATACGTCTTCAACACCTCTCAAAACAAACATGTTTAAGCCTTAAAATAAAAATAACAAAAAATAAAAATAAACACAGAAGTGTTCGTCTCAGCCAAACCTTGCTGAGACGAACCGTGGTAACGTGAAACCCCTCCATCTCACATTGGTCCCAAGAGATGCCCGGATGGATGTATCCTCGAGCATCCACAGATGTGCTTTCGCTATTTCACCAGGGAGACAGCATCCCTTGGTCCCAGGGAGTTCTTGGCTAGCCTGGTAAAGGCCTGAAGCCCTTCTCTCCTTTGTCCTTAGGTATGGCTATCTTCTTAGCTACTGAGATGCAAACCTCCGGGAGCTGGTGTGAACTTTATCCAAACTGGAGAGCAACAGAATGGCTGTTTCGGAAGTCCCCGGTCACCTCAGAGAGAGAAGAGGGGGAAAAGAGAGCTCTGTCCCCTGGCAGAAGTTTGGATATCCAGAGGCAAAGGGACTCAGAGTGACAAAGCCTGGCTTCCTGCACATTCAGCAGGCACTTGACGGAGTGAGGCCATGCTGGCTGCCTCCACCCTCTACCGAGTACACTTCTGGAAGAACTCAAAAGACCTGGCTATACTTCGTGGACACTGAGTCCTCCGGGATGCAGCAGCCTCAGGGCCGGGTCAGGGTGGTGTACACAGGCTGGTCCCAGTTGCTGCTGGGGCTGTGTGCGGGTGGCATGGAGAGCCCATTGAGCAGTGGCGAGGCATAGGGCCGGCGGGATGAATGGAAGTAAGGGTATTGGTAGAGGCTGGGAGGGTAGCCAGGGTAGGGGCTGTAGTAGTTGGAAGCCTGCAGGTCAGTGTAGTCACACTGTGCGCTGGCGAAGGAGCTGGCAGCCGTGGCAGAGGCAGCTGTGGTGACACTGGCCTGAGCACTGTAGGAGCCATAGTCAGCACGGCCAGGTGAGCCATGTGACTGGTCGTTGTAGTGGCTGGGACTTAGCTGCTCCGTCTTGATATGTGGCCGAAGGGGTCCTGCCTCTGTGGGCGAGGCTGAGGCCGAGGGAGCTCCCTTGTGGGCCCACACAGGGGATGCCCCTATGCTGGTTGCCCCAGAGTGGAGTAGGAAGCGCCTCCATAGGAGCCAGAGGCAGTGACCTGGCTGGGCTCTGTGGGCAGGGCTGAGTGGCCATTGAGGGGCAAGTACTGGTCAAACTCGTGGACATCGAAGGTATCCATGTTACTGATAACCTCGCTGCTGAGCTCGGAGATGTCCACATTGCTGAAGTCGATGTTCTGGCGCCCGTTGTCCACCAGGCGGCGCCCTTCCAGCCTTAGCTCTTGCTTGCTTCCATTGCTGGCCTGGTGCAGGTCGGTCTTGGGGGTGGTGGGTGGGGTGGGTGGCCCATGGGTCTGGCCTGAGGAAGAAAATATATCGCAAGGATGAATGCCCCTTCTGTGGGACCAGGGTGGAGCTGGTGGGTGACACCAGGAACCCTGGTAACTGCCACAGGTAGAAATCAACGGCTTTTTGTTTCCTTACCTTCCCAGAAATTCCTGCAAACTCAGACCTAGCCCTCACTTACTGGCTGAGAAAATTCCGTTAGGCACTGTGCTGTGGGGAGACCCAAGGCTCCTCCCTGAAGACCTGGGTGGGGGGATGGAAGGTGGCCAGCCAACCCCACCAGAACTAGCATTAATGGGGCACTCTTGGAATGCTTGGCCTGGGCACTGGACCAAGGTGAACCCACACAACCCTGTTCTTTCCCCATCACAGCCGAGTAAACGGAAGCTCACGGCCGGCCAGCCTCCAGCTTCAGTGCGGCTGCTTAGCTGTTGGGACCCCACCCACCAGCCTGATTCTGAAGCTGGGGCTGTTGACCCATGCTGTTGTCGTCACTGGAGAGTGGAGGCAGATTGTGAGTGAGCCCCAATGAAGATAAACATTTCCAGAGTGCTAGATGGAGCTATACAGCCCCCTCCTTTTGTACATGAGAAATAGCTACATCCAGAGGCTTTCTCAAGGGACCGGGAAAGACCTGGCCCTGTGCAGATTGCCAACCCTGGAGGGAAGACCCACCCACACTCCAGGTCAGTCCTGCTATTGCCTATCCCCATGCTAAGGGTCCTGGAGCCCACCTGTGTGGTCGCTGTGATGGTGCGCATCGCCAAGCACTGCATCAGCTTTGTACATGGGACCACCAGGGTGGTGGCCCAGTTCAGTACCAGAGTCTGAGTCGCTCCGGCCGGTCTTCACACTCTTCCTTCGCCTCGGCTGGTATTTGTAATCTGGGTGGTCTTTCTTGTGCTGCACACGGAGCCTCTCGGCCTCCTCCACGAACGGCCGCTTCTCGCTTTCACTCAGCAAGCTGAAGAAAACACAGCAGAGCAAGGATGGCTACAGAGCTCCAGGCTTGCCAAGGGTCCAAGCAGTGCCAGCACATACGCTGCTGCCTGGAGTCTGACAGCAGGAGCACAGGATAGGGTACTGGAGAGATCAGGATACCCTCTCCAGGGGGTAACCTGCCCTCCTTCTGAGAATTTGGACACCAGTGGGGTAGAGCTCAACAGGCCTGTGTTGTGAGAACTGTATGTTCTTTATAGTCTAAGAGACAAGAAAGACCCCAGTTCTCCATCTTTCCTGAAGTCCCCCTTTCGAACACTATTTGCTCATCCATTTTACACACACACACACACACACACACACCGTCTCTCTCAAGGAGGAAGACAGGACCCACTGAAAACTATACTTGGACAAAGGCGAGGCCTTCTGACAGCCAGCTGTCCCAAGCTTCCAGGAGTGATGGGGAAGCTCCAGGAGACTGCCCTCTGAGCACGCAAACACCCTGAGAATCTCTAGACCTTGCTCCTCAACTTGCTGGCAAAGCTGAGGGGTCAAGACAATCTGGCTGTCCTGCTCAGCCCAGTGTTACTAACACACACTGTTTCAAACTCAAGTATGACGCAGCTTGGGAGGTGGGACTGTGCTGCTGTCTTCAGTAATGCCTGCCTTTCTCAGGCCAAAGTGCCCACTGAGCCTCTATCACTTTCACCTGCTCTTTCTTTCCTCAATTCTAGGTCGCTGTGGCCCGGGACAGTACCTACCAACAGACTTGGACTCCTCATGGATCCCAGAGTCCCAGCTTTTGCCCAGGACAAAGCAGCTTGATGCCTGCCCATATGCCTACAGGCCGTGGAGGGCCACTCAAAGCTGGGGTCCTCAGTTCTGCAGTTCTCAGCAGGATATCCCAGGAGAGGAGAAAGGACTGGAGGGTCACACTCCAGGCACTGGCCTAGGTCCATCTCCAGAGTCCCACACCTGGTGTCTGGTCTCCGTTGATCAGAAGGTGTTTTTCCACCAGACCCACCCTGGAACCAGCCCAGGAGCACTGCCCAAGATTGGGCACGACAGCACCTCCTCCAGCCCCTACACTCCTTTCCTGAGCCAGAGTGTCAAGAGTCCCCACACTCACCGCCACAGCTTGCCCAGGGTCTTGCTGAGCTCTGCGTTATGGAGATGCGGGTACTGGTCCGCCAGCTTGCGGCGCGCCGCCTGTGCCCACACCATGAAGGCATTCATGGGTCGCTTCACATGTGGCTTGGCCTTGAGCGTGCCGCCACCGCTGCCGCGCACCGGCATAGGCACCAAACTCCAGTCATAGCCCTTAAGCACCTGCGACACGGCATCACGGATGCAGGCTGGGAAGCGTTCGTCTGCTGCCTCAGAAGTATCCCCTCGGCCGCTGCCCCCCGCGCGACCCAGGCCCTCTGATCCGGCGGGCGACGGTGGCGCGTCGGAGTCTGAATCCTCCACGTGTGACATGGAGCTAGCGGTGCCAGAGGGACTGCAGGGCGGCTGGGCGCGGGCCTCACTCATGTCCAACATCGGGGCCACGCGCGTAGAGGCGCTCAGTGGGGATGGACGCAGGGGTCGCGCCCGGTCACTCTGTGGACGGACACTCTGGAATCCAAGGTTGCCACGCAGGACCCAATCTTTGTCCTCACCGCAGGGGCCCAGCAGCCGCTCCACCGCCGCTGCAGCTCAGTCTCAGTTCTGGGACCCGCAACAAGTTTCTTTAAGCCGCGACCGAAACCCCGCCCCTCCGGTCCGGGTTGGCAGGCGCGTCCTCCCCGAGGCGGGTTTGTATGGCCCGCCCCTAATCCAAAGAAGCCTGTGGACCCCGCCCCACCCTCCGCACCACGTGGGCCAGGCGCCCCGCAGCCTGATCCCTCGACTGAGGCAGGGTCAGAGGGCTAAGGGTGACTGCCCAGTGATGGGTTTCTGCTGCGTGGCTTGACTTTCGGGCGGCAGGCGAGGATGCTAATCCACACGGTTCCTGAGCCCAACATCCCTCCCTCCGTTGTGGGGCTAAAATCCGCTATTGCAACCAAACCTGGGTTCTGCCCGTAGGGTGGCGCAATGACAAGAGCCACCAGGTGACCCTGGTAACTAGCGCACCTAGGTGAGCTGGAGGACCCCGGGGCTAGACAGAGGTGGGAGGACAGGGGCGCTGGGCGGGGCTGCTCTGGCAGCCGCTGCTGAGTCCCTGGGGCGGTCAGGCGGATGGCGGGGCCGGACGCGGGGGCCCGGGTCTTTCCGGGTATGACCTGTGGCGGGGGCGTGGAGGCCCTGGCGGGCGGGCCTGGGTGGTCTGGCGGAGGCGGAAACCATGCTAGGCTGCTTCTCCTCAGCGCCTAGAGAGAAGGCGGAGAGTGCTCAGGGTCGGAGAGGGGACGTTTCTCCCGAGGCCAGCGCCAAGCCGGGACTCCGAGCCGCGCCCGAGGTCGCCCCCGCGAATTGGCTCCCAGCCCGGAGGTCTCCAAGTGCAGCTAGGAGTCTCTCGCCAAACTCAATGAAGGCTATGTACCTGCCACCCTAAGCTTGTCTGGGTGGCATCGAGCTGTGATTCGCGAGAGCTCGGTAACCCTAAATGAGGCCACCTGTTTCCCAAGCCTGTGGAGGTGGCTGCAGGGAAGAACTGTGGTCTCTAATAATCCCCAACTCCAGCCAAGCCTTGAGTGGTGCCCTAATCACCAGGTCTGGGATCCCAGCCTCCAGTCAGACTTCCACCTGGAAAAGGCCAGTCCTGTGCAATTGTGGCCTTAGGGCATCTACAGCTCTTGACAGAAGGAAGAGGTCCAAGTCCCTGCTTCCTGCTGAGGGGACAGTTAAGGAAGAGAAACTGCCCTAATGGTGACCTTACTCTAGTTGTACCAGTGCTCTCTCTCTCTCTCTCTCTCTCTCTCTCTCTCTCTCTCTCTCTTCTGCTCTCTTTCTCTCTCTCTCTTTCTCTCTCTCTTTCTCTCTCTCCCTCTCTCTCCTTCCTCTCTTCCTCTCTGTCTTTCTCTGTCTCTCTCTGTTTCTCTCTCATTCCTCTCTGTCTTTCTGTCTCTCCCCGGTGTGTGTGCGTGTGTGTGTGTGTGTGTGTGTGTGTGTGTGTGTTTTGAGGTTTTGAGTGGACAGAGAGCTAGTTGCCATTGTCTGCTGCACTCTATTTAAAAAAAAAAAAAAAAAAAAAAAAAGGCCAAGAAAGACCCTACCCTGTACATCTGCAGTGGCAGTCCTTGGGATCCCCCCACTCAGGGCCTCACCTCTTAGAAAGGAAGTGTCTTGGAGGCATAAAGACCCCTGCTGTCTAGTGCACCATTTATACCAGCAAAAAAAAAAAAAAAAAAAAAAAAAAGGCTTCGTGGCAGAGCTGAGGATGGAGACCAGGCCCACATCATGGTCCTCTCAGGACCTGACCCCTAAGGTCTCAGGTCCCAAACCTCTGTGCTTCCATGGACCCCTGCTCTCAGACCTGCAGGCCTTGCTAGAGACCTCCACGTTTCTAAGAAAGCACAAAGCTGAGTTTTCATTGGGGATCGCAGGTTCTCAGTGCAGCTTCTTCCTGGCCTTCACCCATAGTGAATATACTACTTCTCTGATCCCCAGACTGCTTGGACCTTGGAAGAAAGGAGGTGAAGTTATCCTGTCTCCACCTACAGTTTGCATCTTCCTGTTACTTGGACTGTAGAAACTCCTTGACCCCTGGGGAGTCAGCCCTTGTTATATAGGTAGAGGCTACGTTGGGCTGTCAGAGTTGATCTAGCTATGCTCGGTACAAGGATTTTGCATGTAAGCGGTGCCCTGAGCTCTTCCAGGCTCTGTGCTCAGAATTGAGCCCAGTGCAATCTGTGGGCACACAGTGAGTGCCCCAAACCCATGCCAGGCTCATTATTAGGACATCTTAAAAGACCAGTACACCCTCCAGGTCTTTAGACTCCTTTCAAGCCACCTGGTTCACATCTTCAGCCCCCAGAGAGACCCTGAGCAGACATGAAGCCACAGCTTCTAGTAAGAAAGATGTTCAGGTTGGGCTCATGGGTTCTCTAGGGTTGATCAAACACAGCATCATGCCAGGGTTTCCTAGGACCAAATCATCAGGACCCTGCTTCATCGGCTCTGACCTGGAGTTCAGGGCAGGGAGGGAACTAGTCCTTCCTTGAGATGCACCCTGTAAGGAAGAAGACTTTTAAAAGGATGGTCCCAGAAATCTCAAAGACGTGATGGTTTAGCTGAGATCTGAAGCCTGCAGCTTCTATAAAAGGAGAAAACAATAGTCCCTGTAGGCAGCATCATGTGCAAAAGGCCCTGCAGCCCAGACGGCACAAGGCATTTCATAGCACAGGAATCTACAGATCTTTAAAAAACATGAGTGGAAGCTATTGAATCCACTTCTCAGTTTTTACCTTATGGGCCATCGGACCTTGTCCGGGTGTGGACCAGTTCCTCCTCTTTCTTTTTCTTCCTGCCCCTACCTGACTCCTTGGCTGCTGCTAGTTTTTGCCCGAGTCTGGATGACCTTTTCCTGACCCTGGACTTCCCCATTATCATGTGGGTTTTGCAGTCCTAGAGTGAAGATATCATTGGCTGAACTCTGTTCAGGTGCCCATTCCTGGACCAGTAGTCTTGGAGCCTGGGGAAGGGTAATGGAGTGGGTCTGTGAACCTCAGGTTGGTTTGTGTGTCCTCAGCCTTGGCCTGTTTCTCCCTCTTCCCTGTATCCAGAGTTGTATGCCAGGCAGTTGGCAGGGCATCCCAGCACAGCCATGGAGATTTTCAATTGTTGGCCTGGAAGGTACAAATGTGGAGGCGGTGAAGGGTGAACTCAGAGCAGGGCTCCTGTAGACTGATGACCTGCCGACTGGGATCTGAGAGGCAGTAGGTCCTCCTAAAGATTGGACAATTGGTGCTTTTAAAGTCTACTTGTCAATCCCAGAATGCTGTCCTCCCAGTAACAAGCTCGGGGAACTGGGCCAAGCATACTGCCTCCTACCTCCATCTTAAGCCAGTGGTCTCAGGGATGCTGTCAGAACTGTCTACAATGGAAGCTGCAGTTGGGGTCAGAGCTAGTCCCTCAATAGAATTGTCATCTATAGGGGAGCGTCTAGTATCAGTACCCACCCCTGTCTGCTGCTCCATGCTCCATCTTTCAGACCTACAGGAGTAGTTTTCCTGCCGTAGCACATCTACAGCCTACTCCTGTGTCATGCCTTGCTATACTGTGTGCTCCCAGCATGCCTCTGGCTCGTGTGGTGTGTGTGTGTGTGTGTGTGTGTGTGTGTGTGTGTGTGTTGATGCTCTCTCCAGCCCAGCAGCAACTTTGGTGTTTGATACCCCTTGGGAGGTACACTGCTTTGGAAGGGACTGGTGACAGCAGGTGGGACCCTCTACTGAGCTGTTCTCAGTCTGAAAGGATTCTGGAAAGGGGCTCTATTTAACCCAAGCACTGGAGTCCAACACAGCCTCTGCGATGTGACAGGTGTGTGCAGGGCCTAAGATGTGTTGGGAACAGCTGTCATTTCCACTGCTTTGCCCCAATGCCTCTAGAGCTCCTGGGTTCCTGAATTTCAAGCTGGGTCCCATCCTTCACTGTATCAGGGCCCTGGGTGGAGCTGACACCCAGCAGTATACAGGGCGTCTTGGTACTTCCTCCTTGGCATTTGACAGTTGGTGGTTTTGAAGTCAGAGCCATCCTCAGTAGGGTCCTCAGGGCATGCAAGCAGCTTTTCCTGGGTGCACATCAACTCCATGCAGCCTTCAGCAAAGGTACCAGCATCTGTTACTGGGATGGTGAAGTCTGGTGATAAGAGTGTTAACATGGGCTCAGGTGGACTTAGAAAGGCTCATTCTGACACTAGACACCTGAATCTCTAGCCCTATGCCTTGGATTTATCTGGGGAACTCCACACCAAGCTGATCCTGGCCTTTCCCCATTACCTGCTCCATGCCAGGATCCTATGGATGTTGAGCTTCCCAGAAGTGAGACATAATGTCCTGGAGCAGAGGCTGATGGGAACTCACTCAGACAGTCATGAGCTACCTGATTTCTGTGCTCATCATCTCAAGCTCCACATTTCAAATCCAGCAAGGCTTCCTGCCTATTTGGTGTCTGCAGTTACAACTTTACTAATCAGGACTCTATTCCCAGCTTCAGCTGTAAGGCAAAGGGTGACTTAGAATAAAAATGTAACAAATAGTCCCATAGCCCAAACCTCTTCTGCCATGATTCTAGATACCTATAAGTTACACCAATAAATGGCTTTCTTGTGTCTGGCCTGCATATATTCCCTTGGATATGGTGAGGGAGGTTCCAGTTAGATCCCAGCAGGCTATATACAGTTGTTTAGGGGCTGTTTGTTATGCAGCATTGGTGGACAGTTGGTGGCTGACCTAGTGACAGTGTGGCTCTGTGGGCAGAGTCCAACCATAGCCTTTGGGTTCTGATCTCTAGGATGGGACTTTCCAAGAATCCTTTCAGTTCAAAACACAACTCACAGCTGCGTTCTGCTACAGGGCCCTACCCTAGACATTTTACTTCCATTTTACCTTGAAGTCACAACTGCTGTTGAGATTCACAAGGCTTGATCTCCCTGGGGTACATGGGGGAGCTGAGGGTGCAGCGGAGGAGGACAGTAGCCAGGAGAACAGCCGTTTGTGTGTCACAGCTTCGGTCCTGCCAGCACATGGCATGACACCTGCTCACTGCCGCACCTGCTGGGCTCTGATAGGTTTTGGCCACTGGACAGTTAGGGCAGGGAGGGGGGACCAGATCAACTGACCACTCTTCTAGGAAAAAGCAACAGATGTGAATCCTGCCCCCCTTTCACAAGCAGACTTCAAGACATGAAAAATTGGGGTAAATGAAGGATGCACGATTATATTCAGCTCAGCTGGGTTCTTGGGGATCCAGAGACAGCTGCGGCTGCATGTCAGGGACAATAGCCCTGAGACAGTGGGGACTGCTGGGCTGGGGTGCCTGGGGACAGCTGGACGGGTGCTGACAGGGGGCTCATTCCTCTGTGAAGCCGTTCCGCAGCTGCTGGGAGAGCTGCCAGCTAGTGGGCAGTGTGCCCTGTCCCCGTACCCATCTTAGCCACTGTGCTGGAGGTTTCAGGCAGCTGAGGCACCAGGACCCAACTAGGAATGGTGAGCCCCAGGCCTCAGAGACACCAGCCAGGTTCTGAGCTGGAAGTCCCTCTTGGGACCCCTCTCCACTTTGCCTTCTTGTTTTGAGAGCTGCTGCTGCCAGAGGCCCCAGGGCCTCTCATCTAGATCCTTCTGTCCTGCCAGCTTGACTGTTTCTGTAGCTTTGGCGAAAAGTGATATTTAGAAGCCTGCTTCATGTTGGTGGCCTCAGAGGTGGCAGGAGCAAACCTCAGCCCCACTTCCCTCTGGGCCCCTCCTGTATATGAGTCTCCAGCTGCTTAGCTCAGTCTAGGTTTTGCTTTCTGTGTGGACTGCAGCTGAATGCAGGCCTAGCAACTCCATTGCCAGATGTTCCACACAGACAAATGCGGTGTAAACCACAGCTTACTCTGACTAGTACAGGGATGCCTTCCTTCTAGATGATGTGAAACATTCCATTTAAGAGACTCATAGTTTTTGTTTACATCTTGTTTTTAACATTGTGGCAAAGCCAGGCATGGTGATACACACTTGTAATCCCAATACTTGCAAGACAAAGGCAGGAGGGATGGCTTCAAGTTCAAGGCCAGCCTGAGCTACATAGTGAGACATCTCAAAAAGGGGGGCGGGCCAGGGATTAACAATTCACATAAACCAAAGGATTCAGCAGCATGCAAGATATCAGCATGGTCATGTATCTATTTAGTTTCAAACCATTCCTGAAGGAATCTCCATGTCCCCTTCTTTCTCCCTTACCCCTGGAAACCACAAATCTGTCTTTCCTAATGGAAGTGCCTTTTAAAAAATGTATCCTACAATATATCAGACTTAGCTTGAGGTCTTAGGGTTCATCCATATTAGCATGTTCATCCCTCTTTATGAGTAAGCAATAATCCAGTGTGTTTCAGCTAGCTCAAACTTGCTGTAATCCTCCTGCCTCAGCACCACCAGTCCTAGGATCACAGGTATGCGCCATCATACCCAGCTTCCCAATGTACTTATTAAACTCAGGCAGAAATAGGCAAGAACACTAACTTCTTCTTGGCTCAGCCCTGCTCTGTGTGACCTGCTTGAAAGCTGGTTCCAGATGGCATCCCAGGAAGGCAGGCCAGGGGCAGGAGACTCCAGCCACCGAGGACCCAAGTTTCCTGCAGACCCTACTGTTGGCCTCGCCCACCATGGGCAAACCCAAGAGGGAGCCTAGAGCTGAATCCCAGCCCCAGCTGGAGCGCTGAATGCTAGAACAAGAGGTCCATTTTATGCTCTTCACAATGCCCCATTGTGCCCTTCTGCAGGGAGGACAATGTTACCACCGCAAGGGGAAGCTGAGGACAAAGGGCCCTTTGTGAGGATGGTCCCCACCTGAGCAATAGCACCCAGGGTCACACCTGATGGCAGAGCAGTCCTTCCCCTCGGTCCATCCCCTGCATAGCTCTGGCTTCCAGAAATAATCTGGGGAAGTTGTGCAGACTAGAGCTGCCCTCCTCAAAGGTCTCCACTGGCCCACCCCATGCCTGGCACATACCAGTGAGGAGAGGCAGCGGTAAGGGTTCCTACTAAAGGGTCTGGATGCAGGGTACACAGGTGAAACTGTTCCTTTAGTCTTTAAAGTTTTGAGACCTTAGGCAGATGCTGGTCTGTGGGAGGCCTGGCAGGTGAGAAGAATTTGTATTATTCATTGCAACATCTGTAATGGGGCATACTCACAGCTGGGCTCCCAAGGGAGTGTTTCTGAAGAAAAAGAAAAGGAAACTTAAAAAAAAAAAAAAAACCCAAAGCACTTTATAGGATGTATTTATATGCTAGTACTCCAGTATCAGGGAGCCTGGAGGCTGGGAAAAGTTCCAGCAGCTGCACACCAGTCCTTACCCATGAAAGACTCACTGCTGGTATGGAGGTATAAATACTAATGGGTTGTTTGACCATGCAAGCATTGGTAATTTATATGTCAAAACAGCAATTGCAAAAAGGAGATGCTAAAGACAAGTTGTTAAAAAAAAAAAAAAAAACCAGTAGTGATAATTCACAAAGGCACATGATCTTTAATACATAAAAAGCTCTGAAAGATGAATGAAGAAAACCCTTGTTCCAGAGAGCCCTGTTGCTTGCCTTATAACTCCTAGGGCTGGTGGTGCCCCTGCCCTGAGCGCCTCTTCAGTATCATCTGTGTGCAGTGCTGGAGTGGCCCCTAACACAGAAAAGCAGAATTGCTATCAGGCAAGTGTAATACCAGCATCGAAGAAGGCAGCTCATGAGGACAGTTTCTTTGCTATCATCCTGGGCTATATAGTTCAAGGCCAGTCTGATCTATTAAAAAATAAAATCAAATATCAAAGCAGAGTTGAAAGTTTGCCTCCTTGGGATTCTGTGTATGCCACTGGTGGGTAAATTCTTCGCCTCTGAATCCTTGATGGCCCAGTGGCCCCACAGATAGCTTGAACACGGTCCCAGATCTTCGTAGGAGTGCCACCTGTATACTGGGGTCTCTGGGGGACCACAGACAAGGAGATTTATGTAGAATACAAAGCAGTAGGTTCCAGGACAAATTTCAGGTTTCTTCTTGCCAATTGTCCTATAGCATGATTTGCGCCTTCCTGGGCGGCGAGCAGCAGAGGACTGCAGGGTGAAGACCCTGCTCTGCGTCTGCCACAGGCCTGACCTTCCCTGCTACAGAGTGGCAGATCCGCATCCAGGACTTGGCGTCCCTGGCTCCCTCCCCCGTCGCTTTTTCACCTGGCGGACTCTCTGCAAATACTGAAGCTACCACGGAGACGCCCACCGCTAGGCGAGACCGCCCAGAGAGGGCGTGGTGCGTGGCCCTTAGCTGTAAGGGGATACGCGTGTCACTCAGGGGAGCTTGTGTGGCCTTTCAGGCATGTGGGCGTGGCCTCCGCGCGCATTTGTGCTCATGCGCCTAGACAGCCCTAGTAATGGCTGCGCCCGAGGGGTCGCTGAGAAAACGGAAGGTCGGAGGTGCGGAGCACAGTCCAGCGTCGCCGTCCTCTCTGGCTAGAGATCCCGCGGATTCCCCACCCCGACTGCACACGGGCACCTTCTGGCTGACCAGAGTCGTGCTCCTGCGGGCCCTCGCTTTCATTTACTGTGAGTGTCCGGTGGGAGCGGGCTGTCGCAGGCATCCTGTGAGCTGGTCCTAAACCCTGCTCGCTTCCGGAATCCCGTTTGCTTCTCTGTAGGCTTCTAGTATCCTGCACTACAACTATTCTGCCCTTCTGTGAGCTTCCAGACCCCGCCTTCTCACCTCTCACTCAGTGGCCTGTTTCTGGGACCCCACCCCAATCCCTGCCACTGCACAACCCACTTAGCACGTGTAAGAGGTGAAGGCAATCCCATGCACTCCCTCTGCGTGCTCCCTGGGAGTGGCGGGTCGATGCTAATTCGGTTCCGAAGCCCTAGGGGAGATGAGGGTCGTTAGCCTGCAACTTAGACCTAGCCTCACCTCTTTTGCCTTCTCTCAGCGGGTCCCCACTGAACCCAAAGTGGTGCAGCAGCTCCAACCTGACCTGCTTGGAAGGGCACTGGCTGAGGCCCAATGGTCTAGCCAGATTTCATTGGTAGGCTAGAAGTGAGGTTCAGCCAGGTCAGCTCTGGAAGGGCTCCCAGGCTCTGCTTAGGTTCTGGCTCTGCAGACTCCACAGTCCACTGCAATATCCCACACCTACCTGAGCCTAAAGCGTTCTTAGCCTCATTCACTTCAGGAAAGCAGAACCGAGGAGACTGGCAGTCATGCTGTACTCCTCATACACACCTCTTTTTGGTTTTGGTTTTTTTGGTGGTGGTTTGATTTTTGTTGTTTGTTTGTTTTTGAAACAGGGTTGCTCTGCATAGTCCTGGCAGCCCTGGAACTTGTTCTGTAGACCAGGCTGGTCTGGAACTCCTCGAAGAGATCTGCCTGCCTCTGCTCCAGAGTGCTGGGATTAAGGTGTGCACCACTACACTGGGCACTGATGTTTCTTTACCATCCCCTCAGCTCCTGGCCTGTTATTGCTACCCATAGAGGTAGTAGGCCAGGAGATGTCATATAGAACCAGCTCCAAACAGCTCACTGTAGTGAAACCTGAACTCAGCTGTGGCTAAGCACCCGCGGCACTCACACTGGGCCTGCCCTGCTTGTGGCCACAACCCAGAGTGCGGGCTTAAAACCTGTGGACACCTGGCAGTTGGAAGTAGCTGTGGGTTCCAAATCCTCAACCTAATTCTTAATACCTAGGGAGTGGCCCAGTGACTATGTGGACACTGGTAGCCATGGCCCAGCTTTTTAGTAAGGAAGACAAAGCTGCGTGCTAAGTAAGCCCCAAGACCCAGGCAGGCCTGGGCTGGAGTCTCAGTGCTCCACAGACCAGTCACCCTTCTGGGCTTGTGCATGGTGCACCTTGGGCATTTTTAGGAAGAGTCACCTCAGGCTTTGGGCTGTGTCCATGTGGCTCTCCTGTAGAGAGTCAGGTTCATGTGCATTTTTGTGTGCTGGGGAGAACTGGAGCTCTTAACCAAATGGTCCCATGTGTTTGTCTGCCTGAGTTTCCACTCGTTCTCTCTAAAGCTGGTGGGAAAAAAAAAATCCAGACTTGTGTTTTTTTATCCATACAATACTAAGGAATCATGGGGAAGTTGGCACTGGCACACTCAGAGCAAGATGAAGGGAATCTATAGGACTGATAGAATTGGAAGACACAGTGGCACCTGGTGGCTTTGTGCTGAAGACACTTTGCAGATAGACTCTCGGGCTCTCAGGTGGGCAATGCCATCTCTGGTCAGTATGGGAGCTTGCATTTCAGCTTGGCACAAAAAGCTGTGAGTGCCCAACTCAGGCAGATGTTTCTAGCGGCTGCTCAGCACGTGCGTGCAATGTGCTTTTCTTCCTTACTGTGCATGTACTTGAAGTAGGCATGGTTTTTAGGTTCCCATCTTCCTGTGTCATGGTTTCATAATCATGGCTGCTGGGCAGGCAGCAGTTTCAAATGTAGCTTCTAAAAGGCTCTGGACCTCACTGGACTATGAGCTATACGCTGAGGTCCCTCAAAGTGGTAGGCTCTACAGCTAGTTCACCTCAATGTTGAATTTGCAATGCTTCTACTATGGAAAGACTTGTAATTAAATACAGTGCAGTGCGTTCTGAAAGTTCCCCTCTTAGAAGAGTGGGATCTACAGGTCTTTCCTTACGCACAATGTGTCCAAAGCATCTGGGGCCTGTAATCCCTGCACTTGAAAGGCAGAGTCTGGAGTTTGAGCCCAGCCTGAGCTACATAGTAGCAAGGCCTTGTCAAAGATAAATAACGGTTTTAAGGAAGGTGTTGGTCAGAAAACTCTGTGAATGAGTAACTGGGTGGCCTGCTAATGATCCTCAAAGCCAGAACCAAGAGCTTGCCTGTTAGCTGCAGACTTGTGCACTCCACCTGGTGTTGTGTGATTCCATCCACAGCAGTCCCAGGGTGCACCCAGATGGCAAGGGAGAGCTCCACACAGGGCAGGTGTACATAACTTAGCCTCCCAGAACCATTACCACAGGGAAGCAATGGAAGCCGAGGCGTGCCAGTATTTGAGAGCAGTTTTCCTGTAGGGACTGCCCCAGCCACTTGAAGTAAAGTTTCACTTGTCACCCTGACACATGGCCTCTAGTCCCTGAGGTGCTCATCCTATTGAGCTGACACTAATGTATCAACTGTCATGCACCTTGTTCATGCATCACACTGTTCATGTGTCCAGTGACGTCACTGTTACCAACATAGGAGAGAATGCATTCAGGGTTTGGCTTAGTGAGTGAGCGGCTGTGAGTGCCAAGCCCTTGGCTTTAGCTCTGCCATCTGTTTACTATGCTCAGGGCCTGTGTATTTTGTGCACCAGGCTTGTTCCTGGACAGTGTCTTTCTTGAACCCCAAGGAACACCCAGGAGGCTGGAAAGGGGACACTGGGCAACTCACGTGATCCGTCTACTGCTGCTCTTGGGAAGCTGGGCTCGGCGGCACAGGACTTCCCAGCCTCAGCTGTGTGGTTACAGTGTCTGGGGCTTGGAGCAGTACTTGTTCTGCTCCGCCTATTGCTCTCCCCAAGTATGATGAGGAAGCTGCGTGAGAGCAAGATAGTTCTACTCTAGGGACTCGAACCTCTGACTCTGGTTTAGGTGTATGTCCCAGGTATTGATCATGTATGTTCCTTGTATTTGCTTGGTCACCTTTCCTCATTTACATATGGTTAGCTGAGGGAGAAAACAGAAAGCGCCCTTGGTAGCCTGTCCTCTTGGATCTGAGCATTCATAGGCTGAGCCTCTTTCCATGTCTGGGCAGCACGGGCCCCACGTCAGGCTCCTCTTGTCTTATACCGTGCTTGGAACGTAGACACCAACCTCTGCACCTGACACTGAGAAAAAGATATTCAGGCCTGTAGCTAAGGCCTGGGAATTGGCCACAGTCAGCAAGAACAGCAGCGTCCTCATTTTTTGGGTGATTCTGCATTATGGCATGTTGTCTAAAAGGGCAAGAAAAGAGATACCTCAGTTTTATCTTTTTCTCTCTCTGTCTCTTATCTGTCTCTTCTGTGTCTGTTCTGTATTGTGTGTGTGTGTGTGTGTGTGTTGTGTGTGTGTGCTTGCACACTCATGCACTCCAGATAGAACCCAAGGTCTGATAAGGAAATGTTTCACCTGGAAGGTCTTCGCATACCCTCCCTAAAGACGATCTGGGATTCCTTCCTTGGGCACTGGGCATGGCTGAGGTGGCTGGTTCTGCTCTGAGGTCTGGGGTGTTCGATTATTCCTTCTCTTCCCTCTCAGCTAGCTATTCAGTGGGTTGACGTGTGGTATAGGGCTTCTTTTGCACAAGCCCACTTATTGCCGTTGTTTCCTTGTAAGTAAGTTGATTTCCTGTGCTGCTTCCTTAGAGGCCTCTTTCTGAAAGGACTGAACTGGGAGATTGGAGGGGAGACCACACGGCACAGGAGGTCTCCTTTCTTTCCTATGCACTCCCAGCTGAGAGCTGTGCATGGAAAGCCGTGTGAGCAGTGGGGTGAGGAAGGTGCCCGGGTGAGCTGGCAGAGCATCCCTTTCTCCGTCCCTCTGCCTGCAGAGGCGCCTGAGTGACAGTACACTGAAGCTCCTCATACTTCTGTGTGTACCCTGCACACACTTGCCTGCTTGCAGAAGAAACTGGTGATGCCCATATGGCTATGAGCTGTGGGTATCTTCTGAGCTGCCTAGAAAGGCAGTAGCAGGTGAATATGGGCCCTTCTGCTCAGTGGTGAAGGCAGAGACATGGGAAGCCTTGTGCTGGGGCCCTGGTAGCTCCAGGGGCCTCCTGGGCTCGAGGATATGGAGCCTTGCTCTCAAACTGCCATGTACTAAGTGGGTGGTGGCCGGCTTTGAAGGAACATTAACTGAGCCAATCAAACACCGTAGATTCACCAGGACCCACCTAGGGAGCCTCTAGCATCAGCTTTTTCTCTCTTTGCTTCTCTAGTTTGGTGTGTTCTAGACCTTCTCTTGGTTGCGACCATGTGGAGCAGTTCTGGCCACACATTCTGTAGAGCATGCCTCAAATTGGGTCTGCACAATGCCTGCTGCTGGTTAGACTTGAGGTGATAGGTTTGGAGAAGATTCCCCCCACCATGGTGTTTTCTTGTCATAACTTACCTGAGACTCACACTGTCCTGTGTCATCTGGTTAGAGCGTGTCTGCTGGGCATGTATCCCTGCTGGTCTCCTAGTTTATACTCAAGGGGGAGAGGGACCCCATCCTAGATTAAGGAGAGCTATCTGCAGCTACTACGTGGGAGCTCCTCTGGGAGGGGGATGTGTGCCTTCAGTGTCTGCACTGAGGGAGTGTGTTGCTGAGGCCTCCTTCCCGTCTGGTTTATTCCTGCCTGTGCTCCTGAGCAGCTGCTGTCCTTTGACTATCTCAGCTCTGCTCACTGGTAAGTGTGTTTGCCTCATCTTTCTCATGCGCCTTCAGTTGCTAGGATATCTCCTCATTTTCTAGCTTACAGGTCTGGGTCTCCTCTGGTCTCCTGCCCAGCTCTGGGGTCAGCTGAGATGGGAAACCCCAGGCTGGCTGTTAAGTCCCTGCTGCAACCTTCACAATGGGCAGAGCCGGTTTCTATATAAGCGGGGCATCATGTACATATGGGATCACCTCTGTCTCACTGCTAGATTCTGGTTGGTACA
Source organism: Mastomys natalensis (assembly GCA_021653895.1). Taxonomy (NCBI): domain Eukaryota; kingdom Metazoa; phylum Chordata; class Mammalia; order Rodentia; family Muridae; genus Mastomys; species Mastomys natalensis. Next base: position 267,925 of record JAJTUV010000713.1, read on the forward strand.
CAGGCCAGGCCATGCTTAATCTCACCTCTGGCTGCCTGAGGCCATGTGCTCCCCTAGTGGACTCTGCTCCCTGTGTATACTCACCCAGACTCCTGGGGATAGAGCTTGCCAGAGCACCACCTTGGCATGATTCCTTTGTCCTTGTTCCTGAAGACGTCTAACCAATTCTCTGTCAGGAAGGTAGTACATGTTAGGGAGTTGGCTCTATTTAGTATAGTCTGTACTCACATTGGCTTGCCCCAACATCCTGGTTGGTTTTTTGTTTGTTTTTCTGTTTTGTTTTGTTTTGCATTTGTGTGCTATGGTAGTTTGAATAGGCTTGGCCCATGGGAAGTGTGGCTTTGTTGGAAAAGGGGTGGCCTTATTGGAGGAAGGGTATCACAGTGTAGGTAGGCTTTGAGGGCTCAAGCTCCACCCAGTGTAGAAGAGGGAGTCTCCTTCTGGATGCCTTCTGATGAAGGTGCAGAACTCTCAGATCGGTCTCCAGCACCGTGTGTTTGCCTCTGCCTTTCCCAGAATAGGATGGCAGGGATGGCTTGCAAGTAGAGCCTTACAGTCTACTGACTGTAGACTCTTTTATTTCTTTATGTTTATGTTTATTTATCTTTGCGTCATGTACCCCAATCACACTCACTTCCCAGTCCCAGGTGTGTCCATAACCCTTGTGGACTTGTGACCTCCTCCCTCCCTAAAAAGGAGGAGGAGGAAAAAGGAAGGAAGGAAGGAGAAGAAGGAAGGAGAAGAAGGAGGAGGAAGAAGGGGAGGAGGAGGAGGAGGAAGAGGAAGAGGAAGAGGAAGAGGAAGAGGAAGAAGAAGAAGAAGAAGAAGAAGATAAGTCCAGTGTGTGTTCCCCATGTATTCCATGTATTCACTGGAACTTGGTCAAACTCCCAGTGTCCAGCCCCGTAAAGAAAATCGAGTCCTTCCCCACCCACACCCCGCCAGGAACCACTGTGGAGAACCATGTTTCAGCATCCTTTTCACGATTTTTAAGAGTTCTCTTCTACTGCTTTCTGTCAATGCTGTTTGTTTTGGGGGTGCGGGAGGAGGGCTGTCACAGAAGCCTCTGTGTCCCTCCTTCTTAACTCTTAACTGAGCAAGCTGCATTTACCGTGCACCCCTGCTGTTGCTGAATCAGAAGCACTGCATTTCTACCCACAAGCACTCTCCCACTGTATGAACGGGGCAGGTATTGCCACCTTGAGAGGCATCTTGACTGTGTCCAGTTTTTAGTAATTACTAACAAAACTACTCTAAACATGTTGTGGAGGTTTTATGTGGACATAAGTCTCCAGTTCACTTGGGTGGATACCCAAGAGCATCATGGTGGACCATACAGGCTCCATCTGTCTCTGTTTTACTGTACAGGACCCTGCCTAACTGCCAGAATAGTGGCTGTTATCTTGCATTCTCTCTGCATACATGATCAACAAGCCTGCAGCTTGGAAGCCTCCAGGGCACTTGTACTGCCAAGTTTTTCCAGATTTGGGCCTTTTGGTTGGTTCATTGCTTAGTAGAGACTGTTTCCTGTATTCCTGGGTGACCTTGAACTTACTGTAAACCTGACGATCACCTTGAACTGCTTGGTCTTCCTGCCTCTGTCTTCTGAGGGCTGAGATTACAAAAGTACACCACCATACCAGAACCTCACCAGTTTTATTGGTTCCTCCATCGAGGGTGGCATTGCTGTGTTTTCCTGTGTTCTTTGTCATAAGTGTTTGTGTGTGACAGATGGTCTCAGTATCTCTAAACGTCTTTTACCCCTTGTTGGGTTTTCTTACTGCTATGTTCTTTAATGAAAATCCTTTATCAGACACATGATGGTTTGCAACATTTCCCTCCAGTCTGTTCATCATATTTCCATTTTCTTTGAAGTTTCTATTGAAAATTTACAGTTGCTTGCTCGCTCTTTCCTTCTCTTTCTTTCTTTCAATTTTCACAAAGTCCAAGAACTGAGCATTTAGTGTTTTATCTAAAACACTTGCTGCTAAACCTGAGTCACATCGACTGCCCCTCCACTCTTCCCTTTTGATTTGTTGAGCTACGTGAGTGCTGGGATGACAAGCATGAGCCGCCAGGCACAGCCTAGGTTTTCTTTGATGTGTGCTTCTAATTGTTTGGTTTTTTTCTGTAGCACATTCAGTCTGTGGACCTTTTGGATTAATTTTTATGTTAAGGACACCTTGAAGAAGTAGAAGTGTCCTGTAAAAGGGAAGATCCTATAAATGGACTCTGAGCTTGGGCTGTTACAATCTCATGAATAGCACAGGCTGCTGGCCCTGGGGAGCAGTGCTGTTGATGGAGCCACGCACGTCACTAGGTCATCCCGTGATGGCTAATACCAAGTGCTCACACATACCCAGACACAAGCTTACATAAGCAATGCCAGTTTGCTTGCTTAGACATCATGTGAGAGCAGACATAGTCCATGTATAGACATACAGCATGCTGTCTCCAGGCTGAGTTCCAGAATTCTGAGCAAGGATTCTGAGCAAGTGTATGCTGCTGCCTGTAGCTTTGTGAGTTACTTTCCTGTTGCTGTGATGAGACACCATGACCAAGGCAGATTACAGAAGGAAGAGTTTATTTTAGGTTACAGTTGCAGAGGGATTGGAGTCCATTGTGGTAGGAAGGCATGGTGGCACAGGGCAGGCATGATGACACAGGACAGGCATGGTGGCACAGGACAGGCATGGTGGCACAGGACAGGCATGGTGGCACAGGACAGGCATGGTGACACAGGACAGGCATGGCGGCACAGGACAGGCATGATGACACAGGACAGGCATGGCGGCACAGGACAGGCATGGCGGCACAGGACAGGCATGGCATGGTGGCACAGGACAGGCATGGCAGCAGGAGCAAGAGTCAGAGTGAACTGGGAATGGCATGAGGCATTTAATCTTATAGCCCGTCCCCAGTGATATGCTTTCCCCAACAAGGCTGCACCACCTAAACCTTCCTAAATAGCTCCAATGACTGGGAAGGAACCAAGGGCTCAGATACCAGAGACTATAGGGACATTTCTCATTCAAACCTCGCAGGTGCCAAATCATGTGTGCTGCCTCAGTGAAAACCATGTCTGGCCCATGAGAGCCTTGCCTGCTTGGATCCTCTTGTGATCACAGGGTCCTTGTCTGTTTGTGTCCTGTCCTGGTTAGTGTTTATTGTCAACTTGACTTAACCTAGAGTCACCTGGAAAGAAGGAATCTTGGGTGAAGAATTGCCCCTTTACACTGACCTGTAGGCGTGTCTGTGGGACATCAACGACAATGATTGATAGTTGATGTAGGGGAGCCCAGCCCACTGTGGGCAGCACCATTCCCAAGGCAAGTGGCCCTGGGCTGAGTGTGAGCCAGAGAGCAAGCTGGTAAGCAGCATTGCTTCACTGTTTCTGCTTGAGCTCCTGCTCTGCCTTCCCTCAATGATGGACTGTGACCTGGAAGTGTAAGTTGAGATAAGCCATTTCCACCCTTACTTTGCTTTTTAAGTTACCTTAAGTCGTGGTGTTCATCACAGCAACAGAAAGCAAACTAGAACATGTTATCTCATGTCCATGGCGCCATCTCCTCCTCGTGTGCCCTTATGACCATAGGGCCATTACCTCTTCATACCCCACTAGCCCCAGAGCCTCTTCTCCTGTACCCGTGGAGGCCTGTTCTTGCCTGTGTCCTCTTGGGTCCATGGAAGTTGATCTTATTCGTGTCCATGGGGGCCCATTCATGTCCACTCGTCTCACCTATCCTCATGTCACCCAACTACTAACATCTCCCTTCCCCACAGGAACCCAGTTCCTACTTGAATCCCCGAACCCATGGAGAGGTGGCCTGTCCCTACTCACAACTCCTGTGTTTGTATGTCTTCCAGTTGTGGCCTTCTTGGTGGCATTCAATCAGAACAAGGCCCTCATCGGAGACCGGGGCCTGCTGCCCTGCAGACTATACTTGAAGAATGTCCAGCAATACTTCCAGGGCAGCACTGGCTGGACTGCCTGGACCTATTCTCCAACCATTATGTGGCTGTTGGACTGGTCAGACATGAACTTCAACCTGGACCTCCTTGCTCTTCTTGGGCTGGGCCTCTCATCCTTTGTCCTGGTGACCGGCTGTGCCAACATGATACTCATGGCTGCTCTCTGGGCCCTCTACATGTCTCTGGTCAACGTAGGGCAGATCTGGTAAGTAGAGCCTGTCCCCTAGCCCTTTGGACATATACCTACCTCCTGGCCACTGATGTGCCACAGTGAGCGTGTTCAGGGGTGCATCACGAAGCGTGTAGGCCTTGACAGAGGATGCTGTCACCATTCAGCCAAACTCTGGCCTTTCTCTTTGGGGATGAAATGTGTGATTGTACTTAGAGATCTATGTCCCCTTGAGAATATGCTGCCAGCCTGCTTGAGCCATGAGTTTTGAGAAGATGGAGACAGAGATCATTGGGCAGCTGGTGGGAACACTGAGGTCAGAAAGACTTGACTTTGAAACATCACCCTTCTACCCTTACCAGAAAGAGTCTTTACAGTCTGTGTCAGAGGTCGCATTAGACCCTGGCTCAAAGCTTGCCCTGCTAGGGCCCTGTAGGACTACAGGAGGTGTTAGAGTTTATAGGATTACTAAGGCCAGAGAGTTTATGGACCACAGGAAGACATGTTGGAGAAATCTGTGGCTGTGGCAATCAATATCAGTGTGTACACATGGGAAGTGGGTGAGGGGGTTGGGATCTGTATTGATTGTGTTTCTCCTTGCTGTGACAAAATTCCTCACAAAAGCAACTAAAATAGTGTGTGCATGTGTGCGTACATACATGAACATGCACTGGGTTTACAAACACATACATCCATATCCAGCTTTTACTCAGGTCCTAGGGATTCAAACTTGGGTCCTTGTGCTTGCAGAGCAGGTGTTGTCACCCACTGAGCGATCTCTCCAGCCCTACCCATGAGCCCTTCCCCATTCTCTGTTCAGAGATGCTCCTCATTGGAGAACTTCTCACATAGTGTATCTCTGGGGTTAGCTCTGAGTAGGAGCGAGTAAGTGTGCTGTTCTCTTAAATATCTCCTCTATGGACATGTAGTACCATGCTCAAAAGGATGCACTCACTGCCTCCAGCATCTGTGGTTAAAAAAAAAAAAAGCCTCAAGCATTATTGTTTTATCTGAGAACAGCGTGTTTCTCTGCCAGGCAGGGGATCAGTTAACATAGTTTCAGAAGCAGTGGGCCGTCAGCCTGCTCAGTGAGTCCAGACCCCACAGCAAATCTCAGGCTCTTCAACCTTTCATTAGCACACATTGCATTCAGTTTTTCTTCTTTACTGAGATGTAGTTTATACACTGTGAAATCTAACTATTGAATGGATATGAGTCAAGCTGTGTATGGTGGTATATGCCTTTAAGCCCACCACTCAGGACAGGCAGGAAACCTGCAAGTTCAAAACAAACCTGGGCTACACAGTGAGTTTCAGGACGGCCTAGGCTACAGAGCAAGACTCTGTCTCAAAATGGAATAAGACAAACCAAAAGTAAACTTTACAAGTCAGTGGCTTTATGTATTCAGGGGTCACAAAACCTTGCCATAAAGTTTAAAGCATTCTCATCACAAGAGAACCCTGTATCTTAGCTCATCAACCCAACAGCCCCTGGTGACCAATAATTGTTTTCGGCCTACTTCCAGCTTTACATGTAGACCCATGGTGCTTATATGCCCCAGGCTTCTATTGTGAACAGAATCCCTTAGTATGTGGTTTTGTGTCTGACTTCACCCCCAGCATGGTGTTCTAGGGCCCTTCATGAGTAGCATGTGTCGGTGTGTCTTTCTCTCACAATATAATAGGTGTGGATGTTTGGTATAGATGGCACTGGGAGTGGGGCCACTGAGGGTGCAGCTCAGTGGCAGAGCGCTTGCCTGGTGACTTAGTTATTGTCCTATTGCTATGAAGAGACACCGTGACCAAGGCAAGCATTTCACTGAGGCCTTGCAGTTTCAGAGGTTTAACCCACTGTCATCACGCATGCAGGCAGGCGATGGAGCAGTGCTTGAGTGCTCTATCCTGATTGGTAGGAGAGAAAGCCTGACTGGCAGGGTTTTGAAACCCAAAGCTCACCCCAGTAACCCCATTGACAGACTTCCTCCAACAAGCCACACCCCTGTTTTTTGTTTTTTGGTTGTTTTGTTTTGTTAGTCAAGACAGGGTTTCTCTGTGTAGACCTGGCTGTTCTGGAACTCATGGCCTTGAACTCAGAGATTCACCTGCCTCTACCTCCCAAGTGCTAGGATTAAGTCATGCACCACCATGCCCAGTTTAATACCTCCTAATTCTTATTTCCATATTTCCAACATTGCCACCCTGGTGATGAAGCATTCAAATACATGAGACTTCGGGGGGGTCATTCTCATTCAAACCAGCATAACCAGCACCGTCCAGCATGATGGATCCAAGCATCAGAGTCCCAGGCATCTTCCCATTGTGACTTCAAAGTAAAGGACACTGTGGCAGCAGCAGCTCCTACTGCATTCCTCTGATATAGCCTCCCTTCCAGTGATCAAGATACCCAGGCATCCCGAACTTCAGATCCTGGGGGATAATGTTTGCAGTGGCAGCCAATTAGAATCCTGCATCTGCTCACTCCACAGTGTCTTTTGCTGGCCCATAGGCCCTGTTCTCCCCAGCTTTGCCTACTCAGTGCCTAGCAGCACTGGAGGTGCCTGTGATCCTCCTGTGCCCCACACTGCCCCAAGCTCACAAGTGGGTTTTGTTCAGTGGGTAAGCATGGTTTAACGTATAAAACCAAGCCGACATCTTAATTTTCTTCCTTTTTTGTGTGTGTTTCAGGTATTCTTTTGGTAAGTGACAATCATGCAGAAAAAACCTCTGTGAGGGCTTGCCTTTTGTGTTGGGGTATGTATCTCCGTGCATTTCGGATATGGGAACTTACCTCATGTTTAAATACTGCTGGCTTTCGGGGTGTGGGTGTGGTTTTATAGTTTGTTAGCAGGCTGGCAAGTCCTGATGTGGGCTGCGGTAGAAGTGAATGGCTAGAGTGGGTTGTGACTGGGGGCTCCCAGGTGAGGCACTGGGGTACCTTTAGCAACTGCACTGCATAATAACAGAGACGCTAAGCTGGAGAGATGGTTCAGATGTTGAGTGCACTTAGCGCTTTTGTAGAGGAGCCCGGTTTGGTTCTAAGCAACCACACAGAGGCTAACAAACCACGTGTGCCTCCAGTTCCAAGGGGACCCTGTGTCTTCTTCTAACCTCTTTGGGGACTGCATGTGTGTGATACATAGATATACATACAAGCAAAGCACGCATGCACATAAAATAAAAACAAGTAAATCTTGAAAAGAAGATGGTTGGTGTGATAGCACACACCTTTAATTCCAGCACTCAGGAGGCCGAGGCAGGCAGAACTCTGTGAGTTCAAGGCCAGCCTGGTCTCCATAGTGAATTCCAGGTCTGCCCAGGCTACATAGTGAGACCCTGTCCCAAATAATAAAATAAGTAATGGTAGCTGCTGAGGGCAGGGTCCGTGTGGCTGGTCAGGACACAGTAGTCCTGTGTGTGTTGCAGGATGTGCATATCTACTTCTTGTTTCTTGTATCAAAGTCCCCCAGAGAACCCTGTCTTCTCTGTGCTTCAGAGCACTTCAGGGAATAATGGTAGCTATTTATCACTGAGGTGATGACTAGAGAGGCAGCAGCCCCTTCCGGTGTGTGTCTTAGAGTCCTGTTGCCCACGGAGCTGCATGGAGGTGTGTTCATAGGACAGAGCAGGCAGTGCAGAGTACTGTCCAGGGCACTGTGATGATCAGAGAAGCATCTGGATGCTCCCAGCCCACACCAGTTAACAATCACTGGAGTGTGGCCTAAGGCGGGCCCCCAAGTGACCAGGAAGCTGAGTACCTGGGTACTTACGAGTTGGCCCAACTCTAGAGTCCTGCAATAAAAGACAAGGATATTTGTAAGAGGAGAGTGAGGGGCTGGGGGAGGGTGTCTTTACTGCCCTGCAATTCTATCGCCCAAGGACTCCACAGGAGGCACCTTGACCCCACTGCAGCTTCCCCATGCTGTGTGTGTATCTGGGCCACACCCTGCCTATCCTATATGGCTTTAGCTGTGAGGTCTGAGTCTCAAGTCACTGTCTAGCCTGTGTTCTTAGCCTCACCTACTGAGTGTGCTCTGCAGTGCTGGAGAAGATCCATTGGCAAATGTGAGGCCCTTGGTCTGCTGCTACAGTAAATGTTTCCCCTCATTTTTACTTCCCACTGTAAATGTTCCCCCTCATTTTTAGTTCCCACTATAAATATTACCCCTTATTTTTTAGTTCCCCGAGTAGACAGATACCTGCGTATATGCTAATCTGTTCTTTCCCACACAGCTGAGAGCAGAGTCACTGTGGCTGGTCAGGACACGATAGTCCAGGATGTTCGTATCTGTTTCTTATTTCTGTATCAAAGTCCCCCAGAGAACCCTGTGTTCTCCAGTGCTTCGGGGAACAAACCTTCTTTTCTTAGTGAACATTGCTTATCTGAAATTGCAACAGGATTACTTTTTTGTCTGGTTATGAATATGGAAACCTTGAGGCCCTGACTCCTGTATCTGGATGGGATCCCTGCTCCTTGGTGCAGAGGATTCCGGGAGTTACTGGTAAAATCAAGTCTGAGGCACTCTGGGTGCTCGCTGCCAGCACTCTCCGGAGCTGTGGCTGTGTCATGGGACAGGCATGATGAGAAGTAACAAGTGTCTCACACATCTTCAGGCGTGTGCTTGGCAGTGGCTGCCCCATCTTGGGATCTGGGCAATAGGGTATCCCAAGGGTTCTGCCACATAGCAGGGGAGGGGGTGAGATACAGGAGAACTTGGGATTCTGATGTACAGCTGAGCTGCGGAGGCTGAGCAGAGGAAGACCTCCAGGAACTTGGAGGAAAACCACTGCCTAGTCACCTTTGATCTGCATCCGTCACTATTGGCACTCAGCAGGCACCGTCTTACCTGGTGGTACAGGGACCTGGAAGCTTATGGTGTCGCTGTATCCCTGCCTTCCATCTTCTCTCTTGCTGTCCCAGAGAGCAAAGACCCATCTGGGTGGGCAGCACAGGGTGGGCAGCAAGTGCACCAGGTGAAGACTTTTCTGGAAGGGCTGGAGTGAGCTGCAGCTGGGAGGTGGTGATCCCAGCACTCAGGAGGCAGAGGCAGGTGGATCTGTTGAGTTCAAGGTCAGCCTGATCTACAGAGCAAGTTCCAGGACAGCCAGGGCTACACAGAGAAACGCTGTCTACACACACACACACAACAAAGAAAGAAAAGAACACTGGCTTCTCTTCTAGAGTACCTGGATTCAATTCCCAGCACCCACTTGGGGGCTCACAACCATAAATAAGTCCAGTTCAAGAGGATCTAGTGCCCTCTTCTGGCCTCTGTGGGCACTGCACACACATGGTACACAGACATATAGGCAAAATACCTAGATGCATAAAGTTATGAAGACTCTTCTGGAGGTTTCTCTTCTCTGGCTCTGTGTTGCTGTCCACAGAGCCAAAGGATCTCCCAGTAAGCACCACCTGTCATCCTGACTGTGTGATCTTAACTGCATCAGTCATCTCTGTTTCACACGGAGGCTTTAGTGAACTAAGAGCTGAAATGTGGAGCTGCTTGCTGGTAGCTCTCTGCTGGGCTTTGTCCCCCGAATGGTGACATGCACTGAACTTCCAGAGCCTCGTGCAGTGTGGCAGCCACTCACCATGTGTACTGTGTCTGTCTGTGTATCTATTTGTTTATTCATTTCAAGATAGAATTCTTACTTATCTACCCCATACTGTTTTCAAACTCCTCATCGTCCTGTTTCAGCCTCCCAGATGTCAGTCACAGACATACACCACAACATCCGGCTTTTAACGTGGATTTATTATATTAGTTAAAACTGAATCAATAGAAACGCCCATCAGTCAATACCGAAGTCCCGCCAGCCATCACTGGAGGGCTTGGAGGCTCTGCGATGCTGAAAGGCATGGCTCTAGAAAGATCTGTGGACAGGGCCTCAGGGAGGGCACCCCCCCCTCATTCAGCTAGCAAAGGGGTTCCTCCAGTCACCTCTGTTCTTGGGCGAGGGTGAGCAGTGATGTGGGGGACTGGCCTCTTCTGTACACATCACTGTTGTCAGTCAAGGATTCTGGATGAGGAGCCCCGACAGGGAGGTGCCTTCCTTCATCTCAGACAATCACAGTTCCCCAACATACTTAAGTTTTTTTTATTAGTAATTTTTTTCTGTCTCTTTCAGAGGCCCCCTTTAGCTGTGGCAGCTTTGGGTTCCTCTCCATCACCTGCCACTATCCCAGTATTGTACTCCCGTCTCTAGACACATGCAGTTTCTGAGAGGACTGGGAGTGTGAGCTGGCACTGTTCTTTGGGTCACAGGGAGCCCGAGGCATTGATGAATCATGAGCTCTGTCATCTTCACTGCATTCGACTTGCCTTGGCAGCATGCAGATCAGAGACTGGGTTGGAAAAGGATTCCTCCTGTGCCCTGGGGATGTAGGAAACTCCTGTCCCGGAGGGACTGTGCTTCCTGATGTCCCTTCACCCAGTCTTCTAGAACTCCAGCAGCCCGCCAGGCTGAGCCGCAGGGCTTCAGGTCTCCTGAAGGACGGGCTGCTCCTGGCAGGCACCATCCTAGCACACTCAGTACATGGTGTGACTGCTGTCCCCAGCCTGATGACTGCTTTCCCCAGCTCAGCCACTGTCCCTAGCATAGCCATCTCCATCCGCAAGGTTTCCTCAGTCTTGTTCCCAGACTGACTCCTTCTAAGCATGGCCTGTGGGGGACAGGGAACAACAGGATGACTGCTCTGGCTCCAAGGGCTGTCGTAGGGAAAAGGGCTTGTGAGCGTCATGCTATAGGGGCTGCCTGCTGACAGGACTGGGGAGGGCCTGGGAGAAAACAGCATGATTGACTCCAGCCAAGTTCACAGCCTCCTCCAGCTAGGCTCTTGGGGGATAGATACTGTAAGGTCCTCAAGGTCAGGACCAGATAGGCAGTCAGGAAATGTGGCACATTCCGGAAGCCTCTGGAGTCTTCTAGACCACAAAATCCTTTGATTGTGGTGAACGGGGTGTAGGCCTTGCCTCCCAAGCGATGCTCAGACAGTGTGGGCCACAGTCCCCATTCTCTCTGCCTGGGCCCCTTGGCATGGTGGGTTTTTCTGGAGAAGTCACACCGTCTCTGGTTACTTTAGGGTCGGGAGACCAGGGTGCTGTGTGGGTGTAAGATTGTGAGAAGCCCTGTGCCTCAGGGGATCCCACAGGTTTGGGGTAACTAGAGGCCTTTGATGTCTCCTAGGTCCCCCACCACCACTCAGGGCAGCATAAATCTAATAGTCTAAGGATATCCCAGGTGTGAAGGTTCCTGGGACTCAGAAAAGGATTCTAGAAGACCCTGCACCGTCGTGTTTCAGCACAACAGTGTCGGGATAAGAATTGGACACTTTAGCGTTTGAATGAGCCTGGGTTTCTTCATTTCAGTAAGAGGCTGTGCTAATAAGTGATTAGTTTGTCCTCGGCCTCATCAGCCAAGGACAGAAGTTCTGCTGTGTCAGCTTCCCGGGCACAGTATCCAACGCAGGGACGTACAGAGGCATTTGGGCATCTGCCTTAGATCGTGCACACGGGGGAGAGGCCAGGGGTCTGCAGGAAGCCGGTTGGAGTCTCAGCAGCCATGGCTCTCATCCAGCCACAAGGGCCAGGCCTCACTGGAGCACACGCATGGCAAGAACAGTGCCCACAGAGTATCTTGTGAATTCTGTTCTTTGTCGCCATATCTCTTCCATAGTTTTTCCAAGTGGACGAAGCTCTTAATGATTTGGGGAGCTTTGTTCCTGCCAAGAGGAGAGCTCAGTCTCCTGTCAGGCCGAACCTGTCAGGCCCTGGGCCACATGGGATGTTTATATGGCTGGGACACTCGCGGTTCCCTTCATAGCAGCACCTCCTGCCAGCCGTTGTGAATTAAATGCTCCCTGTGACCCTTCACCCTTACCGCTCTTAAATCCATGCTTTAAAAACAGCTTAATGAGGGGTTTACTGGCCCAATTGGAAGTTTTTATTAAGACCCATTAGTGAGGGAGCAGAGGCTGCCTGCAGGAAGTGATTAGCACGGTGGCCCGGCCCAGCAGGTTCCATGAAACTGTTTCCAGACCTGTAGCTGACACTGCAGTGGCCTGCATGCCCTCTGCTGCAGTTCACAGTCCCTCGCCCTCCTCCCAGCCCCACTGCTCAAGGAAAGCAGTTTCCTTAATTAAGTTATCCTCACAGTCAGGGGCAGCCTCAATGGCCAGGCCAGCCTTAAGCTCGGGAGCTGCCATCAGCAAGCCAACCCCAGGTCTCCTTCCTGGGGCCTGTCTCTGTTGACTTAACCTCTTGGTGTGTCTCTAGGGGAGGAATAGCCTCACAGAGCTCATTTCCGGAAAATGTCAGCTCAGGATGACAGCAGGCCCGCTGTCCCAGTACCACGTCCTGTCACGTCTGTCCTTCACGAGAGCCCAGAAAAACCTGGTTCCAGCATGTGAGGGCTACTGTGTGGCATGTTGGCCATAGACTGCCTCAGTCAACCATTTGGTAGGGGCCTAGGGTCAGCGTTAGCCCAAATGGAGACATGAGATTATATTCTCATCTCCCCTCACCCCATGTATCACCTCCCTCCCCTTCCCTTCAATGTCCCCCTTCCTCTGATTTAAATCAGTGAAAAAAAAAATCACTAATTGAAACTGAAAGAGAGTGTTTCCATGTACGATGGTCCACGCCTTTAACCTAGCAGGCTGGAGACTGAGGCAAAGGGGTGCTGTTCCAGTTTGCAGAGTGAGACCCTGTCTCTCTCTAATTGCCTCGAGTTCAGAAGCCCTGGCTTTGAGTCATGCCTGCAAGCCACACTCTGTAGGTGGAGCCGAGTTCAACCTTGAGGCCAGCCTGGGCTACTGGGCTTTCCTTCTTCCTTGTTGCTCACTCGGAGGCTTGCCTGGCTTCCACTTCCACTCCTAAAACATGGTTCCCTTTAATGAACAGACTTCAGAGACGTGGGAAAAGAACTGTTTCACTCGAGTCCTGAGGCTGCTGGGTGGGTTTTACCTGGAATTCTTCCGGCTTGCCACTTAGTTTTATTTTTGCCAGATTGTTTGGAAATGGGGTATGTGTCTGGGGTAGAAAGTTGTCTCCATCCCAAGTCACTCTCAAGGAGAGCTGAGCCCAGAGGACTTGGTCTCAGTCTCCTATAGTGAGGATTCTTTGATTTCAAGTTTGTTCCTTCTGAAGCTGCCCGTGCTTGTGAGTGGCCTCACCCGCAAGCTGTCTGTCCATCCTTCTCTCTGCCACACCGCCGGTCTCTCACTCACTTGCCGGCATCACGGCATCTTTGCTTGTTTCTCTTCTCACGGGCAGAACAGTCAGAAACTTCTCTCTGTGGTCCTGTAAGAGCTGGTTTTATTTATCAGATTTTTAGGAGTTTAAATACAAATTTGTTGTATGATTCTGGGAACCTGGGGATTTGTGGGTTGCCATGCACCAGCTCTGATAGCTGTCATCAGGGAGGGAGACGGTTTATTGTCTAGTGTCTGGAGCTGACAGCTTAATTAATGCACTGTCTGTCTCCTCTCTGATAGTAACAGCGCACACACAGATGACCACTGCCCTCTAGCTGTGTCCCTGTTCCACCCCGATGACAGTCACTGTCATCCTGTAACCTTCAGCACCGATGCCACTTTGGACAGGTGCCATCTAAAGAGTTGGACAATGTCGTGTGTGTAGGGCGTTATAAATTATCTTCTGCTTATCATCTCTAGATTCCTTATACTCTGGCTAGACCGTGACCTAAAAATGATTCTTTTAATTGTTAAAAACAAAAAGTTAACGCATGCACACGGACCGCGCAGCGTATTCTAAACAAAACTGCCATGCTTTGTTTTACCTCTGCTCACCCCAGACCCTGCTCTCCAGATAAATCCCCTTATCCCGGCTAGCACTTATTCTGCTATTTGCATCCTGAGTTTCTCATTTAAAAAATTATTATTTGTATGTGTGTGCCTGTGGTCTGTGTGTGTGAGCATGCATGTACTGCAGTACACATGTAGAGGTCAGAGGACAACTTTGTGGAGTTCTTCCTTCCTTCTTCCTTCCTTCCTTCCTTCCTTCCTCCTTCCTTCCTTCCTTCCTTCCTTTGTTTCTGCCTTTATATGGTATCTTGGTTTCATTTCTGTTACTGTGATCAGATATACTGACCAAAGCTACACAGTAGAGGAAATGGTTTATTCCAAGTGGTGATCCATCATTTCAGGGAAGTCAAGGCAGGAGCTCAAGCAACTATCACATTATAGCCACAATTAAGAACAGAAAGAGAATAAATGTATCTGTGCTGTTGACGGCTTTCATCTAGCCTTCTCTGCCTCCACCCCCAGAAGTTAGATTTACTTGTTTCTTCACTCTTGGAGAAAGTTCAGGGGCCCCAGCCTAGGGAATGGTGCCACCAACAACGGACTGGTTTTCCTTCATCAATGAAGCATCAAGATAATCCCCACAGATATGAACACGGGCTGACTCAGTCTAGGCAATTCCTTGATCGAGACTCTTTCCACAGGTAATTCTAGGCTGTGGCAAGTTGATATTTAAAACCACCCATCAAACACCTTTACCTACTGATCCATCTTGCTAGTGCCTGAATCCATATTTCTAAGTGTATGTGCATGGATCGTTCTTGGTGTGTCCCTTTTAGACATTGCTTGTGTACTGCCTGTCATGAGTAACAAGGACCCCTCACATGCCCTTCATGCCATTTCCAACATCTTACCAGAACTATGTCACAGACATCATTTTTATACTTGACTGTAACCAAGGACCAAGAAGTGATTCAGGTATAATTGTTACTGATTTACAATGCACACCATCTGTGCATTATTGTGTCTATGCAAATATTGTTGCCTGCTGGGCCAGATAGAGAGCTGCAACTATTTTGTCTGTTCACTTTTGGCTTGTCCCTGCATTGAGAATTGGTCCTCCTTAGGTGGTTAAGTTTTTCATCTCTGATCTTATCACACCAATTTATTCTAAACTTTTCGATGGAACTGCTAAACCCTCTTGATATTTTTATTTTACAGATTGTTTTACATTATCTATCCTTCTTTCTCCCCATACTGTGGAGGTTTCTCTCTACAGCCTCTCTGGTGTCACTGTACTAGATACATTGTAGACATTTGGATTCGGAGATGTTGGGCAGGTTAGCTGTCTTTGCCAGATTCTCTTCCACTAGTGGGTTTGCCCCTCCCTGCGTCCTGGAGGTCCTTGAAAGCCTCAGGAATTGGTGTCATGCCGAAAACAAACCTCAGCATCAACAAGCACTTTTTCCACTACCAAGACCTTCTTCCTCTCCAGACCTAGTGCAGTATTCTTTTGATGAACCGTCTGTCAGCTTTCCCTCCGCATGCCCACATTCACAGGAGACACCTGAAAGCAGCTGGTCAGTATGGCCCTCATCTCTGCTTACCCAGCTTGCAACTATTTGTCTGAGGCAAAGCAGGCCATCCTGTATGCTTGTTGCCCATTAAGTCTCCCCCTGTGCACATGTGATGTCCTGCTTGCATCAGGCAGCTGAGAGGCTAGAGGAGTGCTTTGGTCTCTTCAGACACCATCAAGGTTGCCAGCTGGCCTGGCACCTCCAGCACCTGGTGTGTGTCCCCTGTGCTTCCTGGCTCCCAGGCTCCTTGGTAGCTGTGGATGAACAGTGCCAGCAAGCCTGACTTTTGCCAGTGTAAGGAACAGGAAGAGACTCTGCTGGCTGGCCCAGCTAGTGTCCACATGCCAGTGTCTGCTGCAAATGCTTTGATGTTCTTGAAACAGAAACTCTTAAAGAGGAAGCCGTGCTCCGTGCTGTCACAATGGCAGCTCTTGTGTGTGCATTTGTGGGAGGAGATGGTCACTGATGTGGTTTGGCTCCTGCTAGTGGTTCTTAAGTGTGAGTAACAGGCCTATCTGAGCAGTTCCTAGCCTCTGGTCCGGCATACAATGCTTCTTCCCTGGGTGTGTTACAGTGTCTTAGGCATATATCTCCATGGTGGGCAAACCGTAGCTAGTTTTCTGTTTGGCCCTTGCCATGATAGACATCTCTAGGGCATTCATAGGCTGACTGTGAGGAGTCAGAGGTGATGTGAGCTTTATACTTATTGCTGTTGCATGTTCCCGGTGTGTGTGTGATGTGTGTGTGTAGTGCAGGTGCACACGTGCCTTGGTGTGCATGTGGAGGTTTGAGGACAGTTCTCTAGAGTCAGGTCACTCTTCCACATGGGTTCTGGGGATTGGATTTAGATTGTCAGCCTTGCACAGCAAGTGCCGTCACCTCTGATCCATCTTGCCAGCCTGAGAGGTAAATGTCTATGTGCTATCTATGAACACTATATGGTTTCTATATTGGCTGCCCACTCCTCCCCTCTGTGCCAAGGACTGCCAAGGAAATATTCCCCACCCCACAACCTGGCTTTATTCTTCCACTTATACCTGAGATGTGAACCCTACCTGTGAGTCTCTGTGTCTCTGTGCCTGCCTGTCTTCCTACCACTGTCTGCCCCTTGAGGCCGGGCATTGCCTCACCATGCCTATGGCAAGAGCCCTGGCCTTGTGCAAAAGAAGGGGGCACCTGCTCGTGTCTTCACCTAGAAAGAAGTGTGCCCTTTCCCCGAGTCACTGCAGCCTAGGAGTCCACTTGGCAGGGTCGGCGTGGCTCATTGAGGCACCGGATCAACTGTTGTCTCCAATTTTTCAACAAAATGTTTCCAAGCCAGAACTATTGAGCAGTGGAAGAGTAGATCTGGGGCTCCCAAGAGGTGTACAAAAAAAAAAAAGTGTGTGCCACTATCAGGTTCGCTGGCCTCAGGGACAGGCCACAGCCTGGGTATGATATGGCTCTGTCTCAGCTCTGTCAGCCAATTAAGTGGAGACCCCCCCAGTACGTGGTTCAACCCACTTATGGCCAAATGCAAGATGACAATCAGAAGCCACCGTGAGGGGCAGCTGCTCTCTGGTGGTGTGAATCTGCTCACTGACTGTGACAAGTGACCATGGGTGACTATGAGCTAAAGTGGACCAGGTGCCATAGGCAACCACAGGGACTTAGGCATGCTGTGAGACAACAGGTGACTACAGCAGGAGCACCCATAGGGCCACAGGGGTCACCATGCCCACACCTCTACACTACATAAGAACCCCGAGATTGAGCCGCTCACATGCTGAGATCTCATCCGTGTCTTTGCCACAGGGACATCTGAGGGCCAGCCTGGTGGACACTTAAACTGGCTAGGGTGGTAACTACAGGGCCAAACAGGCAGATCCAGAACTCCCTTCTATAGGGGAAGGCAGCAGTAAGTCCCGTGTGTAGGCGAGGTCTCCCTTTCCTGTGCTCACTCTTCTAGGAGCTGCTATCTCTCTGGTCACTTTGAACAGTGCACACTCACCGTCAGAGATTTCCAGTCTCTTCTAGGCTCTAACAACAATGCAGCTGTTGGATGTCCCGTGTCCAGTCACTTACCACCTTATTTATCGAGTAGCACCCACTCTGGGAAGTGCAGTTCTGCAGGTTACATGACAGGACCTCTCTGGCAGCCAAGGGCCAGCAGGCTTCAATGTTGAGGCCTGCCCTCCGCCCAGGTTGCTCCCAAGACTAGAGGTGCAAGCTCCTGGCTTCCTTGTGCCTCATAGTGGTCAGATATGTCCCAGCTAAGCAGCCAGCAAAGCCAATACCAGCCCCATGACACTAGCTTTGTGCTTGGAAAAACAGTGCCCGCAACACCTTAGAAGACGAACTTGGAATAGTGCCGTGCTTACAGAGGAGCTGCAGAGAGAGGAGAGAGCCTCCCCTCGGTGCTACCGGCATCGGTGAGTGGCAGGGAGAAACCAGCCTCAAGTCCAGACAGCCAACTACAGACCACTACTGGAGTTCCCATGATGTCAGTCTCCCATGTCCTTCACCCTTAGTCTTTGTCCCCCGGACTCCTGTTAACTTTTCATGTTGGCGACTGTGTAGTCCATTCCTGGGAGCATGTTCTGTAGAATGTGCCTCAGATTGAGTCCATGCTTCCCCGTGGATAAACTGGGTGTTGGGCTTAAGGAGGATCCCCACTGCAGGGAGGGCTTCCTGGACACACTTACTTGATGTTACCTTGTTAATGTATATCTGCCTAGTGTCCCTGTGTCCAGTTACAGCTTCCCAAAGGAGGCAGATCCCTGGGTCAATCCCTTAGTGCTGGGGGACCCCCATACCACTTGGAGGGGTGCCACGTGGTTTATATGAGTTGAAGCCACACACATTGTATCGAGTTAAGGGTGGTTCCTCCAGGTCACACTGACTTGGGGTCTCACCTGCCGAGGTTGCTGCTGAGACATCCTGAGGCGAGTCTGGCTCCCCTTTCCCCTTCAGACTGTCATTCTGTGGAGCCCCTCTGCAAGGAAGAACCCCCCTCATCCAGTGTTTATGTAGCACAGGGGAGGTTTACTTTATTCTCTTGGATGATCACCCAACATCCCTGTCCTCTTTCCTGTGCCTCGCGTCTGTGATCTTCCCTCTGGTCCCTGTGCCCTAAATGGCCCATCCATGAGGGTCTCCCATAGTGCTCCCATCTAATGCTGCTGGGCGCTCCAGGCACACATTTGTCCTGCACCAGCCGTGGATTCCTCCTCCTGTGGAATCACCTCCAGAATGTGCTGCTGGATGTGCCTGCTGTCTAGCCTCTTGGTGGACAGAGCTAGGAAATACAAGGTTAACAACCCCACACAAGGGAGAGGAATGAAATACGGGCGCCAGCTGAGGGAATACTCCTGCCGTGTGCCCCTTGCTGTGTCCTCAGGGCAGCCATGGTGAGAGGGGACAGGCTGTGTCATCGGGCAAGGACTGGGAGGAAGCTGACCTGTGCCAGTGGTGGATGACACTCAAATCTGGGGTGAGGCTGTAGGGAACTTGTATGTTCATAGTCAGAACTGTGAACTTGAACCTACAGTCACATCACGTCTGCCAGATGGTTAGTTTTAGCTTCTCTTTGTACATTTGTGCAAAAGCCGAGTAGGAAATGCAACAGAGAAACTGGCTGCACACCAACAGTATCTGATAAACACAAATGGGAGGCAGGTAGTGTGTCACAGTGAGCTGACATACAGGTGAAAGAGCGCGACACAAACGATTGCTCTCTTCTGCCAGGGCATTTTGAAGCACAAACTACAAAAGCTACTAGAGAAACCCAGTGGTCGGGGGCTAGGGTGACAGCTCCATTGGTAGAATGTTTTACCTTTCAAGCATGAGGACCTAATCTGATCCCCAGACCAGCCAGCCAGCCTAATGTACCTGTCAAGCCCCAAGAGACTCTCTCACAAAATAAAAGATGGATGTTGACTGCAGAATGATACCCAAAGCTGATCTCTGGCCTCCACAGTCACATGTGCACATGGGCACACACAGATACTCAAACACACAGAAAACCAAAACCGAACAAAGAGGTTTGCTGGAGCGCTTTAGGCCAACAAACTCAAAGGGACTAATTCAGCATCCATTCTGAATCTGTCTCTCACTCTGGCTTCAGGGATCGTTAACTGGTGGCCTGGGGTGCCAGGCATAGCCGGAACAGCTGAGGCTGTGGCCCTCCCTGGAAGAGGGCATGGCCAGTGGTCAGGAACCATGAGTGTATAGTTCCTGCAGCTCGTCTTCTCCCTGATATGGGGTCAGAGATGTGAGGAGCCATCCCTACGCTTACAGGAGGACCAGGAGACTTCACAGGCTCAGCTCCCTGGCCTGAAAAGCTGTATCCCACAGATGAGTAGCCCGAGTTCTTCCTGGCAGGGAAGCCAGCAGACTTAGTACTGCACGAAGAGCCACCTGCTCCAGGACTTGCCCGTCTTGCTGCTGTGTAGCCAAGAGGTTCTGGGCTATTTGCTGTGTTCCTGCTGACAGTATTGGGGATGGGAGTAAGGGCGTGTTTGCAGGAAGTGGGTACAGAGGATGGCAGGGTCTGCTGGACCATCCCCCGTGGTTCTGTCAGCTTGTCCAGGGGTCTCTTGGCCCAATGTGGAATGTGTGAGCATGGTGTAAGCATGTGAGATGAGCAGAAGTGTGTGTATCGGGGTAGTCATCTGTGATGTGGGGTCTGAATTAAGCAGGGGCTAGGTGAGGAACTGATAACCCAGGAGTTCTGGTTTGAGCTTCCAATGCAGGCAGTGGCCTGGTGAGCACAGGACCAGTGGACATGCTCACAATACCACGAGAGGTGCCACATTGCCTAAGGAGTGAAGTCTGACTTATACCAAGTGCCTTTCGGGTCCATCAGTGACCAAAAAGGACACTTCTCTGCCCAACTTAGGTAGGTGGCTGCTCTGCAGAAGAGGTTCCTCTCCCCGTTCCATCTGAAAATCTCTCATCAGAGGGCTCAGCCCACAGTCACTGAGCTCTGATGTCCTGTGCGTGTGTGTGATGGTGCAGAACATGGTGGCAGGAGCATATGCTACAGCAAGGTGGCTCGTCTGAGGGCAGGTGGGAGGCAGAGACGGAGAGGAGACAGCCTTCAGTGGTAGGCTTCCTTCTGCTTTTGCTCTCTTTGGGCCCTGGCCTGTCTTGGATGGTGCTGCTCACACAGTAAGTGGGGGCATGTCTTCCATTGCTGCCCTTCATGACAGTCCTCTCAGGTAATGCCAGGGGTATGCTTTACTGATTCCCTAATCCAATCTCAGTGCTCAGTTAGAACATGGGGGCTGAGGGGTCAGCTTACCTGGGAAGTGGGCTAAGAGCGGGCATACTGCTACCACATTCCCCTCTCAGAGGCCAGTACAGCCCCAAGGGCTCTTGGAGGGCAGGTATCCCTGCTCTCACCTCTCTGCCTGAACTCTGCCATGCCTCTTGTCCGCCCATGAAGGCTGAGAAGGCGGCTGGAGGGGTGGGTGCTGGAACAGAAGTGTGAGATAGGCTTGGCTCCAGGGAGGAAGGAGACCCTAGGACAGGTATAGAGAGTGTGGGTCATGAATGCTGGTCACTTCCTGTCTGGGTCGTTTTCCTGTGAGAATTACATCACCTGATTTAGTTTAAATGTGATTCCGTAGCTGGCCATGGAGGTACACACCTTTTCATTCCCGTGCTCTGGTGGCAGAGGCTGATGGACCACTGAGGGTGGGGCCAGCCTGATCTATACAGCTAGTTTCAAGACAGTCAGGGCCACACAGAGAAACCCTGTCAATATCCCCACCCCATCCCTTCCCACCCGTAAGAAAAAGGGATGCATTCACTAGTTCTCTAAAAGAAAGCATTCCTGGAAATTTCTCCTCATAGCATTAAGAATGAGCCACCTTAGGCTGTCACCCCCTGAGTGAGGCAGCGCCATAAAGCCCCAGCGTATGGCTGCAGTCTACCACCTCTGTCCAGTTGTGGCTCCTGGGAATGAACACACTGAACTGGTCAACTGTCTCATGTGCAGACTGTGTCTTTGGTGAGGCTGTCCTCTTCAGACCTCCTGCCCTAGTGTCACTAAATGCCAGTGTGATTGTAGACCTGCGGGAGGGCTGGGGCTGCTGTAGAGGGCTGGGTGAAGAGAGGAAGTGTCCACCCTGGGTTCCAAGCAGAGCCCACTGGACTGCTCTGGACATGGAAATATGACAGTAATAAGTATTCTCCAACCCACTTTCCAGGAAAGCTAACCCCAACTTAAAAAGGGTGAGAGGCTATCCCACTTCAGCATTGGGCTGACAATGCCATTTGGGGGCATTAATATTACTGAGTCGCAGGAGTCTTGGAAGCCCATAGATGCGCAGGGCTAAGGTTGGGGCAATTGGTGGGCTCCTTCTTGCACACCCGAGACACCCAGGGCAGGGAGCAGATGCAAGTTTGTCCAGCCTTGTTTCTGTATTGAGACCCATACTACATGTACCTGAGCAGATGCTGCCCCTGCGATGGGTAGGAGTTGAGGTCCAACCTATGTACCGTGGGCACCCGCACCCCCCATAGCCATTTAAACCTAAACCCAGTTGAGCTAGATTTTACTTTCTCCCTCAGTCACATGAGCCACATTTTTAGATCTCAGAGGCCCATATGGCCAGTGGCTCCTTTACCAGGTCACACCAACCCAGACATCGCAGACAGTGCCACAGGGCCATGGAGTCTGACACTTCCTTAGGATCCTGGCCTGTGGCTTTGAGGCTGGGCAGTCTGTAGCTCATTTCCACACACAGGAAACAGGAGAAAGACCAAGTAAATGTGTGCCCTTCAGCATGCTATCTATACGTTAAATATTTGGAATATATTAATCTGAAAAAAATCTGGCTAAGTCTAATTTCCGTTGAGAGGAAGCATATTTGTATTTATCCAGAGGCAATAGAGCTGCAGAGGTCACCTCTGTGGACCCCGTTTCCAGCCTAGCTGGCAACACCTGCAGAGATCTAAGCAGTGGGGGACACCTGGTGGCTCGGAAGTCTGGTTGTCCTAGCAACCGAACATTAACAAGCACCTGGGACCTGGGTTGCAGCAAGGGTCACCATAAGGGCACGTGGGTTATGGAGGTCACTTCCTGTTTTCTCTGAGTGCCCAAGGACATCCTTAAATGTGAATTAGCAATCTTCCAAACTTCTCAGTTTGACCTGTGGTTGCTAGTAAGTCCATTTCTTTCTTTTTTACTTTTTAAAAAATAGTTTCTTGCTTTTTAAGACAGGGTCCCACTCTGTGGCCCTTTGACATCGAACTTAGGGCAATCCTCCTGCCTTGACCTGCTGGCATTACTGGCATGAGGAGCCACACCTGGCTTTCTTGATTACGCTCACAGCATGAAGACGGCAACCATGAGTTGAGAAACATTTGCTCACTAGAAAATGCTCTCCCTCTTATGGTCTTCTCTCTCTCTCTCTCTCTCTCTCTCTCTCTCTCTCTCTCTCTCTCTCTCTCTCTCTCTCTCTCTCTCTCCTCTGTACTCACACTCCTGGCTTTCCCCTTTAGTCAGTTAAAATGTGCCTCATTGCTTGTGGGGTGTACAACAGAAAGCTGCAGGGCCGTCCAGGCTGACAGCCCTGTATGTGTGCCTGTGTGCGGATTCCTGTGTGGAGCTGCCGATGCACATCTGGTTCCCTGGGGGAGCGGGGGTGGGGTGGGGTGGGGGGTGGGGGGGGAGGTGGTAGGGTGAAGACCGCACACACAGCGCACCTTTCCTGTGGGGACAACTTTGTAGTAAATCCCTTTCTGCACCCCCAAGGGCAGCTTAAGTGTACTAAGGTGAGTGGAAAGTGTGTTAAGAAGGGACATCTCCATGTGACTCACGCTGTATAGTTGCCTCAAGGTGAGTGTCAGCTGTTACTTGGGGGCTTCTTCACGAGAGTGATAACCCACACATGTGCAGGGCAGCTGCTGCTGGGGCCCCGGCTAACTAGACAGAAGCCATTTTGCACATACCCCAAGCCCGCTGGCTACAAGTCACCCTAGCTCTGCTTTCGAGGTGTGGTTGTTTTCCAGCAGTCCGCACTTTGTTGTCCTGGGTCGACTGGTAACAGTCTCAATCCCAGCAGCGCTCAGCCAAGGCAGAGGCAGCTATGAGTTAGCATTCAGTTTGGAATGCACAGTAAGTTCCAAGTCAGCCGAGGCTACAGAACAAGAAAGACCCCGCCTAAAAACAAAAGTCAAATAACATCCAAACCTTGGGTTGAGTCTCAGCTGCTACAAGACAAACCCAAATTCTCAGAAGTAAATTTTCAGAACCGTCTATGTAGTAAAACCACAAATCCAAACTTAGGTGAACTTGGAAAATGTAACTGTGTGGGTCCTGGTGGCTCACAGAACCCTGCTTCCTCCATGTGACCTTGGCTGCCTGGTGGGGCAGGAAGGCAGGGATGTTTCAGTCCCATTACAATCACAGACGGTGGAAGACACGGACTCTGAGGTCAGAGACACACAGACGGAGGGCTTGCTGCTCTTTGGGGATTGAGGGAAGCTTCCTCATGATGTCACTGCTTGGGCTAGTGCGTCCCCAGCTTTGCTAAGCACTGCTGGGCACCGTGTGGCCTGTGGAGTTTCTGTTACCCGCAAGCCTTCCTTCCCACCCCATGCTAGCAGTAGAGCAAAGTCAAATTTTGCTATGCTAGCTCATAACTTCTCCTAAAATATAACCTATGAAAATTAAGGAAACTTTTAAAAGCTGCGGGCTCCCTCCAGGGCCATCATTAGAAGCCCCTGGGGTGGCAGAGGGCGGGCGGCTCATTGCTGGAGTGACAGCCAGTCAGGAGGGAGTGCTTTGCCCCCTTCTCCCTGTTTTTAACGAAGGAGCTAATGGATTTCCTATTCCTCACGTGGATGGTGCTGTCACTTTTGAAGGATCCATCTGAGCTATATTTAATTACTCTTTCTGACTATCTGAAGTCGTTCTGACTAGCTCATGCAGCCTGGCTGCTGTCTTTTTTCTAGAGTGGCCATCTCAGGGAAGTAGCCTCAGCTGCTTCAGAGCTCACATCTTATTTATGGAGTTAGCTTGGCCTTTGACACAAGTACGTCTTGCTCTGGGTGATATTTCACCATGCCTCACATTGTATGATGCCTGCTGCCCCTGTCTAGCCCCTAGCCTGGTACCAGGTCACCCCTGAGCCTTTAATCCTCACATGGCTAAGTGCATCTGTGTCCTGGCTGACCCTGACAGGAGTGACAGCTGACCCCACACCATGGCATGACTCCTGCCCTGTTCATAATGATCTGGAGCAAGAACAGCCTTTTAGGGTGAACCTTCCCACCTGATGAGATAGCATCCCACCAGTAGGGCCTTCCAAAAGTTTCTGCCTGCTCCCATCCCCTAAATCTCCCATCCCTTCCCAGACTATTGGGCCCTCGGCTAACTTGACTCTACTCTGCCCTTGATTGGTCCCTAGCCTTGCATCCAGCCAGACAATGCCTACCTCTCACCTACCATACATGTGCATCAAGTTGGTGTTCCCGAGAGCCCACCTCCCCTTATCCCTCAAGCTGTCATTCTTCCTGGCCGCTTTTAGCATCAGACTCTCTAGTTTGGCCTCTAAGCCTCTATTAGGGCTGAGGACACCTCATTCCTGAACCATTCAGCCAGATAGTTTCCCTGTCCAGGGCAGCTGTCCTGTATAAAACTTCCTGGCCTCTTCTTGCTGGCTCCTTAATTCCTTCATTCCAACATTTGTTCAGCCGAGGCAGACCAAGCCTCTGGGTGAATGCCTCGTGTCTTTCTTCTTTCTTTGATGCTGTTGAGCAGAGGAACCAGCACCATTCACTGGTTCTATTTGAGAATAAGCCGTGTGTGTAGCCAGGCAAGGGGTAGGACCCAAGAGGGTTTCTGCTTCTGCTTCTCCACCAACTTGCAGTCTCTGGGGTCTAGAATTTTCTGTCTTATTGCCTCTGCCTTACATCTGTTTTCTCCTGGGTGTGTCCAGTCTCTGTACACACCTGGGCATCCTGGACAGTGTAAGGGCGATGTCCAGGCAGAGCTCCCGGGGTCTGGTGACCTTCGGTTGAGAAATAAAGGCTCTCTGCTTCCATTTCCTCATGCCATTAGTGTCTGTACTTAGAAATTTAGTTCAGGGGCGCCACATCTTCCCTGTGAGTCCACAGCGTGTGTATTCTCCCACATCCAGGCTGGAAGAAGGTAGGATGGCTGCATAGCTGGCCTGGAGCGTGGGAAGTCACAGTGATCACTGTGGATAGCAGGTGGGAACGCCAGACTGGCACACTCAGTCTTTCCTCGGACACAGCACGGAGATGTGGCCAAATCTCCTGGCCTGGGCCTGGCTCTGCCCCTGGGTGGTGTCATGGCTTCTTTCCCCACTGTTCAGCCTCTAGGCCATTTCCATATGCAACTTGGAAGGTTCATGTTGAAATATCTATAGCGCTCTCTCTCTCTCTCTCTCTCTCTCTCTCTCTCTCTCCTCTCTCTCTCTTTCTGGTTGTGGTTGCTGCTGTTACAAGGTTTCTCTGTATAACTGCCCTGGTTGTCCTGGAACTCACTCTGTAGACCAGGCTGGTCTCGAACTCATAGAGATCCTTCTGCCTCTGTCTCCCGAGAACTGGGATTAAAGGTGTGCGCCACCATGTAGGGTCTCTCCCATGCTTGCTTCCCCTACCCCATCATTTGTTCTCCCTCTCTTGCACCAGTCCCTTACTCTTGTCCAAACGAGCCTAAACTCACTCCAAAGCTGAGGATGATTTGAATTCCTAATCCCCCTGCCTCCACCTCCAGAGTGCGGCGATTACAAGTATGTACCATGATGCTCAGTCTGCGGGTAGGGTCCTCCCTGTGAGCGCTCTCTAGCAGTCTCTCCTAAACACAAGGCGTTCACTCCTCCCTGGAAATAGTTTCACACATACACCCTGGCCCATCTGATCTCATCTGTGGTATCCAGTGAGCATGCCTGCTGAGCCACCCAAGCCTTATGCCCACACCCCCAAGAAACAGCTCTGAACGGAGAGCTTCTCTAAGCTGTGTTGAGAGGTTGCATGGCCCCATTCATTTCACATGTACAACTCCCAGGTACAACTGGTTCAGAATTCAGCTGTGTGACTGGAATTGCAAGGGGCAGACTATGGAAGAGAAGGTTCTAGAGCCAGCTGTCTGTCACCACATGAAGCCAGTCCCCACAGTGCTGTCACTCAGGAACCCTTGTGGGCCTCTTCTGACAGCCTCCTGTCATGTCACTGATGAGACTGTGTCCCTATTGCCTGAAGCATGAACTAGGCAAGGACAGCACTGTCCCCAGAGACCTGGACAGTAGGCAAGACTTTTGTAGCTGCCGCAATAGAGAAGACTTAGCTCACAGGCCCAGGCCGGGGGATGGAGGGGGGCGCTGTCAGAATGCAATTGCACAGGGTTGTGTTTGTTCAGTTATAGCCGTCTGTCTCCTGTAGAAGGCGCCGTCCCGACTCTGTCTACTGCATAAGAATTTGATACCCTGGGCAAGAATGGTTAACCAGCCACCCACCCTCACTGGGTCACTTGGCCCCTGGCAATGTGCTGGTTATTTTTTTTTCCTGGGGACTCATCTCCTGCCATGCTGAAGAGGAGAACAATGGCCTTCCTTGTGCACACACGCAGCTGCTAAGACACACAGATCCAGGCAAAGAAGACAAGCAGGTGGGAGTGCAGTAGCCCTTCCCTCCTGGGTGTCTGTCACAGGCTGCTGCCACCAGGGCAGCCCTGGCTTCTGTCAGAAAGATCCCAGTGAGGCACAGCCGTTCCATGAACTGGGGCAAGGCAAAGACTTAAGTTGGAAACAGCAGGCCTTGGCTCAGCGATGTTTATCCAAATAGGACAGGAACATCCCACACCCTCTGAAGGCCATGGAGTGTGGGGGGGACCCTCACACACACCCTCCTTTCTGTTATAGACAGCTTGTCTTTTGTCACCCTGTCCTGCCCTGTCACGCACCCCACCCCCAGCGCTGTCACCCTGCCTCTTGGCACTGGCATGCATCTCTGGGTTCTGCCATTGTGTATCAATCACTTTGAACGGTGTCACTCACTGCAGTACGTGTTAAAATTCCATTCCTATGTCTGCAGAGCGAGGTGGCAATTAGGCAGGCTCTAAGCTCTGGGGAATGTGTCCCCTAAAAGCTCTGAGACTGTATGTGGCATCTGTCACAGTGCCAGCTCTACCCTGCCCCAGGGCTAGCAAAGGGGTTCCAGCAAGGGGTGGGCAGCTTGGTGGGTATGGTGCAAACTGGTGTTCTGCTTGCTCGACATGCAGTGGAGTGGACTCAGTGGCTCCAGATTTGCTCTCTGGCTTCTGAGGTCTTTTATTCGCCCAGTAGAGGAGGGGATTGGAGCATGTAATCTCTAAGGTTTTTCCTCAGAATGGTCACTGCTAGTGGCTCTAGCAGTGTTTACTGGACACTTCCCTGCATGGATACTGCCAGCTATATGATCCACAGATAGAACCAGCCATGAAATTCCAAGGGGTATCAAGCATAGCCGTGTGAAACACATCCCAAATGAATGCAAATTATCCCAAGGGAGGAAAAAAAAAACCAGAGGGATTGTTGTGCAAGGGGACCACCGATGTGAAAAGGAGGACTTTTGGAGTGGGGGAGGTTTGCTTAGCAAATTGTTTACTGCCAGCAGGACAGGATTCAGTCATGCAATGTACAGA
The DNA here is from genome assembly GCA_021653895.1 of Mastomys natalensis. Classification (NCBI taxonomy): domain Eukaryota; kingdom Metazoa; phylum Chordata; class Mammalia; order Rodentia; family Muridae; genus Mastomys; species Mastomys natalensis. The sequence continues at coordinate 296,045 of JAJTUV010000713.1, forward strand.
GGGAGACAAGCTCCTTCTCTGGGCACAGACAGCAGCAGAAGCAGCCAGGCCAAGGGTTCCCAGAACCCTTAGTGTATATTCTATCCCAGATTTTAAAAATGGCAGTGATGCCATTAAATGAGTTCCTTGCTCCTTTTTCTGGCTTTGTCGCTCTCCCTCAGCCTTTTGGTGGCAATTCATAAATGCTAAGCCTTGGAGTAATGCCAAGAGCAGGAAAGCTTAGCACAAGAGGCCCAGCTCCACCTGACAAGTGTGACTCTCCAGCTCAGCAAATTCCAGCCGCTGTGGGCACAGCTCGGCTTCAGCACTGGTCACGACTACTTGGCCATCCACTGCAGCTCCCAGAGCAGGCAGTGCCTGTCAGAACCAGCCCATGGCTTGTCACTTCGCTAGCAGCACCCTGCTCGTCAAATGGATGGATGGCTTCCAAGGGGACAGCCATTGAAATGGACCAGTGAAGACTCTAGCACAGATAGAGAGGGGACAGCCGACTCGCCAGGAGGACTAGCAGGAGACCTGAAACCAAGCAGAGACTGTGACTTATGGGGCAGTCCTTTGAGGGTGAGGTGTGAAGAGTAATGGGGGGCTGTGGGGATACAGCAACTGGATCCTGATCATCAGGAATGAATGAATTTTCTATTTTAGAGCTACTGATATCTACAGGACTATTGTGAAAATAAATCTGGCTGCCGCATCTCATTGTTGCAGGATGTCTCTGTAAAACTGCCCTGGCTGTCCTGGAACTCACTCTGTAGACCAAGCTGGTCTCGAACTCATAGAGATCCTTCTGCTTCTGCCTCCCGAGAACTGGGATTAAAGGTGTGCGCCACCATGTCGGGCTTGCTTCTCTCTCTTATTCTTGCCTCCCCAACCCCGTCGTTTATTCTCCCTCTCTTCATGCAAAGAACACCAGATCCCTCAGACTCATTCAGGACCTTCACCACATTGCATGCTTCCTCAGTTTCCCCTAAGTTTTTCTTTGCTGATTTTTGCTGACCCAGGTAACATTTAGTCACCACATTTCAGCCGTTCCAGCCTGACGATGCTTTTTGTCTCCCCTTGGCTTTGAAGCCTTGGTAGTTTGGTGTGCTGCTCAGAGTCTGTGGAGACCCCTCCGTGGGTCCCAGTTCTTATCTTCCCCATGGTTAGCTGGTATGAGTTTGGGAGGGGTAGCACCTCCCTCACCTGCTTTGACACACACTGCAAACCTTGCTGAGTTGAATTTGAGCACTTGAGGAGGCCGCCATAAATGGCCCCACCCCTTACCCTCTGCCTGCTGAGGATAGTGACCAATGCACAGAGCCGATTCACTGTGAGGGGTTGTTCTGGGAAATCTGCTCCTGGTCCTGTGTCTCTGTTAAGTCAATTGTTGGTTCTGTCAGCATGGACTCATGTGTACCTATTTTATATTCTATTATGACTTCATGCTAATTAGCTATTGAATAAGCTTTTAATTCCAAACTAACTTGTATAGAAAAAAGCAACACATGTATCTCCCTGTACCCCTGTCCTCCTCTAGAATGTCCTTCTGCTGTCCCTCCTAACTGTCCCTTACTCTGTGAGGTACACGTATGCATAGTTACAGCAGTCACTGTGAATAGCTAATTGTCAGCACAAAAGGATAGCACAACCCTGCCTGGAGTCCTGGGACCTTGTGGGGAGAGAGCATCCCTGCCTCCTTGCTAGCATCCCTGGCCCTTTGGAATCACCACTCCTCAGATGGTGAGGATGGTACCAGCAGTGGGGCTTCCTCTGCCACAGGCCTCTTCCCTCTTTCAGTCTTTGGTGTCACAGGGCTCACCTGTGTGCTGTTCTCATGGCATTTCCTGTGCTGACCCCCCCCCACACACACACATACACACAAGAATAGCAGATGTCCACACACAAACACATAGCTGTCTACCCTCTTGAGGGCTCACAAATCACTGACTTGGGTTTACTGATCCCTGACTGCCAGCCTTGCCTGACTCATTCGACCTGGGCCTGAGTGGGATCCGCCCTCCCACAGTTTGTCATGTGTTGTGACTGTGCCTGTACTGGCAGTCATTCCTTGGGCAGGACATTCAAAGCAGTGTGGGCTCAGATCACACTGTGTCCCACACAAGACGGCAAGTGTCATCTGAACTGGGAAGTACAGGTCCCTCCTATACACAAAAGAAGGGAGGGCTCCTAGAGCTGCAGCATTCCCTGGTCCCGGGCTCTAGATCACCAGACTCAGAGCCCTGCATCTTGTTTCCTATGAAGACATGAAATGGTGACATTTCGTGTCTCAGTCTCATTGTAAGGACTTCTTGGTCAGGCTGAACGTAGGATGATTCCTTTGTAAATGTATGACCCCATTGACTTTCTTCTTTGTGTCTCCTCTTGTGCCCCTCTCCCCAACTCCCCAACCCCTGCAGGATGGGAGTCACAGCTGCTGGAAACAGGATTCCTGGGAATCTTTCTGTGCCCTCTCTGGACGCTGTCCCGCCTCCCCAAGCACACCCCCACATCCCAAATTGTCCTGTGGGGCTTCCGCTGGCTGATCTTCAGAATCATGCTTGGAGCGGTAGGTGGAAACTTCATGTAAATGTATTTGGGAATAATGTCCTCAGGACACACCTGGTAACTCAGATGGGCTGCTGGGCAGGTCAGGGCTGGGCTGGGCCAGGCCAGGCTGGCTGATCTGGATCTGGGATACCTCCTTGATGACCTGTACCTGCTCTCCTGATGTTGGTCTGGCCCCGCCCACTGCATCCTCCACCTCAGAGTGGCCCGCCGTGAACAGCCCGCTCATCAGTTGTACCGGCCATGTTCACAGTTATTTTCTGTGGGAAGCGGCCACAGCTTTGCGTTCTTTTCTGGAGGAGATTTAGGGAAGAGCTAGTTCTCACCCACAATGTCTTGGATGTCGCCAAGGTCGTTTCAAATTGATGAATGAAGGTCATGTGCCATGGAGATGTGTCGGTTAACTGTGTGAGCCTCAGTTCTCACACTGGGGCAGCTGCCAGCCGCCTCCTTCTGTATCTGTCTTTTCTTCAGGTCCCCAGCCTGCTGGCTTCTAGGAGTGTCTCTCACATAAGCCAGATGTGTGCACACTTTCTGTAGTCCAGTGTGAATATCACTTAACAGCCCGTGTGGTCGATGGCCCTTCTCCAGGGCTTCCCTACCCAAGTCTGCACCCCACCCCCACCCCCACCCCCACCCTGCTCCGCCCCCAGTACCCACTGTGTCCCTGCTGCTCTTGCTCCCACCGATGCGCTGCACGGCTGATATTTTCAGACACATTATTTGGAACTTTGACATGAGAGTGAGGTGTCTTGCCTTTGACTTTGGTGGCTTATACAGGGAATTTGGCTGTGTTCACTTCCTCGTTCTTTATTTCTTCCTCTTTGATGAGATCTTTATTCTTCCAGGATTATACCACACTAGATTTTCCATTTTGCAGCCTTCTTGGACATAATCTCTCTACATGGGTCTCTTTGCTTACTTTTACATTTTCTGAGGGGACGAACCCAAACATGCAAAGAAGTTGAGGCACATCACAAAGTGAATCATGAGAACAAGGTGCTCACATGAGGGCAAGATTCTTCAAACCAGCGCCCCCTTCAGTCTAGAACATTCTGCATCTCTCACAGACTGCCCATCTCTTGACTTTGAGGCTCCTCAGGTGACCTTGCGATTCTCTGGGCAGGGCCTAACAGCACGAGGCACTTCCTGTGCTCACAGGGGCAGCTGGGATCTGATCTGGGAAGTCCCTCCATTGAGACTCTCTTAAGTGACTTGAAGCTATGTCAAGTTCATAGTTAAAGCTAACTAGGACACTGCCTTCACTGTGGATGAAGGCAGCCTATTCTCAGATGAGGTACACTTCCAGAGTATGAGTATCTTCACCGTCTTCTGCTGAGTTCACCGCATAGGGCGTAGGCCTCGGTGGAGGGAACACCATAGGAGGGTCCCGGTTGCCTCCATGGGCATGTACAGACATGTAGCCATGACAGGCTAAGCCCCTTCCTCCCGCTTCTCTGCAGCGTGGGCCTTGGGCCAGGTGCTTTTGACACAGAGATTCCTATCTTCTGAAGATGCTCCGATGGTGCACTCGTGGTGGTGTGAACAGAGAACCTTACAAGTTGTTTCCGGGACTAAAATGACCCAGTAGCTTCGTGGTTTTATGTGTGAACACTGGAAGTCACCTGGTTTCCAGGTGCTCTTCACATGCTTGTTGTGTGAAGCAGATGACCCAGGACATGATCCTCTGTGATTGTAACTATGCTCTTCCTCTGCTGCTGTGGCCAGGGTTCCTGGGAAGGCCTCGGCTATGAGCTACTACATCTACCCATTCCCCCCAACTGTCTCCAGTGGCTCTGAGCTCCCCCATGCTGTATCATATGAAGGGCCACAGCAGCCCAACAGGAGGGTGAGCAGGTGTGTGAGACCCCAAGAGAGCTGTGTGGAGCCGTGTCACCAGCAGTGCCATGGATGGAATCCAGTGCTTGCTAGGCCACAGGGATGACCCTGGACTGGATTCTACACCTAGAATGCTGCTGTATGCTGCTGTCTCTGAGGCCAATGTGCATTTGGAAAGGGCACTGAAGTTCTTTTCCGTCTTCAGAGACAGTGCACTTATTCCTAGCAGCCTGAAGGCGCTAGAGCCTACTCCCCTCTCCTGACTGGTATTAATGAGCCTGAAACCTTTCAAAAGTTTCAAAAGGCTCTTTGTAGGAGGTAACTGTGTTCCAGGAGGCAGTAGGAAGACAAGCTGTGTGGAGCCCAGATCTTCAGGGAAGCCTATCTCTGGAGAAGCCTAGCTCTGCAGAAAAGCTGTATGAAGTAGAAAGCCCAGCTCTGTGGAAAGGCTCAGCTTTGTGGAGAAACCCAGCCCTGTGGGAAAGATGAACTGGATGAGAAGCTAAACTCTGGAGCCCCATTGAGCTGTGTAGAGAAGCTGGCTTGTGTGGAGAAGCGCAGCCCTTAGAGAAGCTGGTTGTCTGGATAAGCTGTAAGACTGTTTCATGCACCACTCTTGTGCTAAGAGTTGAATGCACCCCCATGATGCCTGACAGAGTGAGCAAGTCATTAGCAAATTCTGAAGCCTTTTTATGGCATTTTGATTGACTGCTAGTACCAGCTGGATAAAAATTACCAGGTGCACTAAAAGGTGTAATTACTTGATACAGTCTTAGGTTGGATATTATTAATCTTGCTTCGGTGGGAAGCATAAGGAGAGAGGTGCAGGGTAATAGAATGAGGGTATCCTTGAGTCCATTGTGGGCTGGCTCAGACCTGAGACCACAAGATCAGAGAGAGCCTGGATCAAAATCAGCCCTCAAGACTGCATCGTCTGGTGGCATTTCACATGCCCCAAAATTGGTTGATGCCTTGGAACTGGGTCTCAGTCCACCACCATGATGTGATGGTGCCTAGCAGGAAAGGAAAGGCTGCAGCATCTGCGGCCTGTGGGAGGCTGAGCCAGGCACAAGGACTGTCACATCCTCAGGACCGTATGTCTAACACAGGCCATCATCCTCCCTGTAAGATGCAGCTGCTGTCAGATCCCGTAGGATGGTGTGGACTCATGATTTACAGAGATCCACACTCAGCTTCATGGCCTTGACCTCTGTGAGCGACATACCTGGCCGTGCACAGGGGAAGGCCAAGCAGAGACAAGACCACAGCAAACAGGAGAGGAAGTTGATGAAGGATATGGAGGCCTGCCCTCCACACCTGCTGGAGGGATCTATTCTGGGAAGATCTCTGGGAGGCCTAGCCTCACGCTGCAGAGCCTTGGTGTAATGATGAGGATCAACAACCCCCTGTGGGGGCAGTCTTCAGAATTACCTGCCAGCTTCTGCTCACATGTCCAACTCATGAGACATGGTAGAGACCAACCAACTCGGGTCGTCAGGCTTGGTGACAAGTGCCTTCACCCACTGAGCCATCTCAGCAGTCCTACAAGTCACTGCGATCCATGTGCTGTAGAAGCTGCCAGAAAATGGAGTCTTCAAGTGTAGCATTTATAATAAAATCCAAGCTGGTCTGGTAATACAGGCATATATAGTCCCAACTCTGTGGGAGGCTGAGACAGGAGGATCATAAATGCAGGCCAGCCTGGGCTACAGAGGAAGTATGAAGTGAGCTGGGCCTCAGTATAAAGTCAAAAGTTAGAGGTAGAGCTCTCATCGAATGTGTGGACAGTTCTGGATCAGTGCTCAGTACCACTGTTTCAGTCAGTGCTCCATGGCTGTGTAGAGACACCGTGACCATGGCAACTCTTATAGAAGAAAGCTTTTAATTAGGGGCTTGCTTTCAGTTCCAGATGCTAGTCCGTTATCACCATAGTGGGAAGCCTGATGGTGGTAAGGAGCCAACATGGTGTTGGAGAAGTAGCTGAGAGTTCTCCATATCCTGATCCATAGGCAAGAGAAGTGGGGGGAGAGAGAGAGAGAGCACAAGGGAGAGAGAGGGGGAGGGAGGGACGGACAGAGGGACGGAGAAGAAGGCAGGGAGGGAGAGAGAGAGGGAGAGAGGGAGGGAGGGAGGGATATATAGAGAGAGCACAAGGGAGAGAGAGGGAGGGAGAGAGAGGGAGGCAGGGAGGGAGGGAGAAAGAGAGAGAGAGGCAGGGAGAGAGAGAGAGAAGAGAGAGAGAGAGAGAGAGAGAGCAAGGCCACACCTACTAATACTTTCATATAGTGCTTGGTGACATTTAAATACATGATCTTATAGGGCCATTCTTATTTAAACCACCACAACCACACAAAAAAGTAAAATTATTTAAAAGTAAAAATATAATAACATCTAAAACCAAGAAGTAGAACATTTTTGCAAAAGAACAGCCACACTTAAATTCTTTCTGCTGCAAAAATGTTTCTGGGAAGAGTTAAAGTAGACTTGAGTCCATGGAGAGTTAGACCATGTTTGTGGACCTGAGTTCCAAACGGTTCCAAACGGAGGGACGGAGAAGAAGGCAGGGAGGGAGAGAGAGAGGGAGAGAGGGAGGGAGGGAGGGATATATAGAGAGAGCACAAGGGAGAGAGAGGGAGATCTCCCAGAATCTCAGGCATAAACCCAGAAAGATTTTATCAGAAATTCATAAACTGATTCTTAAATTACTGTGGAGATACCAAAATTCTGTTTGGATTTTGGGTTGTTTTGTTTTGTTTTTGAAACAAGGTCTCACTTATGTAGCCCTGTTTGGCCTGGAACTTGCTGTGTATATTAGGTTGGCCCCAAACTCACAGAGATCCTCCTGCCTCTACCTCCTGAGTGCTGAGATTAAAGATGTGAGTCACTACTCCAGGCCCAACATGCCAAGGCACTGAACAGCCACAGTTGTATTGTATGAAAACTCCAGGGGACAGACTGCTTGATTCCATGACAGTCGAATCTCAGGGACGTCACAGACCCAAGTGTGAGGATCTGTGAGTGAGGTCATGCTCAGTGAGGGAAGCCTGACACGAGGGACACCACAGAGACACATACAGACACATACACAGACACACGCACACATACACACACACAGAGACATACACACAGACACACACACACACACAGGCACAGACACAGGCACACTCCATTCATGAAGAGGCTCCAGAACAGGTGACCCAGCTGGCCTCTTTGGGTAGGCCACAAGGGATCCTTCTTGGGTGATGGAGACATCAGTGACTCAGTGGAGGAGGCACCGTGAGAATGTGTATTCTCACCCCCTCGAGCCAGTAACTGTGGCAACTCAAGAGTTAGTTCTAGACCTAATGAGATCAGCCTATGGCTGAGGAAGGTTGGCTTGGGGGAGAAAGAATCCCCCTCAAACGTATTTATCCATGAATTCTCTCAGAAACATGTCCCTTAGGGCCTGGGGAAATTGAGCTCAGCCAAGCCAGCCACTTACAGTGCCGCCATGGCCTCCTTCCATCACCCCGGTTTCCCACAGCACAGCATGGGAGGAAACTGTGTCCTCTTCTGGTTCTTGGTGCCACTGAAATCAAGGTGGTATTAGGGGTCAGTCTACTGCTAATGGGCCAGTCAGGGTCACCTGCTGCAGGAGAACACATGCATACCTGCTAGAGGGCCACAGCAGTGCCTTGCACTCTGGCTAATCTCTTCTTCACCTCACCCACAAGCCCAGGTCACAGATACTTGTCCCAGGCCCAGTGACTCGCACTGCTGTAGAAGTGCTGGCAGGACTAAGTGTGGAGAGGGCAGCCCTCAGGGCAGGTAGGCTCCTTGTAAGAGGGACTCTGAGGGTCAGGAAAGTTACAGCAGTGCTGTGTGTCCTCTCTGCCACACACCAGGCAGCCTACTCTGAGAGTCCTGGGTTCCCTGGTGCTCACATGCTTCCCAGCCTTGCAAGGTGGGGCTGTGGCCATTGGGGGAGGGGAGCGTCGGTGGCTCTACAGAGTCCCTGCCCTCCTTTTCCTCAACTGCAGGAGTAGCGAAGTCTCACATGGCTCCCTCATTCCAGGAAGGTCTCCCACCTCCATCCCACCAGACTGTGATGTTTGTCTTAGGGCATCAGTTTCAGCCGCATCGAGGCGGAGGCTCTCCCACTTCAGGAAACAGTAGTGCTGTGGGCGTCAAGCCAGCGTTTAAGGCGGTACATTACCTTTAGCGATGCTTTTTTCTTTTTAATTCTTTTGTGCTTCTTGATCATGTTCTGTCAGATAGTGTGTGTGTGTGTGTGTGTGTGTGTGTGTGTATGTACATGCGTGCACAATGACGTTTATATGCTCCTCTGCAACTCCAGCTCCTCCTCTAGGGCCACCATCAGAGCCCCAGCATCAGATAGAGATGGATTTTCCCTGCAAACTCTAGAACAGGCTCTGTCCTTGATTATCCCACCCCGATGAACTGTGCCGAGTGACAGGCTAGCAGTCTCCATTGCTGAGATTCTGGGAATGGAGCCAGCATCCTTGTTGCTGGGAATTCTCAGGCCTGCACATTACCCAAGGGGAGAGAGACCCCTTGCTTTTCATATTGACCCCTAGAATGTGGAAAGGCTGAGCACCTGCCTCTCTGAACCCCTCCCCCCTCCTCCAACCTCACAGCCTCCATTTGGAGGAGCATGTGTGGGTGGCAGTCCCTCCTCCATGTCCTACACAAGCCTCTCTTCCTGGAGAGCCAGCCCTGCTGTGAGCTTCACCTGCAGAGGTGCTGTGGGCCCGTGAGGGTAGAGACGAGACAGAGAACATAACTCTGGTAAATAGCAAGTGAAAGGAGCTTCAGGTCAGGGCAGAGGGGCTGTCCTTACCCCTGGCCTTGCTTCTGGGCTGTGTCTCTGCAGTATGTCCTGAATTGGCACCAGTCTCCACTCAGTTCCTGTGTCTCTGCTGTTCTTAAACAGCTTGTGCTGCCAGCGTGTGTGTGTGTGTGTGTGTGTGTGTGTGTGTGTGTGTGTGTGTTATATATATATATATATAATATTTAATATATTAATTTAAATTAGCATATATTTACTGTATAATAGAACAGGTCTCATCATGACATTTCCGTAAGGCACATAACATGCTAGTTCCAATACTGTTTTCTCTACGTTTGCTTCATATTTTAGAAGTTAAGAATTTACTACTCAGCCAGACCTGACAGCTATTAACCTGTTATCCTGTTAACCTTAGCACTTTGGAGGCAGAAGCTGGTAGATCTCTGAGTTTGAGGCAGCCTGGTCTATACACAGTGAGTATGGTTGTCTCAAAACAACCACAAAGAATTTAGGACCCTAGATTTCCATGGAACAAAATATAAGCTAAACAGTAGGTTCTCTACCCACTGAGGACAGCTGCTGTGCCTGGATGGTAGGTTTTATAGCATTTTTCCTGGAAAGAGGGATAAGAGATCAAGGCTCAGAATCTGCAGTGATGTAAGGATTGGAATTCTGTCTCACACTAAAGTGATCCCAACCCACAGGCTGTAGAAACAGTGGTGAGGCCCACACAGCCCGTTCAGATTCAGCTTCCTGCTTGTTAGTAGACACAGCCTTGACCACTGTCCATGTGTGCATGCATATCTGTGTGTACTCGAGTACGTACGTGCGTGTGTGTGCGTGCGTGTTTGTATGTTTGTGTGTATGTGTGTATTTGTGTGTGTGCATGTATGTGTGTTTGTGTGTGTATGCGTGTGCAACCCCCTCCAGCTCCGTGTTTGTCCCTAGCTCCCCACCCACAGGTCGTGCCCTCTGATGCTCCCCACTCTCACACAAGAAACTGCAGCATCTGAAGTGAAGACAGAAACCTGCAGGGTCAATAGCTTCCAGGTCAGAATTGAGCAGCAGCCAGCATGTGACGGAAGACTTCCTGAGAAAGCATCCCCAGGGTCAGCACGTGTGTCTGAAATGCTGCTATGGGGTCACCTGGGGTGTCACAAAAGCTTTAGGCCTGCAGATTTGACAGCTCAGACGAGACAGACAGATTCATTGACAAACACAGTCACCAAAACCAAGACAAAGCAGGAAACCTGGATAGTTTTGTGTCTGTTAAAGAAATTGAATTAGAAATCGGTAGAAGAAAAACTCTTCCAGAAAGAATCCGTACCCCAGCTGGCTTCACCGGTGAACTCTGTCAGACATTTCAGGAGGAAATAACAGCACTCCTGCACTGATGCCTTAGAAGTCACTGGCGGGGGACGGTCCCCAAGTGCCTCAGACGACCAGCACAGCATTGACCCTGAAGCTCATGAGACATGCAGAGATGAAGGGCAGAGCCCAGAGCCCTCACGAAGACACAGGAACCCTTAAAGGACTCGAATAAAAAAGATACAGGGGATGCCAGGCTGCTTAACTTTTGAAAATCAGCTCGTGTCATCTGCTACAGGAACAAAGTAGAGACAAAGAGCCATTTTATCATCACAGCAGATTTAAAAAATAATGTTTTCAATACACAATTTCAGCTTGCCTGTAATCCAAACACCTAGGAGGCTGAAGCCTAGGATGTATACAGAGACCTTGCCAAAAAAGAAGAAAAAGAAGAAGAAGAGAGGAGGAGGAGGAGGAGGGAGAGAAAGGAGAGAGAGAGAGAGAGAGAGAGAGAAACCTGTGATACATGCCTTTAATCCCAGCACTTGGGAATCCAGTCTCTGAGTTCGAGGCCAGCCTGGTCTACAGAGGGAGTTCCATGAAAGCCAGAGCTACACAGAGAAACCCTGCCTCAAAAACAAACAAACTCATAGACACAGCCTTGACCACTGTCCATGAGTGCATGCATATCTGTGTGTACTCGGTAACGTACGTGCGTGTGTTTGGGGCGTTTGTAATGTTTGTGTGTATGTGTGTAGGCTGTGTCCTATGAGTGTGAGCATGGTGATGCACACCTATAATCCCAGCACTCAGAAGGTAGAGGTATGCGACTCAAGTGTCCAAGAGCATCTTCAATGTGTGTAGTTCAAGACCAACACAGGCTACATGAGACCCTGTCTCCATCTCCCCTCAACCACCTGGGAGGAAGGAAGAAACAAGGGAAGGGAAGGAAGAGAGGGTGAAGAGGAACCTAAAAAGCAACTATTAAAAATGAATGTGAGGTTTTAGAATACCAGGTTAATATCATATTTTTTTTGAGATTTATTTTTATTTTATTTGTGTGGGTGTTTTGCCTGCATGTGTGTGTCTGTGTGGTGTGTATGTGCAGTGTTGGAGGAGGCCAGAAGGGGGCGTCATATCCCAGAACTGGAGTTACAGATGGTTGTTAGCCATCATGTGGTCTCCTGGAAAAGCAGCTAGCGCTCTTAACCACCAAGCCATCTCTCCAGTCCAGTGTTTCACAAACTGTTAACAAGCCATTACACAATAAAAAATTGGGAGTGTTATCTATTGCATCAAAGCCTTATAGTAAATCTGTTTAAGGATATCTAAGATGTGTCCTAAAAGCTATACAATGTAGCTGAAAGGAATTTTGAAGGTTATAAATGGATCATACCATGTTCGTGGATCAGAAAGATTCAATATTGCATCTGGCTTGCCCAACTCTATCTACAGATTCAAGGCAGTTAGGATCAAACTCCCAATGGCCTGTGTTAGAGAAACTAGCTGATTCTGAATTGGGTATGAAAATACAGAGGATCTTTTTTAAAAGAACGGAGTTAGAGGGTTATGCTAATTTTAGACCTCACCATAAAGCTGGAGTGTGGTTGCGATCTAAGGTGGAAAAACTACGTCAGAGGAAGAGCCGAGTCCAGGAGCAGGCTGCATCCTTTGCTCTCCATGGGCAGCCATCCAGAACACTGATGCAGTGCAGGGGAAGAAAACCATCACCTGGACAGTGCTGGACGGGTCCCATAGAGCCAGTAGAGAAGGATATTGAGGGCTATACTTCATCGATTTAAAAGACCCTGAAAACGTGAGTAGGCAAACCGCAGACTGGGACAACATGTGTGGCATGCAGTTTTGACATCCAACACATAGAGCACACATTGTAACCATAGAAACAAGGGTAAAAGAACGTGTTTTCTTTGCAAAGGTGGGTGTATGAGGAAGCCAAGAAAGACCATACCTTTCAGAAAGGATAAAAACAGCATGGCAGTATCTGCCGCTGGGGACCTGTGACAGAAAGTCCTGTTTCAGGGGATATGTGTAACTGCCCTTGGACAGCTGCCCCTAGGAATGTGTCCTCTAGGCTACAGGTGTCCCGTAGTTTTGCCCAGAATGGTCAGATCCTGGAGACCTCCATGTATCAATCTTTTAGGAACCCGTGGATTTATTATGACAGAGCAGAGTTACACACAAGGGAAGGTAGCTGTGTGGTTAGCACCCAAATCAGCAGTCACAGCCAGGCAGAGAGGGAGCTCCTGGAACACGGGTTTCTTCAGGGGACTTCCCTGGTCAGGCAGGACCATTGAGCTGTACTGCGATGGCCTTGTCATGGGTAGGACATAAAACTGACCAGAAAGGAAGCAGAGAAATCATTGTGGGGATGGAAATGCCCACATCCTGTCAGACTTCCAGATTCCTGACGGCAACCTGTGTCAGAAGTCAGACACGTATGGTGTATACATCTGGGCCATGTAAACCATAGCACGCCTTCTGCCAGAGCATATGACAAGCCTGCTCATACACAGGATGCTCCGAGATGCAGGCTTGTGAGTGAGTCTGTAACACTGTGTGTCCAGAGAACAGGAAAGGGGCTAGTGGCGGCCATTGGTGGAGGACTTGGGTAGGACTCAGAGAGCAGCTGTACCTGAATGAAGTAGCCCGGCAGGCATTGCCTGGAGAGTTGACATGACTCTTGCCACTGGCACGTCTAAGAAGCTTCATGCCACATAGGACTTGGGGCCATAGGGAACCTCTCAGAGCCAAGACAACTCAGCAAAGAGCAGAAGTGGCCAAAGAAGACCTAGGCAGTGAGTGAGAGGGGAAGTAATCAAGTGACTCTCAGAACTGAGTGGGAGATACATTCTGGGAGGAAAGAGCCAGCCGATATGTTTGACCATAGAGCAGCTCCCACTGGAGAGGCAAGAGATGGCCCCCAGGGCTGCCTGCAATGTGTCCAAATGTTCTAAACCTTGCCCAGCCTGATCCAAGAGCTTACTCAGCAGCTGCCACAAAAAGCCAACAGATCCCAGGAGTAGACAGCAGTCACTGAGACACCCAAAAGCACCTGGTCAGCTCTGGGAGATAGCCATCCCCTCCACGACAGAGTATATAGCATGGGGCCTGTAGCTGGGGTGAGAGGTACGTGGAATGCCTGCAGGTGATGCTTATGGGCTGAGGTGGAGCCAGATGTGCAGCACACAGAGAAACCCTGAGATGTTTCCTTGTGGGACATTTTTCATAGGGAAGGAGATCTGTTTCTGCTCATGTCCACTTCAGAGCAAGGCCACTCGGCCCGCAGCCCCAGGTTGTTAGGAGGTGGGGTCTCCAAGACTGCTGCAAAGCCAAATCTCCATTAGCCAGGAGGCTAGCTGTGCTTACGTCACAGCCCAGTGACTGTTCTGAACGGGATGAGCCAGGATAATTTTAAAAGCAGTTTCCATGTTAGCGTGCACCGCCCCCCAGGATGCTTCAGGAGATGATGCTCAGGCCACGGAAGTGTGGGCTCGTGGGCGGCTCTGAACAGTTAGCAAGCAGGGTGGAGACATCGGTAGCAGGGAGAAGCGGGTGCTAAGGAACTAAGACAAAAACAGGCTTTGAAGTTGCCGGGCTCTTTTCTCAGAGTTGGAGTGCCGCTGGTAAAATCGCATTAAATATAATGAAATAAATGCTGGAATGCAGAGTGCCTGTGAAGACAACGGAACGGATGTCCCTGCCATTTCCCTCGTCCTGGGCATCCTAACTCAGAAATGAGAGCAATCATTCTAATTGGCTTTATTGCATTAGCGTGGGCAGAGCTAGAGAAAGGGGGCTTTCTTCCTGCCTGCCCATCAGCCCCCAGGACACTCAGAAGGGCTGACCTCTGACTCTGCTCAGAGACATTGCGGGAATCTTTGGACTCCGTGTCTGCTATGTCATGACCTTTGATCCCCAATTGCAGGCCTCTCATAGAACTGTCCCAGGCTGGCCCCTGGCAGCCTCTTCAGGTCCCCATTCAACAGCTGTTTGTCTCACACAGCCTATGACCCTCAGAGGCTTAAAGAAAGCATCACAGCCCAGCACAGCCAAGGGCTTTTCAGAACCCTCTCATCCATTCTCGGTAGCCCATCAAAGGTTATTGTGCATAGGTGCTGAGGTCCTATTCAAGGGGCATAGTGCAAAAGCTCTGCTTATCTCTTTTCTCGAGTACCTTTGTTGCATCCGGCTGTGTCCTTCATGCACACGTGTGCAGACCATGTGGATGCAGGCGGCAGGATACCATTGCATCTCGTTGCTTGACAACAAGGAGACGGTGAATCAGACCTGCCCAGAGCCATTGGGAAAACTACTGAATCTGTGGGGATTATTAGCTAAGGGAGGCCCGGAGCTTCTAGAAGGGAAACTCATGTTTTTACAAAGAGGCAGATTGTTCTAAGTGTTTACACAGCACCTACAAGCTGTAGTAGAAATTGTTGCTGTTTTCACATACATCTCCCAGTTAACCTCTTAGACCAGGAGTCAGTTTGAGGCATGTACTAGTGGTATTTTGGTGAAACCATACTGTAAGACCTTGGGTGTCCAGGGCTTGGTGGACTCTGGCTCCAGCCTGAGCTAGCCAGGCCAGGGCAGTTTAGTCATATGGACAGAAGATGCCTCTGTCATTTTGAACTAGATCTTAGCTGAAGGTTCTCAAAATGTAAAACCCCAGACTCTGCCTAGCTCCATGCTACCCTGAGCTTTGCTAAACCGAAGCTTTTAGCACACCTGTCTCCACCCTCTAGGGACTATGCTGGGCCCATCTGCCATACCCATTCCCACACACGCGCGATCAGGCAACCTGTTAGCACGTGGCTGTTTACTTGGAGGCTGCATTTTCTCGGTTCTTGGGCGAACAGATGGACCTTCCCTAACGCTTGCGGGAGTTCCTTTCCAGCCTGGAAGTGCCGGGTGGTCATCGTGCCCCAGGTCCCTCTGACTGCAAATCATCCCAGGGCACACAGTGTTTGCAAGTAAAAAGCTGTATCCTCAAAGTGCAGAGCCCAGGGCACCTTCATTAGAGCCCCACACCAGCCATACTGTCAGCACCACAAAAGGCTTCCCACACCGAGCCTGTCCTTCAGGGCAATGCCGGTCTCTTGGTAGCAGCACTTCATGTGTTGGCAGGACTGAGCCAGGAGAGGACTGCAGCCCCGGAACTCATTCAATAACACTGTCCGCGAGTGCCACTGGCCCACTCCACAAGGGCTGGGGACTGTGGGCTGTGCCCTCTGCTTGGAAACAAGTGAGCCTTGGGAAACTGTAGAGCCGGTACTTACATCACACGAGAAGGACTTACGATTGGATGGGCAGCAGTCACTCAACACTAATGGATGATGCATACTCCGGCAGCTTGCAGAGCTCCCATCAGAAATTCAGCTCTGGCAAGAGAGGAGCAGCCCCACCTGATACCCAGATCCCCATTCCTACATATGCCAACATAGCTCTAGACCCCATCAAGCCCTTGAGGGGGTACAAAGGGACCTCAGCCCTTTTCAGGCCACAGGCTTCTTACACCAAGCCAGAGGGCTAGGCATTCATGACATGGCTTTTCCAGGATAGTGGTTTCCGTTGCCAATCGGGAGTTTTTAAGAAGCAGAATTGCATTCAGGAGCTGCTGGACAGGACACATTGGAGCCCACTCACTGTGAGCCCACGGTGTCTTCCACCAGCCTGGAGCATTCCAGCATCATGATGCTCTTCCCAGGCTGTAAAGCAAGAGGGTCGTAGGAGACCGAAGGTCACTCGGCTCCCTTTAGGTCTGGCATGCTAAGGCCTGTCTGTGCCATTTTTTTCCCCTAAATTAATTTTGGGCTGTAAAAAGGCTCAAAGAAGGCTTTGTTCCTCTGACACTCTGAAAGAAAGACCCGTGGGAAGTCTGACATCTGCAGCAGGAGCGAGTGGCTGGGAGGAGCTCCAACGCCCTCCGCTCCCGAAGAATGCTTCAGGTTCCTAAGTGTCTCATCTCAGCTCGGAGTTTGAGTGACATTTTAATTATTTTGTTTTTTTTTTTTTTCTTCTTTTCCTGGTGTGAATCTCCAAAGAGTCCCCTCTCTCTCAGGTTCTGAGGGTAAGAGCACTGTGCAGCTCATGGACATCAGGGTTAGTCCCGATGGTGCCGTTCACGTCCCTACTCAGTGGGCGTGTTTTGTCAGCAGCCAGTGGTTCCACTTGACGGACACACAGGGTAGAGCTTTGCAGAGCTGCGAGTGTTCAGGCACTGGACCGGAAGACCTACCCAGCAGAACCGTGTTCAGGTGACCGAGGCTGTACAGGGCGGGAATTCCACTGGACGCCATCCCCGGGACTTATAGTCTGAGTGTTTGTTTCCCAAGAGGTAACTTGGTTGTCTGAGTAACACATCCTTTGAGTCTTTAAATAGAGTACTCCCGGGAGGCAGAGCACAGTTCAGCTCCCTGCAGTGCTCACAAATCCCCTGTGGCGTCAGGATTGCTGGGAGTCCTGTGGGGCCTGTGACACCCTGGAGACTGGAGATGTTGCTTCTGAGAGAGAGTGCTCCCTCTAAAACCAGCCTACCCATTAGGCAGTGTCACATGCGGCCCTGGTGTGAGTATTCACGTGTTCCCATAGGCACTGGCTAAGTTCATGTAGCCCCAACGCCCTTGTGATCCCTTGGCCCTGTGTCCTGGGTGTCAGTGGTTACATTTTAACACTATTTTTATGGGGACTCAGGACAGCATCTGTGTCTGTCCACAGCCCCTTTTAGCTTTCATATCAGGTCTACCGCTTAGCCTGTCTCCTGGGCTCCCTCTGTGAGCGTATCTGGAACTAGACATGTCCTGCTTCCCTCACAAACCCACACTGCCCAGGTTACCTAGCTTGGATGGCCACAGAAGCCATTATTGACCCCACAGCAGCCAGAGGACCGAACAGGCAACTTCTGTGCCACCAGGCCCTGTCGAGATCCTCAGTGCCTCATGTCCTCCATCCTAATGTGAGAAGGTCATTTGTGTTGGTCTCAGCATGTCTGGGGAGGTGCTGTTTCGCCTGATTTCAGTGTGCTGGCTTTTGGTAGAGTGGTGGTCAGGAGGCCCAGATGAACCCATTCTTGTGGCCTCATGGGCTTTCTGAGCAGCCTACTGTGCCATAATCAATACAGCCTGCTGTCTCTAGTGAACCTCACTCTCCACCAATGACCTGGTCTAGGCTCTGTGAGACTTCTGGCTCCCCGTGTTGACCTCCCACTTTCTTCTCTGTTCCAGACACAAGCCCTTAGCAAACCTCCCACCCACACCCCAGCATGGGCAAGCCACTCTCCTGTTCCTTCCGGGGCAGTTCCTGACCTCTCCAGGGATACCAGTCTGTCTCAGTTAGGATTTCAATTTCTGGGGTAAAGCACCATGACCAAAAGCAATTTGGGGAGGAAAGGGTTTATTTCAGCTTACACGTGAAGATCACAGTCCATCACTAAGGGAAGTCAGAGCACAAACTCAAGCAGGACAGGAACCTGGCCGTAGAACTTGGTGCAGAGACTACAGAGGAGTGCTGCTTACTGGCTCACTCTTCAGGACCACCAGCCCAGGGGCAGCACCACCCACAGTGATCTGGACCTTTCCACATCAATCATCAGCAAAGAACATGTACCACAGGCTTGCCCACAGGCCAATCTGGTGAAGGGATTTTCTCAGTTGTGGTTACCTCTTTCAAAATGATGTAGCTTGTGTCAAATTGACATAAAGCCAGCCAGCACACCCTCTCCCCCAGGCTGTGTCTGTCACCCCAATCTATTGCAAGCTCAGATCCTGGTTGCTAGTGAATTGATGTGAGCAGGGGCCTCATAGCTCCTGATCTATCTGTGGAGAGCACCATTGTGAATGCTGAGTGCCCTGACGGAAGGGTCCCCAGAGAAGCCCTTCACTATCTGTCCACCCTGTAAGGCTATCAGTCCATCTATCCATCCATCCATCTATCCAACCATCCATCCATCCATCATAGTTGTCTACAGCTCAGAAGTGGATCCTTGATAGAAACAACCTTGCAGCCCCTTCCAATCTCCCCAGACTGAGAAATACATTTCTGTTGTTTGTCACTTACCTGTGCCACTTCATCATAGTTACTTAAGACCCCCTTTGGTCTTCTCAGCATCTCTGATGGATTTGCCTCTTCTCCCTCCTGCACTGGCATGTGGCTTCTTTTATGCCCACCCAGACCTCATGGGTACAGGTCTCCAAGCTTGTGATAGATTGATAATGGATGGCCAGTGAGCAGATGGATGTTGGGTAGGTGGTTGATGGTGGGTGATTGCGTGAATGGTGGTGTGGTGGGATAGATGTGAGGTGGTGGTGGATTTAGATGTGATGGATGGAGATGGATGTGTGGATGGATGTGAGGTGATGGATGGATGTGATGGATTGTGATGGGTGGATGGATGGATGGTGGGATGGATGGATGGATGGATGGATGGATGGATGGATAAGTGAGTGGGTAGGTGGATGGATGGATGATGTTTGATTGGTGGGTAATGATATGGATAATGGGTGGTTGGATGACAGATAAGTGAATGGATAAGGGATGAATAGTGGATGATGCATTGGTAGAATGAGGATGGGTTTAGGGGAATGGATAGATGGTTGATGGATGGTGGTGGAGAATGAGTGGTACATAAATGTATAATGGGTAGATGGATGGGCTGTGTATAAATGTATGGTGGGCAGATGGATGGAGTCAGAGGAACTTTCCTGGGATGGTTGTAGCTACAGGAACCACCACCTCAGAAAGCTGGGTTATTTCCTCTGAGGCTGTTTCCTTACTTTCTCTCTCCTAGTATGGAAATAATAGACCTTAAGGTTGAATCTCTGCATCTCAAGTTAAGATTCTAGTTCTTTCAGGGATAGTTGCTTCTGATTTACAAGTCAACTACTTGACCATGGCTTCTTGAGAGAAGGTGACAGGCCCAGTGCTACCTGTAAGCAGTATATGGAGATGGCTGAGGCAGAACCATGAAGACCGACTACTGGGTGCTATTCCCACCTCTCAGCCGCTCTGCCTAAGGGCTCATCTGACTCAGTGCCCAGTATCCTCAGTACGAGGTACAATCTGCTCATGGGGCCCTGGAGCCTGAGCCTGGGCTTCGCATCAACACAGCTCTAGACAGAGCAGCCACTGTGTGTGGAAGCACATGTCCATCCTCCACTGAGACTCTTGAACCTTCTGAGGTGCAGCTGACAAGTCCTGGGTCCTTGCTGGTGTCCTGGGTATCCACAGTGTGAGATCTGTACCTTTGGGTTTGGTTCTTTCATCAAACACACAAGTGCATTATCATAACAGTTCTGTGTTATTTGTTACGTGTGCAGTATGTGTACAGGTGCATGACAGGGTTAGGGGGTTCACATATGCATTGATACGGGTGTTTCCTATCACACTACATTTTTTTTTTTTTGGAGACACCATCTCTTATTGATCCTGGACCTCATCAATTAACCTAGCTAGCCAGTGAGCTTCCAGTATCCCCCTGTCTCTGCCACTCAGGGTTAGCATGACCCATTTCACACCCTAATGTTTATACTGTAAGCCTGTTTGTGTGTGTGTAGGTGTATGTGTGTGTACATGCGTGTATGTGTGTGTGTACGTGCGTGTGTGTGTGTGCACACACGTGTAGGTACATATGTGTGTGAGATTGCACAAACATTCATGCATGTAGAGGCCATAGGACAACCATGAGTGTCATCCTAGGAAATGCCACCTACCTCCTTTGAAACAGGATCCCTCATTGGCTTAAAGCTCACCAGGTAGGCTAGAGCAGCTGGCCAGCATGTGTCTGTCTCCAGCTCCAGCACTGGGATTATACGTGTGCACCACCATTGGCCAACTCTTTATGTGGATTCTGAGCGTTGAACTCAAGTCCTCATGCTTGTCTAGCAAGCACTTTATTAAGTGAGCTGTCCGTGCGTGCAGCTTAGTGATTGCCTAAAATGGGCGAGGCCCTGGGTTCCATGCCCGGCATGCCTCCCAAAGGACACAGAAGCACTGATTGTATAGAGGGTGCCACTCCTGCTGTGAGCATAAGGGCTTTCGTCCTCAGAAGGAGCCTAGGCACGGTTATCACAAGCTGTTTGGATTTTTACCTCCTGGAGTATTTCCCACAAGGAATAGGCTCCTCCCTTATTATTCGAAACACAACAACCTGCCTTTGGGGATGGATCACTTCTCATTCCTAGAAGTAAATCCTGTTTGAGGTCCTTGTATCTCAACTGCCAGCCCATGACTGACGCTGTCCTCTCTCTTGCCTCTGCAGGGCCTCATCAAGGTTCGCGGGGACAAGTGCTGGCTGGATCTGACCTGCATGGACTTCCACTATGAGGTGAGCACAGACCTGGCTGTGGCTAAAGCATCAGTCTCACTGGTGTCAGAGGTCTCTCCATTCCTCCTTTCTCTGGGGCAGGATCAGGGGCAGGTCACCAGGTGACTTATAGAGCATCTCCCTACTGCTGGGCCAGTTCCTCTGGTTCCCTGGTTCCCTCTAGGTCAGGGTAGGCCCCTCCTGGGAGCTGCAGCTCTGGCTGTGTCTCTCTTGCAGGGCATGATAAGGCTACTCCACACCTTCTGCTTGTGCTTGCACTCCCAAAGACAGTTGTCTTAGGCACTAGGGCAGTGCAGACCCTTGGCCTAAGTCTCCACTCCTCAAAACAAGCCTGCCCTTGCTAGATGCTCATGAACTTGTACCGGGAATGAGGGCAGGGACAACTTAATCCTGCAAATTAATCCAAGGCATGTGACATTGTGGCATGTCCTTCTGCCCAACACCCCAAGCCAGTGGAGCTACAAGACCTGCGTGTATCTCCCGCTCCCTCCCTCTCCCTGCCCAGCTCACACTGCCCACTGCTGGAGAAGAGGGGTTAGTCACTGCCTCTCTCCACTGAGAGCTGTGGGTAGCAGGCTCAACCTTCGTCACATTGTATGGTGAGTCCTAGGCACTTCCGTCCTCTAGCCACTGAAGACACTAACCCAAGTCAGTCAGCTGGAGGGATGCACTGTCGGCTGTGGTTAGCCAGGGTGTCTAGACTTCACTTTTTAAAGTCTCGAGAGTCCCCATCATCCTCATCTATCCCAGACATCCTGTCTCTACTTGACTAGGGACCCCACAAGTCTCCTCTTTCCTATGGTGGGGTTTCCAACTTGCATTGACAGGAGAGCAGCCATTAGAATGAGTAGCTGACTATTTACACATATAGGCCACAACACAGAGGACAGGGCTCAGAGATCTAGACAGTGAAGCCTGGGCTGCCCCTGTCCCTTAGGCAGCAGCATCTTCCTAAGATGGCCCCACACCCATGCAGCATGGTGGGTGTCAGTGCTATGGACACAGTCCACCTGCAGATTACCACTGGCAAGTCTAGGAACTACCTGGATGCAGAGTCCATGGAACTGACGGATCAATGTCTCCTTGATGCAAAGCCTTGTGAGGCCTGTTGTGCAGGACAGCCACATACTGGAGCCTGTGCTTTTATCCACACATCCTGCACCCCACATTTCACTGTAAGCCCAGGCCCACTCAAGAGCTCTGAAGCATCACAGGATCCCTATCCCCTTCCCCAGGGCCTGGACAAGCACATGTGAGGTAGGGATCACATTCTATCCATGGAAGCCCATGGCCACTACTGCACTCTGACCCAGCAGGGAAGGTCAACTGTGAAGGTTCCTAACCCTATTGGCCAGGTGGGTGAAGGCAGTCTCTTCACCTATGCAGGTGCTATGCTGGTTTTCTGTTCAAGTATGGTCAGTGGACAGGATATGCCACTAGACAGCCTAGAGGTAGTGGAAATTACCGAAATCCAGCTCTTCCTGGTTAAAGATTAGCCTAGGCATGTCACAGTGTACTTGAAGAGAGTGGCTGTCCAGGCCCCAGCATCAAGGAAGGGGGGCAGCTGGCACCCAGGCCAGAGCTGGGCATGACTGGCCTTGGGACAGAGCCAGACTCAACTGACCTGGGCTGGGATGGGAAAGGGTAGTGGGGAGAAGGCTCTCAGCACAGTATGGGTGCTCTCTCCTCAGTGAGCCACCACACAGTGCCTTGTCTCAGAGCTGTGTTTCCTCAGGCTCCACAGCTGGCATACAGCCGAACAGAAGGCCAGCTTTCTGATTAGATGTTATGTCATTTGTGCTGACTGTCTGTGTGGGAATCTGCACCTGTGGTTTTGGTGACACAGGTCATAGGCAGCAGTATAGGCTGGAGAGGGAAACCCTGGTTGGCTTCAGTCCTCCATCTCAGCCCTGCAGGGGCATGGGCAGGCAGAGAGGGCGCAGCTGTGTCTATGAGGCAGGCCAAAGCCAGGGCAGGCCTTGTGGAGTCAATGATATGGGTGGGTTAAACTGTGGCCCCTGAGCTCTGAGAGACCATAGTCCCGACCTAACAGCATCCAGAGACACAGGTGTCCCAGGTGGTCCACACCGTCTGTCCAGCTTGGCTTCCCATAGCCAGTCAGTCAAATGACACAGACCAGACATTTTGTTGAGATTCTATTTTTTGTGAAGTATACATTTCACAATAGGCCAACGATAGATATGTGGTCTCTCTGGCTCCCCAACGTTAGTCCTGAAGGCTGAGTGTCCTGGTCTGAGTTGTGGTGAGTCACTGTATGGGCATGGCTAAAGAACATCCTCTTGGAATTGGTGACCAGGGCCAGTTTCAGCATTGGCCCTGGAGTCTGGTAAGCAGAACGCTCGTGGCAGGCATCTCTGACCAACCTCACCCCGGGAGTAGCATCCTCAGCATGGACTTACTGTGGAAAACAGACTACAGACTATGCCCCACCCGCCCCCGGTGCCACCCTACCAGGTGCTGTGTGCCCAGAGTCTGGACAAAGGCCAAATATAAATCCTCCTTGGCTATTGGCTGTTGGAAGCATAGTATTACAACCAACCATCCATAGCACAGCATATCCCTGAGTGTTCCAGCTGACTGTGTGCTATAGTTCACAACATGAGAGAGGATCAGGCATGACCAGCCCAGGAAACTCCCAGGGGCTGGTTCCTGAGCTTCTGTCACTCATACACCATAGTAAGGTTGGAAGGCCCTGAAGCTGGCGATCTTCATGTTCTTTCCATACCATGGTGTCCTAGCTCCAAGCCCAGCCCACTAGCAGCTACAGCACCCATGAGATTCTCCACATGGTCTTCTGCTCGATATCAGATACTGGTCCCTGGAGGCGGGTGTACATACCATGTGACCTCACAGGTCCTGTATTCTGTGGCCTGGAAGAGACGGGTGGGTTCCTGAGCCCTGCTGCTTACTACAGTGCTCTCCTTGACTGTGACTCACGTGACCACTGACCACCATTTCAAAGGCCGGGTGCTCAGCCCTGTGTTGATGTCATACAGCCACCTGAGCAGCCTCCCCCAGCATGTCCTCTGCTGGAGCACCATCTGCCGAGAAGCTCGGGGCTTTGCCCACAGCGTGACAGTCACAGTCCACTGTGAGCAGCATCCAGAGTGCTGTGAGATGCCATGGCCTGCAGCACTCGCTGACGGAGACAATATAGATCACCCATAGCAACTGTGTGCGGCACTCAGGTGTCTGAAGTGCACGGTGTCGTGGAGCAGCGGGGAGTGCCGTCACGGTTGTGTACTCGCCTCTGACCTGTGACTGGATCCAAACCCTCAGCAGCAGGTGCTTTCACTCCTCACGTTTAGACCTTGCCACTCCTGATGTCGGATTTGTCACTTGTAGGGAGAGCTTCATCCTATAGCTAAATCTTAGCAAGGATGGATGCCTTTGGGTTCACTGAGATGTTAGATGTTCTGTAGCCTGAGAACCCAATCACCACAGAGGACTGTACTGCCTCTCGCGCGCGCCCTCTCTCGTCCCTTACGCCCTCTCTCCCTTTTTCTTTCTCCTTCTTGTCCCCTCTCTTTCTCTCTTCCTCTCCTTTCTTCTCATTCTTCCTCTTCCCCTTTATGTCTCTCCCTCTCTCTGTCTCTGCCTCCCTCCCTCCTTCTCCAATTTTCCCCCTCCCCTTTCCGTGCCTTGCTCAGGGCAACATGAATGAGGTAATAGAAGTTTGCACTGTTGCTTTGCCGAGCTGACCTTTAATCCAGGGAAATAAATCACTTTCAGCTCCTATTATTGGTGAAGCCCTGCAGCCTCAGCATGCACAGAAGAAGCCTTTGTGTGGCATTACTTGTTTTTAATTAGAGTGTCAAGCCCATGATAGGAGCAGCTGATGTCACCTGCACCGTGGTCAGCACAACACTGGTGCCATGATTATGCCCGGGAACTGGCAGGCTCAGCATACATAGCCCATGGGTGTGTGGACGCACAACCCTCGTGTCTGCATACGTGGCATGCATGTATTTGTATACCTGTGTATACGTGCACTAGGGCAGTAGGCCTGGTACAGGTGGTGGACAGCCTGCTACATGGGCCTGAGAACCTGGGCTCTGCGGCTTTCTTCTGCCCCTCCTCTCTCTAACTAGGAATGTGGTCTGTGCCCACAGGCAGCTTTGTTTAGCATCGCTGTAGTCACTCCTCTGTCTCCTCGGTGTAGGAGGTTTCATTTCCTGTGTAGGTTTCCTATCTCTAAAGATGGGAACAATGTCCCCAGGTTGCAGCAAGGATAGCACTAACTCCTGAGGGTGCCAAGCACTTGGGGGTGGGCATGTGTCTCAGATGCTCCCCCGACATGCTGGGAGCTGGGGCAGCCCAGCCCGAAGATGCCATCTGCCAGTCCCTCAGCAGGCATTGGGAGGGATGCACGTGGGAAGGAGGGACCTGAGGGTGCTACCTCTCACACAGAATACGCTTCACTGTCCACACACCTGCCTCCACAGCCCTGGCTTCCAGGCAGCCTACTAGTCGGGAGGAACTGAGAAGCGAGGAGCACTCTATCAGATGAGGCTGGCCTGTGTGATCTCGGAACACAGGTCAGCTGGGCTGTTTCTTCCCACATTGAATCTGTTTCTTCCTAATCTGAACAGTGGTTGGGGGTGGGGTGGGGCAAGTGATCTCTGCCCTGGCCGATACCTCCCTGCAGAGACCTCTGTCATCTTGTCATCTCTCTTGGCCTTTCAGTGCAAGGTGTTCTCAAAGACTCTGGGAAGTCAGTTGCTAATATGATTTTCAGGGTCCTGGCCCCTTAGAGCCTCCTGTACCTGGCAAAGCCTTGTGGGCACATGAAGGCCCAAGTCTTTGATTCCACTGTTTTAAACAAATTATCATCTCCAAGAGTTCAGAAAGCAACATGCTGAGATGCTTATGCCACAGAGCATTTCAGATGCCTGAGTTGTAGGAGTTATAGCCCAGTGGGTAAAGGTGCTTGCCACAAGTCTGACAGTTGGAGTTCAGTCCCCAGAACCCACGTTAGAGAGAACAGATCCCCCCTCAGCTTGTCCTCTGATCTCCATAGGCACTATGGCATTTGCCCACGCACACACAATAAATAAATACATGTAAAATGTTTTGAATGGTGGCATCAAAACCACCGCTTCAGTCATGACAGACGTCGGGAGGGGCTGACCCATGTCAGGTCACACGCATGTTTGAGAGGATACATTTAATTCTGTTGCTGGAGATTTGGTGTATGGAAGTGGGGGTGGTTCATGGCGTCTCTCTGTCTCATTCTTTCACCTCAGGACAATGGGTAGCAGCCATCATAGAAGTCGAGCTTGGTGAGACTGTATGCCCCAGTCCCCAAGACCCACAGGGACACCCACCAGGCTCCCATCCAAAGATGCTCAGCCTCTTGGCCACAGGCCTAGGCCCCCATGAGCTTGTGGAGTCTGGCTGTCTGTAGAGTGGGTCCACTGAAGGGAGGGTTCCTGTTCTGCTGGGAGGTTGGGGCTCTGAACTCTCAGTTCCTCTCTTGACACATTGTCTGGGTACCAGTTCAGTGTGTTTTCTCCTGCTGGTCAGCACTAGAATCTTTCCCTTTCAAACTGCAAGAGTGGTGTCCATGACTGGATGGACACCTGAGCAAGAGAGTCCACTTACCTCATGGGCCAGAATGTACACACACACCTAGTGCAAGACCCCATGCCTGTAGCTCTTGCAAGTGCAAATCCCATGGGTTGTTCCTGGAGCTACCATATGTGAGAGGCACTGAATAAAATGGCACGAGTCCCTGTCCGACCATCTTGGCATAGCCTCAGGTACAGTGCATGATGGAGACACTTGCCTCTCAGCCTCACCAGCTGCCACTCCTGCTTCTCTTTGTCCTCACCCAAGGCCCAGGAAGGCCTCGCCCTTGGGGTTGGTGATTGCGAGCCAGCACCCTCTGGCCTGGATGCCCCCCATATTCTATGAGTAGCCGCATGGGCATCAAGCTGATTATTCTCCTGGGAAGAGCCTTGCAGACCAAAGCTTCTGGCTTGCGGCATCCCACATCATACGTGAGGCTCCTTCCTGGGCACTGAGGTGGCTTGGATCCCAACGCTATAAGAACTCTTTCTTTTTTTGTTTTGTTTTTGAGACAGGATCTCTCTATGTAGTCCTGACTGTGCCTATGTAGACCAGACTGGCTTCAGACTCAGATATGCCTGCCTCCGTCTTTCCCATGCTAGGATTAAAGGTGTATATTGCCATGCCTGGCAAGAACTCACTAGCTCTTTAATACATGGCTGGCCTGGCCCAGCAGGGTCTCATGATCCAATAAAGACCAGTATCCCTCATGCATCCCTTGGAGCTCATACAGACACACACGTGTGAGCCCATGGCTGGAGCTGCTCCCACAAACTCAACACCACGAAGTGCAGTACCACCTTTCCCCTCCTGCACCCAGAACCCACCCAATGTGAGCCTCCAGCCAGCAGATCTTGCTTCTAATTGCAACTGGGAAACACACACTATCAGCTGTCTTGGGCTGTAATTGGACAAGGGTCACCGAGTGCCCTGCAATTTAGGAGCCCACCGATCTGGGAATAATTTGTACCAAGGTTGAACTTTCCCCAGGAAAGTTGTAATGTTAGCTTTATAGAAGCTGTGGCTGTTGTATCCAGCGGTCTGGTTGCCGTAGCTTAATGTGCTTGCCCACTGGCAGCTTCTTTGATTTGTAGGAAGAAATTGTCTTATATGTGTTCTGGGCCTGAGCATGTCAGGCCCCCAGGCACACCATGGCCAGAGTCAGACCTATGCCTCATGTCACTAGGAAGGATAAGCACCAGACCCAGGCCCAGGGGTGGTGGTCTTGAATCTCCAGGTCAGCTTCTATGGTGATTTCCATCCTTCTCATCAGAGGCAAGACAAGCAGGTATAAGGTCTTGAGGCCGTTGGTGTCATAGTAGAGGTGAGGGCAGAAATGCTCAGACTACCCCTCTGACTCTATGACCGTGGACTTAGTTTGGTGACACACTATCCCAGGTGTCTCTGGGAATTAGGTGACATAATACACACTGAATGTGAAGCCAAGCTTGGAGTGTGTAATTCCATTTCAAAATATGTGAGAATTTCCCAGATACCTTTTTCTTACTGGTGTCTCATGTAATTCCTTTACTGTCAGAGAGAATGCTTACATGCCTCGAGTCTCTTAAAACTTGTTTTTCAAAAATCCATTTTGTGGTCCGGGACTTGGTCCATCCTGAGGGGGTATTCCTATCGAGCACCGAAGAGTCTGTGTCGTGTGCGAGACAGAGGTCAACAAGGTTGATGTGGGTTGATAGCGCTTCCCCAGTCCTCTGTGCTCTTCCTTATTCTCTGTTCAGAGAGAGAGAGAGACTGAACTCTCCAGTTAAAACTGGGTGTCTACACTCATTTGTAGTTCTGTCCCCTTTGCTTATGTTTAGAGCTCTGTTAGGGTAAATGTCTGTGCTGCTATACTTACTTGTGGGCACCACAAGGCTGCCCCTCCACTCCTGTTCCCTCCCTTGCTCTCTGCTTCGTCCCACACCGTGCTACAGGTTGCTTGTGACAGGTGTCTTTGCAGAGGCTCTTCATCCTTAATATGTCCTCACATTCAAAGTCACTTCTCGTGGGCAGCATGTCATTGGGTCTAATTTACTTACCCAGTCTGTCAGATGGAGCTGGCCACTTTCTCCAGCCATGCTCTCTGGGACAGACATGTCTCTGTCTGTCATCTCGGTGTCTGTTTTCTCTTCCCATCTCTTTTTCATATTTTTTCCTGACTTTTTGTGGATTCATTGATTATTTTTGTAGCTTTTATTTTCTCCGCTTTAACTAGCTGTAACTGTCTAACTCTCTATTCATTTGGTTATTTAGTCATTATTTGGCTTGTTAGCTAGAACTTTGTGTCATTCTTTGTTATTTGTTTCTGTGGTCCTTTTAAGATTTATACTGTGTACCGTGTGTGTGTGTATGTGTGTGTGTGTGTGTGTGTGTGTGTGTGTGTGTGTGTGTGTGTGTGTGTTACCTATGCCTGTGTGTGTGCATGTATAAGACATAATCATGACCGCCTCAATTCACCTTCCAGCAATACTAATTTAACCTTCTGAGGAAGCTTGCCAACAGTACTCTACCAACGCCTGCTGCTATTGTCATACTGATTGCTTTTATACATCATAAACTATGTTATTTGAAGTTCAGATCTTTTAAAGATACCTAAGGGCCAGTGAGATGTCTCGGCGAGTAAAAAGCCCCTGCCAAGCCAGCCTACCCACCTGAGTTTAATCCCCCAAACACACAGTGGTAGGAGAAAATGACTCCAGAAAGTTGTCCTCAACCTTCACATATGCACTGTGGGATATGTGCATATCCCACATGGGTGCGAGTACACACACACACACACACACACACACACACACACACAAGCTAAACCAATTTTTAAAGACAGTTAAAGCAGCAAGAAGCCCTGGCTCCTCAGTAGACTTGCAGACTCCTGTGTTCTGCTTTCCTTCCACCTGGAAGCTTCCTTCACCTTCTCTTGGTGCAGCTTGTAGCCTGGTACTGTCTATTTCCCCTTTAGTTGAGAGCGTTGGGCTGACAGGCTAGCGCCCTACGGATGTTCTGTCTCCTTGCTTGCGTCATTCCCTGGGAGGAATCCTCCTCTGCTCCTCTAGCACATCTTCATTCCGTTTCTTTTACACGAATCTTGACCTGTCTGATTAAGGTGGCGTCATTTTCTTCCTGTTTCTTGTGCTTGAGGTCTGCTGAGTCTCTTGTATCTATGGGTTTGTGGGTTTCTTCAACATTTGAAACATGTTTCATATGCACTATCTTCTGGGGCTCGGGTTACACGTGTGTTACACATGCGTTACACGTGTGTTACACTGCCTAAAGTTGTCCCTCGGTCACTAGGGCTTTGTTCCCTTTAATTTTTTTTTTCTCATTAGCCTTCATCTCGCCTCCCACTGCTGTCTTCATATACACACCCTTTCCTCTTCAGCCGCCTCTGCAGATAAAACTGCCAAGCGATTCGTTAGTGGTGTAAATGTAAATTCCTTCCGTTACCTTTTGTGTGATTTCTGTATCGGCTTTCTGTTTCCATGGGAATCATTCAGAACATCCTGAAGTGGTTTATACCAGCCTCGCCTCAGGCAAAAGCATGCAAGTGAGCATTCTGCTCCCCTGTGCCCTGCCTGCTCCCCTCAGCTGCTGAGGCCTTGGAATTACACCTTTATACGTTTGAATCCAAAGCTTGAGCTGACAACATTTTAAATGTGTTCGTCTCAATTCACATGAGAACAAAACAGGAGCGCAAGCCAAAGCTCCAGTATTGCTAGCTTTTAGACTAATGGCTTTTAAAATGCATGTGCTTCCTGCATAAGCCGAACAGAAGGATCGCAAACCTGCGACGTCACACACACTTCTCAATTTGAAGGGGTCGTTCTTTTTCCCACCTCAGGCTTCGAGGGTCCTGGGATGTGATGTTCCAGGTTCTGTTTTATACTTCGTAAGGCAGGGCCACCTACACATCAGAGGGGGGCCCATGCAGTGTGCCAGGGTCTCCACTTCCTCTCAGAACATCAGTGCTGCAGCATGTGGCCGTCACACAGCAACATGATCTCCTCCACAGCAGAGTGAGCTTCCTCATACGGAAGTGGCCTTCCTTATAGCAGGGAGACCCTTGTTACATAGAAATGATGGCCTTCTTCACAGGGTTGTGGCCTTCCTCACTCACATGGAGGTAACTTTTCTCACAGTGGAATGTCCTTCCTCATGGAGGAGCCATTCTTGTGAACTTCATAAGGCCATGAGAAATTTCTTACCTGTGTTCTTTTGGTGAAGACCAGTCCTGTGGCCAGCTGGGGCTTGAGGAGAGGGGACACGGACTCCCTTCTCAGGTGATTCATTGGGTGCACATCTAGTGGGGGACTGTGGTAGCCATCCTCTGTGGCTACCTCTGGCTCACAGTGCTTGGGGTCATCTCAGTAGCCATCCTTATGTGAGCACACCTCCTCACCTCCAGTCACCCTGGATGTGTGGAAGCAGCCTGCAGCCGGACCTTTCACTCCATCCCAAGGTGACCACCATGTTGGCTCTCAGTCGCCAAAAGCTAATTATTATGATCCCTAGGCTGCTGCTCTGCTCTGCTCTGCTCCTGGAACATGGTGGCCTTGTTTGTGCTGAGGCCTCACTGTCACTGTGATCATTCCAGAGAGGAACTTGGCACTGTCATGTCTCAGTGGTAAGCAGCATTCTGGTGTAATAACAGCGACTTACCCCATAACAACCTGGACCCTGAGGTTTGGACCTGCCTTGGGCATCCATGCACCACCTTCCTTTGAGCTCCAGGTGGGGCCGGTTGACAGACGGCCAGCGACTGGCCAGTGCTGCGGGCTGTGGCAGGGCAGAGTCTTCAGTGATTGAGTCAACATATGGCACTTGATAATTATGAAATTTATCATCAGCTGGGCAGTGATGGAGACACAGGCTGGTGGATCTCTGAGTTTGAGGCCAGCCTGGTCTACAGAATGAGTTCCAGGACAACCAGGGCTACATGGAGAGACCTTGTATTGAAAAAGAAAAGAAAAAGGAAGAAAGAAGAAAGAAAAAGAAATTTGTCCTCAGGATGGCAACAAGGTGCTCCCTTCAAGGTCAACCCCAAGCATGTGCTGTTCTGTCTCTGGGGGAGGAACAGAGTTTTCTGTTCTGTTCTGTTCCAGTCTTGTCAAGGACCAGTTTGAGAACAGCCCAGACCTGTGTCTCCCCAAGATATGCCACCCTCCAGATCCCCAACTAGGTATCTCCACCCTCTGTGTTTCCCTGTGTTTTTCTTACATAAGATCGTCTCTTTGTAGAGCATATTTGTAAACTGTGGCCCAAGGTCTGGACTACACGGTGCCTGTCGAGACACTTCGTCACTGCTGTCTGACAAGAGCCATCGTGCTGGGCCTCAGCAGGCCGCAATGTCGGGAGCTCTCGGTGCTCTCTTGTGCTTTATGGGGTGCGATGTTGCCACCCCCACCACAGCCACACTACCTACTCCGCAGCTTTCACAAAAACAGAAATGAGCTTGTTCCTGGCACAGTGAGCACAGAGGCTGCAGCCTCCCTTGTCACCCTAGGGCCTGCACTGTGAGGCTTCAGTTCACAGAACAGACCCTGCTGGACAGTCAGGCCTGGCCCACCGATCAAGGAAGACTGTGCTCTCCCAGGATACCTTCAGCAGAGGTACAGCATTTGGAAAATCAAGTGACCCATCTTGCCAAGAAAGCCGGTAGTCACTGCTCATAAACACTGCCTTCTGCGTTATTACTCTCTATTTATCTGGCACAGGAAAGCCCACAGACTGGGGTGGGGGCCTTCTCCCTATAGAACCCAGTTTCTAGTCCCTTCCCCAGCAACTGCCTCACTGAGTTTGCATAGACCCCTTGCTGAGCTGAGGTCACTGCCGAGTCTCGGTGTTTCCCTCTTTGTAGTGCATGTACTGCAAGCTGGTGGACACTGTACAGATCTGAAACACAGTGACTCCGCAGGCGCTGTTCCATACCAAGCCGAGGTGATGTCTTCCCCAGTTCTCTCCTTTGCCAGTGTGCATGTGACCATGTTCACTTTCCCTCAGCTTCCCTCAGCTTCCCTCAGCTCCTCTGCTTCCCCACCATGCTGGGACATCTGGGAGTGTCGAGGGCCTGGAGGCTGTGACACAGTCCACTGCTAGATGAAGTCTGGACCGCTCCATCCATCGACAGCTCCCCCACAGATGGCATCTTCAGTCGGGACAGAGTCTTCATGGCCAGCAGATGTGGAGTTCAACACTGATTCCCAGAATCAGTCCGACAGGGGACAGTGACAAGGGCTGCAAATGCAGCCCAGGGTGGTGGCAGCAAGCCAAGAGTAGTTTGAGAAGGTTGGGACAGGCAGACAGAAATCTTGCAATGTCCTCTGTCTCTTGGCACAGGGCTACTGGGACACTATGCTTCCACTAGTTGCTTATTCTGTTGGCAAACAATTAAAAAGGGGGCGGTGGTGCCCCCACGGAGCTAAGTGGAGGGTGGCCTGAAGCTCGTTAAATGAAAAGCTTGCCTCCTGTCCTGTCCTACTAAGCTGTTTATTTTTCTTGTGATCACATGGGTGGTTCAAGTAGCAGGATCCCTGCGTGGGGTGGGGCAGGGCACACGGAGGAGCCCAGGCCTTGAGGGGAGTGTTCCGGCAGGGGCTCCACACCTACGATTGGGTGAGTTGACAAGTGGTTTCCTTAAGTGCCCCAAAGCCAAGGTGAAATCCCAAGGGGACTGTGCCTAGGAAGCAGCAAAAGCTCTATCGTCCAAGCATCGTCCCAGCCCCTTCTCTGCCTCCTTTACTTCCTGTTCCTGTTTGTTCAGGGCCACTGCTACTGTGACCCCGCCGCTACTGTGACCCCTGTCCCCTGACTCAAATTTCCCTATGCTCAAGCCCATGTCCTATGCCACAAGCATGCATGGATCTGCTGGAGACCCCGAGAGGGAAAAGTACCCCAGGGCCCATGGAGCCCAGCAGTGGGTGGGAGACCTGAGGTGGACCATGTGCTGATGGCAGGCCACCGTCAACTCAGGGAGCCATGAGCCCCAGGCAGTAGCCACCCACAGTTCTGCTGGTTCTTGTATCTTTAGACTCTTCATCTGTTCACAAGTGTTTCAAGATGTCTCCTTCAACTGTAGTTTACACTTCTGCCTATAGAGACGGAGGGTTTAAAACAGAACCAAAAATTTGCTTTTGCTTCAAAAAATAGCCTGCTCACAGAAGTCCCCAGCCCGAACAGGCTGGGCCAGTTGCACATACACAGGGCTGGAGAGCAGGTTTCATCATAGCCAGGGCAGTAACTCCCCCGCCCCTAGTCAGCCGAGGCTGGTAATTCAAAGGCCCGCTTTTGTCTCCACAGACTCAGCCAGTGCCCAACCCGATGGCCTACTACCTGCACAGGTCACCATGGTGGTTCCACCACTTTGAGACACTCAGCAACCACTTCCTGAGCTCCTCGTGCCATTCTTCCTGTTCCTCGGACGGCGGATGTGTATCCTTCACGGGGTGCTACAGATCCTCTTCCAGGTAGGCTGTGCCAAGGCGCCACCACTTAGGGCCCCCATGTGTCTACAGAAGAAAACAGCCCACCTCGTCATTTCTGTGTTAGCACCGTGGCCTCTCCAGCTTCATCCCACCTCCTGCAAGGCCCTACTGTGTCCAATCCAGTCTCGGCTTCGAAGGACCCACAGTGGTGTCTGCTTGTCCCCAGGGAGCTGCCCAAGGGCAGCCACACAGACCTTGGTCAGGCACACTGTGGCCCCATGCACCCTCCCTATGTTCTTAAATCCAATCCTAAAATTTTACGTTTCTTTCTACCAGGAATCAGGGTGAGTTGTTTGTTTAAGACAGGGTCTTGCCATGTAGCCCTGACTGGCCAGGGCTTGTGATCTCTGCCTGCCTTTACACAGGCACGTGCCGCTCTGCTTCGCCCTCGTCTTGCTTCTTGAGTCAGGGTCTCGATAAGTTGTCCAGGCTGCTCTTAAATTTATGATCTTCCTTCCCCAGCCTCCCAGCAGCAGGGATGACTGGCCTGCACTGCCAGGCCAGGGTCATCTTGTGGTTTTGGTTCTCCATTTACAGTCATGAATGGATGTTGTCCGAGGCTGACATTTTCCCCATCAGTTAGGAGAGGGATGCTGTTTTTTTTTTCCCCCCTTCGATATGCTAATGAGATGAATTACATTACTGCTGCTGGGTTGGGCGAGTTTCATATTCTAGAATAAACTCAGCTTGGTCATGCTGCGGATATTTTAATATATTGCTGGAGCTAATTTGCCAGTGTTTTGTTTTAGATTTTGCATGGTTGTCAGTGAGAGAAACCCGTCTGTAGTTTTCCAGCCTAGTGTAAGCCTAGTGTGGATTCCCTATCTGGGCGCATTACTCAAAAGACAAGCCCCTCTCTCTGAAGGGTCCATGGAGATCCAGGCAGTCTGTTCTCAGAGCCTGGGCAATGCTGGGTGTGCTTCTGAGCAAAGCTTTGAGAGACTTGCAGTGGCCCGGCCCATGACTGTAGGACATTCTTCTCAAAGCAGCTTTGCCTGGGAATAAATATGTCTGTTTCAGCTATTTTCAGATTTACTAATAAAGGGGGAGAGGGGACACAACGTCCCTCCTCAGTGCAAAGTTTAGATCCATGAGCCTGTCTCTCATCTCATGTCCTTCCTCTCCACGAAGGGCTGTGTTTAAATCAGGACTGGCCGTGAGCAGATTTTGAGCCTCACTGACACCTTGGCCACAGTGACCCTTGACCTTTGGCTACTAAGCCATCTCTGGCCCCTCCCTGTTCACCAGCACCCAGTGCGCCAATAGGTTAGCTCCATCTTGTTCTGTGTTTTAATTGGGATACTTCTAGGAGTGGCGCAGAGATCAAAGAAAATTCCTCGTGCCCCAGGTCCCCACTGTGAGCCACTTCACACTGATGGGGTGCACCGTGGCAGTGTGACACACCGTGGCAGTGTGACAGTGCCCATGACTCACCTAAGTCCACAGATTGTTCTCTGGGTTTAGACGGTGGAGACTGTGCACCATCGCTGTCACGCCTTCCTCCCCTGAGAGCCCTTGGTGAACTCTGATTCATCCTCCTCCGCACTGACCCCTGGCCTTCAGTCTTTCCGAAGCTTCCTGGAATTGGGGCCACAGCTCTCCAGCCATCTCTAGTCATCTCTCCAGCCAGCTTCTCTCAGTCGTGTGTTTGAGGCTCCTGGCATCCCCCTACGGCTTAACTGCTCATATCTCCTCAGAGCCAGCATCCCCATGGAGTGCCTGTTTCCCATGCATTCTCCGAAGGCCACAGACAGTACTAATCTTGAGATGGCAAAAGGATGTGCTCTATTGGCCCCCACACCCAGCCCCCACCCTGCCTGGGAGGCAGGACCATCCAGCTGGATGACCCAGACGTGGGGGAAGAGCCATATTGTCAATGTGTCTCCATCTTGTTCTGACCCATGTATAAGGTTGGGTAGGGTGGTGGGGACCTATTTGACCTAGAAAGGAAGTTGGTGCCTAGACCGGGCCTTCCAAAGTATCACCCAGGGCCTCAGGGAGTGAGGACCAAGACAGGCACATGTGCTCCACACTAAGCAACCAGGCCTGTCTGCAGAGACAGGACTGCCATGATGCTGGGAATCATGGCTTCCTGCAGAGTCAGCTGCACAGGTGCCAGAGAGGGTATCAAGAACCTGCATCTGGGCATAGCAGATGCCTTGAGTGCTGAGGTCTCCTAGGGTTCAGGTGTCTCCTCTTCCTTATGTACAAGGGACTGTGGGGCAAGCTTCTCACAGCAACCCCCATGTGGTAGACCGTGGAAAATGAAAAGGCCCTACTCCACACCCTCCAGGACCTACCAACCTTGAGCCATTGTTAACTCCTGTCGTCCTTGAGAGCAGCAAGGCATCCCCAGCATTTAGTCTATCAAGGAGGGGATTCCTGGCTAGGAGCTTCCACTTGACTCTCAGAGTGCAGAGCTTAGAACTGGCCACACCAAGTCTAGAAGAAACGGAGATTTGCAGGGCTGTGACTTCTCCCCAGGCCTGGTCCCATGTCCTCAGGTCCAGCTGAGACACTTCTGCCCACCAAACAGAGTGGAGTGCAGGATTCGGCTGAGCAGGGCATGACCTTTACCTTCCCAGAGCCTCTGTGGGAGGTGCTGGGAGTGACAGCGCGCTCTTGACCATGCAGTGCTGTGGCCAACACACAGAGCCCACCATGCTGTGGCACCCGAGTGCAGCCTGATGTGGAGCGGCACGGTTCCCACCCTGACCCACTGTTTCCTGTGTTCCTTCCTGTGGGCCAGAGCTTGAGTTCACTCACTTCCTCCCACACTCGGTTTACACAGCTGCTCCTAGGATCCCTGCAAGGCCGCAGGCGGGGATGACCCCGGAAGGGGCGGTATGGTCAGCCTCCGCTGCTGAGCTAGGTCAGGACATCTGAGGCCCACCATAGTATCAGTCCTCACCAAGGAACAAGAAGGAGGTGGGGTCAGGCCTAAGACTCGGCCGTAGGAAAGCAGAAGAGGATCTTGGGAGAGACAGCTTTTGAGGTTGAGTCCACTGTTAAGGCCTCATGGGGCTACCTAAATTCCTTGAGAGCACACACATGCCCTCTGTGGAAGGTCCTGTGACTACATGCATGTCCTGTATGGAAGGTTCCTGTGACTACATGCATGTCCTGTATGGAAGGTTCCTGTGACTACATGCATGC
Source organism: Mastomys natalensis (assembly GCA_021653895.1). Lineage (NCBI taxonomy): Eukaryota > Metazoa > Chordata > Mammalia > Rodentia > Muridae > Mastomys > Mastomys natalensis. The sequence continues at coordinate 333,093 of JAJTUV010000713.1, forward strand.
CCTGTATGGAAGGTCCCTTGATTACATGCATGTCCTCTGTGGAAGGTTCCTGTGACTACATGCATGTCCTCTGTGGAAGGTCCCTGTGACTGCAGCATGTTCTGTATGGAAGTCCTGTGACTACATGCATTTCTGTATGGAAGGTCCCTGTGACTACATGCATGTCCTGTATGGAAGGTCCCTGTGACTACATGCATGTCCTGTATGGAAGGTCCCTGTGACTACATGCATGTCCTGTATGGAAGGTCTCTGTGACTACATGCATGTCCTCTGTGGAAGGTCCCTGTGACTACATGCATGTCCTCTGTGGAAGGTTCCTGTGACTACATGCATGTCCTCTGTGGAAGGTCCCTGTGACTACATGCATGTCCTCTGTGGAAAGTCCCTGTGACTACATGCATGTTCTGTATGGAAGGTCCCTGTAACTACATGCATGTCCTGTATGGAAGGTCCCTGTGACTACATGCATGTCCTCTGTAGAAGGTCCCTGTGACTGCATGCATGTCCTCTGTGGAAGGTTCCTGTGACTGCATGCATGTCCTCTGTGGAAGGTCCCTGTGACTACATGCATGTCCTCTGTGGATGGTTCTTATGACCACATGCATATCCTCCGGAAGGTCCTCTCGAGCTCCTGCAAGAATGTGTCCTCTGTGGTAACTGCAAGCCCAGCAGGGACATCCAGAAATCCCCCCTCTTCCTTTTGGGGTCATGTTGCATCTGCCTGGAACATCTGCTATAGCCTCTCTGGGGCTAAATTCCACCAACACACGTTCATCTTCCTCTGCCGTCCCGAGCCTCACCCGCTCCACAGTACAGGGAGGGCCCTGCTCCAGGCCGGTCATCTGCAGAGCACACTGGGAGTTCGCTGAGGACTGTGCCGGCCAGGGGTAAACACAGATGGGCTGGGACGAGATTCATTTCCCTCAGAGGAGAAGGCTAGGTGACGTTAGGAGGAAAACAAGAAAGATAAGGTCCCTTTGGAGCACTTGGACCGTGCTGCATGATGAATTCCAGCCTTACTGAACAAATAGGCCATGTGGGGAGGGGACTCTGTGTGGGCCGAGCGGGCCTGACCCCTGAGCACAGCCGCCATCTGTCCACCTGGGCGAACCGTCACAAGCTCTCCTCGGTGCTTTATTAGAAACAGGATTTCACCTGGTGACAGTTAATCTGCATGGTCATTTTGGCTCTAAGTGACTAGTCCACTCCAAGAGACATATGCCTCTGAGCGTGTCTGTGAGGATGTTTCAGACAGAGTTAATTGAGGAGGAAAGACCCCACCACCCTGAACATGGGTCACACCATCAGACAGGCTAGAGTCCCAGACTGGGTGAAAAAGAAAGAGGGAGGAAAGAGAACTGAGTGCCAGCATCCATCTCTCTCTGCTTCCTGACCATGGGCATAGTGCGCCCAGGCTCCTCGAGTTCCCACTGCCATGCCTTCCCCTCCATGGTGGACCGTGCACCCTCGAACTGTGAGCCAAGCGCTTCCCTCCTTAAGTCGCTTTTGTTGGCTTTTCCACAACGGTACATTCAAAGTGGGCTCTGTGGGCCTTAGTTCTCTGGGATTTCCCACCTGAGTGGGGAGAGCTTTGAAAATAGCTTCATACCAGCAGTCTCCACCAACAAGGCCATGAGCTCCGGGGTGGGGTGGGGTGGGGTGGGATCTATGTCAGTCAGAGCTCCCTGGGCATGCAACCATGACTGTCAGGCAGCTGAGGAGGCCTCATGCAATGCAGGGTTCTGGGCCATCAGCAGTTCAGCTCACTGAGCCTGCCCATGGGGAATATTGACCTCCCCCTAGCTCATGGCTGTAGGACATCACCCGAGCCTCACCAGAACAGGGACAGACAAATGTCTACAGCAGGTGGACATGGCATCTCAGCAGAGTGGTCAGCCAGAGCCTCAGCTTAAGGTGTTGAGTTGCAGCCTCCCTGCTCAGGAGCTAGAGATTATTTGAATTGCCTGAGGTGGCTACAGGCGGAAGGATAGCAGTGACTAGTGAGGACTCAAAGTCACCAACTGTCCAGTGAGCCACTTGTCCCTCAAGAAGGTGCTGACTACGGCTTTCAAGGCAACAGGTTCTAAGACTGCAGCCCGATGGGATGCTCTGTAACTGTGTAGTGACTGGGTACCACCTGAGGCCCTCCAGCAGCATCTGCAGACACTGAGAGCCTGAGAAACGCTGTTCTATCCCTTGCTTTCCATGAAAATAACCATGACTGGGAAAAGAAGGAATAAAAGGCTGCCACATGCCCCCGAAAGCTAGGTGGGGAGGATCCTGGCACAGAAGTGTGTGCCACAGGTGTAGGTATGGTTCACACATTCAGTCCACAGAGGAGAAGCCAACAGGGCACACAGATCAGAGGGGGAGCAGCAACCCAGCCTGCTGCACCATGGAAAGTCTTAGGATCTGCCACTTGCAAGCTGGGAACCCAAGAAGGCTGGTAGTCTGGTCCCAGTCCAAACTCCAGGACCAAGAACCGTGGAAGGCAGTTGTCTTTGTGCTGTCTGTATCCACAGACAAGGAACACCCACAGGCCTGAGCAGGAAGAGGCGGGCATCCAGCTCTGGGAGAAGAGATGGGCCTTTTCCTGGACCCTCTTGTTCTTTCCAGACCCTTGGTGGGTAGGTGATGCTCAGTGCATTGGGCAGAGCATCATCATTCTGGCTGGTTTTCAAATGCTTCTCTTCTGGACCTGCACAGACACCCCGAAATAGTGCTCTGTCAGCTAGCTGGATACAGCTGAGCCAAGTCGGGCTCCCACATATGATGCTTATTCTATTATATCAAAGTAAGCCAAGCACACATACCTGTAACCTCACCTGCAGGAGGCTGACACAGGAAGTTGAGTTTGAGGACAACCTGGCCTAGAGAGCCTGTCTCAAAAACAGAGTTCTGTGTTACAGGCTAATTTGTATACCCATTGTTTTAAAGACTTAAAAATTTAAAGCTATTTTAGATATGTGTATAAGGTGGGAATGGGGTTGTGTACATGTGAGTGTAGATGCTACAGAGTCCGGAACAGGGCGTCGGATCCCTTGCAGCTGGAGTCACAGGCAGGTTCAAGCTGCATGACGTGGGTGCTGGGAGACGCTGGAGCCTTTCCAAGAGCAGCAAGTGCTCTGCCAGTGAGCCATTTCTCCAAGCCCCAAAGACCTAAATTTTAATATGCATTTCACCTTTTTAGCACTGTGCACTGGTTAGCTCCAAGCTTACACAGAGATCACGCTCTGTCTGAAGAGTGTTTCATTTTGTTCTTTACAGTTACTAGATGGGCATCTCTCACTTTTTTTTTTTAAGACAGGGTCTCACTATGTAGAGCAGGCTGACCCCAAACTCACAGAGCGTGTGCCACCACACCCAGCTCACTGTTTTTTTGTGGGGACTTTTTTATTGTTGTTTGTTTTGGGGTTTGGGGGTGTTTTTTTTGTAAGATAGACTTCTTCGTGTAACTGAGGCTAGCTTTGAACTTGCAGCCCTCCTGCACCTCTTCCTGAGTTCTGGGACATGCACCACCGTATCTAGCTGCTTGACAGTTTCTTCTGGCGCCTCAGAAGGGTGTTCTTCCCTCGATCTCCATCACACATCACTCCAGCTGTGTGGCTCCTCATTCTCTATCGAAACTCTTGTCCCTGCTCTTCCACATGATGTGTCTTTCTCGATAGTTTTGGAAATTGGATCGGGACCGTGCTGCTTCTTCAAGCCGGTTCTGGTCATGACTTCCTGAGCGTCTGTGATCTGATACTGTTATCCCTAACTTAAGGAGCTCTAGGGACTGACTTGTTCATGCTCCCTACTCCAGGACTCCGTGTCATGCAACACATTTAAATAAATGTGTGAGAGTGGGCACAACAGACACACACACACACAAACACACACTCAAGAATAGAGCTGAGGCTGACCAGGAGACGGTAGAGCATCGAGATGCAACTATACAAGCATCCAGTCCACATGAAACAAGTCTTGGAGTGAGGGACATAAGCAAGTCACTCCCTCAAGTCCCCCTAGTTGGGGAAAACAATAAATGCACAGATCACAGAAGCACCTGGCCTGAAAGTAACACACTTCATGCTCCAATCAATCCAGAGCCCTGGAAAGAGAAAGAGAGGTTGGAACCACTTCGGTTCTTTCACTGGCCCTCAAGAAAAGATGGACCCATATGAGAGCAATGTCCAGCTGTCCAGCGAGGTTTTATACTGCAGACCAGGCTAGTCACAGAAGGTAACGGACAGGTGGATACAGCTTCTAGGAACAGACAAGGATGCTCAGGTGTCTTCCACAGGTACATAAATAATCTCCACCACACCCCAGGGAACCAGGGTCTACATTCCTTGGTATGAATGAGCAATCTTAACTGAGACCATGGTCAGGAGCTCTCCTAAGTCTCTCTCTGTCCCCTGGGCTCCTAGGCACAGTTCAACCAGTTTCGCACATCTCCCTCCGTCTCTGGGAAGTCAGAACTGCCTCCTCTGCCCTCAGCCCACCCCACTCTTTGCTCCATAGGTCATAGCAGACCTAAACAGAGCCTGTCCTGTCTGTCTAGATATATATATATTATAAAATATATATAATATATATATAAGCCATGTCCATCCACAATGAATACCAAAAAGGGAGGAGAGAAGTAACTGACCCTGTGCCCATAGAAGTCTCACTGTGGAGTGGGTAGCGGCTTCTTGGATAGTATAGAAAGCTCTGGTTATAAACTGCATAATCTTAAACTTGCCAACAACCCAATGACAAGGTGGGCAGCGTGTGATCATGGTATACCTAGACAACAAGGGATATTCATACTCCACAATGAGGCACCCAAGTCTTTAGGGGACAAAAGAGGTGAGACACCTTTGAGTAGCAGGGCCTTGATTAGTTCAGGTGATCAGCCAGGTAGCAGCACCATATATTGATAGTATTGAGCCAAAGCCTACAGCCATCTCCCTCTGACACTTGTAGGAGTGTGAAGCCCTGTGGCAGCCATCTTGGAAAGTAGTCAGAAGGTCACCGTAGGCCTACCTCATGGCTCAGTGCAAGCCCTGTCTACTGCAGGAACACAAGCAAGGACTCTGAGGTAGATGTCACCTATGGGTGACCCTCCACAGTATCCCAGAATCCACCCTGTAGCTCCCATTCTGTGAAGCTCAAGCAATCCCAGTATCATCAGAGTGTGAAGGGCACTCACTGCTGTCAGACTCCACAGAATGTCTCAGAGTAGGGGTGTCTGACTAACGTAACCACATGGTGTGAGCCTCGTTGGAAGCCACTGAGCTGCACACAGCGCAGGTGTGTTTTACCATGTGATCAGTATATCCATTCAGTCTGTTTAAAGGTCTAGGCTGAAGCCAGGGTTCCGAGTCCTGTCCCTCTCATTTGTGACTCCTGGCCAGCTGCCACTGTCCTCTAGGTCTCAGCCCTAGGCCACTGTGTTGTGTCCTATTCCTGTTTTGCTTTTTGTGAACTCAGGGTCCCTCTGGGTTCTCATGCACCACTAGGCCTGCCTAGTCCCAGAGATGCCCTGGGCTTGTCCCAGGGAGCCCAGGCTGCTCAGGTCACCACACAGACAGACCAAGCCAAAGCCTCCACAGCCTTTCCTGGCTTGCCAATTCCTGTGTGGGTTCTACATCCACAGCTCTGCACTTGGGGTCTCAGTGGGGCCTACACATTTAGAGAGGACTTGGGATCAGATCTGAGAGAGACAGAAAGGGGCTCAGAACCCCCTCTGGAGCATTTGCTGGGCTACTGATGCATGGGAGGCCAGCACAGATACATAGAGGGAGACAGCCCTGGGTGCCAAGCATATCACAGTGTGAGTCTGCACCCACAGGTAATCCTCATCATCAGTGGGAACTGAGCTTCCTGAACTGGCTCACCATTGTGCCCAGCCTTGCCTGCTTCGACGACGCAGCTCTGGGATTCCTGTTTCCCTCAGGACCTCGAGGCCTAAAGAAGCAAGTCCTGGAGATGCAGAGGGAAGATACACAAAGGGTCCAGCCCAAGCCAAGATACGTAGGTAAAGCGACAATACAGCTCCCACCCCCACCCCACCCCTGCCAGCCTAAGCCTCATGAATATGTAGGAAGGTTGGTACCCACCAGTCACCGCACTCAGAAGAGAAGGGTGGGTACCGTAGGCCCTTGGAGGGAGTGTCTACTATCTAGGGTCCTTTACCAGGCCAGGGCCAAGGTCACTTGTCCCTTTAGCCACTCCTGGAGCCCCTGCTTAGAGAGTCACAATTCATTCTTAACATTGGCTTCATGAGATGTTCTTAGCTCCGGCATAATAGGTTGCGGCTCAGGGCACCTTCCCCAGCCCATGAGTTGGGAGGCGGCAGCTTATGGCCTGCTGGGTATGTCTTTTTGAGCCTAGAATGGCAGAATAGAAGCCAAGGTTTTCTGAAGGGATAGTGCAGCTTTGCCCTGGGATCAGGAGCCTGGCTGGTGAGAACCAATCCCCCCACCCCCACCCTGGGCTAGGCTGCTTGGTGCGGCAAGCGGTCAACATCTCCCTGGGCATCCTGGTGGCCTGGCTCAGCGTACCCGTGGTTATCAACCTACTAAGCTCCAGGCAGGTCATGAACACCTCCTTCAACCCGCTCAGGATCGTCAACACCTACGGGGCCTTTGGAAGGTATGGCCAGGCCTGCTGGCTGGCACTGGGCTCTACCCTTCTGTCCATCTCGACGCACTTTTGGGAAGCATGAGCTCAAGGCAACACCCTCCACCTGGGGAAAGGTAGATCCTGTGGATTCACTGGCTGCCTTCATCTCCCCCAGTATCACCAAAGAGCGGACTGAGGTGATCCTGCAGGGCACAGCGAGCCCCAACGCCAGTGCGCCTGATGCAGTGTGGGAGGACTATGAGTTCAAGTGCAAACCAGGAGACCCCTGGAGGAGGCCGTGCCTTATCTCTCCGTACCACTACCGCCTGGACTGGCTCATGTGGTTCGCAGCTTTCCAGGTACCTGCCATGTGCTTCTTCGCACAGACAAGCCCTGCATGCCTGCTCTTTACAAAGGGTGCTCAGACTCCCACCAAGAGGGTCATAGAGGAGGGGGACCTCTCCTTAGAGTTGCATCCCACCCAAGACACTAAACAGGCCCTGCCTTGACCCAGACCTGCCTGGAAAACGGTCCTGTCTATAGCTCAGGTCTCCCGAGGCCCAGGCCAGTGCTGTGGTCATGTGGGATCCAAGGCCTCTGTCCTCATCCCTCTCAAGGTCACACTTAAGGCTAGGCCAAGTAGCCAGGTAGAAAACATGGCTGGGCCATGAGTGAGTGACCCTCAGAGGAGACCCGCCCAGAAAGAGCTAGAAGCAGGCAGTTCCTGGAAGACTGAAGAGTGGGCCTCAGAGGAACCCAATCCTGCCACAGCTGGCCATGCCATATTCCAGTCAGGCTGTGAAGCACAGGAGAGGAAGGGCTGTGCAGAGTCTCGGCCACACCACCGCAGGTGCCAGCTTACCAGGGATTGGCTGTCCGCATACCCAACCTCACAAACATTGTCCTTCCAGACCTATGAGCAAAACGAGTGGATCATTCACCTGGCGGGTAAGCTCCTAGCTGGTGACGCTGAGGCCCTGTCCCTACTCGCCCTTAACCCCTTTGAGGGCAGGGCTCCCCCGAGGTAAGAGTCTCTGTTATTCACTGCAGTCTGTGATCAATGGGCAGTACCCACTAGGGCCTGGGTTGGGCACCCTGATACATGATGTGGTATTCAGTAGCAACCAGAGACTAGAAAACTGAGCAGTCCTGGACTGGCCCCGTCTCTCCCCTGCGCCCTGCCCACCATTGATGCTGACAGAAAACATGGTCCTGTCTCTCTCTGGAGAAGCCTCAGGACAGCTGCACCTGGAGCTGCCCACAGCTGTCGAGGCTGTCAGGAGGGGTGCCGAGGGGCAGTGAGCAGCTGCGAGTTGGCAGCCCAGGCACGGGATGCAGCCAAGTGCCTCCTCACACTGTGTACTGTGGCACTGGGGATGTGGGACATCCCTCCCCATGGACCACCAACCTCACTCCCCCTCTCCCTCCCCTGTGTCCAGCACCCTGCAGCCACTAGGATAGCTGAACTAGGCACACACTGAAATGAATACACATTCCTAGATTGCTAGTAACCAAACATCTCTGACGTAGCTCTGTGTCCTTCCAGACTCAGGAGAGCTTTTTGCTGACCACCTCCTGGCTGTTGTCTTGGTTTGTGTCCCACCTCCCAGGTATAAGTGGAAGGCCTGGGCTTAGGATGAGGTCACCTGATTCAGCCAGAGGCTCTGAGGTGTGGTCAGGTGTACCTTGTAGGAAACAAAGCCTGCAGGGATACTGCCTTTTCTGTGACTCAGTACAGAATTGATATTTCCTATTAGTTATATGTGCAAGGCAGCAGAAATACAGTGAATGTCACAAAGTATGACCCAGCAGCAGGGCCATCATCACACTCTGCCTGGTAGCAGAGCCGAACTGGTGACCTCAGCCTGCCCCCACTGCCAGCTGTGACTTTTGTCAAATGAGTGGTGACTCTGGAGTCTCCACATGGGAGGATGGTGGGTCAGACTCCTCCCTACCCTGCCCTGTGCTCATTACATAAACACAGGAGCTTTGAACAGTGGACAACGGGGGCCCAGTGAGGGAGCCCGGGACCCCAGCATCAGCCTTCAACAGCAGCAGCTTTTCTTGCTGCCTTGCTTCCTGTATGTGGAGTGAAGCAGCAGCAAATGCCCAGAGACAAGCCACTGGAGAGCCAGAAGCAACAGCAAGGGTCATCCTGCCAAAGCCATGATGTGCTGGCCCCACTCAGCAGGAAGAGCCAGGAGCTCATGGACTCCACTCGAAAAAGAAGCCACTCACTGGAAGGCCTGATGGCCCAGACACTCACCACAGCAAGCAGTGCCAGCCTGGCTTTGAGTGATCAGTGGGAGCCTTAGATTGTCACCTTTACCTGAGAGTGCCAGGGTGCCAGATAGAAAGTCTGGGCTTCTAGTGTGGAGTTAGGAGAAGCCACACAACAGAAGGTTCAACTCTGACTTGGAATCCCTAACACCCAAACATGCTGAGCAAACACAGCAAGAACCAGGAAGACGTTGAACTGATTGGGAAAAGACAGTCAGTGGATGACAAGAGCTGATTCTCCCCACAGCAATCGTGAGGTGATTATGAACACAAGACTCATGGAAAGAGTCAGCAAAGAAGCAGAAGACAGAGGGAGGACCAAAGGAGTCTCAGAACCAAGAAGCGAGAAGCGTAGTCCCTAGGGTAAAGCACTGGGTGGGTAGTGTGGGCAACTGGGGCTGAAGAAGGCAGCTGTGGCCCGTGGAGGAGAACGCAGCAGTGGACTGTGCAGCCAGCTGAGCTCCCAAGCATAGTGGAGCTCAAACCGCAACAAGATCCAGAGTGGGCATCTGCAGAGTCCCTGAGGGAAAGTCCCAGCTGAGGCTGGGAAGGCATTGGTGAAGATTTCCCAAAGTTGGCAGAAGCCCCCTCACTCCCCGAGCCTGGGAGGTCAGTGAACAAAGGGACCCCAGACGGTAAATCATGAGAGATGTACACCAAGGCACAGGAAACATCTAGAGACTGTAGACAGTGAAGGGGCTGAGCGGCCAGAGTCAGAGCCACTACCTTGCCACTGAGGGACAAAGGCCACTCAGGTCCGGATTTCACCAGTTCAGCGAGGCTGACTGACCAGACCCCTAGGGATCCCCTCTTTCCTACCTCCCCAACACTGGGATTACAAGTGTGTGCCACAATACTCAGACATATATATGTCTATATATGCACACATGTGTATACTGTTGTTTTGGTTGTGGGTTGGGTGTGTGTGTGGGGTGTGGTGTGTGTGTTGTGTGTATGTGTAGTTCTGGAGATCAAACTTAAACACTTTACCTACTGATCTATGTCTCCAGCATTCAAAAAAGAATCCCTAAAAGGAAAGGGGGCGGGGGACTAGAAAGGTAGCTCAGCGATTCAGAGCACTTGCTACTCTTGCAGAAGACCCAGGTTTGAGTACCGGTGCCCACATGTGCCTCTGTAACTCCAGCTCCAAAGGACCCAGCACCCTCCTGACCTCCACTGGCATCAGGCACACATGTGTGGTACACACACATACATGCAGGCTCACCTCAAACCGATACGGACCAGTCTGAAGTAAAACAACGGGAAAGCCACACTAACAGTAATGACCGTCAGAGGCAGGCCTGGGGCACCCTTACTATAGGACACACACCATGACAACGCTGCAAACTACAGGAAGAAAATGGTAGAGTTGGAAGAGGCCGTGGTGAGCCCACAGCTGCAATGGAGCCCTTTCTCACACTCACAGCAGCATAGCGTGAAACATCAGGTACCCAAAGGAAACATGGCACCACCAAGCAGCAGGACCTAGAGTGTGCCACCCATGTGGGGCCAGCAGGGTGTGCGGGAAGGATCTGAGCAGGGAGAAGCAGGAGGTGCCATCAGAGAGGTGTCATCCGACTGGAAGGAGAGGTGCCACCACCCCCTCTCCATGTGGCTGAAACAAGGAGAGGTATCGGCTTGAACACCATAAAGCCATCAGAGCACTGTCAGAATTGCTGGGGCAGGACAGTCTGACTCTCGGCAGGCCCTAGAAAAAAGCCCAACTCAGCCCAGCCAGGCTCATGGACAGCCATTTAACCCGGTACAAGACAGATCCCTGTAAAACACTCACAGTCACAGCAGCTTTGATGGCCAAGAGCTGAACGTGCACAGCTGCCTTCCACAGGAGGCCCAGACATGCATGGTCCTCCCAGACATGGTTCTCCCAGGCCATAGGACATGCCTGCCTCAAGGTGTTCCTGCCTTGGTACTGCTTACTGCCCAGCCGCACAAAGTTTGTAGCACCTGTAAGCATCTAGAAGGCTGAGTGGAAGAAGCCAGACCTGAGGGCCACATGCCAAACAGTTCCATTTACTTACATTCTTGAAGTGACCAAAAGAATACAGATAGTGGGGGAGGAGTGATGAGACAGGATGTCCTGCTGGGCGTGTCGGGTCCTGGCTGGTGGGAGTGTCAGGTCCTGGCTGGTGGGAGTGTCAGGTCCTGGCTGGTGGGTGTGTCAGGTCCTAGCTGGCATATCCAGTATAGTTTTGAAAGATATTGCCCACTGAGTCTGATCTTAAACACTCTGCTACAGTTAGTGTCCTAGTTTGCTTTCCATTGCTGACGAGTACCATGACCCAAACAGCTCGGGAAAGCTTACAGGTTATAGGCCATCACTGAGGGAAGGCCAAGGCAGGAGCTTTAGAACTAGAGGCAGAAGCTGAAGAAGAGACCACAGAGACCCATGGGCCTGCTCCCCATAGCTTTCTTCTATAACCTAGGATAGTGTGTTTGGGAGCGGCACCTCACACAGTGTGCTGAGCTCCCAAACCTGTCTTAATCAAGAAAATGCCCCACAGACACACCTATAGACAGTCTAATACAGGCTACTCAGAAGTTGATGCTCCATCTTCCCAGATGACAGTACTTTGTGTCACATTGATAAAAACTAACCAGCACAGCCAGGTTCTAGAACTTTCCAGGGGTGGTGTCAGTCTTCCTCAGTACCTCCACAAACCTGCCAGGGAAAGCATCAGGCTGGCTCTTTCCCAACCTCCCAGGCCCAACACTGGGCCCCCGACCAGGACCCTGCCCCCACACACACCACACCCCCTGCAGTCCCCTAGGCCTTCAACCATAACTCGAGAAGAGAATGAAAGCAAGAAGGCCGATTCAGAGAAGATAGAATGATGGCACAACAGGAGCCTTCCCAGAGACCCTGCACCCCTGCCCTCCCCAGCCTTGGGAAATGTAGGGTCAGGACCCCAGATTCAGGAGAAGAGGGACTTTGTGGCAATCTCCAAGGCACAGCCTTACCCTATGGGTGCCCACCTGTGGGACCCAGTGTGTCTCTCTGCTCATGACCCCACAGCCCCACCCTCCCTCAGGGACGCTTACCCACTCAGGTTTGTACACCAGAAGAAGGAAGGATGGCAGCCCCACCCATGACCAATGATACCTCAAGACCCACACCCTTTTTGGCATAGCATGCTCCCCACAGTGTCAAGGCTCGCTGCGTCCTGTGCACACCCTGGTAGGACAAGTTGGAGAGGGTGGGTCATGGAGACATGGCATCACCTAGGGGCTCCCTCAAGTCCCAAGATACAGTATGGAACCCAAATGTACCCGTTTTACCTCCCAGCTCTAACAGGCTCGAGAATGTTTTGATCATGGGCTGATGGGGCCCCACCCGCAGGGGCCTAGGCCTGCCTTCTGGGCTGTAGAGGAGCCTGGGGGAGCAAAGAGGCAGCAGGCTGACACATTGTGCCCCGCAGGTGGATCCGAGGAGAACACTACCGATACAAGTTCAGCCTCCCCGGGGGCCAGCACGCTGCCCAGGGCAAGTGGTGGATACGCAAGCGAATCGGTCCGTACTTCCCCCCACTCCGCCTTGAGGATTTGAAGAAATTCTTTAAGACTCAGGAGTGGCCGCTGCCGGAACCCCCATCTAGACACACCCTGAAATAAAGACCAGAGACTAACCGCTTTCTACTTGCACTGCGCTGTGGCCACGGATCTCACACAGTGACCAGACAGCCCTTGGGTCCTGCCAAGAAGAGATTTGAAAAAGGTTGTGCTTCCTGGCTGTCAGCCTCCTGCCTCTGTCTGTCCCTGTCACCTTGCTATCCCTTCCCTGTTATGGAGAGAAGCCCCCCATCACCCCCGTGTACTGCATGTGACCACACAGTGGGGTTCCGAGTCACAGGAGACCACTGCCCATACCTGGATGATGGTCATTTGGGGACCCTTTCTTGGTCTGGGCTGCGGTAGCAACCCCAGGAGTCCTCAGATTCCCTAACCTGGAGGCCGGTTCCCACATAGCCCAACCACACATTCATAGTCAGTCCTGTGGCCAGGTCTCCATCACAAGTCCAGTGGGGCAGCACGGAATCATTACCACCGTCTCCCTGAGGGAAAGGAGGCTTGCTGTCCTCCCCGTGATCGTCCCCAGGACCCCCTTACACATCACCCGGACACATACACACAGACAGATACACGAGCTCATGAATCCCTTGCAAGCTTCAGTGTAGGATATATGAAAAGCATGGGTAGAAACCCTGTCACCAGCTTGTGGCCAGATTCCAGCCTCCAGAGGGTGACCCGTGGAGAGCCAAGCAGAGCTGTGTCAGTGGGAACCTTGGCCAGCAATGCTTAAGGCTTGCCTTCACTGAACTGACTGCCCGGCTCACCAGCTACAAGGACAGCAGAGAGTCCAGGAATACTTCCCCATCCCCCGTCCCACTAAGCATGGTGTCTGGAGCCCATGTTGCCTGCCCCTGGGCCACACTGCAGAGAATCCCAGAAGGGACAACAAAAAAGGTTCAGCTGAGGAGGCTGGTCGAGGGGGGCACAAATGTGGTCTGTGCAGAGCACCCCCTCAGCCTGTCTAGGGGGGACAGCCAACCCAGGTGCAAACAGAGAGCCCGTGTTCCAGCTCCCAAGGAAACAGGGCACCCTGTGTGTGTCAGGGACAGACAGGCCTCAGAGCAATGAGACTGGAGCCAGCAAGTCTGCCATGACCACCACAGGAGTGACTGGCAGCCTGCAGCCTGAGCAGCCCTTCCTGGGGGCGTCCTGTCCATGCCCCAGGCGGTAGACATGGGGGTGGGGCCCTCAGCAGCTGCTTGGGTATTCTGGTGACCTGGGAGAGCAGCACCTAGACCTCACCGTGAGCCCTCCATGCCCTTGCCAAGTTGTCAGGACCACAGTCTCAGGGCTCAGTAGAAGAAGCCTCAGGGCCCCAGATACACACTTCTGGGCATTGGTCCAGCCATGTGCCCCCTCCTTCCCAGGGATCCTGGGAGGGGGCTGCTGGTCCAGCAGAGCTAACAACAGTGTTGAGGCCTGTGCAGGGGACAAGAGCTGAGGGAGGCAGCCAGGCCCTGGGGCAACCAGAATCTACCAGGATGCCTCCTGTAAGAGAGACAGGATCTGACAGCCAGACTGCAGACAGGACAGGTAAGAGCTGGTCCCTGCTGGTTCCAGATTGTCATCTTCACCCAGATGCCATGCTGAGTCCTGTACTGCTGCATGTGTCTGGATTTGCTCACACAATGGTCATGCTATATGACTTGGGGCTCACTGATGTCCTTGTTCTTTGGTACAGGCTCTCTCTCCATGTAGACCAGGCTGGCCTTGAACTGAGCTGGGTTAAGTGTGACCCACCGTGCCCAGCCACTTCTTGATTCTTACCCCATGTGGTAGCTGCTGCCATGAGCCACTCTGGAATTGGGATGAGGGCACTAGTAGAGCCATGTTGAGTGGGAGTCCAGAGGGTGCCCATCTGATGACACTGGCCCTCAGGCCAGCAGGGCCCAGTAGGAGTCACAGTGGACAAGCTGGAATGGATGTAGTAGCCAGTTCTTTCCCTTAGTAAACACAGAGCAAGGCTTATTACTGTCCCACAGAGCCTGGTCATCATGCTAGCTGGTGGCTATAGGGACCCACTGAAGAGACTTGGCAGCTCTGACTGTGGATGGCCCAGTCCTACTCAGGGAAACGGCTCACTGCAGGGTAGACATGTCCTGACAGTGGTGAGTTGGTCACGCTACATGTCTGCTCACTAAGGACAACACAGGGACCTGATGTCCTGATCAAGATGGTACTCACAGGTTTCTACCTCTGATAGATGCAGGCCCCCCATTATACATGTGCCTCCAAAGATCCCCTTGTTGAGGCTGAGAGGTGCCCCCAGCTCCATCATTCCAGCCAAGGAGTCTGCTCTAAGGCCATCCCTGGAGACCCCCACTCGCACCCGTGTCTTGGCTACATCAGGGCCACAGAACCTTTGCACTGGCTGTACTATGCCCCCTGCTCATCGTCCAGGAGGAGAAGGGTGTCTTCCTTGTCCCTTAGCGCAGCAGGCATGCCATTTGAGTCAGGTTAACTGCAACATGCTAAAGGACTTACCCATCTGCCCCTGGCCACGGGCTCCCTCCATGGAAGAGACAGAGGCTGGAAGAGAAACTCCGTGAATTTGGGGCCAGCCTGGACTACAGAGTGACAGCCTATCTCAGGAAAAAGCAAGATGCCCAAGAGATGCTGCCATGTGTGTTGGAATGTTTTTGACAAGAGCTTTAAAAGCATGCAAAGGGGAAGAAACTCGCCTGTTTTCTTTCTTTTTATAATAAGAAATATTGCCTGTGGCCATAGAGCCCTGAGCATGACCCATCTCATCTAATAGGAAATGTAACTTTCTGGAATTTTCTCTTTGTATGTAAGAAAAGTGTCGTGTCTGGGGGTACCTGCAGAGGCCAGAAGAAAGCGTTGGGTCCCCTGAAGCTGGAGTTAAGGGTGATCGAGGTGCTGGGAACCTGCAAGAGCAGGTTTTAACCACTGAGCCATCTCTCTGCCCCAAACCTGTTTGGAGCGGGTGCTTCTGGGACAAGGTGGCCACCCATGTGCAGAGGACAGGAACTGCTCTCTTACCTCAAGTTAGAGGGCTGGCGAGATGCTGAGCAGGTGAAGGTGCCACCAACCCCAGGACTCACATGGTGAAAGCAAAGGACCTCCACATGCATGCCATGGCACCAACACGCGCACGAGCACACACACACAATTCTAAAATGTAACTTTGAAAGATGAAGTCTGCCCCAGCCCTGACTATGTCCAGTTTGCTTCTTTCTCGCTCTGAACTCTTCCAGATGCCTCTCTCCCTATCCACAATAAAAACATTTCCTCAATCCAAAAAAAAAAAAAAAAAAGATGAACTCCAGGGGCTGGAGATAGCTCAGTGGTTAACAGCACTTGCTGCTCTTCCAGGGAACCCGGATTCAGTTCCCAGCACCCATATGGCAGCTCAGAAGCATCTGTACTCCAGGTCCTGGGGATCCGGTACCATCCAGTACCCTCTCCTGTCCTTGTCACCATGTATGCGTGTGGAGCACTGAACTTACATTCTTTCAAAACACTCATACACATAAAATAAATTGTTTTAGTAAAAAAGGTGAGCTATAGAGCTGAGATGTGCCTCAGGCAGAGTACTTGTCTGAAACACATGAGGCCTCGGGTCCTATCCTCAGCAATGATGATGGTGGAGGTGGTGGTGGTAGTGGTCATGGTGATAGAAATGAATGAAGCTCCTAAACCAAAGACTAACACTAAAAACTCTTAAAATAATAAACAGAAGCTTCATAATTGGCACCTTGTCCCTTCTTTGCTGAATACGTGGGTTAGGGCCACACAGTGACACTGTCAGCAGCATCTCCACAGTGATGAATGAATGGCAGGACAGAGAGTATGAAGCCAGAGCCAGCCACTACCATACTGAGGTCCCTCCTGACAGGTCGCAAGAAAGACCGAGAAAGACAGGTCACCAGGATATGATACTGGTTGCTGAAGACACACAGTGGTGATTCAACACCGGGACCCACACACACACCTCTCAAACTTGGCCAGTGTTTTGTTCTTCCTGTAACACACCGTCTGTCCCACAACAACGCAAATAGCAGGCGAGGTTTCCTGCACAGTGGTTCTCAGCATTTATGAGCGTTAGCAGCAGATACCCAGCCCTGCATGCCAGGGAAGAGTACCCGTGGTACCTGTGGGTACCAGGGAGGTGGGAGGTACTCCACTTCAAGGGAAAAAGGCTAAAGCCCAGGGAGATGATGCAAATTCCAAGGGAAGCACCCTGTCCTGGAGACAGAGGCCGCTGGGTCTCTCACGTGTCATCGCTTACCTGAGGCTCCTTGGAGGCTCACTCTGTGGAAACAGTCCTCACTGTTTTGCCAACTGTTTTCCATGTGTTTGAGTTCTCTGTAAGAATGTTGAGCAGCTGGTCATAATGGCTCATGCCTTTAATCCGAGCACTTGGGGGAGGCAGAGAAATCTGGTTTTAGATATTCAGTGTTAAATCTGCATTTATCATAAAATAAAGAACATCAGGGTGGGTGTGTGTTTTCCAATGAGGACATATAAGAACTGTGAGGAAAATCTCCCTGTGGTCTCCATGATGCTTCGAGGGCCACATGACTTTCCTGGTGTTGCTGGCCACTGTTGCCCTTGCTGGCTATACCTTCCTCCCCAACCTTCCCTCTCTGCTCATTGGAGATGTTCTTCTCTGGGTTCCTTAGGAAACTGGAGGCAGGGAGGAGATGGCTATGAAGCAGCATCCACCATTCATCATCCATGCATCATCTGTACATCATCCATGCATCATCCATACATCAGCCCTCAACTGGAGCCCCAACTGCCGGCGTTTCCCCAGGTCATTTCCCGAAGTGCAACCCTCTGAGTCCCTGTGGTGCTGACCTTTGCTGAAGTCTATGCTGAGTCCTTGGCACCAACTCATGTCTTTGAGCGGGTGGGCGGGGTGGGGGTGACCAGGGTGTCTGCCTGGCCCATATGAAATCCAGGAAATCTGCCACTAACTCAGCAGGGCTAGAGGCTCAGTGAGGTGGCTGTCCTTAGCAGAGGTCGTGAATCCCCCCTGGCTTCTGTCACCAGCACCTGGGCTGCCAGGGGCACTGGTGCCAGCCCTGCAGCTGGGCCTTCTGTGGGTGAGCAACATTTGCATCTCAATGATGGGGATTCATCTTTAAGGAGCCAGCTGTCCCGCTGGGGAGGGAAGCCTAATTCCTTCCCCAGTGGGCTGGGGGGTGGGAGATGGGGGTGGGGGGTCCTCTATCAAGTGCCTACAGCTCCCCACACACCTCCCACTCACGCTCAGGACGAAGAAACGCAAAACAGTGATCAGACCAGCTGTATCCCTATCACTGCCCCACCCCATACCATGGGTACACAGCTGCAGGCTGGCTCTGTCCCTGTCTGTGTACAGTTCTCTTTTGTACCCTGACAGCAGAGGGGACAACTCAGGTCAGAGGTCAGGGTAAGGACGGCCCCAGACATTACTTTGTCACTAGCTCCTTCACTAGACTTCTTTGACTTGTCATCATCAACTATGACCATCTAGGCAGATCTCTCTGTCCTCTCTGTCTCTGTCTCTGTCTCTCTGTGTCTCTCTGTCTCTCACATGTCCCTCCACTACAGAGAATGCCACTGTAGAGAGTTGAATAGTGTCCCCAAATTCATCCCAACCAAGGACCTGAGAATGTGACTTTTAAAATAGGGTCTTTGCAGATTTAATTAAACACATATGATATAGCTGCCCAGGATTAGGGTAGCCCTAATTTGTTCACAAGTTTACTTTTGTTTGTTTGTTTGTGAGAACTGAGACAGGCTTTCATTATGCAAGTTTGAAGCCTAATGGCTTCAAACTTGTTGCAATCGTCCTGCCTCTGCCTCTTGAGTGCTGGGGTTACTGGCATGAATCACCAAGCTGCAACCTGAGCAACTGGGTCATGCCTATAATCCCAGTGCCCAGAGGTAGAGGCAGGAGGATGGAGAGCAAGACTGTCAAAAGAAAAAAAGAAAAATTGTAAAAGGGGCTGCCCTGTAGCTTAGTGGTAAAGATTCACTACCAGATGTGGGGTTCTTGATTCCATCCCCAGATGAGAGAGGAGGGAAGTGGGAAGGGAGGGAGGAAGGGAGGAGGGAGGGAGGGAGGGAGGAGGGAGGAGGAGGGAGGGAGGGAGGGAGGGGGAAAGGAGAGGGAAGGAGAAGGGAACGAAGGAAAGGTGAAATCAGCATATCAGGGAAGACAGCTGCTTGAAGATGGGATGAAACAGGAGCTTAAAACAGCAGAGTCCCCAGAGCTGGGGTCTGTGCCAGCTCCTGTGAGTCCCTGGAGATAGGATGGCCCACACTTTGATTTGGACCTTTGGCCTCTAGACTGTAGGAGAATAAGCAGCCTTTGAAACCCCCACGTGTTGTCCTTTGTCAGAACCCCAGGAAATGAACATGTCCAGGCAGAGTAGGAATCTGGTTATGACCCTGAGTGGTTTCAGGGGTACCCTGCCAGGCAGTGTGAGAGCTGACAGCTAAGATGGGGTTCTCAACCCCAAGTCTGGTCAGCCTCTCCCAGACCTCACCTGCCCCAGAAGGAGTGTGACGTGGAACACCTGCCGTCTGCCTTCAAGATTCAGTAGGAAACAGAAATGATGGGCAAATGGCATGGGAAATGGCAAATGGCCCAGGAGGGAGACATGACAGCAACCAGGGAGAGATAAATGAAGGAGACAAGGGACAGGATAGAACACCAGGAGCACTGTGCTCTGATGACACACGCGCTTCCCGGGAGCCAGAGCACAGGCACTATACTGGTTGGTTTTATGTCTGCTTGACACAGCCATCGAGAGAACCTCAACTGAGAAAATGCTCCATAAGAGTGGGCTATGGGCAAACCTGTAAGGCATTTCCTTCATTAATGGTTGATGGAAAGGACCCAGCCCGATAATGGGTGGTGTCATCCCTGGGCTGGTGGTCTTTATAAGCAAGCAGGCTGAGCAAGCCGTGAGGAGCAAGCCAGTAAACAGCACTGTTCATGGCCTTCACATCAGCTCCTGCCTGCAGGTTCCTGCCCTTCTTAGTTCCTGTCCTGACTTCTGTCCTGTCTTTTATGATGAACTGTGATGTGGACACATAGGCTGAATAAACCCTTTCCTTCCTAAGTCGTTTTGGTCATGGTGTTTCATCTCAGTAGTAACCCTAAGACAGGTGCTCACAAACACCTCTGAACTCATACAAGCTAGACATACTAGACACATGTTTCCTACTGACTGGCAAGACATCTGGACACAGCGAAGGTTCTTAGGCCTGAGTTGTCTACCTTGTGGCTATTTGTGACCACACAAAGGAAGCCACACCATAGCCATGGCCATATCCAGCATCTATACAAAGCATGCTCTCCGGGCCATTTCCTAGGTAGGTACCTGGCTTTCTAGGCTTGCCCAGGGTCCCTGCAAAAAGCTGCCTGATGCTAAGCACCTGGCAAGAGAAAGAACTTTCTTTTCAAGTAGCCATATCAGCATCCAGCAACCATGGCCTTGTAAGGACAGGAGTGGCTTTTCCAAGGATCATTCGACACTTCTCAAGGGCATCTTGTCACCCTTGTGGTATCCAGCTACCCCCTCAGCTATGCTGCACCTACCCATAAGGATGCCCAGTATCCACTAGGCCTCAGAAGGGCACTGCCCAGCCCCAGGGCCCCAGGTCACTGTCCAGGGCTCCAGTACCCCAACTCTATCTATCACACCTGTTTTACACACATGCCACAGTAGGCAGCCCATGTGTTGCTCTCATAAACCCTAAGTAAACCCCAGCACTGGATAGTACCATCTGTGCCAGGGCATGCAGGTCTTGGGCTCCCAGCTGTGGATGGGATTTGTAGCTCTGTCTTCTCTGAGTGCTGGATGTTGGGACAGGAAGAAAGGCTTCATAGAAAGGCAAGCCTGGAGGACCTCCAGGTGGCAGCTCCTGACCATAGCCTCAGCTCTCTAGGTCCACAGAGGGGTTCCTACCCTTCACTTGCCAGCCTTGATACCTCCTAATGGTGTGTGTGTGTGTGTGTGTGTGTGTGTGTGTGTGTGTGTGTGTGTGTGTTTGAAGAGAGAGAGAGAGAGAGAGAGAGAGAGAGAGAGAGAGAGAGAGAGGTGTCATCCATGTGACACCTACCTTCATCAAGAGAGGATACTGGAACCCCTGCACCTACAGAATCTGCCTTTGTGAGGCCTGAGGGCTCTGGCTGCCCCCCAGAATGACTCATGGAAGCCAGACCTGAGAAAGATTCATCTCCAGGTGGGCAGGAGCAGCCTGACATGGGAGAAGCTGGCACAGCCATCCGGACGCAGAGGTAGCAGGCTGCCCCTCTGCAGTAGGAGCACCATCCAGGTTTGAGTTAACCTCATGGTGACAGAAATGTCTCAGAGCCTGGCAGGACATCACCAGGTCCTGTCACCACAGCTGTGCAACAACCTGTGCCCAAACTCTGGCAGGACATGACAAAGACCATGCCCCACCTGTGGCTGGAACTTGGATCTGTGCTTTCCTGGCTGCTGGCCAGAACCAGGGACAGGCCCGAGCTGGTGGCACAGGCTACATTATCCTCCTAGACACAGATGGCAGCATGCTCACAAGACCCAACCTGAGACCCAGCTGTCCTGTACAGGCGGGAAGGACCCAAAGACCTGCAGCCAGTGCTATCAGTCTAGGGCAGCAGCCCTTCCCTTGATGCCACAGTGGGGACCCACTACCAAGCTGAGGAGATATCTTGGTGGCAGGTAGCAAAGAGTCGTGCAGAGTATGGTGTGCATGCGCCTGCAAAGTGGGATCTGATCATGAGGAGAGAGGCTGTGGACAATCTGAGGAATACACTAATGCCCATATCCCACCTCTGAGGGGGAACCAACGATGCGGCTAAAGAGCAAGAGAGGCTAGAGCTGCATGGTAGGGAGAATAGAGGAATGTCAAAAAAAACTCTGTGTACATGCTGACCAGGACTCAGTGTGGGCCCTCTAGAAAGGGGCTTTTGCACTTTGATTGAGCAAAGTGTGAGAGGAAAGCATCTTGGGCAGGGGTGAGTAGCCCTACATCCGGTCAGCATGCTTCTAAGAGGGGAACACAGCCTGTGTGAGAACCGAGGCAGAGGATGGCGTGATGCAACCGCAAGCCAAGGACACCTGACCCTTCCTCACAGCTGTGGGAGGTAGAACGATCTGCCTCGTACACAGGTGAGTGTATAGCCCCAGACTTCACGATCCCAGATCTCTAGTCTTCGGAGGTGGGAAACATAAACACCTGCTGTTTGGAGCCCCCCGCAGATGTGGCCATTTATGACACACCCAAGGAGACACACCCACTGTCCTGTCCAAATGGGCAGCACAGCACAGCTCCATCTCCAGTCACCTGACTTCCCCTCAGCCTTGGTGAGGACTCACCTTCCTGTCTGGGTACTCTGAACCCCACAAGCTCTGTTAGCAAGGGCCTGTACTATGCAGGGACCAGGCCATCTGCCATGAGCCCATTGCTGTGACAGCACAGACCAGGGGCTGCTCCTGAGAAGGTGGCAGGAAGTGCCAAGTTGGAGCCAAGGCCCCGGAGTCACACACAAAGGATGGCTTGTGGCTGTGCCAGCCCCTGACACTGATGTGATCAGCATTGCCAAGCTCTGTCTCCACTCCACCAATTTCTCACAAGCCTGTAACAGCTGGGCCTGCATCTCCCACAGGGGACAGATCCGTGGACAAGCGCTAGAGGGAATTTAGCTCCCGTAGTCCCAGGGAACAGTTTCCACCATGGAGTGGACATGGATGGGAAGTTACTCAGGACCTGCTGTCCTCAGATGAGGAGACAGTGACCACGGACAGTGGACAGAGGCTGAAGCTATGGTAAGGATCAGCTCAGTAGATCCTGTCTGTCCACAGCTTCAAGTGCCCCCTCATAGTCCCAGACACTATACAGTAAGAAACCCAAGCCACCTCAAGGTCAGCAGCCCCATTCCCAGTACGCACCCTGAAGACGAAGAGTGGACCTAGCAGGGGCACACACCTGTCCACAGCAGCCCAAATATGCAAATCATCTAGGTGTACTTGAATACTCAAAATGTGATCTATCGTGCAGCACGCTATGTATGTAGCTGAGGCTGGCCTACCTGTTTCAGCCTTCATGCTAGAACTACAGGCATGGTGTACCACCAGCCCAGCTCCTGTACTGAAATATTATTCAGCCTAGAAAAAGAATGAAGCTGCCACAGCTCAGTGGACCTGTAGGACATCACAGATGGTGACAGGAGCCAGATGCAGAAGGCCACAGACCACGAGACTCCATCATGTGATACACCAAGCAAAGGGAAATCTGCAGGCAAAAGCAGGCCAGCAGCTGCCTGGGAAGGAGAGCGACACCACAGGAACCATTTCTTTCCAGGTGTTGAATGTTCTAGGACTGGATGGTGAGTGTGCATCCTGTGACACTCAGCATTAGAGCGCCAGGCTGCCCACCCCTCACATGGGGTAAAGAGACCAGCCATCAAGCCTGGGAGGCCAGTGGCCTGTCCCTCTCCTCTGTAGAGACAGTGCTAAGCAGGAGAGGCTACCCCTGTATCCTAAGTCGCACCACCTGTGGCCAGTCCACCACTTGCAAACAACAGTTGATCATCTAGATGGATGGATGGACAGATAGTAAGAGCTGGAAAGACCCAGGGCTCCCAGGAGTGTTCTGTCACATGCAGGTGTATGGAGTCCTGGTGGAGGCAGGATTTGGGATTTCAAAGGACTTGTACCCTTTTTAGTTAGTTGTGTGTGTGTGTGTGTGTGTGTATATGTGTCTGTGTGTCTCTGTGTCTCTGTGTGTCTGTGTGTGTGTGTGTCTTCTCTGTCTCTCTGCCTTTCTCTGTCTCTCTGTCTCCCCCCTCCCCCCTCTCCCCTCCCTCTCTGCTTCTTACTTGTGGGCCAAGATCTGAGCCCTCAGCTGTTGCTGCACCCTCATAAACTCTAACCCTCTGAAACCACAGCCCAATTAAATGCTTCATTTTATAAGTTGCCTTGGTCATGATGTTTTGTTATAGCAAGAAAGAAGTAACTAAGACAAACATCAATGATACTCTCCCCTGAAGATTTCCTGAGATGTTTTGGACTAGTTTTTGAGTTTGTGTAACAGATCCCTGGCTGTTCTGGACTCACTCTGTAGACCAGGCTGACCTCTGACTCAGAGATTGCCTGCCTCTGCCTCCTGAGGGCTGGAATTAAAGGCTGCACCACTGCACCCAGCCATTTCCTAAGGTCTTTAAGAGGCACTCAGGAGGCCTCAGCCCACACCTCATTAACTGAAGAAAAGCCAGAGTCATTTGAGTGTCTCCAATCTGAAAAATCTAGAATGAACAATGCTCCAGGGCTATTTTCAGGCTTTCAGGAGTTTCAGACTCAGTGGACCAAATAAAAAAACGACAACCCAATTTGAAAGACTCCTGGTTCTAAGCATTTAGGAGCAGCTCTCCTTGGCCTGTTTTCCCTATGATCGGGAACAATCCCTTGGATGCTCAGCAAAGCCAGAAGGAGTCAGTCCAGAAAGATTGCAGAGGCAATGGAGAAAACCTAAAACCTGAATTAAGCCAGAAGCGGAGAGGGTGGATAAGGACTGAGTTTGCATCCCCTACCCCATAAATCGGACAGATGGAGGCAGAGATGGGGGTTCCCCAGGGCAAACTGACTAGCTAGGCTAGCTGACAGCTTCCAGGTCAACACTGCCTCAATAAATGAAATCAAGGTGACTGAAGAAGACAGAAGACACCCAATGGTGACTCTTGGCTTCCTCACCTATATGTATACATGTGCATATGCACCTGCACACAGTAATTGCCCACACATATGCATACATACACATATATGTTATATATGTGTATATGTATACTTATATACATGTATGCAAAGAAATTAAAATCTCCAAGTGGAGCACTGAGTTCATACAGGCTGCAGGTTAAAGGTCACATCTGGACCTCCCTGAAACTAGGCTACTCATGTATTTCTCCTGTCCACGATGTCTAGTACAGGGTCCCTCTGAGTGGTCGGGTACAACTAAGAATGTGAGGTTGAATTTAATATAATTTACACATAGAGCTTTGTGATGACACTCCAGAAAGCTCAGCCCTAGACAACCCCAGTCAGAAAGGATGAAGAGGGTAAAAGTTGTCACATGAGGAGATCTGAGGAACAAGACAAGCCAGACAATGCACAGGTCACAAGATTCCGGGAGGATACCCATTCTGAAAGGCATATCCTCAAAGGTTTCAGGACCATGGAAGGTACCAGGCCATGGCCATATCTTCTGGGGCAGATGAGACACCCCACTAGTATAATCTACATTTTGTTCATAACCCAACATGGGAAAATCATCATGCTATTTCTGTAACGTCTAAGTCTGAGATTATGTCAACATAAAAAGTTAGGAACTGGGCTGGAAAAGCCAGGTATAGTGGCACATGCCTTTAATTCCAGCACTCTGGAGGCAGAGTCAGGTGGATCTCTGTGAGTTTGAGGCCAGCTTGGTCTATATAGGTAGCTTCAGTACACAGTCAGATCTACATAATAGAGAGAGCCCATCTGAAAAAAGAAAATAAAAAGAGAAACTGGGCTGAAGAGATAACTCAGAGGGTAAAAATACTTGCTGCCAAGTTTGATGACCTGAGTTTGAATCCTGGGACTCACAACTTCTGCAAGTCATCCTGTGACAAACATGTGCTATGAACACAAACACGTGAACACACACAGTAAATAAATAGTGATTTAATTTTTTTAAGCTGAAAGCTAAAAAGATGAATTGACATTGGTTAACCAGAGACTTCGTTCCAGAAACATGTCCCCAGAGCCCTGGCAGGGTCCTATCTGTAGGGCTCAGAGGGAGTTTGACCCTGCTGAGCCTGGCTTGCAAACTAAGGCCTCTAGAACTGAGAAAGCATTCATCTGGTTTTGGTTGTTTGGCTTGGTTTTGTTGTGGCAGTAATTGAACCCAGAGCCTCCAGCAAGTTAGCAAACCATTCTACCGCCAAGAGGCCCCCTGCCACCCCCCTTTTACTTTTTATTTTGAGATAGAATCCCATTAAGTTTCCCAAGCTGAACTTGAATTCAGTCTGTAGCGCAGGAATTGCATCCGACTATGTCCTACTCCAAGTGCCTGTATATTGTATGAAGCAATGCTTTGTTTGTGTCTGTTCTGTTTTGTCTCCAGGCTAAGCCTTTCCCTGGAAGACTCCATTTTACAAGCAGCTCTTTTTTTTTTTTTTTTTTTTTACTCGTTTAAAAAAATGTATTCTGTTTCTTCAGTTGTGTGTGAGTGTGTTTGAGTGGGCAGGTACTACAGCCTGCGTGTGAAGCTCAGGGCACTTGCAGGAACTGGTTCTCTCCTTCCACCAGGTCGGTCCTGGGGATTGAACTCAGGTTGTCAGGCTCTGTGGCAAGTATTTCTACCCACGAGCCTTCTCCCTGGCCCTTTATTCCATTTTGAGGAAGAAAGATGATTGCAGACCCTAGGTGGACCCCAAAACTGTCAGGCACCAGTCTCCAGCACAGACCAATAAGTGAGTTACTTGGAGACAGAACAAAAGCCACCCTCTAGGTTTATCGAGATGGATAGAGACTGTAGGGGCAGGTGGTGTGTGACAAACTCACATCACAGAAACCCAGGAACTTACCAGACACACCAGGCCAAGACCAGAGCGGGAAGCAGAGCATCACCTGCTTCCATAAGTACCAGAATCTTCACTCTACGGCATGCATGCACACAGGTCCATGTGTGATGCTCAAAAGTGATGAATACCGAATACTGAGATAGTACGGTCCACACCAACTGATACCTGGTGTGCCTCTCAAGGACTGACAAGTTGAGGACCTTCCTACTGTCCCTGGAGCAGCTCAGCTAGTCCCTGCTGCCACCTGCCTGCCATTCACCTTTTGGGCTTCTTGACCTGGTTCAGCCTTTCACCCCACAGCTGAATGGACTCTCAGACCCTGCTTCCACAGCGCCCACAGCGGCGCCCCTGCAATGCTGGTCTGTTCATCAGTACAGACCCTCTCGGCCCACGGCATGACCTCTGCTGCAGCCTCTTTAACTTGCACATGTATGTGCACAGATACATAGATGCATTGACTGTATCCTGTGTGATGTGAGCGGTAGTGCTGGTAGACCCTACTGTTTTCATTAAGATTAGAATTAAAGAACCCACATTATCCTGGTCTGGATTCTGCAGGTACGTGAGGTTACACATAACAAATTGCTGTCATCAAAACTGTTGAGTGAACTTGTTATTCGATAAACGATGCCATCATAGAAAGACACAAACACGTTCGTGTCAGGACATCGGGCTAGCCGG
Organism: Mastomys natalensis; assembly: GCA_021653895.1. Taxonomy (NCBI): domain Eukaryota; kingdom Metazoa; phylum Chordata; class Mammalia; order Rodentia; family Muridae; genus Mastomys; species Mastomys natalensis. Next base: position 359,824 of record JAJTUV010000713.1, read on the forward strand.
CCCCAGCCTCCCAACAGCTGGGGTGACAGGTGTGTGCAGCCAGACTATTGCCTAAGCTTCCAGCTCACTGTATTCTAGTAGGGGAGCCCCCAAAATGTAACACAAACAAAGAACCTAGAAGGATGCTAGCACAAACCGAGGTGTGTGAGCCAAGCCTGCCTGGGTCTAACTCCTGCTTACTGGAAACCAGGATATCAATCTCCTTTGGTCCAGAGGACGAGGAGCAGGTCTAGGAGCACGCCACAAATCCACCCAGGCTTGAAGCCACCTCTGCTGTTAAATGCAAATGAGACTCTTTCAAATGCTAATGAGGATGCACAGGAGGCCTCCAGAAAGGAAAGAAAGAGGCTGCTGAAGAAAAAGAGAGAGAGAGAGAGAGAGAGAGAGAGAGAGAGAGAGAGAGAGAGAGAGGAAGAGAAAGCCCAGAGGATGTAGAAGAGACAGCCAGACAGGAAACTCCGGAGGAAAAGACTGAGTCGCCACTGAACATCTGTGTGCAAAGTACATGGGGTATGCTGAAGGCCGGGCTGAAACCTCACCAACCACAGGCTCCGCAGACCACAAAGTTGACCTGTAGTACCTTGAACAGTATCTGCATGCTGGCACACTCTTGGGAAGACTATCAGCAATCCCACTTGGTACAAACCGCATGGCTTGACAGCCTAGCAGAATTGTCTAAACAGCCAGGAAGTACCTCATGCTCACCTAAGGGCCTCAGCAGGGGCAGATGAATGGTCTCAGAGCCCTACCCCTCAATGGCAGGTGCAGAAGCAAGTGCCAAGCTGCCCCAGGGCATCACCTGCTACTATAAACACCAGAATTTTCACTCTGCAGTATAACAAGCACACAGGTGTATATGTCTGCCTACATTCATGTACACACCCAGACACACTCCAGCGTTCAATGCCCACCACGAAGCAGCCATTTCTTCTGTCTTTATACACAAAGCTTTGTTCCCAGGAGTTTGACAATTTTAGTGCCCTGATACCCAGATAAAGAATCTGGACCATGAGCTGAGATTCTGTTAGAGAAAGCCAGGTTTCCAAGTGTGGTCATGTTTCCACTCTTCACAGAGCAGAGTACAGGACAATAACACAACCCTGCCCTTTCCTGCTCCTTAACATCCCATTCTAGAGCCCAGCAGATGAAGAGCAAGGTACACTCACCAAAGTTGTGAGCCCCTAAGCTTGAGCAGTACCCAGCATGCACCAGCATCTAGCTCCAGCATCTAGCATTAACATCAGCTCCCAGCATAAGCATCAGGTCCTAGCATCCAGCATTAGTACCAAGCCCCAGCATCAACATCTAGCATCAGCAGCCAGTATCCAGTATCAACATTCTAGCATTCAGCATGAGGACTTAGCCTGGGTACCAGGAGCAGTGAAACAAAGGTTGGTTATGTTACTTTTACTCACACACACACACACACACACTCCCTCAGCAAAGCCTTACTCTCTGAGCTGTGTCTTTAGGAAATCGACCATGGTCAATGCTGTTTTACCTTAAGTACAACATTAGACTGTTGTCAGGAGAAGACTAGAAACTGAGTTAGGGGACACCAAAAGCATTGTCTATACTGGGGGTAGATAGATACACCAAGGCCACCCACAAGGCCACAGTGGAGAATTGTTTCACTCTTCCTAGATACTCATTTGTACATGACACAGGAAGGAGCCCACAGACATTGTAATGACTTGCCCTTCCTCTTCCAGGCAGCCTGTGGAGCTTAAGCATAAGGACCACAAATGACCTATGGGCCAGACCTGATCTCCAGTCAGGACTAACTCACCTAACTCACTAATTCATCCTCCTGGGGCTTAAGTCTGAGGAGACAGGGAAGATGGCTTGGGTGGGACTTAGGAAACCACGAGGTAGAAAACTAGAGCTGTCCAAGTCTGCTGCCAGAAATGCTGGGCCTGAGCCTTCAGTGCAGAGGCCAGTCGTCTTACTCCCTGGGGCAGCCTGAGGCTCCTCCTCAGAGACCCCAGTACCCTGCAGGCCATCCAGCCAAGACCACTCCCTGCTGAGCGGGATCCAAACTCAATTCCTCTCTTCTTCATGCTTGTTTTTCCTGGAGCCAGATCCATGCTTTTCAGCATCCTCTTTGAGATAAAAATCAAAAAACAAATCTTAAAGGCCATCTCCAAAAACCACAGAACGGCTGGGATTGAATAAAAATAAAGCCTGCGGTTTCCCTCCGGGGAGGGAGGGTTTCCTGCTCCGCTACAGAGGTGCTGACTTGGCAGCCCATGACCAGGCGGAGACTCCTGGGGTCCTGGGGTCCTGGGGCACCAGGCTGCGTGCAGAAGCCAAGGGGGGGGGGACAGTGGACAGCTGATAACTCTGTGCCCATAGTAACAAGAATCCAGAGTCCCCTGCTCCCAGTGACTGAGGCTGCAATAGTGAAGCACTTGAATGGCTCCCCCAAATTCATAACCACCCCAGTGTCAGAGGGGGATTAATATATCTCTTATAGATGTTATCTGATCAGGTTAAGATGAGGCATCCTGGCCTAAGGTTGGCCCTACATTCAAGTATAGATGTCCTTAGCTTGGTACGGTGGCTCACAATTCCGATCTCAGTACTGGGCACGTAAAGGAAGAGATCAAGGGCAGCTTTGGCTACTTGAGATTCTGTCTAAAACCTGATAAACAAAGCTGGGTATCCTGGCACACGACTTTACTCCCAGCACTGGGGAGCTAGAGACGAGTAGAGCTCTCTGAATTCAAGGCTAGCCAAGGCTACATAGTGACACCTTATCTCACAAAAACAGAACAAACAAATGAAAAACAAAACAAATAAACAGGCTAGAAATGCCTATAATATATGGAACTCAAGAAGTTGAGGCAGGAGGTTTACCATGAGTTCAAGATCCAGCTGAGCTACAGAGGCTACTCTATCTCAAAAAGAACAACAGAAGAAGGCAACTAAAATAAAGTATCTTGTCCATGTAGGAGACACGAGGGAGAGGCAGACACCAAGGCAGATGTTGTGCAGTGACGGAAGTGGAGTGGGGTGATGCTGTCACAAAACAAGGGGTACCTGGAGCTGCCACAGGAGGCAGAGGCAGACGAGGGCCACCAAGAGCTGTCAAATAGAGGGTGTGAGGTTGTGTCCTGAGGAGTGGAGCAGCACCAGGTGGGCAGTGCAGGATGGAGTGTCATGGCCTAGAGGGATGTGCTTGGTGGCTTTAACTGTCAAGTTGACCCAACCTAGAGTCACTTGAGAAGAAAGCTTCAAGCTGGGTGGTGGTGGTACACATTTTTTTGCCACACTTGGGAGGCAGAGGCAGGTGGATCTCTGAGTTCCAGGCCAGCCTGATCTGCAAGTGAGTTCCAGGACAGCCAGGGCTACACAGAGAAACCCTGTCTTGGAAAAAAGGAGGAAGGAGGAAGAGGAGGAGAAGGAGGAGAAAAAAGAGGAGGAAGAGGAGGTAGTTTCAGTTGTGAACTATCTGGTTCAGTGGTTCTCAACCTTCCTAACGCTGCAACCCTTTAATACAGTTCTTCATGTTGTCGTGATCCCCAACCATAAATTTATTTCATTGCTATTTCATAACTGTAATTTTGTTATGAATTGTAACGTAAATATCTGATATACAGGATATCTGCTATGCTACCCTCAAAGGGATTGAGACCCACAGATTGAGAACTGCTGATCTAGATCCAGTTGGCTGGTAGGGGGGTTTTATCTTGATAGTTCATTGAAGTGGGATGACCCTCCCTGAATGGGAGCAGTACCATTTCCTATAACAGGAATCAGAGCAGACAGCAGCATGGGTACATCAACTGTCTCTCTCTCCTCTTGACAGTGGATGTGACACTTTAAATTTCAGCCTTGACTTTTCAAGAAATGGTGGCCAGACTGGCAACTGTGAGCCGAATAAAGCCTTCCCCCTCACAGTTGCTTTTGGTCAGGATATCTTAATGCAGTGATGGAAATGAAACTCAAACGTCGAACAAAGGAGCAGCAGGCTGTGGCGTGGCACTGGCAGAAATGTCGTGGCAAGGGCAGAAGTGACGTGGCAGGGGGCATTCATTGGTTGGATTAGGCCCTGCCTGGGTCCTGACTCTGACCTCCAAAACTGAAGAACCAGATCTTCTGTTTGCAGTCTTTTGTGACAGCATCCAGTCATGCAGTTATTAACTTTGTGGCAACCCCAAACAGTGATCCTGAATTACCTAGCCCATAACGTGTTTCAAAGGTTACCCCTACCCACTACCCCTGTGTGGGAGAACCTTGGTGTGCACCCTGCTATCCTCGGTGGAGATGCAGCCTGTGAACCACTGGGGCTTCTCTGTGCTGCCTGCTTGTTGTTCTGAAACCATGGAACTAAGAAAAGAATGGAACCGTCCATCCCTGCTCCAAAAAGGCCTTCCTAAGGGGATCCCCCTAGCAGCAGATGGTCCCAGGGATGTGAGTCTGTTGAGAAAGCAGGGTTGCTGTGGTTACAGACCCCTTCCCAGCTCCTGGATGCCTACAGGCATGAGAAGAGACCATAGAACTCATGAGCTCTAACCATGAGGTCATTTTCTTAAGATGCGTCAGTGCCAACCTGCTGACACCTTGCATAAGCATCACGTCTTACTGAAGGGCCTGCCCCAGATCTTCAGATCTTCACCACCACAGGCTTAGATTCTGCTCCTGTGTCACAGAGCTGTGCTGGTGGTTTTTTTTTTTGTTTTGTTTTTTGTTTTTTGTTTTTTTTTTTTTTTTTTTGGTTTGGTTTTCCTTTCCTTTGCTTTGTTCTGCTGGGGTTGGAAGCTATCCCCTTGCACATGGCAAGCAGGTGCTCTTCTGCTGAGCCACAGCCCCTGTCCTGCAAGAAGCTTTTAGCTCTGAGATGCAGCAGGTCACCAGGCTCACAGAGTAGAGGAACAAGAAATGCTGAAAACTGAACAAGTGCAGAATTGTCACGTGACTCAGGAACTATGTCCCTAGGCATATACCAAGAAAGACACACACACTCATGGATCCACATAAAACCCTGAGCCTGAGAGTTTCTGTTGGGTTGATGGTGGTGTTCTCAGACTAAAGGCAGGGGCTGTACAGAGGTCAATGTACCAAATGCCAGGCGCCATTCACTTTGATCCAGTGAATACATGGACTGAGGAGCTGGCCCAGGGGAGTGCTTCCTGTGCAGACATGAGGACCTGAGTTGAATCTGCAGAATTCAAATTTAAAAAGAAGAATCAAACAAACAAAAACAAACAAACAAACAAACAAAAAAAAAAAAACCCAGGGGCTGGGAACATGGTTAAACACCTGTATTGTTCTTGCAGAGAACCTGAGTTCAAGTCCCAGCACCCACATCAGGTGGCTCATAATCACCCATTACTCCATCTCCAAGGAGACCTAGCACCCTCTTCTGGCCACCATTGGCACTGCACTCATGTGCATATAACCCTTACACACACACACACACACACACACACACACACCACCACTGCATACATAATTAAAAGTAATAAAGATACATCTTTTAAAAATAAAACAAAACAAGCAAACAAAAACTCCACTGTGGTGGTAAGAAACCCTGCGCTGGAGGGGTGGAAACTGGAGATCTTTGGGGCTAGTCAGCCCAGCTTGCTTAGCAAGTTCCAAGCTAGGGAGAGACCCTGTCTCAAAACAAAAGAGAGACAGCCCTGAGATTGTCTTCTGGCTTTCATGCACGTGTACATGCACACACTTGTGTGTGCACGCACATACATACATGCACACACCCATGTGCACTCGAACACACACCCACACACCAATGAGTACTAGAGTTTCACCCCCTATAAAGCAGCAGCAGACAGTAGCTGCGCTGCAGAACAGGCAGGAAGTCTCCTGGGCTCTTCAGAGACAAGGCCCGCTGAGATCAAAGACAGAGGATGATTGTAGCGTCCTCCAACCTGTGCCTCCTGCACTTTGCTGCATTTTCTTTCATCCGATTCCACATGTCCCTCATCCTCTCATCCCAAACTGTGCTGAGCACAGCCTTTGATTTCTCATATTCAGGGGCTCTCCCATGCCACCATTTGAAGGGAATCACCCCACACAGGACACACAGTACTGGTTAAGAGGCCAAGGATACCAGCCCAACAGGGCGGTACCACAAAACTCTCCCTGAGTTCTCTCTTATCCCTACTGACCTGTGTCTGCAAGCCTTGATGCTTTGATGGGCAGTATGGTCTCTGGCCTGTAGAGAAACGAAGTCCCTACAGACATGTCAGCTAGCCTCCATAGTGACAAGAAAAAACATGACTTCAATGTGCGTCCCACTCCTGTCCCCAATCTTGACCCTGTTGGTTCATTCACTGCTGTTTAACACCTTGATAAATGATGAAGACACAGGCACCTGCTGTTCTAGGTGACAGAAGAGCCCCTTGCTCTGAAGATACTTATCTTCACCATCCAGAAATGCCAAGCACTGGAACGGCTGCTGGGGGGAGGGGGGGGTCAGTGGCAGGGCACCTGACCAGCATGTGTGACGTCATAGGTTCATCCCCAATAATAGGGGCAAAATCTGCAATCAAGTGCTGAGCCGAAGCACCGGATGCCAGCCACGTCTGCCCTACTGTGCTCAGCTGACCTCATCCATCATGGGGAGGCGATATGTAGAGACCCACAGCTTCAAAACCAAGGACAGAGCCTATCTGAGGCTGGCCCTCGAGAATCTGGTCCCCTCCCCTCTCCTATTTTCTCCAGCTCCCCAGGGAAATGGCCACAGGTCAGGCCCTTTGGATTCCACCTATCAAGAGAGTTCCAGGACAACTCACAGACACTTTGGGGTGTTTTTCCTCACTGAGGACCTATCCCATCAGCCCTGTAGGGACAACTGTCCACTAAGCACTTATTCCTGGCCAAGAGAATCCAAATCCACCCTAAAGTATGGTCAACCACTGTTAATATAGCAGCAAAGTCTGTTAAAAACTCCTTCTAGCCATGAGAACAGAATCCCTAACCTGAGTAGAAACCTAACCTAGCATGGGCTGACCAGGGGGCTAGGGAGGCGGGCTTACCCTAAGCCATGGTAAAGAGATGGGAGGAACAATGTTTTCTTTAATGAGATTCTGTTCCTTTCCTACCCAGAATTCCTACCCTTACCCACCCACCCCTGCTCCCAGTGCAGTCTGTATAAGTTGAGTACCCATGAGGTCTGGCTGGGTCTGCCTACCTTTCTGAGTCCCAAATCAGAAAAAACAACTTTTCTTTCTTTCTTTCTTTCTTTCTTTCTTTCTTTCTTTCTTTCTTCCCTTTCCTTCCTTCCTTCCTTCCTTCCTTCCTTCCTTCCTTTCTTTCTTTCTTTCTTTCTTTCTTTCTTTCTTTCTTTCTTTCTTTCTTTCTGTCTCTTCCAGATGCTGGTCAGAACCTGAGTCTGCTTTTGCTGATGCTTTGGACTTCTTTTTCTCTAAAGCACCCTCTCTGCCATGTGGACGCCTGTCTGCTATAGCTTTGGCCTTCTCTTCTCCATCTCCTCCTATGGGCCACAGCTGAGGGCTAACGCTGCTGCTGGGGGCAGGGGGAGGGGTCTTCCAAACTCAAGTCCAGTTGTTCTTGAGCTTCTGTTTGAGTGTGAGTGTGTGTGTGTGTGTGTGTGTGTGTGTGTGTGTGTGTGTGTAGAAGTCAGAGGACAACTCTTGGGAGACAGTTCTCTCCTTCTACTGCCTGGATCCTTGGATTAAATTCAGGTTGTCAGGCTTGGCAGCAAGTTTTTTCTCCACCCACTCAGTCCAGAAGAGCATCTTCTGAAGTGTTGTTTTGCGGGGCTACAGTACCAAGACCAACACCAGATGGGAAACCAAGGGAAATGAGAGGCAGGAACCAGATCCTCTTTAGCCGGGTTCCTCCACCGCATGCCCCAGTGGCCTCCCACCATCGCCAGTGGCACAGAGATCTGGACTCTGTAGAGACAAGCTACAAGCCTTCTGGTGTGGTTCTGCATTCAGTCTTGCCACCTGGGTGTGTGAACTCCACTCGTCAGACAAAATGCAGAGCTCTAGGCTACATTCACCCTACACCGCCATTGAATGTCCGGCTTGTGGTAAGTGCAGAAATAAGGTAGGCTGAGGCTGAGGAGGCAGAGTTTCCCAAGCTCCTGTATGTCCCCGGGCCTGTGGGGAAGGAGGGCAGACTCCAGCTTAGCTCAGCTGAGAGTGTCCAGGAGTGAGGAGGGGCCATCTGCAGGAGACTTAGGTGATGCTGCTCTGCGAGGAAGGCTTCACCACAACCCCCACTGCAGTTCTTAATGAGAAAGACAGTCCTTGGTTCCAAACTGTTTATTGATGGTTCATCATGGAGAATAGATGCATACCACTTCCTCAGGGTGGCCCAGAGATTAAATACCTTTTGCAGGAAGGAATGTCCGGGAAGGGAAGCTTATTGGCTAAACCCTCAGGGCCCATCTTAGATATGGCATTAGCGTGGAAAACTCTGTGTTCTGTGCTAAGTGACCAGTGATCATGTTTGTTATGTGGGGATAACACTATCCTCAGGTGAGTACTGGGGTTTCTGAACCCGCTTGACCTTACCAAGTTTCCTGGCACAGTCCACTGCCCCACATTCTGGAGCAGGAAGAGTGGCAAACTGGCCCTGCAGGGTGTATTAATCAGTGTACACAGGAGCAGCAATGCTAACCATGCCTCTGCACTGTAGTAACCAGGGTCTTCACAGGTTGCCTCCTTGCCTCTGAGCCACCAGCTCTTGGGATGCAGCTTGGCTCCACTGCGTGTCCTGTTCCCCGTGGCTGTAGCCAGGAGCTGTGCTCTTCCATTCATCTAACTGCATCGGAGAACAGACTCGACATGCTCAAGGCTGGCAGACTCGGCTCAGATTTGTAATTCTAGTTGTTATTGTTGTTTAAGTGGGAGGGGGGGCATGTTGGGGAGAGGCACAGCTATGTACACATGTGAAAGCTACATGTCATCCTTATGAACACCATCTACCTCCTTTGAGACAGCATCTCTCATTAGTCTGTAGATCACCAATGAGGTTAGACTGGTTGGCCAGTGAGCCCCAGAGATCTTCCTGTGTCCACTTCCCAGCACTTGGGTTACAAGTGTACACAGCCATGGCCAGGTTCTGAACATCTAACTCTGATCCTCATGTGTACACAGCAAGAGCTTCACCAAGCAAGCCAGCCCTACGGCTCTAGCCCTCCCCCTTCTATACTGAGACAAGATTCCGTAGCCCATGCTGGCCATAAAACTCGAAAGACTCTTCCTGTCTCAGACTCTTGAGCACTGAGGTTACTGATGTGTGCCATCATAACTGACTTTTAACTCCATTTCTCTGGATGTGGCATCAGGTCACCTATGCCAAGCAGCAGGGAGAAGAGAAGAAGAGCAGATGGGAAACAATTTCTTTTATGAAGCAAAATATTTCACAGCTTTCTATGCTTTGCTGAAGACACACATGCACTTGTGGACATGGGGGCATGGGGGGGGGGCTTCTTTATTTCTAAATCACTGTCCCTGCCATGGCTGTGCCTTCTCTTCTCCATCTTCTCCTGTGGACCCTAGCTGAGGGCTAACACTGCCTGCTGGGGTGGGGGGTCTTCTAAACTCAAATCCAATTGCCCTTGAGCTTCTGTTTGTGTGTGTGTGTGTGTGTGTGTGTGTGTGTGTGTGTGTGTGTGTGTGTTGTGTACATGCCACTTTATGCTTGTGGAGATCAGAGGACAGCTTTTTAGGAGCAAGTTCTCTCCTCTCCTTCCACTGCATGGATCCTGGGATTCAATTCACATTGTCAAGTTTAGCAGCAAGTTTTTTGGAGGGTTTTGTTGTTGTTGTTGTCTATTTGTTTTTGTTTTTGTTTTTCACTCACTCAGCCCTTCAGAAAATGCACTCATGTCCAAAAGGCCTCCTGGACTTCAAGTTAGGACAAGAACAAATGCACAGAGTAAAATAGAATGGTCTTGTGACCATCCTCAGACACCTTTCTCTAGGGATCAGAGAGCAGAGGAAGTTTGGGGAAAGCAGACACAGTGAGCGGTGGGGGACTGGGACTGTATCTGGCTTCTTTCTAGAGACCTGATCGAATTCATCGAATCGTCTCCTCCAGGTGAGAACACCTAATGAATATGTGCAGGGACCTGAAATTTAGGATCCCCTGGAGACTGCCGGGATGATGTTGTGCTGCTCAGAAAACCCACTCTGGCCCTGCCTGCCGAGGAGAGGCTGTGAGGCAGGCCTGCAAGTTCTAATCCCATTCTGAAGCCCCTTGACCAGCTCAGCTGAGCTGGGGGTGATGCCTGGAGCCCAGCTCTGCTCTCAAGGACTGTATGCAGCATGCAGTGCTTTCAACATGGGACTCTGAGCTCATGGCCTGGCACAGACGGAGATTGAAAAGAAAGTGCCTTCTCAGGTGCATGATAAGGAGTTCAGAGAATGGGAGTGGGAGACAAGGACGAGGACAATTAAGGACCCTCCTGGCTGCTGGTAACACAGAGACAAAGCTGGTTAGCGAGAAGGTCGCGCAAACAGGAATCAGGGACCCAGCTTGGCTGAGAACCAGGAGACTCTACCCTCCAGAGGATACCAAGCCATGTCCAAAGACAACTCAGGGACTCAGCTAGCCTTGGGTGGGTAGAGCCTGAGGACTGTCAGGGGATCTCAGTGCACGATGTTAGGCAGCTAGGCAAATATTAGAAAGTTTAGAGGCTACTGAGGATGGACTCAGCCCTCAGTGGCAGCTTCTAACTCCATCTCCCATTTCTCTAGGAAAGGGAAACAACACAATTTTCTCCTTAAGATTTTTTTTGTTTGTTTGTTTTGTTTTTTGAGACAGGGTTTCTCTGTATAGCCCTGGCTGTCCTGGAACTCACTCTGTAGACCAGACTGGCCTCGAACTCAGAAATCCGTCTGCCTCTGCCTCCCAAGTGCTGGGATTAAAGACATGCACCACCACTGCCCGGCAAAATTTTAATTACTAAAGAAAAAGGTAGTGATAGCCTGGCCTTGTTTAGATTCATTAAGGGAAAAGCTACTACTCCTTGGTCAAAAAAATAGAACCTACCTCCCTCGCCCCTGTGTGCAAAGACAACCATATTACCTGCTCCCCACAACAGAGACATTACATACTGCTGCCTCCTCCCTTAACCTCAAGAGTTAATCCAGCTGGACCTGGCCAAGGGACGACTTGTCAAGAAGCTGACTTACATGAAGACCTGCTAAAAAGATGGGAAGAGTGATTAGCACTTTAATGAGATAATGTATTTATCCTTCCCCAGAGCCCCTCCCTTGGGGCAGCCATTTCTAGAGTCCTGGCCTGGCAGTCCACCACTGGGAAAGGACTCAGAAAAGCTAAACTTTTCTTTTTCCTTCTGTTTATTTTTCTATTTAATTTTTTTAAACTTTATTTATTGTATGAGTGCTCTGCCACATATACATCTGCATGCCAGAAGAGAACATCAGATCCCTCTATAGATAGTAGTCACTCACCATGTGGTTGCTGGGAATTGAACCCAGGTCCTCTGGAAGAGTAGCCAGTGCTCTTAACCACTGAGTCATCTCACCAGCCTGTTTTTTGTTTTGTTTTTTTTTTTTTTCTTTCAGATACTGACTAGAAGACTAAGTGTGCTTTCCCTGACACTCTGGACTCTATCTTCTGAAATCCCACCCTCCTACTCACCCCTCCCACCATACAGCTGCTTGCTGATCTCCCTCCCTGAACCTGCCTGCTGTCTTAGACCCTCACTCAAAGGATGGCGTCCTCTCTTCTCTTGCCCATCTCTGTCTTCCTGGCAGCTTCCAGGAGTTGCTTCTGTCTGCCCTGTTGCTATCCTCTCAATTCTAATAAAACAGTCTTTGAGTCTATTTTTAAATCCTTTTATTAATGATCCTAAGAACGCAAAAGAAAATCCCAACTTCTCCAATAACATGAGACCTGTCGTTTCCCCTGGCAGCAGTCTCCCTCAGTCTCCCACCTGCTGTAGGGTTTGGTCTTTGTTTTGAGACAAGGTCTTGGTATAAACACCCAGGATAGTCTCAGACTTAGGATCATCCTGCCTCAGCCTCAAGCACTGGCTCACAGATAAGTATCATTATGTCCAGGAACTTCTCTGATATTCTAATAAAGGGATTCCGAAGATACAAGCTGAACCTCAGAACCTGACTGTGGTCTAAATGAGGCTGACGTGTGACAAGTGTCCACACTGCAGACGTCTATATACAAACACAGAAGGTGGCCCACAGCCACAAAAACACCCTGGGTCCAGTTCTAAAGAATGTCCCCTCTGGAAGATCCTGGGTATGAACAATGTCTTGTGCTGTTCTTCTCAATTCAAATAAACCCAACAATGAGCTCAGTGAAAATCTTGTTGGGGAATAAATAATAAATATATAAATAAATAAGGATGGAGATATAGCTCAGTGGTCAAAAACGCTTGCAGAGGACCTGAGTTCGATTCCCAGCACCCATATGAGCGCCTCAAAACTGCATGAAACTTCAGATCCAGGGGATCCAATGTGTATACACACACAATTTTTAATTAATTTTTTTTAATTAAGAAAAGAAAAAAGGAAGGAGAGGTACCCGTCCAACCAGTGGGTCACAGGGCAAATGAGGAGTGTGTTCTGAAGACTGGATGCACTGGATAGCCCAAGGATCCAGAGACCTCGTTTCCCTGTGCCACAGTCTAGTACAGCCAGACAGGCAGACTGACAGCTGGCCTGCCACATGGACCAAAAGAATGAGGAACAGGTGTGGAGGGGATTGGACACTAGGCTTCTTCTATAGCGCTCAACTGAGCACAGTGGCACTAAGCTGAGTCTGTGCTCCCTTGGGACAGTCACAGGAGGATCCGAGACACAGTTTTGAACAGCCACTGGCTTCCTGTCACTCAGAGCAAAGGGACAACAGTCTGTGTGCATGGATGGAGTTGCCTTCTAGTCGCTTCTGTTGCTCACTCTCCTGAGGGCTCCACACTCCTCCCTCAGCCTATTCTGCTACTAACCAACTGGGCTGCTTGCTCTCCTCCCCTCCCTTCCTCCCATTCTCAATAGGGAGAGGCAAAGGTCCCTGAATCCTAGGAGAAACCTAACAAAGCTGCTGGGGACCCCTCGAGAGAAGCCTTGCAAAACCTTGATTACTGACAGTTGTGCAGTGTCCTGGATGGGACCCTGAGGTGGAGGAATGACACTAGATAACCTCCAAGGGATATGATGAGCAATCCGCGTAGCTTATAAACATGCCCAGGGTCAGGGTCTGATCACTCCATCAAGAAACAGGAGAGCAGCATTGAGGCTGAATAGCTAACCCACTTTTTCTGTAAATCAAATGCTGTTAAGGAGGAAGGAAAAGGAAAGGAAGAGGAAGAAGAGGAGGAAGAAGGGAGGAGGTAGAAGTAGGAGGGAAGGACGAGGGGAAGAGGAGAGGAGGAGGAGGGGGAAAGGAGGAGGAAAGAAGGAGGCGTTCTCTAAGGCTAGAGCTGCCATTCTCTGGTAGATGTTTTTCTAGCACAAGCAAAGCCCTGAGTTCATCCCCAGCACAGGGGTGGGGAACTGTTAATTTTTTGGTGCTGGGGATATAACCCAAGGTCTTGCTAATTCCAGCTATGAATTTTTTCTTGGGTAGCAGGATTCCCTATAATCATGCCAGCACAGACTTTCCATACCACAACATGTAAAGACGATCCCTTATTACAGGCTGGTTGAGTCCTGGGGAGCCAAGGAGAGAGCTCTCAAGTGGGCCCCCACTTACAGATGCCTCTAGGAGATTTCTGGCACGGTGTCCTAGGGTCCAAGAACCTGGGCTCTGCAAGACAGAAGGGTGAGCAAACACACCTTTAATCCCAGCGCTTGGTAGACAGAGGCAGGCGATCTCTGAGTTCAAGGCCAGCCTGGTCTACAGAGCAAGTTCCAGAATAACCAGGACTACACAGAGAAACTCTGTTTTGAAAAACCCAAACCAGGGGCTAGTGAGATGGATCAGCCATTAAGAGCACTGGCTGCTCTTCCAGAGGACCTGAGTTCAATTCCCAGCAACCACATGATGGCTCACAACCATCTGTAGTGGGATCCGATGCCCTCTTCTGGTGTGTCTGAAGACATCTACAGTGTACTGATAAATAAAATAAATAAATCTTTAAGAAAAGAAAGAAAAATCCAAAACAAAAAAAAACAAAGGAGGAAGAAGAGGAAGAGGGGGAAGAGGGGGACGAGGAGGGAAGGGAGGGAGACAAGGGAGATGAGGGAGACGAGGGAGACGAGGGAGAGGAAGGGCCAAGTATGCTCACTTGCAGTCATGCTAATTACAAACAGGATTCTCTAAGCTAGTGTCACCCAAGGAGATTTAGTTATAGCCAACCCCTCTGTCCTCAATCAAGAGGATTGTGGAGATAGGCTGGGAAGATGGCTTAGTGGTTAAGCTCTTACCTTTCTCCCAGAGGACCCAGGTTCAGTTCCCCGTACCCACCTCAGCTGGCTCACAATTTTAGCTCCAGAAAAACTGACGCTGTCTTCTGGCCTTCTTAGGCACCTGCATGCGTGTATGGGGCATATAACTTTATCCAGATACACACACGCATAGATTTAAAATATAAACAAGCACATAAACAAAAATAAAACCTAGGGGCTTGTGAGGGGGCCACAAGCTTGCTACCAGGCATGCAAGATCTCTGACTATGCAGTCAGGACTGCAATTCTCAGTTGTGTCTACAGGTGCCTGTCTGTCCCAGAGACCTTTGAGGAAGACCTTCCAGAGGGCCACAAAGAATGGATAGCCTCTGTCCCTGAGAGTATTAATGGAATGTTCCAGAAGCTTCATGACTAGAGAGGAGAAGCAAAGAGAAAAAGTTCTATACAAACCAAGTGTGGCCCATTTCCCTGAGAAGCTTTTAAGTAAACATTGCTGTTTTTTTGTTAGAATGTTATGCTCCTGTCCAAGTTGCTATTTTCAAGAGAGTAGACATTTTAAAAAACATTCCTCTCCATTTCTAATAGACTGAATACTCATCAAAATTACCCACATGTCAAACATTCACAAATTTTAGGATTGTGAAGGAGTCCTGAGACCAGACTTTAAGAGTGAGACCTGGGCCCACACTATAGGACTTCCAGAGCCTTCTAAACTGGGAACATTAATCCAATAGGTCTGCGGCACCATCTAGTGGTCATGGTGAGAGTAACTGAGTAGAGAGCCTGGGTTATCAAAGAGATACCATCACCAGCCCCTTGGTCAGAGACCACACCAGCTGCACAGTAAGGTGTCCACAGGGCACTGCCAGCATCTAGAGCTGGTCTTCCACTGTGGTTTCCCCTTCTATGCTGTGGGCAGCTGAGCAGCCTCCTTGTCTCCACCAGCAGATGCCTACAGCAGTCCTGTGATGCAGATCTTCAGGCTGAACAGAGCTCCTTGGGAACAGAACCACCATGTAAAGAGCCTCTGTAGAATTGTGGGCATCTCCATTCTGTGTGCTTATTTCTTTGTTCTTTCTGGCCGGTGTGCCTCTCTGAGACTTGTTCTTCATCTTTGACAGATCTGGGGCTGGGGAAGGAGGGGCTGACCTGTTTGGTCTCGTTTTTCCCAGCTTATCCTCATATCTTTTCACATCATGTATTAGCTCCTCGTGCTTCTCCCTTCCCCCACCCTTGCACCTACACCAACTCTGAGCATCCTGCCCACGTGGAACATCTCTTTGGCATGGTCCACCCTTCTCCTCTCCCCCAACCTGTTGTCAGCTTCACTTATCTCTTATTCTCAAACCCATGATGACGTGGAAATCAAAGATGGTCTTTCCTTGCGGGTAAGCATCTGCTCCTGTTTCTTAGATGCTCTTGCCTCCCTGAGACTTTAAAACATGACGTTTCAAGGTCGGCTTCACCTTTCTCATGGCTGGAAATTACCCATGTGCTGGTGTGAGGGCTGTCCTAAAGTATGGCTGCCTCCAATATCAGGGTACATTTGATTCTTCTTTTCTGTACCTGTTCTGGGCTAAGTGGTGCCAGATCTCAGGTAGAGGTGGTTGAAGATGATCTTAGATCAACCTCAAGGTGTTGCTAGATCTGCTACAGATAACCTGAAATTTTTATACTGCACTGGTCCAGTTTGGATATGCAGTACACTTCCCCCCAATTCAAAGACTCAGCTTTTGAAAATATAGTGCAATGTCCAGAGGTAGAGTTTTTGAGGGAGCAACTGAATCCCAACAGCTCTGATCCTTAATGTTTTCAAGGACTCGTAATTTGATGGCTGTAGGCAGCCGTGGTTATGACCAGCACCTGACAATGTAAGCAGCTGGCTTCCAGAGTGGCCAGCTCAGGAACTGGTAAACTGTAGGCAGCCGTGGTTATGACCAGCACCTGACAATGTAAGCAGCTGGCCAGCAAACAAGTCCTTTGAGCATGCGTCGGCCTCGTGCCCCTTCTGAGTGGGCTTATGCTAATAAGGTGTTGGCAGCTTAACCTATCCTGGGAGGACACATCACCCAGCCCGCCTAGGGCAGTTATATAAGCAGCTCCTTTCTGCTGCTTGGGGTCCAGGCCCTTCCATCTCCTTCCTGGTCCAGGCCTTTCCCTTCCCTTCCTGGTCCAGGTCCCCCGTCCAGTTCCCCATTCCTATGTCAAGAGCCGTTCCTGGATTAAAGCCAACTGAGAAGGATCCTACCGTGTCGCGTCTTACTTGCGGGTCAAGGCGGACGCGACATATGGAGACCCGTCCGGGGAAACTGAGGACTTCACCTTCGTTGGATTCAGAACTCAGCAGCTAGGAACGGCGGTACAGGTATATTTATTATCACAGAAAGTGCCCAGTGAGTAGGGCCGTCACAAGGTCCGCGGTAAAAGCGGCGTCACAGAAAGTGCCCAGTGAGTAGGGCCGTCACAAGGTCCGCGGTAAAGCGGTGTCACAGAAAGTGCCCAGTGAGTAGGGCCGTCACAAGGTCCGCGGTAAAGCGGCGTCACAGAAAGTGCCCAGTGAGTAGGGCCGTCACAAGGTCCGCGGTAAAGCGGCGTCATAGAAAGTGCCCAGTGAGTAGGGCCGTCACAAGGTCCGCGGTAAAGCGGCGTCACAGAAAGTGCCCAGTGAGTAGGGCCGTCACAAGGTCCGCGGTAAAGCGGCGTCACAGAAAGTGCCCAGTGAGTAGGGCCGTCACAAGGTCCGCGGTAAAGCGGCGTCACAGAAAGTGCCCAGTGAGTAGGGCCATCACAAGGTCCGCGGAAAAGCGGCGTCATAAGGTCCGTGGTCATAGGTCCATGGTAAAGTGGCAATTGAATCACGAGAAACCTTAGAAGTATCATGTTTGTGTTTGTTGTAGACCAGGTGTGGGTCGGTCTGGGTGTCGTAATTATGTTTTTCCTAGTATGTAGTCTTTGTTTCTGTTTAAATTGTCATTGTCCAAGACATAAGTGTAAAAAAAATAATAAAGGACGAAAAAGGGCCTCCAACATCTATCCTAGCACAAAAGATTTAGAGACAGAGAGTTCCTCCAGCTCCGATAGCTCAAATGAGGAGGAAGGAGGGAACTTAGGCAAGATGGAGGAGGAAGAAAAGTTAGAAAAGATGGAGGAGGATCAAGAGAACCTATCAGTTGAAAGGGAGTCTGTGACCCTCCCTAGGCGGAGGAAAGGCAAACATGGGGCGGAGAAGCTTAAATCACCTGCTTGGGAGACGCCCACAGCTCCGCCCCTAGGCCCGCCTCCATATGCGGAGGTTCCTCGGGCCGGTCCACCCCCAGGGACTCCAGGGACTCAATCATTCTGCCCACAGACTTGGAAGGAAGTGCGTATAGCCTTCCCAGTTTATCTGGACTGGAAATCCATTTACAGTACTGCGTTGGATACCGGGTAACTTTATACCTTTGTGGGCCGTCACACGCACCTGGCCAGTGCCTATGCCGGTCCATTCTAACTCCCCGGTCCTTCCTACCTTTTCTCTACCTTTTGTGTTTGTATGCTTTGCAAAAATCAAAACTCTGCGCTTTGTATTAGCCATTGTATCTGCTTGGTTGGATCCCCTTGCAGATAGTAAAGTTGACGCAGAGGTTTTGAGAAACGTGCTTGTTCAGGTAAGTTTGGGATCGTCACAAGATTCGGGGGACGCCTCGAACCGGACTGATGACTCCCTAAACATCACCATGCTATTTATGATTTACAATGCCACCATATCTTTGCCAAAGAACTCTACTAAATGCAGAGTGCTGGAAAGGCAGGAATAACACTGCCTTTATTGTCAGACTACCTACCTCTGTACCGGTAACGGTGGAGGTTGACCTTAATACCTGTTTAGATATAAACCTATTCAGCTTTCTTGCGTCTCCTCTCTCAGGACTGTATATTATTTCTTTGGTATATAACTCTTCTCAGTCTCTCAATCAGAGTCGTCTCCTGTCTGAGTACCTGAAAGGAAACCGGTCGAAAGAAGACGAGTACCTATCCAGGAGGCTCCTATTGCAGATCGCTACCCTGAATGGCACCCGCCTGGATCCCTCTACTTTGGAGGGGCTCACCACTTGGGTCAAGGGCGCCCTCAATTTTCTTTAAAGAATGAGCGGGAGTATTTATCTGGGGAGCTGTTGTTCTCCTAGGATGTGGTTTCTGCCTTTGGTTTCTGTGTCATTTGTGCCATGACCATGCAGGACATAAGGTTGTTGTTTACCAGGCGCTGACTGCCATGAAGGAAGGCACTCCCCCAGGTATTTGGCTGGCCTCCCTTAGGGAGGCATAGTGGGGAGCCTTCCGGACCCGGTAATGGCCATCCAGGCATAATCCCTAGATCCTGACCATCTTGACCATTGCCAAAGGTGTACACTCATGAGGCTCCTACAGCATCACCTCAATGTTTCTGAAGCGGGGAGTACGAGGAGCGCCTCGACTAGAGATGTTCTCAATCCTGAGATAGATTCTCTGAAAGCATGTCCGAGTGCATAGAGGTTTTGTGCCAAATGTACCTCTCCCTGAAAAAAGGCACGAAGGCGGGTATGGCAGAAATATAAACTTTCCCATCACAATGCCTTCACTTTGCACAAGGGCTCGGACCTCTGTTTTCCACCGCTGACTTGCTGCGCTAGCGGCGACTTTATAGGTGTGCTTTATCGCCTCACGCCAACCACCTAATGAATGAGTTCAAGCATGCTTGGGTGTGGGATGCCTAAGGTCTGAAGGGTCCAGAGGTAACCTAATTCAAATTTAATAAATAAATAAGGGGGAGATGTAGGCAGCCGTGGTTATGACCAGCACCTGACAATGTAAGCAGCTGGCTTCCAGAGTGGCCAGCTCAGGAACTGGTAAACTGTAGGCAGCCGTGGTTATGACCAGCACCTGACAATGTAAGCAGCTGGCCAGCAAACAAGTCCTTTGAGCATGCGTCGGCCTCGTGCCCCTTCTGAGTGGGCTTATGCTAATAAGGTGTTGGCAGCTTAACCTATCCTGGGAGGACACATCACCCAGCCCGCCTAGGGCAGTTATATAAGCAGCTCCTTTCTGCTGCTTGGGGTCCAGGCCCTTCCATCTCCTTCCTGGTCCAGGCCTTTCCCTTCCCTTCCTGGTCCAGGTCCCCCGTCCAGTTCCCCATTCCTATGTCAAGAGCCGTTCCTGGATTAAAGCCAACTGAGAAGGATCCTACCGTGTCGCGTCTTACTTGCGGGTCAAGGCGGACGCGACAGATGGCATTCTCGAAAGGGGCCTCAGTACAGGAAGTGGGTCACTAAATGTGTGACTTTAAAGGGTATATCTGATTCCACAGCGTGTATTCTTTCTCTCTGCTTCCTGGACATCATGAGGTGAGCAGCTCACTCCGCCACGTGCTCCCCACCGTGGTCCTCTGCAGTTCACTCCACCACGTGCTCCCCACCGTGGTCCTCTGCAGCTCACTCCACCATGTGCTCCCCACTGTGGTCCTCTGCAGCTCACTCCACCACGTGCTCCCCACTGTGGTCCTCTGCAGCTCACTCCACCACGTGCTCCCAACCGTGGTCCTCTGCAGCTCACTCCACCACGTGCTCCCCACTGTGGTCCTCTGCAGCTCACTCCACCACGTGCTCCCCACCGTGGTCCTCTGCAGCTCACTCCACCACGTGCTCCCCACTGTGGTCCTCTGCAGCTCACTCCACCATGTGCTCCCCACTGTGGTCCTCTGCAGCTCACTCCACCACGTGCTCCCCACTGTGGTCCTCTGCAGCTCACTCCACCACGTGCTCCCCACTGTGGTCCTCTGCAGCTCACTCCACCACGTGCTCCCCACCGTGGTCCTCTGCAGCTCACTCCACCACGTGCTCCCCACTGTGGTCCTCTGCAGCTCACTCCACCACGTGCTCCCCACTGTGGTCCTCTGCCTCAACACAAACCCACAGCAATGATGCAAATGACTAGACAAAGCTTCTGGAATCATGAACCCAAACAAATATGTTCTCCTTTTAAATCACTGTGTTTTGTCAGTGACAACACACCCACAGAGGCTCCAGTCTGGAGGCATGGAAGCTGGTGATATAGACGGGTAGCTTGTCTTAGTCGGGGTTCCTACTGCTGTGACTGAACATTATCACCAAAAGCAGCTTGGGAAGGAAAGAGTTTATTTCTCTTACATTTCCATATCATGGCTCACCTGGGAAGGAAGTCAGGGCAGGAACCTGGAGGCAGGAGCTGCTGAAGAGGCCATGGAGGCTGCTGCTTACTGGATTGCTCTTCATGGTTTGCTCTGCCTGCTTTCTTATACGTCCCAGGACCACCAGCCCAGGGGGTAGCACCACCACAATGGGCTAGGCCCTCCAACATTAATTACCAGTTAAGAAAACACCGTACAGCCCAATCTTATGGAGGCATTTTCTCACTTGGGGTTCCCTCCTCTCCAATGACTCTAGCTTGTGTCAAGCTGACATAGAACCAGCACACAGGTATATAACAAGTACCTGAGGCTGAACACGCAACATAGCCCTGCCGCCTCACTTCACTTCTGAACTCATTCCTGTGAGCACAGTTACAACAACCACCTAAGGATGGACCCAGCCTGTAGCACTTGTCAACATCTTCAAAACCAGGTTTTTTGGGCTGGAGAGATGGCTCAGAGGTTGAGAGCACAAACTGCTCTTCCAGAGGCCCTGAGTTCAATTCCCAGCAATCACATGGTGGCTCATGACCATCTATAATGAGATCTGGCGCCCTCTTCTTGCATGTAGGCATATATGCAGGCAGATACTATGAAATAAATAAATAAATAAATAAATAAATAAATCTGAAAGGAAGGAAGGAAGGAAGGAAGGAAGGAAGGAAGGAAGGAAGGAAGGAAGGAAGAGGGCCTTTTTTGCGAGCCCCAGATGTACAATCTCTGAGCCCCACGTTGGGAACCTTATAATAAGGGCTTCAGTTTGATTTTTTTGCAACTTGAACTCTGTGGCTTCTGGAAAGAAGATTCTCTTCCAGGGCAAACTTAGAAAGCTTCAGGCTGTTTGTATCTGGAGCTGGTCCGTTTTCCACTGAGTTCATTGCTACCCCTTGCCATACTCTGAGATGCTAGAGGTTTGTTAGCTTTGCCATGCAGCTCATTCTTTTCCTTTGCCAATTTATCCAGAGATGCTAGGAGCAGCCAACCAGCACCATCATTGTCCTTATTTTTCCACAAACTGTCAAAGGTTTGAGATACAGAGTCACCAAATCAATTGCCTCTAAGCCTTGTTGAATCAGGATAATCTAATGCATTAGTCTCTTTAAGTCTGTCAAATAGTTTACACCATGGGTTTTCAATAGTCCCTAGGCTTCTAAAAGAGGTCTCAGTAACTGAAGAAGGCTTCAGTGACTGCAGGTGTTAGCAAATTGGAAAGCCTACCCCAGAGTCTTAAAAGGTTCATCCTTATACTTCTGTGGGTCTAGAACCACTTCTGGTACCAAAGTCTGCTTGGTTCTCTAGAACCAAAGTCATGATTCTCTAGAGAAACAGAACTTACAGAATGAATCTATAGATAGATGGATAGATAGATAGACAGATAGACAGATAGATAAAGAGAATTTATTAGAATAGTTCACAGGCTATGCTCCAGCTAGTACAATGGCTGTCTATCATTGGAAAGTTTAAGAATCCAGTAGTTGGGCTGGAGAGATGGCTCAGTGGTTAAGAGCACTGACTGCTCTTCCAGAGGTCCTGAGTTCAATTCCCAGTAACCACATAATTATCTGTAATGGGATCCTATGCCCTATTCTGAAGACAGCTAGAGTGTACCCACATACATAAAATAAAATAAATCTTTAAAAAAAAAAAAGAATCCAGTAGCTGTTCATCTATGAAGCCGGATGTCTCAGCTAGTCTTCAATATATGACACCATGTCAAAGAAGTAGGCTCTATCCAATGATGGAATGAACTTGCCAGCAAGAGTAACAGGCAAAAAGAGTAAGCTTCTTTCTTCTACGCCCTTTATCTAGGCTGCCAGCAGAAGCCAAATTAAAGGCAAATCTTGCCATTGCAAAAGGTCTGGATTAAAAGTAGGTATGGTGATTTGAATAAGAATTGTCCCCAAGGCTCATATGTTTGAATGCTTAGTTATCAGGGAGTGGCACTATTTGAGAAGGATTGGAACAATCAGGAGGTGTGGCCTAGTTGGAGGAAATGTGTCCCTGGAGGTGGGTGGGCCTTCAGGTTTCGAAGGCCCAGGCCAGGCCCAGTCCCTGTCTTTGCCTATGGATCAGGATGTAACACTCAGCTGCTGCTGCAGCAGCCGCCTACACACCACCATGCTCTCCACCGTGCTGATAACAGACTAAACTGTAAGCAAGTCCCCGATTAAATGATTTCTGTCATAAGAGATGCTGTGGTCATAGCGTCTCTCCACAGCAGAACAGTGACTAACACGCTGGGTCTTCCCACTGCAGATGATTTCATTAAGAAAGAAAAATCCCTCACACGTGTACTCAACTGCCTGGGGTTTAGTTCCTTCCATTTGTAGATGAGCTGACAACCAAGAATACCCAACACACCCCCGTGGCTGGAGATCAAGCTCAGATTCTCATGCTTGTGCAGAAAGCAATTCACCAATGGAGCCATTTTCCCAATCCCTATTAGTATTCTCATATTTAGTTGATGCCTACCTTTCAGGTACCGTGAAAATGCTTCAGTGTCTCAGTTTCACCTCTGCACATCCTATGTCCCTGTTCTTGGATGAGCAGACTGAAGCCCAGAAAATGGAGCAGCTGATCCAGCTGGGACCCCACAGCTGCGGTAGCATGAATGTTTATCACTACATGGGCATCCGGGACTCAAAGAACAAAACCATTGCACAATTAGTTCAAAGATCTTACTTCGATTTTAAGTGTCAATTCAGGTAACTCCTAATTGAATAAAATAGTGTTTCAGTGAACTGGGAAGAAAAGGCATATATATATATATATATATATATATATATATGGAGAGAGAGAGAGAGAGAGAGAGAGATTAGGGCCGAGGAAAGCTGAAACAAATAGCCACTTCAAAGTCTCTTCACATTAAACAAGAGTTACTGAGACCACTGTTTGGATGAAGGTCCAGCAGAACTGAATCTCACGATCAAGGTCCTTGATACTTATCTTTTAAGGAAATCAGGAGGGAAAAAATTGGCCAAATGCAATCCTGGCTTCAGCCTCTCCCCTGCCTCAAGCTCCAGGCCATCAAAGACAGGGAGGGAACCACTGTTCTGCACCTACAGGGATGGATAGACCGTGGGCCACATAAGGGCCCTGGGCACCACTCCAGCTATCCACATCCACAAACCTGCTGTGTTTTGTGTTTTCCAAGTGTTTGAAAGTCTTGAGCCTACACACATCTTAGAGTAGTGCAAATGACCCAGACATAGCACCATGTCCCTTAAAATCTGGTCAGGTTTGCTAACCAGCTTTAGATGCCTCCCATATCCAACTCCAACATGGCTGCGGAGAGCACCCTATTGTTGGGTTTCAAGATAGAGAGCCTTAGCAAGACACACCCCTTCTGGTTCCTAGGTGTACACTAACTCCCAAGGAGGAAGTAAATGTTGACCTCTCTGGAGGCTGTTTGTAGGACAAGGTTGGTCAGCTCTGGCTCTGTGGTCCCATAATGCTTTCCCCACTGGCCTCCTTATGGCCTTTCAGAGAACAGGACTGGGGAGCCAACCTATGTTGATGCACAAGGCCCAGAGGCACATCCTATGAGTGGTGGTTGGAGACTTCCCCACCCCAGGTCCAGCTGGTGGGTATGTCACCAGCCTCCTCCAGGGAGTCTAAGTTGGTCCCACGGGGCATCACAAACCCTGCACACTGCCTATGTTCTGTTTGCTGCTCCTCTCTGTAGCTCACACTCTTGAGAATCTTCTGGTTTTCTCTGGAGATCTCAGGCCCAGCTGTCCAGTGCAAGAGTTTGCAGGGCACATAAGTAAGGCTATATGAGTCCTAGTCTCAGCATAGAATGAATACCCGAAGCAAAATGGGACATAGGCCACAGCAGCTGGAAAGACTCCTCTGTTGTGGGCCTGGCCCCAAGTCCCCTGACAAGGGCAGCCCACCTAGATAGACTGTACCCACACAGGCAGGACAATAAGTGAGACAGCTCTGGACTGCTCAGATATTGGTTGTGGTGAGGGTGGCTGGACCTTTGGGTGTCTGAGTAGAGCAATTTTCTAGACTTTATACTTGCCTTGAGAAGGATGATGGTACCTTACTTTACTATTTATATGATGACCTGAGCCTTTGGTTAGAACCACACCATTTACAATCCTGTTTGCTCTTGCACAGAGAGAACCCATGTACAGGAATGTACACAGGAAAGACATCCTTTGCGAGTTCTCACAAAGACGGCCTCCCAGCTTCCGAAGTCTACTTTGCTGTGTTGAATCTTCATTTGGGGCTGCCCTGAGACCATTGGCTGAGCCACAGAGAGGCCCTGAGTACATCACGAGCCAATGAGGCCCTCCCCGGCAACTTGTACAAGCCCCAGGCCTCTCTACCGATGTTCGTGAGTTCTTTCTGGCATTGCCTTCACTCCACCTGCCTTGTTCCCTTTTCAGAAATGGCCAGTTGTTAGGAGTAGTATTTACAACAGCAGCACCCAAGCTGGCTTGTTCTTAATCAGCCGCCATCTTCCGACTAGACAAGACCTGTGGCCACGAGCAGGTGGCGTATTCTTGCCGCTGCTCAGCTCAGGCCACCAGCTCAGGAGGGCAGAAGCACTGGCCCTGCCACCCACTAGACACCAGCATAGGAAATGGCTCTGCCAATCTTCCACACTGTCTCCACAAGGCTGGGCTGAGCCCAGACCATCCTGCCATCCCCACAGTACCTGGTAGAAATGAGACTCTAATGTTTAAAGATTATCCAATAGCTTTATATGTTTGGTAATGCTCAAATAACAAGATGCCCACACAATTAGAAGTGTTAAACACACTTGGGAGGCAGAGGCAAGCGGATTTCTGAGTTCAAGGTCAGCCTAGTCTACAGAGTGAGTTCCAGGACAGCCAGGGCTACACAGAGAAACCCTGTCTCGAAAAAACAAAAACAAAAAACAAAAAACAAAAAACAAAAAAATAAGAAGTGTTAACCAATTAACTAACCTAGATATATATTGTTACCCAGGACTGCTCTTGATACATCTCCCTTGCTCCTACATCTCCACCTCCCTTAGCGCCTCCTCTTCCTCTCCTTACTCCTCCCACATTAGCTCCTCCTAAAATACAGAGTTTAATGCAGCAGAAATATACCGCTACAGCCAATCAAGCCCCTATCAGTTGTTGAACCAAGGCCATGGTCCTCACATCATAGCAAGGAGGCCTAGGGATCCTTGAATGGGGCCTGCTCCACCACACAGGAGGTACCAGAACACCAGATCCTGGACGTAAGGAAGCCCACTTGCTCCAAGGTCAGCAGGTCTGGGGCTTTTTCTAGCCTGAGGCCCCTGTGGGTGTGTGTTGAGTTCAAGGCTGACTAGCCAGGGCACATTTATCACCAACGCACAAGATGTAAACCAGTCCTGAAAACAATAAGGTCCATCCACCTTCTGGCCTGATGCTATCCTGATCAACCACAGACTGCTGATCAGTTTTAGGAGCCCACAACCAGTTGCCTGACAGGGTGTGTTAGCATCAAGCCCGAACTCTGAGTGACGTCATATTCAGGTGACTACTCAAGTGACCTGCGACCTCTACCTCGTTACCAAGACAACCGCCAAACCTTCCCATAATTCACCTGACTACCTCACATGGTACCTGTGGACGAATACGTCATAGGCGATATAAATATTCAGGGTGAGCGACAGCTCTCTCTCTCTCTCTCTCTCTCTCTCTCTCTCTCTCTCTCTCTCACACCATCCTTCTCCCCGCTTCTTCCCCCATCCTCTATCCAAATAAATCCACTTTCTCCCGTGGAATCAGCTAGTCTGGTGTGGTCTGCTTTAAGCCGCACGCCACCGGAACCCTTTAGGGTGGAAAACTGATACTCCTCTGGTGGCTTAAGTGGTCAGGGTTAAAGCTGACAGAGCGGAAAACACAGACCAGGAAAGGGCCTTCATCTGTCCTGATGTCTGTCAGCCTCTTACAGCTGTGGTCTTATGTTACATGTCTGTCTCCATGAAATCCTAGTTCACCAGGGCCTGAATCAAACTCAGCCTCTGCAGAAGAGCCAAAGACACACAGAGGGCCACCTGAGCAGACAGACCCAAAGGTTCATCAAATAAGATGCCTGAATCCACTCAGTCTAAGGGCACTTATATGACAGGATATGGGCAGTGTAGTGGTTTGAATAAGTTTGGCCCCCATAGACTCATGTGTTTGAGTGCTTGGCCCACAGGGAGTGGCACTATTAGGAGGTGTGGCCTTGTTGAAGTAGGTGTGGTCTTGTTGGAGGAAATGTGTCACTGTGGGGGTGAGCTTTGAGGTCTCTATGCTCAAGCTCTGCCCAGTGTGGAATGAGAGTCTCCTCCTGGCTGCCTGTGGATCAAGATGTAGAACTCTTGGCTCTTCCAGCACCATGTCTGCCTGGCTATGGCCATACTTCCCACCATGATGATGATGAACTGAACCTCTGAGACTGTAAGCCAGCCCCAATTAAACATTTTGGGTATAAGAGTTGCCTTGGTCATGGTGTCTCTTCAGAGCAATGAAACCCTAACTAAGGCAGGAAGAGTCACTTGTCACTGGTATGCACACATGATGCCCTGGGTTCTCTCTCCTGGGTCTACTACCCACCTGTCAGCTCTGAGTAGTTTGGAAGTGACTGGCATGAGCCAACAGGTGGTACAGCAGGTCAGGCAGTCTGCAGACATGGCAGTGCATTGGTGGCACGGAGAAAACCCTAAAACCAACATAGATAAGAGATCCTACCATGGAGCTCATGTATGCCACAGGTGCACCAGATACAGAATGTATTTGTCCCCCCGCCACAAGACTTCTCTGTTGATAGTAGCTATGAGCCACCAACCTTTCATTTGCAAAATAAGGAATGATTACCCCTGGACTCAGTCCTGGTCACATGGCATGGTCAGTCAGCTCCCCTCCCCCAAGGTTGTGTCTACACATGAGGTAGGGAAGGAAGACCAAGTTCTCATGATACCTACATCACCAAACATCTATAAGAGGGGGCAGGCATGAGGAGAGGCCATGGACAGGAGCAGGTCCTAGGGCTAGCATGTGGCTGTTTCTGAGAAGTCATTGTCTAGATATGGCTCCAGGTACACAGGTCCCTGTGTAGAAGCATCAGAGAGCTCAAGGCTTAAAAAGTGAGCAAGCCAGGAGACAAGCACAGAAGCTCCTGAAGACATTCTAGCCACCCAGGGATCTGGAGCCTGGCCCTTCCTCACATGCTAACCAGTAGCTAAACATGCGAGGTGTTTCTTGATCCTCATTCCTGGCTCAGGCACAGACCCAGGACGACAGGGACACATGGAGTATGACTGTCTGTAGAGACACCCTCCCCCTGGAATAGAATGGGCTCCCAGAAATCATAGACGATGACGTGCACAGACTTTGTCCTGAGAACACTCCTGGTGACAAAGGAAGTGGACCTTAACATTACAACATGAGAGGGACCCTGTACTTTCAAAGCCAGGCTCCAGCTTTCTTGGTTAGGGTGTGGCCACGCATCACTTCTCTTGCGACAGCAGCAGGTGAGAGTCATGGCTTCCAGTAAGAGCAATTGTGCTGGCAAGTGCACAGATACCTCTATAAACAGTTCAGGTGAGAGGAAGGATGCTCTGGACAGAGCACGCAGCAGTCTCATCTATCCACCCTCAACACAGGATGCCATTCCCACAGGTGGACCATTTCCACTCATGAGGCTCCACCCATGACCTCACCTTCTGTATACCCTCTGCTGCCCAGACCACATGACAGCTGCTAGACACTATCTTATCTTTAGGAAGAGACCATGCCCATGGACTTCACCCTGTCAGGGAAGATGCAAAACAAGAAACATCCTCCCTGAAACTCCTGGAACTGTACTGCCCTCAGCTGAGCAACATGGCCTGTTTTGGAAATGTATCTGAGTTGATCCTCTTGTCTGCCATTCCCCTTGGTGCTGAGGTTCAGGGATCAGTGCCTGACATAACCTGCTGCTATCCACAAAGAGCAAGCATATGGAGTGGTGGTGGCTGCTCTTCCAGGGATAGTGACCCCAGTTCTTAGGCAGGAACCAGTGTCAGATGGATCCATACAGTGCCACCACTAGGTGTGGGGTTTGCCCTGGCATCCTCCCAATACCTATGCCTGCCCCCATATTAGGCAAAATCAGTCTTTTTCTCTCCTCTCTCTCTCTCTCTCTCTCTCTCTCTCTCTCTCTCTCTATCTCTATCTCTATCTCTATCTCTATCTCTATCTCTCTCGGGTCTCACAGTGTAGCTTATGCTAGCCTTGAACTTCAGGCAATCCTGTCTCAGCCTCCTAAGTCCCAGACTGCACACAAGCACCGCCATGTTCAACTTGCAGAGTTATTGTTAAAGAGACACCCAAGTCTTCAGCAGGCCTTTCTTTGAAGCAGGATCGTCAGTTTACCATGAGTACCTGGTACCCAGGACTTCAGTCAACCCAGTTAAGAGGCATGCTTCCTAAGACAGAGGTATGGAGTCTGTGTCCCTACCCTATGGTCAGCTGTCTCCAGAGACTGAATCAGACAAGGGCTGCCTAGATGTGTCTTCTTTGAAACAACATTATCCTCACTTTCCTCTTGTGTGTCTGTACCTGTGGTGTGTATTCACATGTGTATGTGTCTGGAGGATGTGTGTGTATATATGCACATCCATGTGTGTGGATATTTGTGTGCAGACCTGAGGGTGACATTAGGAGTCTTCTTCGATTGTTCTTCAGTAGAGACAGGGTCTCTCAATTGAACCCAGTGTTCACCTTTACAGTTAGTCTGGCTAGCCTGCTTGCTCCAGAGGTCTCTGTGTCTCAGTCACTGTTCTATTGCTGTGAAGAGACACATGGACCAAGACAATTCTTATAAAAGAATTTTGCTTACATTTTCAGAGGGTTAGTCCATGGTCATCACGGCAGGAAGCAGACAGGCATGAGACTGGAGCAATAGCTGTCCACAGACAGCAGACAGAGAGAAGGGAGAGCCTGGAGTGGATGTTTGAAACTTCAAAGCTCACACACCTCCTCCAACAAGGCCACACCCACTTCAACAAGGCCACACCTCCTAATCCTTTCCAAACAGTTCATCAGCTGCAGACTAAGTGTACAAACATATGAGTCTATGAGGGTCATTCTTATTCAAACCACAGTTTCTCTCTACCTTAAAAGTACTGGAATTAATAAGCAGCTACTATACCCACCAGCACTTCTGTGGGTGATGGGGATCCACACTCACATCCTCACGCTTACAACGTAAGAGTTTTAATCACTGAGCCATCTCCCCAACATGGCATTGCTTCTTGTAGTTGTCTGAATTATTTTTGAAAACCACTTCCAGGCTTTCTAAGGTACTATTTTTAAAATGTCTGTCAAGAGCTGTTTAAGAGAAACAGTATTTTCCCAATCCCAGTTGGCTTCTGTGGCCTGCAGGGGTAAGAATAAAGTTAACGTGTTGTTGCCGACCTGTCCAACAGCCCCTCTCCCAAGGCTGAAAGGCCCAGCCTTGGCCCAGCTTCTGCCCCAAGAAAAAGGGTTCCACAGATTCTGACAGCCTTCAGGGTCACAGATCACACGCTCAACCTTCTTAGGCTCAACTACCAGTAAATAGAGAATGGCCAACTTGCGTTCTTTCTCCTTGGATTGGACACAGCCTTGACCTTTGTCTTTTTATTTGTGAGAGAATCAGCCGTCTGGGGTTAGGGGCTGTCCTCTGCATGGAGTTTCTGAAATGCTTCCTTGTCCAGTTTATCCACCACCCCTGTCACCGCTCTTGAAGACTTAAGGATAAGGCAGTTGGCCCAGCCCAGGTCACCCCAGAGTCATCAGAGTGGGCTCCAGGTATGGCTGGGCTGGGACAAGGTCTCTTTCTCCTATTAGGAGCTCTCTAGTGGGAGGAGGCCATTTCTAGGCCAGTGGAAGGAACCCTGTGTGTGCTCACCCAACGGCCCAGTTAATGTCCTAATTTCATAAAGGAGCCCAAGGGATGACAGCTCACACTTGTTGGTCAGCAGGATACTGTATTCTTTCCTGAAAGTCCTCCTTCCATCAAACTGGGGGTGGGGGGTGGGGTTTGTTTTTCCTTTAAGATACAGAATCTCACTATAGAGCCCTGGATGGCCTGGAACTCGCTGTCTAGACCAGGATGCCCTCAAACTCAGAGAGATCCTCCTGTCTTCCAAGTACTAGGAATAAAAGTATATGCCGCTACAGGCAGCATCTTACAAACCTTTTGTATCCTGTGACCACCGTGCTCTAGCATCAAAACCCCTCCACACTGCTTCCTACTTGAGAGGACTGGAATGGACATTTAGGAAGTTTCCAGTTGGGTAGGAGGGTGGGAACTAAGGAGTCATGGGATCCTTGTTTCAGCCCGGACAGGGACTCACAGGTTCAGAACAGATGGTATCTTTGAGTGGGTTTGTTTGTTAGTTTTTATGATGGATTCTTGATGTTTCTGGACTTTAGAAGACCTGGAACTCACTATGTAAACCAGGCTGGCCTAAAATTCACAAGAGATCCCTGCCTCCCAAGTGCTTGGATTTAAGGACCTACCACACCTGGCTAACAGATGTGGGTCCCTATTGTGGGTCCGCCACAAATGGGAGCACCTGGGTTGGGGGCATGCCCCACCACTGGCCCTACCTGCGCTGCTGCCACTGCCAGAGCCCAGCCACAGGGCACTCTGAGACGCCCCCGGCCTCCGTTGTGGAGGGTGGGGGACCCTCTCAATAGGGATCCAAGACCTGACTACCTCTAGGACCTGTTGTTGCTCCAGGACTCACTCCCTTGTCTTGATCGTCCCCTAACTGACTTCTCTGAGTCTAATAAATTGCATAAAGCCTGAGTCTTGGGGCTGGGCTGGGAGACACTGAAACAGGCTGGTCCCACTACCCACTGTCTCAGCAGTAGGAATTCCCTCAAGCCCTGGAACCTACCTGAGGGTTCAGACTGTCCCACTGGAGCCCAATCTGAAATGTTACCTCATCCCAGTGAATGTCAGCACCCTGGGGCCTTCTGGAGGTCACCTAGTCCTTCAGCCTCTAGAGTGGCTAGCCCCTTCCTCCCTATTGTCACTGTGGTTTGGTGGCTCTCCTAGCTTTTCTCCTGCCACAGAGACACCCATGGTAGCCTGTGTTAGGGTGTGCATCCAGTTCAGGGCACACAAAAGGCATGGGGAGGGAGGGCAAGCACAGGTCCCAGGAGATATCACAGCCCTCCACCCTACCAGGAAGAGTGACATCTGCCCGAGGCCTGGCACCATTAACCTTAAGCTCCCCCAGCCCCCAAATCCATGATAAGTAATCTCTCTGCTCCCTAGCGTGCCCCAGTTCCAGAGATGCCTCCTGATCTAGCCACATGTTGGTGCACATCAGGGGCCAGGGAAGCATGATGACCCCATTTCACTGATCAACACCAGGGAAGCCTGCTGTGTAACTAATGGTCCTGAGAGTCCAAGGGACAGGGACCTTGTCTGTCCTTTGATCAGACCTGCAGGGTTCCAGGCCATCTCCTGGGCAGGGTGGGCTCTGAACTGTTTCAGTTCCTCTAACTATGACCTATCCTGCTGTCTAGGTAAGGGCAGAATAGCCATTCAACACATCTCTCCAGCCCACAGAGAACCCAGAATACTTAGCAAGGTCGTGGCCCTACCTCCCAGGACAGACTTGCCTTTACAGAGCTCCAACCTGGTCTGCCCCTTCCCCAGGGGCTGCCGTTGCTGCCTGAGGCCCTCAGTCTGGGTTCCAGCCTGCAGCCTGCGTCATATGAAGGTCCCCAGAGCACAGCTCCCCCAAGACTTTGTGAGTTGTACCTCTGACAGTGACACTGGGAAGCGAGCTAGAGGAAGGAGCTGCTCTGGGAAGTTGAAGGCAGGGCTAGCCTACTGCCCCATTAGAGTCTCTGAGGAATAGAGAGGTGGCTGCAGGGCACAGGGCCCAAAATCCTGTGGCTGAGGTAGTACTCTTCCCCCTACAGTGGTCCCAAAGGCCATCCAGCATCAGCTAAGAAACTGGCCTACTCACGCCCCAGACCATTACGTTTTACAGGAACCCATGGCTGGATACGGCATGGGGGCCTCAGGTGTGGAGGGTCACTCATCTCCAGCTTTGGGCAGATTAAACGTTAGTTCTTTTGAAGTCACTGCCTGGGAATGGGGAAGGCACCAGAAAGCGGGAGTGCTATGGAGGGAGGCCTGAACCCCTTCCAGGAGAGGCTCGTGTCCTGGAATTCTGTGGGATGTTTCCTAGCCTACCCGAAGATCACCTGCACCCGGTGAGCTGCAAAGACCACAGTGGGAAATGTCCTATCCCCGCCCCCTCTTCCCAGCTGGCTGTTGGTAGCATTGGAGGGCCCTGACCAGAGAAGCTTCATTGGGTGGGGCATATTTTGCCCTTTACGGTTCAGGTCCCAGGAAGTATCGCAAGATTGTCGAATCGGGTTGCCAGCTGTTCTAGATGACCCAGGAGAGACAGGACTAGCCCCCACTGCTACATGTCCCACCCCAGGGGAGACAAGCGGAGAAGCTGTACGAGCAGCCCAGGGAGCTCTTGGGGTCAGCCCAACCCTGTGAAGGCGGTACCAAGGCCCAGGTGGCAAGAGTGGGCGGGGCGGCTGCCTGGGCTCCCCGGACTCGGACAGCCTGGCCTCACTCCACAGATTCTTCGGCCCTTGTCATCTCTGTTTTTGCTGTCTCCTTCAAAAGTAAGTCCAATGAACAGAACCCTCCTACTGAGGGGGGAAACAGACTCCAGGGCGCTAGGGCTTGACCAGGTGGGGGCCCCTAGGCTAATTCTAACTCCTGGGACCAGGGCAACTGCCTCCGGGCCTCAGGGGCGGGGCGGCTGACAGATCGAGTCCAGCAGCGCAGGAGCCATCGCTGCGCGACGGGGGCGCGTCTGTCCTGCGCCGTGCGCGCCGCCCGCAGTGCCCGTGTGCGCCGCCGTGCGCCTGGCCGGGGGCGTCTCGGGGTGCACCGGCGGCCGGGCTCCGGCGGCGGCAGCAGCGCAGGTAGGGCCAGTGGTGGGCCATGTCCCCAGCCTAGGTGCTCCCATTTGTGGAGGACCCGCAGCTGATCCTCCGCCCACGTGCCTGTCGGCGTGTGGGGCGCGAGAGAACCTGGCAGGGTGGGGCACTGTAACTTGGGGTCTCTGGGAAAGGTGCTCTGCAGGCGGTCCCACACACCCAGGAATACTAGCCCACCCAACCTCTCGTTGGTTCCTTGCGAGCCCCGCCAGGACCTCTTTAGGATGGGCCACTCTAAAGGCAGTACCATCGCTGGGTCCTAGACTCGCCCCAAGGCCAGCTCAGCTGCAGTATCCCGGGATAGAGGCTTTGCCCGGAAGTGTCTGGCAATCGGTGCCAGGACCCCTCTCAAGGTCGTGGAAGCAGTGATTGAAGGGAGAACCAGAGACTTGGTCTTTTTGGAGTGCACCTAGATAGGGAGGGGTAAAGGGAGGCTCGTTGTTGTGCCCCAACTGACAATTCTCCCTAGTCAGATCGGTGACTAGTGACTGGGTCTGAAAACACTGGCCTCAGGAGGCTACCCACCTCCCAAGTCCTGGGCTTGCTGAAAGGCCTGTGTCCCCAGACCTGCACATACCCCACCCTACATGCAAATTGCAGCCAAATCCTCCCAGCCCCACGATTAACTTGGCCTCTTTACCCATGCAAAACAGGCATCCAGGAGGGCCAGGCAGCACCCAGCGTCTCGGGGCCCTAATCCCACCCAGGGTCTGAGTTAGAAGTGGGTATGGAAGGAGGATGGGGGTTGCTCTGGATACTCAAGAGTCCATTTTTTAAGTCTCCCTAGGCAGGGATGAGTCTGTCTTCCAAATCCAGGGCTGGGCCTTCTCAGGCTTATTTGCCCAGCCAAGAATGGAAAGTTTGCTCTACAGCTAATCAGCCCCACTGGGTAGAGAAGGCCCAGGGGCCTCGTTAGTGGGTCCCTGTGGTACTGTCCAGGCCCTTTGCCAACATCATCACTGCAGACCTCAGGAAGGGCCAATGGGTGGTATTGTCCAATGGGCAGCAGGTTCCAGGATCTCCCTGTCCTGGGGCTGAGGGTGGGGTGGGGGGTAGGGGTGGAGGTGAGGGCTGCAAACCCAGCTCTTGCTTCTCCCACCCACCAGCCTCAGGCTGGCTACCTCCGACGCCCCCGACGCCATGGAGGAGTGGGATGTGCCCCAGATGAAGAAGGAGGTGGAGAGCCTCAAGTACCAACTGGCCTTCAAGAGGGAGATGTCGTCCAAGACCATCCCCGAGTGAGTGCCCTGTGATGTGTGTCCTTTACCTGCCCCTTGTGTGAGCCAGGACCTCACACCCCAGTGGGCAGGTGCCATGGGAATGACCGACATTCACTGAAACCCCCCACTCACAGGCTTCTCAAGTGGATCGAGGATGGGATCCCCAAGGACCCCTTCCTGAACCCGGACCTGATGAAGAACAACCCTTGGGTAGAGAAGGCCAAGTGTACCATCCTATGAGCCTGACCCACACTCTCTGTAAGGTGTGACTTTATAAATAGACTTCTCCAGGCGTCTCTGCTTTAGTACATTCCCAGTGGGAGTCAGTGCGCTCTCACGTCCTGGGGCAGTGGGGCTACAGCAGGTCCCTGATGTACAGGCTGCGCCGAACAGCATTTGAGACACCCTCGTTGAACCGGAACCACACCTCACTCCTGCCCACTGCCACACCCATGCGCCACTCATCCGTGTCCTTCTGGGGGGCCTCAACCTCTGCAGGGACCAAAAGGATGCACCTCAGCAGACCCCAACCCATGTCTCCAGCCCCTCCCTTCCTTTTGTGACCCATACACACCTCTGCTTGGGGCTGCCACTTTCCTGATGACCACACGTCCAAAGAAGTCCCTCTCAGGCTAGCAGAAAAGAGGAGCATCAGATTGCCATTGGACAAGCAGGCACACCTAGGCCTTTCCCCTGTGAGAGCCTCCAGGCCTCTGAGCAAGGCCTGTGACTAGGAGTACCTCTCCTGACCACTGCCCATTTTCTGGGAGCAACAGGTGGCTCCTTGGGACTTGGGGCAAGCCCCACCCTCCATTCATCATTTTGCTCCAGCCCTACCCCCACACACACCTGCTCCTGCACGGCTGCTCTCTTCATGATGTGTTCTAGCCGCTGCTCATGGTTACGTGGGGCAGGCTGTCTTGCCCCCTTTTCCCCACTGTCCGGCAGACTTGTAGGCCCTGAGGGCCCCTGGTCCACCTGAATGGAAACATGATGAGAGTCGGCTGGCTAAGGCCAAACCACTGATATTGTGCGGTGTCTGATCACCAGGGCAAGCTTACCTGGGGGCCACCTCCAGTCCAGGCCAAAGCCTCTGCCCTCCGCATCTTCTCCATTTCAATCTCCCGGGCAATAAGCTGCTTAGCCTGGTAGGTGAGGGGCTTGCGGGCAGGTAGTTCAGGGAAGCGGCAGACCTCCTCCACATTCCTGCCCAGGTGGGTAAAGCAAGATACCAGGGTACCAGTCAACAGAGGCA
Source organism: Mastomys natalensis (assembly GCA_021653895.1). NCBI lineage: Eukaryota > Metazoa > Chordata > Mammalia > Rodentia > Muridae > Mastomys > Mastomys natalensis. Next base: position 395,790 of record JAJTUV010000713.1, read on the forward strand.
AGGTCTACCTGTTGCACCAACCCCACATACCAAGTTTAAGAGCTAGGGTGTGGGGTCAGTAGGGCCAGAATCTACCTGTGGCACCAACCCATACACCAAGTTCAAGACCTTGGATGTAGAGCGAGGTCCTGACACTGCTACATCCTAACCCCATGGCAGCTGGGGATCTCCCAACTGTAAGTGGAGAAGACAAGGAACATGCACAAGGCTTCAGGGAGGGAGCAAGAACAGGCAGGGACGCCAGGACCATCACTAAACTGCAAGACACCAGGGTTGCTACTGCTGTGCCTCGAGCCCCTAGAGCCCCAAAGAGCTGCAGACACACAGGCTCTCAACCCTGGGATGGATAAAGGTTATATGATCCCTACTCTGAAACTTGGAATCAAAACTATGTCTGACCTGGGATGAAGCCCAGGGCCAGCCACATTTGTGCCAGACCTAAACTGAGACCCACAACCCCTTGGACACCTCACCAAGGCCACACTGGCTTTGGTACACACATTGTTCCCAGGCAGAGGGGCACTCACGGCTCCAGCCTGTAGAGGTACTGCCCATCAGGTGTGCGCTCCTGGTGGTAGGTGAGACTGTAGGCAAGCATGGTACCCACAAGACTGGACAACTGCTGCTTCTCACGGGCACTGTACAGCTGTGTGCTCACCTAGGATCAAGTGGACATAGGTGGGACAACTGAGCAATGTCTAGAGCCACCTGGGCCACAAACTCCACCCTTTCCTCCATATCTGACACTCACAGGGCGCAGCTTGGGTGCGAGGACATCCAGGAGCAGGCAGAGGGTATCTAGAACAAGGGCCTGTGGTGTGGCCCGGCTGCGGGTGGTTGGTGCCATACCTGACACCAGTGTCTGTATGTGGTTCCTTGTCTGGCTCATCCGGGTCTGGGCCTAGGATAGAAAGTGAGCCAGGGCCAGGTGAGCAGAAACCCCTGGGGCCAGCCAGACCCTGAGCACAAACTCGGCAGATGTCACACCTCCTGCTGGCTGCTGGGGAAAGTGATCCGTGGCACGTGACTGGAGGCGAAGAGCACGTGGAAGGCTGCTGGCAGGAAGGGCAAGTAGCGCAGCAGCTGGAAGCTCTGGCCATGGTGGGCAGCCTGCTCCAGCAGGTCATCAAAGGCCAGCCAGTCAAGGGCACAGCACACGGTGCCTAGGCTGGAGTCCCGAAGCCGAAGGCGTAGAAAGTTGTCAAACAGGCCCTAAGAGTAGTGAGCAGGCCATGAACCCTGCAGGAGTAGGTAGGCCCTGACCCTCCGACCCCCTCATCTCCCCATAGCATGAGCATCGGCCTCAGGACCCTTTCAATAGCTCCTGCTCTATGAAGTCCAAGGTGTAAGGATCAGCTGCCAATACCAGGGACAGACCTACCAGTCTAATGAAGGCCCTGAGACAAGCAGGTTAGCACATGGTCCAGTCCTCCACCCTTCCAGAAGTGGCAGAAAGCTATATCCTCAAAATTCAGGGCATAGCTGCCCCAGCTTGCCTGTGCTAGCCCAGTTCCCACTGGCCATACCTCATAGCCCCTCTAAACTGCACATTTCCAGATTGTCAGTGGATTTCCAAATACTAATCCAAAGCCGCTTAGAGCTGGAAGCAGCTTAAGCCAGGCCCTCTGGGGAGTAGGGGAGGCTACGTCACTTGCTCAAGTGCATACCTCTCTACCTGCTCTCCACACCATGAGCACCCTCCAGCTCTAGTCCCTGTAAGCCCAGGCCCCAGTATGTCCCTCACAGAAATCTCTAGATGGTTCCCAGTCCCCAGCCCAAAACTCATCTAGATGCCTAAACTCCCTGCCTTCTGCCACCTCCATTATTCCTTTAGTTCCCTTTCTGGGCCTGAGGGTCCTTCCTCATGGCTGGTCCTTAATCCTACCATCCCCTCAGATGCCTGACACCTGTCCACCCACACCCTTTACTTTAGAACCCACCCAGGACATCTTCTGTTCAGTATCTACTCTTTTGGTACTAGCATCATGAAAGCTGAGGTAGGCACAGGTACCTGGACAACCTTCTCATGCTCGCCCGCAGCGGTGGTCACACGCAGGATATGGTAGAAGCGCTGGGAAGCCAGGGTCAGGGAGCCCTTGTCGCCATCGCTGAGCAGGAGAGCGTGGGTTGGTAGCATCAGGTCCTGGCCCACAAGTCGCCTGCAAGTAGAGAGGGTGCTGAGGCTGGGGCCACGCCCAGTGAAGGCAAAGGTGCTGACAGCCATGCTAGCCGCATTCCGTATGCTCTGAGGGAAGCCTTGGCTGGCCTGTTTCATATCACTCTGAAGGTACAAGAATCTCTAAGCAGAGCCATATAGGAGCAAAAGACTCTCTCTGAACGGACTAAGGTAAGGTCAGGGAGGGTCACCCTCTAGGCCACAGATTTAGGAGGCTCTAGCTAACTCCTCTTGGGGCAGTCACTGGGCCCCCAACCCAAGTCAGGACCCTACCCAGAGAACACAGTGAGACCAAACAGCTGTCCTGGAGCTCTGGTGGCATCAGGTGGTGTCTAAGGGCTGTAGGCAACAGAGGCATCCAGACCAAGGCTGGCCCACTCATACCACCTGTACTACCCACCTTTGAGCCCTGGCAACTGAAAGACCTCTTGCCACACAGAGAATAGCCCCTTGCGCTGGTCCTTCAGGCCGACATGGGTGGTCTGCACATCCTTCACACTCAGCTCCCGCCGGCCCCTCCCATACAGAAACTGGAAAAGAGCAGAGTAATCGGCGGCCATTCTCATTGCCCCACCCCCACCCCACCGCACCTCACCCAAGCCATGTGCCCACCTGTAGGGTGTTGATGCAGGCACGGATGTCATTGTCGGTCTTCTCACAGAGGGCACCCAGTGCACCCGGGTCAGACCGCATGCCATGCTGCAGGGAGATCTAGAAGCAGGATAAGCACTAGAGTGTCTGTCCCTGCTGAGAGGACCCATGCCTAGTCTAGCACATCCTCAGAGCCAACCCTATGGCCACAAATGACCTGGTTCTCCCGATGCGGGTAAACAGCCCTGTGCTGGGGGCAGCCAGAGAGTGCAGTGCAGGTCCCGTGAGAGTACAACCTGACAGCTCAATACAGGATGGAACCAGGGTGCTCAGAGGGGAGGAACGTGGGAAGGGAGGTCGGGATAGAGGCTGCATCTCCCACCGGAAGCAGTCCCCTCCCTGCTCTGCTGACCTCCTGGAGCCGCTGCACCAGCCTGGAGGGCAGAGTTGGTGGAACGTGGAGCAGAAGGGCCTGCTGCTTCAGCTGCCTTAGGGAAGGCGTGAACCTGCAGGACAGGACCCGCAGTGGCCACATGAGGGACAGGCCAGGGCGAGGCCAGCACACCCTTCTGCTTAGGAAGGCCCGTCCCACAGGACCCGCAGTGGCCACACGAGGGACAGGCCAGGGCGAGGCCAGCACACCCTTCTGCTTAGGAAGGCCCCGTCCCACAGGACCCGCAGTGGCCACATGAGGGACAGGCCAGGGCGAGGCCAGCACACCCTTCTGCTTAGGAAGGCCCCGTCCCACAGGACCCGCAGTGGCCACACGAGGGACAGGCCAGGGCGAGGCCAGCGCACCCTTCTGCTTAGGAAGGCCCCATCCCGCCACCACACTCACTGATCATTGCAGATGCAGATGATAGGCCTCATTAGGAGGCCCCCTCAGCCCTGCGTCGCCGCCCCCCTGCAGCACAGCGGTGCCTCCTTGCTCAGCCTCCTGCCGACCCTTGCGATTCAGGATACTCAAGAGAACGTTGATGGCTGCCTTCAGGGAGGCACAGAAGAAGTCAGAGAGCCAAAGCCCCTGTGCACCCAGCCTGCCTGCCCATCCACCCACTTAGGCTGCAGAGGCCTACCGTGGGGGCTCCGTCATCTCGTCAATAACCAGGCAGTTGGGCCTCCCACCCGCACCCAGCACCGACTCCATTTGCGTAGCTGCTTCAATGCGTGTACGGAAGGCCTCAGGGCTACGGTCATCACTGGAAGGGCAAAGACAAGAATTACTAGGTAGCAGCCAGCATCCCGGCAAGATGCTACCCACAGGATTACTACCACCAACTTCAGTAAGCCATGAAAGACATATCCCAACCCCAGCCTACACATCCAGGACCCTAGCCCCACCCACCAGCCAGGGTTTGAGACCTGCATCACAGGCTCAACCTCACAGAAGCCCCAGACAAGGGTGTGTTCCACTCACCTTGCATTCATCTCTACCACGCAATACCCTGCATGCCTTGCGACCACATGTGCCAGCGTGGTCTTGCCTAGTCCTGGAGGGCCACACAGCAGTGCCACCTACAGTCAAAGCAGAGGACAGACTGCGGATCCCTTAGCCTCCAGGGAGCTCCTGGCCAGTAGCCGGGACTAGAAACAAGGTTGATCACCGTTCCCCATACTACAGCCATCAAATGAGAACACCCAGAATACTCAGGGTAAGAGAAAACCCTTCCCAGGAAGCAAGTTATGTGGGGACTTGACAGGAACACAAGCCCCTTCCCCACTGCCTAGCACCCTGTGCTGACTTTATCGAAACCCTTAGGAGAATGGATTTAACTTTGAATTCACGACACTAGCACTTGATACCAACCCTGATGTCATTGAACCCACAGACTCTAGAAGAGTTAAATATGCCTCATAGACCCCACACCCACGACTATTGCAATGGCACTGGCTACCCAGAGGACAAAGCCCTAAGCTCAGATATGTTCATACAGGCCCGCATGGGGTTTACCTTCTGTCGAGGCCTCCGGCTCGGATCCAGCTCAGCTTCTAGCATCTCCTCCAGTACCTGCTCATGGCTTTTCCACTTGCCAGGGGCTGTGGTCTCCTTCCCAACCCGGGTGGGCTCTACACCGGGTCTGGGCTTCCGGGCAGGCCTCTCATGGCCAAACACCACAAGGTCCCATAGCTTCAGCCACTTGAGGAGGCAGCGGTTGGTAAACTGTAAAGAGCAAAGCCTAAGGGAAGGGCCCTGCCACCCCATATTTTCAACACAGACAGGGATACTGAGGCTTGGAAGGCCCAGGCCCTGGTTATCAACAATTTCACTGAGGCCTCCAGCCTCTGAGACCCTATTCTCACCCCAGGACAACCCGGCACCAATTGCTGAGGGTGAGCAAAAGGACAAGGATAGGACAGTGTTTCTTAACCTGTGGGTCACAACCCCCTTGGGAGTCAATAACCCTTTCACAGGGTCACCTAAGACCATTGGGAAACACAGATATTTACATTACGATTCATAACAGTAGCAAAACTTCAGTTATGAAGTAGTAATGAAAATAATTTTATGGTTGGGGTCATCACAACATGAGAAACTGTATCAAAGTGTCACAGCATTAGGAAGGTTGAAAACCACTGGGCTAGGACATCCAGGCCTCGAACAAAGTCCACAGCAGGTCACAGTTAACTAGCAGTAAACCAGTTTTGTGCTGACTTGGTTTCCCCATTTAGCACTGAGTCCCGACATCATCCTTAGCACCCAATGGCCCACCACACAAAGACCCTGGTCCTTTCCTCTTGCTGATAAGGCCAGCCAGTCACACTTGAGTGAGAACAGGGCTCACATCATCGCTGAGCAGTTCCGTGTAGTGCTGGGGTGCAAACTCATCCACCCAGAGGCAGTGCTGAACAGCGTCCTGGCCGGGGGCTGCCTCCTCTGCAGGGGTCCCCTCAAGCACAGCCTCCTCCCCTTCAGACCTGAGGCTGAAGAGAAGCAAGTCCTGATTCACTACAGAGGGATCGCAGTGACCATGCCCACCATATATGCCCAAACCAACAGGGGTTCCTGGGGTGCTAAGTGTGTGTCACCTATGTAGAGTGTCTGAAAGCTGTTGGGCCTCCTCCAGAAGTTGTTGCCGTCTCTACACAAACACAATAGGCTGGGGTCAGGACAAGTCCAGCCAGCACCCGACTCAACACACACACCTCTCACTCCACTAAACCCACCTTGCTGTCAACTTGCTCCTTCAGGAAGTGAAGGGGACACCGAGCAGGTCCAGCTGGCCACGGCCTCGCCATTTGACATCCAGATGAGGGTTCTGGGCAAGACAGGTTTGTCATCTCTGTAACCCTCCCAGGTCATGGGGGCACCCACAGTGCCCTTCTGCCAGAAAAAAGCTGACAGAGGGAGAGAGATGACACCTTGCCTAATCAGAGGAGACAGATGCTGCCCTCAGATGGGCCAGGTCCAAGGGAGGTCAGCTTTAGGTGGGGAAAGAGGAAAGAAGAAACAGAAAGCTAATATATGGGGTACAAGGTGGCACTCTACGACCACATACCCCAAAAGTAGCATTGCTGTTTCCAACACTGGACTGACTACCTGGGCATGCCTGTTTCTAGCAATGCAGACAGGTGAAACTGGCCTGAGAACCTGCTGAGGGCCCATTAAAGCAACATAAAAGAACCAATGCCACGACAAACCCCATGTATGTCACACACCTGCACCCCAGTGCCTGTGAGGTCAGCCCGAAGCACCAAAAAGGCCCGCTCTCCACATGTGGATGTCACATTGACGTAATCCTCTAAGACAGGGGGCCGTCTCAGAACAGGATTGCGGAGACTTGGCAATGCCTGCATGAGGTCTTTGTCAGCACTAGCATCTGAGGGCCTAGGAGGGACAGACATCTCCAGTCACTCTCAATGGGGTACCTGGACCCACTCACTCCTCTTGCCTTCTCATAAACATCCCCTTCCAGAGCCTCATCCAGGGACAGGCAGCTTTCCAAGGCAGAAGCACATGCCCTTAAACAACACACCCAGCATCCAACATCTCAGGGAAGACCTCTGGACTCGGTGGAGGGGTGATGTCCCCAGGAGGAGAATCAGGGTACAAGAGCTCCTCCATATCTGGCTCGAAGTTCAGCCTCTTCACCACGTCCAACCTGGGCCGTTTGACCATGGGGCCTGCAGACACAGAGGCAGGAAAGAGAGAATAGAAAACCGATCCTCATAATTCCCGACCTTAAGTGCCCAGTCCCCAATGGGACATACTGGAGGGCACAGGCTGGTCTCTACGAACATTCTTTCTGGCATTGCGGCTGTCATTTCTTGGCGACTCTACAGGACAGGGACGCGGGACAGTGTCCCCACGAGCGATGGCCTCTTCGAAAGTCAGCGGGGGGCGGCTCGCCGGAGTCTGGAGGGTCCCAGAAGGCACCAGGTCCCGTGTTCCTGCTGAGACAGAGGTTGACAGCAACCACAAACATCAAGAAGCGAACTCCCAGACGCTGCCTATCCCATCCACACAGCTCTCCATGCTGCAGCAGGATGCAGCCACGACCTGGTTGTGACCCAGGACCCGCGCCCACCTTCCAGCTCAGCCAGCACTTCGAGCTCGGCCGCGAACTGGTTTTGGAAGTCATCCTCCACACCATACAGATCTTCCTCGTAGTCTTCCATGGAGCCGGATCACAGCTCCCACAGCTAAGCGTCCCTCAGAACTTCCCGCGCCGCAGACACCGCGCGCCACCCCTCCCCACGAGCCTCCGGTACCACCAATCAACAGCCAGCGTTCCCAGAGGCACCCCCATTGGCCAGCGGGAAAGGGCGGTCTTCACACGCAGAGGGCGGGAAGAGAGGAATAATAGTTCAATGGCTGAAGTGGAGGACCAAGAATGCTTTCTATTGGCCTTTACCGTAATCCGTCCGTGCGGGAGGCGGGGAAATAGGTGCGACTACGAAGGCGCGTGCGCAGACATTCGGGAAGGGCTTTACCTTTCTTCAATGGGCGGAGCTCCAAGGCCCGGAATGCCATTGGCCAATACGACCATCCATAAGCTAGGTGGAATGGGTAGGGTGAAAAGGCGGAGCTGCGCGCCAGCCAGGCCAAGACCTGGTTCCGAGTACTGGGGAGCAAGGTTGGATGGAGGACTGAGAAGTGACATCCTGGGCCCTTAGCCTGTTGCAGGTAAGTCCTAAAGGGTCTGCCCGTGGTCACAGGTTAGTGGGAGGCAAGTTAGGGAGCGCCTGTAGTCATGGGTGATCCGGGCAAATCAGGACACAGCAACCCCTGTCCTCTTCCTTGCCTACTCAGAGAAGGTCCATAACCTAGCCTCAAGTATGTAGGCGTGAGCTGGGCAACCAGGCTGTTTATTCCTTGTCGGGTCAGGGAGAGCTCCCTCACCCTGAGTCCATGGCAAGTCAGAATCTCCTGGCCTTGGCCAGACTCCCATTCCGGAGCTGACACCCCTGGCCTGGCCCCTTGTGGAAGGCATAAAGGGTTCCAGCAGGTGCTGGCCCCAGTAAGTGTGCACAGGACTTGAGGTCCAGGTCAGGCACCCTCCTACCCCAGGCTCACTCCCACCTGCGTGCAGCCCCACCATGGAGCCTGGCAGCGTGGAAAATCTGTCCATCGTGTACCAGAGCAGCGACTTCCTGGTGGTGAACAAGCACTGGGACCTGCGCATTGACAGCAAGACCTGGCGGGAGACCCTGACCTTACAGAAGCAGCTCCGACACCACTTCCCAGAGCTGGCTGACCCTGACACCTGCTATGGGTTCAGGTACACAGCCAACACAGAGAACCCCACTGCAGCATCCTTCCAAAGGATGCTGGGACACTGGACTCTGCCACAAAGGTGCTAACCAGAACACCACAGGGTCCAGCCACTGTTCTGCCCCTTCCCAGGTTCTGCCACCAGTTGGACTTCTCCACCAGCGGGCACTGTGTGTGGCCCTGAATAAAGCAGCTGCAGGCAGCGCTTATAAGTGCTTCAAGGAACGGCGAGTCACCAAAGCCTACCTGGCACTGGTAAGTCCTGGCCCAAGGCTCACAGCCAACTTGAGCAGGCCCCTCTAACCCAAGCTCCATGCCAGGCCTATGTGCCTACCTAGAGCTTAGCCACATCCTCCTCAGAGGTGGCAGTGTTGCCCAGTGAGCTATATGTGATGTCCTTGCTCAACAGGTCCGAGGCCATGTCCAGGAAAGCCAAGTGACAATCAACTATGCCATTGGCAGGAACAGCACAGAGGGGAGGACCCACACCATGTGCATTGAGGGCACTCATGGTAATCGTGGTTTGTTGTGGGGGCCATGGGCATGTCTCCAAACCCTGCATGAATTGGAACAGCCAGACAGGTGGAGACTGGAGTTGGCTCAAGCTCTAGGGCTGGCCCAGTTGACCCTTACACTTACCTTTCCATCTAGGTTGTGAGAACCCTAAGCCAAGTCTCACAGAGCTGCTGGTCCTGGAACATGGGCTGTATGCTGGTGACCCTGTATCCAAAGTGCTGCTGAAGCCACTTACAGGTATGTCCAGGGCAGGGGTTCGTCATATGAGAAAGGACCTTGAGTATAGGCATTGTGGCATGCCTGGGTCTACACCGGTGTGCGGGCAGAGCCAATAGCAAGATCTTTGCTGGTGCTTGCATGTACCGTGGCGGTCAAACTGATCTGTCTAGCTAGATCAAGTGTCTCCTGGCTGTACCCCACAGTCCACCCCAGACCAATCTCTAGTCCTGAGTCCCAGTATCTGATTTGTAGCAAGGGATATATATATATAATGAATCCCATACCAAGGGCCTGCCCTACCCTGCCTGCCCTGCCCTTCCTAGTGGCACAGATCTGCAAAGCAGCTACTCAGGCGAGATTCTTTCTTTTCTTTCTTTCTTTTTCTTCTTTTCTTTTTTTTTTTTTTTTTACTTGTGGTTTTTCAAAACTGGGTTTCTCTGTGAAGCCATGGCTGCCTTGGAACTTACTCTGTAGACTAGGCTGGCCTCGAACTAAGAGAACTCCGCCTGCCTCTGCCTCCCCAGAGGGATTAAAGGCTTGTGCCATGACTGCCTAGAAAGGGATTCTTTCTTTAAAAAAGAAGACTGGGTAAACAGGTATGGTAGCATAGATACATATTTCTAGCACCCTAGAGCTAGAGGCAGGAAGATCAAAAGTTCATGTCCATCTTCAGCTACACAAGACTCTGTCTCCAGGAAAAAAGGAAAAGGGGCCAGTGAGGCAGTGAGGCAGCTGAAGGTGCCCTCTGCCAGGTCTGACAACCTGAGTTGGAGTCCCAGACCAACATGGTGGAAGGAGAGAAGAGACTCTTAGAAGGTGTCTTCTGGGGTGAAATGGTGCCACTTGCCTTTAAACTCAGCACTTGGGAGGCAGAGGCAGGCAGATCTCTGTGAGTCTGAGGCCCATCTGGTCTATAGAGTGAGTTCCAGGACAGCCAGGGCTACACAGAGAAACTCTGTCTCCAAAAAAAAAAAGTTGTCTTCTGACTTACTTTGATAGTGTAGCATCAAGCAAGCACATACAGGAACACAGCACACAAACACACAATTAAAATGTACTTTAAAATGTTTTAAAGGGAGAAAGAAGAGAGTTGGGGGTACAGTTGCCTGTAAAATGCTTGCTAGCATGCACAATGGGTTCATTCCTCAGTGCTGCAGCACATAACTGAGAGCCAAGGGGCTGCTGGGAGACTCTAAAGCCAACCCAGAGAACTTACTGGATACTGTAAGAGCAAGGGATGTGACAAAGAATGGTTCCTCTCAGCCTGACCTCCCATCCCTGACTCCGCAGGCAGGACACACCAGCTTCGTGTACACTGCAGCGCCCTTGGCCACCCTGTCGTGGGTGACCTGACTTACGGACAGGCTGAGGACCAGGAGGACCAGCCTTTCCGCATGATGCTGCACGCCTTCTACCTGCGCATCCCCACACAGGCCGAGCGCGTGGAGGCCTGTACACCTGACCCCTTCCTGCCTGCCCTTGATGCCTGCTGGAGTCCCACTACCTGTGTTCAAACCCCTTGGACAGCTCCTCCAGGCCCTACGGACTGACCCTGACCCCGACCCTATGGGTGGAGGGCCAAGGCCCTGCAGCCCCTCCAGCCCACAGCCCAGGCCAGGTCGGCCCCCTCCTGAGACTGAGGCACAGAGAGCATCATGCCTGCAGTGGCTATCGGAGTGGACACTAGAGCCGGACAGCTAAGAGCCTCTGGGCTTGGGGGTTGAGAGCTGCTAGATGCAGCAGCTAGGAAGCCATGATTGCTAAGAGGACATGGTACTCAGGCTGTAGGAGAGATGTCCAGTAGGTAAGTCTTCTCTCAGCATTCCCCCAGGGGAAGCTAAGACTTTGCCTTCTGGAACAGCTTTCTGCCTTTTTAGCTTCACCCCAGGCTTGCCCAAACCCCTAGCCAGGAAGGGCAAAGCCAGGAGCAGGGATCCTCCAGGGCCTCACCGTGCCTAGGAAGGGCCATCCTGGCATTAGCCTACCTGGACTTGGGTCACCTGCAGTCCCCAACCTGTCTCCTGCTGCCCACCACTGTCATGTGCCTTTGCCTTTCCTGAACTCTGCCAGGGCCTCACTTCCTCTGCCTGCATCTAGCACTTGGCCCCAATGCATGGGAGTGTGTTGAGGCATCTACAGAGGTGTCCTTCATGCATGCCCAGCCTTCTAAACCTGCCATGGATGCTGCTTCTGCTCTATGGGCTCCTAGCTGGAGCGTTGACCATGTCACCACCTGCCTGCTTCTACATAGCCATAGAGAATCAGCGTCAGCCTTTGGGTCCTCTCCTGGGAGCCTTCTGGACCTCACCTGACCACCACAACACAGCCACAGCACCCTGGCTGCAGCTAGGGTCTAGGATTATGAATAAATGTTCAGTGATCAGTCTTGAGAGTGACCATGAGCCTATCTGATGTGGGGTACCCTTGACCCTTCCTTGCTGAATATGGCAGACCTCTAGCCCAGACTACTTAGCAGGACCCACTATAAACCTTAAGGTCATGGCTGCTGCCCTTCCTCGCCCCACAGGCAATGAGAAACTTGCATTGGGCTTGGGGTTCTTAGCAGGGACCAGAAGATGGGTCATATGCCCAGTCCCCAGAAGGCCCCTCCCAGTTAGGAGCATATTATAGCAGTTTTCAACCAGAGTCTCTAGGAGAGCCACTGTTCATGTTGGCCTATAGCCTAGGTGCCCAGAGTCCCAGTGCTCATGAGAGGGACATCACAAAGCCAACATTCCCTCTGAGGTCACATGGCTACTGCTCAGTCCCTCCCCACTGCAGTATGTCTCCTCAACTGCCCCTACACTTGGGTTTGGACTACAGCTCCCATGATGGATCAGACCAGAAGCCACTGCCCACTAGAACTTGGTAGAGATTTCATGGAAATCAAGGTCATGAGGCCCTGCTTCTGCTTCCTGTGCCTCAGTTTCCCAATCTGCAAAAAGAGAGCTTGGAGCAGTTTGGGTGGCCATGCTAACTCCCCCAACTCCCATCACTCACATGCTTCTTTTTTTTTTTGTCTTTCCATGGGGAGAAACAGGTCTTTTCCTGTTTGCTCTGCCTCAGGATGTCCTTCAGTTAGGCCTAGCCATAGTGGTGATCTGGAAGATGTCTCTGCAAACCCAGGCACTGGGCACTCACTTCCCTGGTAGCCAGCTCCAAAGCTCCCACCTCCCTTCAGCAGATGTCATACTTGTTCTTACCACACAGGGGCACTGCTGGGTCCTGCTACCAGCATGTCTGCCACTGGACCCTAAGGCGTGTGCTCCACAGCCTGTGACTTGTAGGGAGTGGGGCTGGGCCAACCTCACAACTCTGTGGTTCTCAGGGGTCGGTCCCTGCCAGATCTCAAGCAGGAATCTATCAAGACTTCCCTCAGGAAGTTCAGCACCAACAGGCTGATACCTGGGGCAGTACCTGTATAAGGAGGCTGTTTTCATACAGGAAAGAGCTGTTGCCTCTGAGAAGCCTAGCCAGCACCAATGGCAAATTATTCCATTTTGAAGAGGAAACAAGGCTGGGGATTTAGCTCAGCTTAGTATTCATGAAACCCTGGGTTCCAACCCCAGCAGTACATTTTAAGCAAGCAAACAAACGATCCTTTATGTGGTGGTGCACACCTGTAATCCCAGCACTCACGGGTGGGAAGCAAGAAGATCCCAAGTTCAAAGCCATCCTCAGCTACATAACACATTAGAAGCCAGCCTGCTAGAAGAGATCCTGTTTTAAAAAGCAGGTTTTGGAAGGGCTGGAAAGATGATTCAGTGGGTAACATACTTGCTGTGTAAGTGTGAAGACCTGCGTTTTGATCCCCAGAACCCACATAAAGCCAGACATGCTAGCTCATAATCCAAATTTCTACTATGGCCTGGAAGGTAGAGACAGGTGGCTCCTCGGAAGCTATGGCCAACTAGCCTGGTGTACACAACTCTGAACTATATGACTATCTCAAACAAGATGGAAGACAAGGCAAGAACTAACACTTGACGGGGCTGTCTTTTGATCCACACATATGCATGCAATCACATACATAAACACACATACACGTTCACTCACATACCTACATAAACATGTTCTCATATGCACACACACTGTACTGGCTAGTTTTGTGTGTCAACTTGACATAAGCTGGAGTTATCACAGAGAAAGGAGCCTCCCTTGAGGAAATGCCTCCATGAGATCCAGCTGTAAGGCATTTTTCTCAATTAGTGATCGAGGGTGGGAGGGCCCACTGTGGGTGGTGCCATCCCTGGGCTGGTAGTACTGGGTTCTATAAGAAAGCAAGCTGAGCAAGTAAGGGGAAGCAAGCCAGTAAGTAACATCCCTCCATGGCCTCTGCATCAGCTCCTGCTTCCTGACCTGCTCGAGTTCCAGTCCTGACTTCCTTTGATGATGAACAGCAATGTGGAAGTGTAAGCTGAATAAACCCTTTCCTCCCCAACTTGCTTCTTGTTCATGATGTTTGTGCAGGAATAGAAAGCCTGACTAAGACATACACACACAAACACACATGCATACTCACATAATACACATAAACATACATGTGTGCACTCACATACATACACACATAAACATGTACTCATGTGCACACACACATTAAACACACACTTGCACTCATACACATACATAAACATGCACATGCACTCACACATACATATAAACACATGTACTCACATACACATAAACATACACATGCACTCACATACATACATACACACATAAACATGTACTCATGTGCACACACAGATAAACATACATGCACTCACATGCATAAACATGCACTCACACACACACATAAACACGTACTCACATATAAACACACACATGCACTCACATACATACACACATAAACACACACACCAATATTACAAAGAGAAAGAAGCAAATCCCCCGTGGTAGGTGTGGCCCTGCTGGAACAGGAAACAAAGCAGTGACTGGCTTCGTAGTCAGTACCCTCCAGGGCACAGGAACCTCAGGTGGGTCCCCGGACGGGACAATGCTCCTCTGAACTTCCATGACCCATCCTACCTCCCAAAGGACAGGACAGCTGTGAGACCAAAAGAACGCAACCTCATGTCACGGGCTCTGCCAGACTTTAGCTGTGCCAAATGCCAAGTGGTCTAGGGAGCACCAGTATACCAGCCATAGCTTGCCATCAGGGGAGAACCCCAACAGGCAGTGTGAGGGGTGGGAGAGGTCTCTGAACTATCCCAATGGCCAGATACAGAGTGGAAAGTTAAGGCCATGGAGCAAGGACTGAGATAGATGGGAGGCAGACAGACAGACAGACAGACAGACAGGCCAAGTTAAAGGGAAGGTGGAGCAGAAGGCCTGGGCAAGGCCCTGCTCCAGAAAATACTCCAAAACTATGTCTGCCTAGAAAATCCCAACCAATCCTCATGGTCTCCCAGGCCCTGTACTTACCCACTTGGTTTAGCACCTGCTCCCATGGCAGGTGGGATGTTACCAGCGGAGGCTCCAAAGTTCCAGTGGGGGATCCACCTTTGCACATTCACTATGAGGTAGGCAAGGTTGGAAGAATATGGAGCATACAAGGCTCCCTGGAGGAGGGACCACCTAAGACAATGCTAAGCGTGAGCAGTGTGCTGAAGGCCTTGCCAGGGCTCTCTGGCAATGGCACTTACTGTGTGCCCTAGAGCCACTCAGCCTTTCTGAGTCCCCACATTCTCATCTGCAAAGTCAGCCTCCCAAGGCTGTGGGAGGGTTCAGTTAGCCACAACTGAACAAGAGAGGGAAGGGGTTTTTTTTTTTTTTAAGATTTTATTTATTTACTTGTTTGTTTAATGTATATGAGTGCTTTATCTGCATATACACCGTATACACCTGCATGTCTGAAGAGGGCATCAGATGGTCATGAGACACCATGTGGGTGCTGGGAATTGAACTCAAGACCTCTGGAAGAGCAGTCAGTACTCTTAACCACTGAGCCATCTCTCCAGTCCAGATCCTGGCAGCTACTGCTATTGCTATGATCATTTGTTGATCCTGGGCCTAGGCTTCCCTAGAGGCCAAGCCCACAATGAGCAGCCCAGTATCTGACCTCTGCCAAAGCCAGAATGTGGAAATTCTCCTCCAGCCTACCTAGCCCTGGAGGTTGGTGGAGATCCCACCACCACATGACCTCTCCTCCCAGCAGGCATCTCTGTGTCCAGAGCAGCCTTTTAAGCCAAAGCCGGGGATATAATTTAGTGGTAGAGTACTTGACTAGCATGCTCAAGGTCCTAGGTTCGATACCAGGACCACAAATAAATACAAGTACAAAAACAATTCCTTAGCCAAAACCTGTCCCCAGGTTTTGGAGTCAGGTTCCATTGGCAGTCTGCCCTTGACCCCAGGTTAATAACGGGGCTCAGGGTCAGCCTGGCCTCTGTACTTGGAACTCTTTCTCAAAAGTGTCCCCAGGACCTTGCCCCTCCAAAATGGGGGCCCCTAAGCCCCCACTATTAGTGGGTGCCCCTCACTATTGCCAAATGTAGCTGCTGGGAACTATGTCAGTTTCACTGGTCCAGATGGAAGCCCAGGAGCCCTGTGAGACCCATCCTGAGTAAGATTGAACCAACCAAGCTGTCTGAATCCAAACCTAATGGAACACCCACCAGGCAGGACTCTGGGACTCCTGAGGGGCTATGATCTGCTGTCACTACAGCTGCCAGCCTCACACGGGGCTACAAAGCAGGCTTGATGGTTCACTTTGGGTGCAGATGGTGATTATGTGTCTTCAGGGGTTCAAGGCCCTGGAGCCTTCTTTCTTTCCACGGCCCCTTCCAAAGTAAGAGCTTCAAGTAGGCAGTGGTTAGTAATATGAGCCAGAAACCAGCCTGGACACTCAGAAGCCAGAGGCTGCATCTCGGGACACAGTCCAACAGGTAGGCTGGAAGTCCCCATGCATCCCTTCCTCTTACCTCACCCTCTCAGAGGCTCTCCTGGTGGAGCCATCATCTTGGCCCTGGTGCTGATGATTGTGCCCTGAGATTTGGGCGGCAGCCTCCAGGCCCTGAGTAGAGCAGCTAGGATGGATGTCTAACGTATGCCTCTCTGCATGCTCGCTCTGCTTCACAGCCCACATGTCTGCATGACACTGTGTTTTAGCACCCATGGGACGGCGATGCCCAGCCACCATACTTGTCTGTGTGTGCCTACTGTCCAGCGTGTGAACAGTTTGCACATGTAAGCTCTGGGGATGCAGTCTGTACAGATACACCTATGTGCACAGAGACGAGACATACATGAATTTAGGCTGCCCCTCGTCACACCCTGAATGAAGCTGGGGCCTCTGGGGAGGGTGTGTGCTGGGTGCCTGCCAACCCTGAGCTCAGCCCAAGCTCAGCCTGAGTTTCTCCTGGGGCTGAAGAGCAGGTGTGTGCAATGCCTGGGCCCGAGGGGTTGATACAAGCATCACCTGGCACAGTCTAGTCTCCTTCCCACAGGCCTGCCTGGCAGGTGTCACGGCCACAGTGGTTTGACTAGGTAGAGCAGTCCTGGGCTGCTTACTGGGCCAGGTTTTCACATAAGCTTGAACTGTGACAGCTTTACCCACACCAGCTCTGCATCCTAGGACTCAGCTGCAAGGATTGACAGAATCTGAGCTGGATCACTGGCATCTGGAACATCTGATCTACTATATCATGGGGCCATCTGGTCAGAAGTAGCCTCATTCCTACCCTGGATAGGACCTTCACTACCAGCCTGTGTATTCCTGCTCAGGTAAGTCTTGACACCAACCAGACCACAGTGTTGCAGACTTCTAAGCATCTGAGTCTGTTTTGCTCCCTACACAGGGTAGTAACCTTCCTGTGTACCTCTTGGGCCTCATAAAATCAAAAGGTCATAGGGACCCAAAAGTCACCAGACTGTACACCCTGTGGTAGGTGTAATCAGTGGCACAAGGCAGTCCAACAGCTCTAGCTGAGTCCTGTCTTGTCTTCTAGAACCAGGATCTTAGAGACAGCTGATGGTTTGGGCCACAAGGTGTGGGGGCACCTCTCCTCCAGTGCTTGGTAGATTCACTGTTTGTGAGATTTGCTAATTGGATACAAGGCACTCATGGGTCCCCAGGGCCGACCTGTGATAAGAAAGGCCAGGTTCACTAGCTCTCCTCCCCTGCCACTCCCTGCCGTTGTGACGTTTTGTTTGCGGGACTGTTTTCCTCCCCGGGCAAGGTCAGGTACCCTTCGAGAAGTTAATACTGACTCTCTTTCTATTTCTCTTTCCCTTTCCATCTCCCGTGGAACTAACCTGAGCTGCTCCTTGCCTCATATCCAGCTAGGCCTGGACCTACAACCCCCAGCATTCGGGCTTCCCTGCCCTGAGACGCTTCAGCCAGGATGATCAGAAATGTTCGACTGTCAGCTATGGGCTCCAGAGTGGGTGAGAAAACACTTCAACACAGAAGGGAATGCCTGGGGCCCTTGAGTGGCTGTGGGTCATATTGCTGCAGAGGTGGGTATTGATGCTCTGGCCATCCCATCCACATGAACCCAAATCTGGGGACCTGCTGCAAGGGAAAAAAGGGAGGAGACTGAGCTCCCTGGGACACAGGCAAGCTAGTGTGGTACAAAAGAGCATCAGAACCACAGCCCCACCAACACAGTCCTAGAGGTCCTAGTGTGGACAAGATGGGGCTGTGGCAGGAGCCACCACCAGTCTAGGCTGCAAGACATAGACCAAGCCCTCTTTGGTAGTCCCGGCATAAACCAGGCCAGGCCCCAAGGAGGCAGGGGTGAGAATGATCCACCAAGGACATCAGAGCATGGCTGTCTTCCATAGGCCCTGTCACTGCTGCATAAGAGGTTTTGCTAAGAATCTGCTCTATGTTACTGGAAACAAACCCCTTCCTCCTGGGAAGAGAGACCTTTTATGTCCAACTACAGAAACAGGGACTTGGAAGAATGTGGAGCCAACCCTCTGTCTCTGAGTTTTAGGTCTCAGGGTTCACACTATAAGCACACAGAGCAACAATCAAGGAGGCAGTTACACACATGTATATGTGTACAGAAAACATACGCATACTTGCAGTCACCGTGGGTACCAGCAGACATACCACATGCAGGCCCAGGCTATGTACACAGAAACTGAGATGGCTCTGCCAGCCCCCCTCCAGGTCCTCCATTCTAGGAGGGCTGTGGCTGAGGTGGTCACAGGGAACTCCTTCATATGCCCTCACCACCGCTCTGTTGCAGGTGCCCTGGCGAGTCCTGGTCTCGCCCTCCTCCTGTCTCTCACTGCCCACTGCTCGGGTCCTCAGACTAAGAGCTTGCCCAAGGGAGGACTGAATGCTAGTGAAGCCCACGCATGGGTCAGGTAAGCAAAACCCAAACTGGGCAAATTGTTTTCTGAGACTGGGCATGGAGAGAAGGAGTGGTCCTTAGTCCTCTGTTGGTGGTCCCAGGGGAGGGACTATGTCCAGGGTCCATACATAAGGCTCAGACAGGGCCACTGTTTGCCATCACTGACCTAGAGGGCCTAGTCTGACTTCAGTGCTGCTCGCCGACCTGCTTCCAGGGTCCAGTGTCTGTCAATAGTATGGACATGGTCACAGGAAGTCTCAACCATCAGGGACTTACCACCTCAGTTGGTATCCCCCAGGTTTCCCCCTTGGAGCTCTTGGCCATCACTCCTCACTGCTTATACCAGGAGCAGGGCCTTCAATGTCATCCCTATTCCCTAAATCATGTTACCTTAGTCATTTTCTTCTATCCAGGGTTCTCCGGCCTGAGCTTGACTTATTCCCCATTTCTTGGGTATCATGCTCATCCATGGGCCAGTTAGCAAATGCGGTGATTGGTCAGGCAGGACTAGGGTCCCAAGTGGGTCTAGCCAAGTCTGGGTTGGTGTCAGAGACACCCTCCCCCCAGTAGGTGGATGTTACATAATACCCCGAGAAAAGTCCGGAAGATGACCTCACCTATGGTCACCCAGCATGTGACCCTATACCCTTCAGCAGCCATCAGGACTGGTCCAAGCCTGAGTCAAAGTCAGCTGAGCCTGGGCCCCAGAGTGACGGCAGGACCCATGTTAAAGCCCCATCCAGCTGAGAACCTGGCCCTAACAAGGTCCTCTAGGATGGATGGTGGAAGGAGGGAAGGAAGGAAAGGAGAAACGGAGGAAGGAGAGAGTGAGGGAGGAAGGGCAGAAAGGAAAGGAAATTTTATCTGTAACAGGTACTCCCTGCCTCTTACTCCCCAATGGTAAAGACAGTTGAGTAATCTTGGTCCCCCTTGCAGTAGCCAAAGCCTCCTTTGTCTTTCTTCATGGGTCTTTCCCTTTGGACCCACATGGTCTCCTCCTTCTGCACAGGGACAACACCTCCCTCCTGCAAAACTTCTGGTGCTTGCCAGCCAGCCAGCTGCCCCGGGAACAGCTCTCCAGTTTAATCAGAACCTTGGCTTCACAGAGGGTCACACTCAAAGCCTGGCAGGTAAGTGCATCAAGGGCCAAAAAAGAGCACAGGTGGTGTAGGCTAACAACCAGGATATAGAGACACATAGGTGGAGGGCCAGTTTTGCAAGGACTTGGGGACTGGCACACAGCTTCCCTGAAGCAGAGGGCTATCTCCAGGTCATCCCGCCAACCTCAAAACCACCTAGAATATTACTCTTTGGTGGCCCCACTGTCACAAGTAGTCTGTCACTTCTGAGAGGACTCTTCTGAGAGATGATTGATGTGAGCACTCACATTGGGTGCTTCCAGCATATTCCAGCAAGTCTGTCTACAGGGTGCTTTGGCCTCAACTTGATCCAGATCTTGTCTGCTGCTTTAGGCCCTGCCCTGGGATCACCTAAAATGTGATGCCTTCTTGGGGTTGTCCAGCCCCAGGACTCATGAGGGAGGGTCTTTCAGCCCATTGGCCTCTCTCCCACCTGGGACTGCAAGATCCTGGACCAAGGCAGGCTGAGTCCACTTGGCCCTACATCATCTTGGACCAACCATCATCTGCTGAGCTTAACAGAAGGAAAAAGCTGGACCGTGTGGCATGGACCTTTAACCTCGGCCTTTAGGGGCTGAGCAGGAGACTGTCTCAGCTGTGAAGAAAGACCCTTTTTTTAAAATAACAGCCTAGCACAAGTGTGGACCTAACCTCAAATCATCCAGATACACATTGTGCAAACAGATAGACTGGAAGGAGAAACAGGTAAATCCATCATGATAGCCAGCCCTGTCCACTGCCTGGCAGGACAGATCAGGTATGGCAGAGGAATCAAGAATACGGAGGAGCTTGTTCAGAAGTTTAATTGCCAGAGCTGGTATGTGCTGACAACTTTACCACACAACAAAAAGAACACATGCTTCTTACCAAGACAAACACATCACTGGCTCTAAGACCCACCTTCCCAAGTCCTTACAAAGAAAGTATCCAGTCTCTGCTCTTGGAGTACAATGGACTTAAACAAGAAATCAGTTGCAGAAAGTAGATGGAGAACTCTCAGATACTTGGAAATTGAACAATATGCTCTTTTGGTTTTTTTTTTTTTTTTTTTTTTTTTTTTTTTTTTTTTGAGACAGGGTTTCTCTATGTAGCCCTGGCTGTCCTGGCACTTACTCTGTAAACCAGGCTGGCCTTGAACTCACAGAGATTTACCTGCTTCTGCCTCCCAAGTATTGGAATTAAAGGTATGCACCACCACCACCTGGCTGAACAATGCATTCTTTAAAATAGATTTATTTTATGTATATGGCTGTTTGCTGTCATGTGTGTACATCACATGCGTGCCCAGTGCCTGCAGAGACCAGAAGAGGGTGTGAGATACCCCAGAACTGAAGTTATAGATGGTTGTGAGCCACCATGTGGTTGCTGGAAATTGAATCCAGGTCCTTTAGAAGTGCAGCCAGTACTTGTAACTGCTGAGATATCTCTCCATCCCATGAACAAAACGCACAGGATTTTATTTCTGGAGAGGTCTCACGTATCCCAGTCTGGTCTTGAATTCACCATATAGCCAGGGATGGCCTTAACTCTTTTTTATTTTAAAGATTTTTTTTTTAAAGTAATATGTATGAGTGTTTTTCGCATATATATCTATGTACCTTGTATGTATGCAGCACTAGAGAAGGCCAGAAGAGGCCATTGGGTCCCTTGGAATTAGAGTTACAGTTGTCAGCCCTCATATGAGGTTAAAGAATACCTTAGCCGCTTACCCATCTCTCCAACCCTTGGCCCTGAACTTAAACTCGTGAAGTAGAAAACCTTCCAAGTGCTTGGATTCCAGGTGTGCACTACCATGTCTGGCATCAGGACGGTTGTAAAAAGGGTCTGAGCTAAATGAAAATAAAAAATACAGCCTGCCATGCTGGTCTCTGCTGGAATCCCCGCAGTCTAGAGGCTGACACAAGAGGACTGCGAGTTTGAACCTGAGCTACAGAGTGGGGCCTTGTCTAGAAGAAAGAAAACTTATCAATGGGGTTCAGCAGGAGCGATGGAGGATCACAGCTTTGAATGCATGTGTTAGAAAAGAGAAAGATGCAGGCCCAGGAAGATGGCTCAGCTGCTAAAGGGTTTTGCCACAAGCTTGACAAGCTGATTTTGATCCCAGAATCCAGATGATGAAAAGAGAATTGTCTCCCACAAGTTGTCCTCTGGTCTCCACATGCATGCCACAGCATGAATTCAACGCCGCCCACCACCACCACCACCAGGGGAAAAAGGCGTTAAAAGAAAAATATCTGGACAGTGTAGTTTTCTATTAGAAAACCAGGGGAAAATGAGAGAGAGAAACCTAAAAGAAGAAATCGGAGGCAGAAATGAACGAAGCCGGAAGGAAATCAACACCAGAAGCTGCTCCCGTGGTTCAGTGAAGCGCCCCTAGCCTGGCTACTGGCGAGGGCAAAGACACAAAGTACTGATAGCGGGAACAAGCAAGCCCCTGCTGCACACCCTTTGACAAAGGGATGGTAAAGATATGCTATCCATGTGCAGGGGTGACAGATTAGAGGGAATGAACCCGTCTGCTGAAAGGCAGAATCTGCCATTACCCACTAGGGGAACATGGTGACAGCTCGCCAATAATGGCATGAAGTATTCCTGTCTTCTCAGGACTCAGGAGAATCTTGAGTTCAAGGTCAGACAGGCTACATAGTGAAACCCCTATAAAGGAAAGAAAAGAGCAAAGGAAGGGAGGGAGGGAAGGAGGGAAGGATGGACAGGCAGATGGGAGATGAGCACTTTCTAGGCAAAGCTAACCCACTTACACCTCAGGTGAGTGTTAGAACATATACACAGTTGAACCACTGCAGCTCCAATGTGAACATCTCTGGAATTTTTTTTTTTTTTGAAACAGGGTCTCTACATAATCCTGGTTGCCCTTAACTCACTCTGTAGACCAGGCTGACTTCCAACTCACAGAGATTCCCCTGCCTCTGCATCTAGAGTGCTGGGATTAAAGGCATGTGCCACCACACCCAGTTCCTCTCTGGCTGTTTACTACATTTGCTTCTCTCAGAATTATCTGTCTCCAGCCTTGTTTTCCCACCTGCCTCCTCAACTCTGTGCTACTACAGGTTTCTCACACACATATCTCCAGTTCCTTCTTAAACCCCTTCTTCTGAGGGGGGTAGGGTCTGAGCAGTGTCCCTTCAGGGCCGGTCCACACTGGACAGATAGTAACCTGCTGCCTGACCTCTACCCCTGCTCAGCTCAGCTGCTTGGCCAACCTCGCTGCACGGCTGGGCCTCCAGGATGACTTCGAGTTCCACCCACCCAACCTTCTCCTTTTCTACAAGTGAGTGTCCCTGCCATCAGTAGGGATGTTTGAACCCAGGACCACAGTGACAGTCTCCTCATCATGTGCCTGCCAGTTGTGGTTGGGCCACCACCTCTGGTCTTGGGCCACCCCGGAGACACTGGGAAGGCTGGTGGGAGACCCAGTCCTACCTTCCTGACATCCCTCCACTTGTCCTCAGTCTGAGCCAGGTGGGGGACACTAACTGCCGGGCCTTCATTCACCATGCTGCCCAAGGGGACACAGAACTGCTGGCCAACTTGCCCAACCAGAGAGTCGCCCTGCAGCGCACAGCCTTGGCCTGTCTGGTAGGTACCTGAGGTGGGGACAAGATTGAACAGTGAGGCCCAGTTACCTGTTCAGCGCTGACCTACTGTCTCTCCAGGGGGGACCCCACCTACAGCTCAGTGCATCAGATCTGTGGCTTCTCGGGGTCCTGGTGTGTGACATGGAGGCACCACAAATCATGACTGCAGACCCCAGTGTGCTGAAGAACCTGCTTCGCTGTCCAAGGCTTACTGTCTTGCAGATTGCTGCCCTCAACACCCTGCTGGCCAGTGGGAAGACGCAAATTGGGTGTGTGGGGCTTCCGGGGATCAGGCTTGGGGGGATCCGGGGAGTCTAGAGGGCTTCCTTCCTTCAGATAAGATGGGAGGGGCTTGAGGTTTGAACCCAGGACAGTAGTGCTGCCTCCCTGAAGTCTTACTGTTCTTCGAACTCTAACCCCAGCCTCAACATCACCGACATTGCAGGTTGAGGCAGTGAGGTACAGGGCTAAGGGTGGTTTCCACCACCTAGGATTCCAGACAAACCCCCAAAACTGTGTGGGCACTGGCTGGGAATTAAGAGCCTATGACTATTCTTCCAGACTGCTTAGAGATGGGGTAGCATATTAGATTCCATCACAGTACCCTTTCCTCTGCACCAGGCCTCCTGGCTCCTGGAACCTGGAGGGGCTACAGGCCCTTGGACCTCTGGCCACTTACATCAGCCCCCACCTGTGGGAGAAGGTGCAGGAGGTAGGAAAGTACCTGGAGTGGAACTGGCTGTGGGTACCACCATCCAGGACCATGAGTGCCACACAGCTACTCTGAGCCTTGTGTAGTGACCCTGGGTTCTCCTATCACACCACACATAGGGCCTGTGGGGCAGAGGGAGGGGCTAGGCTGACTTCCTATGACTGGGAATGGACACACTTGCCTCTGCCAGGCCGTGGGCTTGGACTTCTTCCGCAGTGTAGTGGCTGCTTGCCGAGCAGGGCAGCTGAGCAGGCACGATGCCAGACGCTTCGTCGTCAACTTCCTGGAGTCCAAGGCCACTTCAGTGTCCTCAAGGCCCAAGCGGCGCACAGGTCAGTGTGACCACTCTATACCAGGGACTCTATGCCTCCCCAAGTCTGGATTCCTAATCATGACCCAGTCTCTGCCAAGCTCTTGGCTAGAGACCAAAAATGAGGAGCAAGTCAAGGTCTAGTTATGATCAGAAGTAGAGGAAGCTGGGCATGATGGTATTTAAGGGGCTGAGACAGGAGGATCTTAAGTTTAAGGCCAGCTTGGAATACATAGCAAGATTCAGCCCTGCCAAAGGGAAGAAGATCAGATTGGGGGTCAGGGTTAAAGATGAGTCCCAAAGCCACAAGCTGTCATCCCAGGCCTTCGCCCGCCAGACTGCTCATCGGCACACCTTGCAGGGAGATCCTGTGTCCGTGGCAACATCACAGCAGCCACCTTACGCGATGACCTCTTCCTGGTGCACTATGACTGCACCCAGCTGGAATCCTGCCTAGGCACACGTGTTCTCAGGGCCAACCTGGACCCCTTGCTCCAACACCCGCTGCCTGCAGAATGTCAGCGTGTTGTCAAAACCAAGCTAGCTCAGGTGTGTGGATGGTCCGTGTGGGTGGAGGCTGGAGGGCTCAGCTACAGCTTAAACTGTCCACCTGCCTCAGATCTACCCACATGGCATTCCTGAGGACCAGCTTCACCTCATCACCTCGCTGGTCTACCTCTACTCCCTCGCTGAAATAGGCCAGTGGAACATCACATCCGGAGACACAGTGATGGTCCTGCTGGCCTCAGATGCGGCTCTGGATAACCAGACAGAGGTGAGGGTGATTGGGCTGGCAATGGGGCGGGAGCTGGCTGGTCTGGTTTGCCCAGCCCCACTGAGCCTGGCCCTGCCTCCAGGCAGTTCTACAGAGGTTCTTAGACCATAACGGCAAAGTCACTGGAGCTCTTCTGGTAGCCATCGGGGGTTCCCGTCTCTGCTGGATGAGCGTCAAGCAGATCCAGGTCATCCAGCCCTCAGAGTTCCGGTGAGCCTCCTAGTCAACCATCTTCCCAACATGAGGCACGGGGAAAGCTGAGGTTGAGGAGATGGGGTAGAATGGTCCAAGCCACACCCCCAGAGGTTTATTGGACCACCATAAGAAAATGTCACAAACGGCAAGGGAGACGGCTCAGCCTGTAAAGTGTTTGCAGCACACGCACAGGGGCCTGAATTCAGATCTCCAACATCCAACAAAATCTGGAGATAATCACCACACCTGTAATGTCAGCACTGGGGAAACAGGGACAGGAAGATTCTCAGGGCTTGCTGGCCAGCCAGTCCAGCTGAAATGATGAACACCAGGCCAGTGGCCCAATTTATAATTGTTACCGAGGAAGACACCTGAAGTGAAATTCTGGGCTGCACACACACACACACATACAGCATAAAGGTGCTTGCCACTAAGTCTCCCGGCCTGAGTTCGATCCCTGGGTTCCACACTGTGAAGGCAAGTACTGACCTCACACATGTATTGTGGTATACACACACACACACACACACAAAAATAATATTTTAAAAAATTTAAAAAGCATAAAATGAAGAAAGGAAACATCACAAACTGTTTGAGTGACTTACGATGAGAAACATGTTCTCTAGGACTTCTAGAAGCCAGAAATGCAAAGTCAGGGCCAGGCCCCTCTGAACCTCACAAGAAGTCTGCCTTGCTCTTTCCTGTGTGTCTGTCATATGGACACCAGGAAGTGGATTTAGGGCTAACCTAGGAACTTCATCGTCTACTCTGATTTCATCTGTGAAGAAATATATTGTTTTCAAATAAAGCCACTTTCTGAGTTGCCAGATGGATTTAAATTTGGGGGTTTATACAGAGGGCAAGAAGAAACCAGTGCTTAAAAGGATGGAGGATACACTCAGTGGTCCCATTAGGGGCTTTCAAGCCTGCTCATGTGCCTCATCCCACTCCCAGGCTGGCCGGCGCTCCAGACATCTCTCCCTGCCCTCAGAGTCGGAAGGATGTGCTCTTCGCCAAGGCTCACGAGGTCTTTAGGAACACCAGTAATGTGGGAGAATATTACTACTTAATACGACCCTACCTTGGTGAGCCCTGCACTATGCCTCCTCTCCCCTCTGCCGCTCCTTAATATACCCCTCCCTACCTTTGTCCTGTGTGTCCCCAAACAAGTCCTCTGCCTCCTTGGCTCTCACCACTGCTCCCTCTAGGTGGTGCCCCCTTGGAGGAACTTCAGTACCTGGCCCGGGCCAACATCTCCATGGACATCGATACGTTCACCAACCTCAACCCCCTGACGTTGAAGGTGGGCCCAGGGGCTACCTCTGTTTCGTTTTGTTGAGATGTGGTCTTACTCTGTAACCCAGGCTGATCTGGACCTCACAATCCTCCTGCCTCTTTGTCTTGAGTGCATTGGGGTGTATATTAGTAATCCCAGCACTCGAGACAAAGAGGCAGGGGGATTGTGAGGCCAGCAGACAGAGTGGGGTTGGCCAAGCTGGGAACCCCAGGTCTTAGTTGCATATGTTCCAATGCCAGAGGAGTGGCATTTGACCTCTGCCCCACAGTGCCCATCCTGCTTGTTCCGGGGAGCAGCACTGACTGTGCCAGGTCCTTTACAAGGGAAGGTAACCCCACGGATCCTTGCACCTCCTCCCAAAACCTCTGGCTTCATTTGCAGAGCATGGGTGTGGACAGTGTGAGAAATCTGCTGGGCCAGAACCTGGGAGATCTGCGGAAGGCTCGCAGCCACCCGAACGTCATCCTGTGGATGAACAGCCACAACATGTCCGACCTGTCTGAACTGGGCCTAGGCACCAGCCCCACACTGGCCTACGTGACCACCAGGCCCCCCAACACGGCCTACCCGCCATCCAATTTGATCCACTCCCTGGATCTGCCAGGGAGTGATGGCGTTTCCCACGCCTCAGGTATGGTCCACACCCCTGGTTCCCATCCTTTGCACACCCCTGGCTGTCCCTACCTTTCATTTGCCTCATGGGAACTATCATGTGTCACAGGTGACACAGGTCATTGCCTAATGATCCATCTATAGTGACACAATTGCCTTGTCCATAACCTATCGAACCAAGACCAAGTCTGGTGGCCTAAGGTTATAATCCCAGCTATTCAGGAGGATGAGGCAGGAGGATTGCAAGTAGTTCAAAACCTGCCTGAGCAGCAGAGCAAGTTTAAGGCTAACCTGGGAAACTTGGAGATAGCCTGCCTCAAAAATTTATATATAGGAGCTGGAGAGATGGCTCAGTGGTTAAGAGTACTGACTGCTCTTCCAGAGGTCATGAGTTTAATTCCCAGCAACCACATGGAGACTCACAACCATCTGCAATGGATCTGATGCTCTCTTCTGGCATACAGGCATATACACAAATAGAGCACTCATATACATAAATAAGCAAAAGTTTTAAAAAATTACATATATATATATATGTATAAATATGTGTGTGTATTATATGTGTGTATATATACACATATATGTATAAATATATGTATTATATATGTGTGTGTACATATACCATACACACATACACACATACACATACAAACACACAACATCAGTGAATGTAGCTCAGTGGAAAGAATTTCCCTAACCAAGTGCAAGGGCCCAGGTTCAATCCTCAGATTGAACAAAACAAAACAAATGCCCTCCCCCCCCAACCCAAACCCAAAAAGAGAGCAGGCTAAGCCCAGAAGAGCAGTCATGGATGGGCCCCTCCACTGACCCTCCTAGCTGTCACTACCACAAAGGAGGAGATGCACAGAAGGGACTCTGAGGGTGTCTTCCAATCAGGACTGATGGGTCCCTTTCTTCTTCTACCTGCAGGAAGTCCTCCAGTTCATCTGGGGTACTTGTCACTTGCTGTGGCTCTGCCTTCCAGCCTTCTGTGGCTGCTACTGTGTCAGTTACCTTTGGGACAAATGGACACTGCTCACAGGACATTGCCAATGGCACTAACCCAGGGCAGTCAGACCCCTGAACATCAGATTCAGGGAAATGGAGCTGCTAGTTGGAACAGGACACCTGCCTAGGCTGAAATACATGTCCCTGGCCCCAGGGGACCTGCTGCTATGTCCTCCACCCTAGGAGGCTGGCTCTGGTATGTACCGCAGCTCCCAGGAACTGAGCCCATAAAGCAATAGGACCTTCCCAACCAAAAGGACAAGTTGGTAAGAGGAGACAGAGTCCAGATCTTCTGGCCTATTCCAAGACAAGTGGGACTCAGTGTTACTTGAATGTCACTTCCCCTTGCTGGTGGATCTAAATAAAAGCACAAGGCTATTGTACAGCGTGTCTCTGCTTAGAGCCTTGTTGGGAACAGAATCCTCTTGGCAGGGCCTAGACTGTGGTGGCCTCTCACACCCCTCAGCTGGAGTCTCAGGATTTCCACTACTCTTGGAGATATTGGCAATCACACCAGGAAGGCCTTGAATAGCTACCGCCTTCCTAGGGGCCATATTTCATTCCTCTTTGTGGGAGGAATGAACACGAGCAGCTAGCTGTATTTATGTGATCACAAGAAACTCCAAAGCCATTCTCTTGACTTGTCTTAGGAACACTACAGGACATCTCAAGGGGGCACATGCCACTGTTTATTGAATTCAAGAGTCCTCAAACTTTGGCAATGACTCCTGTAGTCCTTCCTGGTCAAGATGGCCCCTGTAGAGCTGGGGCCAGGAGCTTTAAGGGTGGTGGTCTCAGCTCAGTCTTAAAGCTGGGAGCAGAACTGGAATCCATGCAAATACAAATCCTGGCCCAAGGAGTGGGGCATCACTGGAGAAGGCCTCTGCAAAGAGAGGAGGCAACTCAGACTCCCGACTCCAGCCCCCAGCTCTGCCCATGGGCAGCCCACTCACCTCGGACACTGATGTCCAGGACCAGGTAACCATTGGGGATGCCACCCTGAAGTCCCAAACCCAGCCTGTCTAGGTCTTTCTGCTGCTGCCGGAAAAGCCAGTCCCGGATGGGGCTTTTATCCTCCTCCGTCTTCAGGTCCACAATGTGTGGCCCCAGAAGTTTCTGTACCTCAGCCACACTCAACCCCTGTCACAACACAGGGTAGCCATCAGGGTCTCTAGGCCCCCAGAAGGTTGGAGGATCTACTGGGAGTAAACCACAGCCCACAATACCTTGGCCCCTATATACAAGGGGCCCTTCAGGAGGCCATACGTCTTCCAGCAGAGCCTGTCCAAACTCCTCCTCACAAGGTTCAACCTCCCCTCATGAAGTCCTGTCTTTTGTCCCTCCTATGCCCCTGCTTCACACGAGGCCCTCATGAGGCTCTACCTGACAAAAGGCCTTGTCCCATGTAAGGACCCCACCAACTCCCAAGCCCTTCTCCTCAGGAAGCCTAGTGACTCTGTAGTGCCTATGTCGAGCTCCATCCCCCCATCCCCCACCCCCGCAATGAGTTCCCACCTCCACTTACCACCAGGGCATCCACCTGCAGCTTCTTGAAAGTGGCTATGTCCATGCTCACATTGTGCTGACCGAGGGCCCGCAGGTCTGCCATGGAGGCCCCGCCTGCAGATGTTGAGGCCTCCATTTGAAAACTCACAGCACAACACAGTCCCACTCTTGACTAACACAGTTTCTCAGAGACTATCTTCTTCCTAGGCAATGCCCAAGCCCTTCTATGCTCAGCAACCATCTGGACCACTGGGGTCAGAAGGGGTTAGAGAGCCAAAGTCATCAGTGTCAGATCCCACATATGCCCAGGGGTGGGGCAGGGAGAGGGTAGGATTGGCAAAGGACTGTGGGGTCTGCAGTCCTCCTGTGGTGGCCACCCCTCGTGTGTGCTTTGACTCACCCAGGAATGTCCCGATTTTCTCAAAGTATTCCGGCCCGCTCACGTTCTGGAAGGCTGAGCAGGCCTTCTGATAGAGGATACCTAGATGCCTCTGGCTGCAATTGTCCAGGTCTTGGGGCCCTACCAGCCTGGGGGACATTGTAGGACATGGTGGGAATTAGGAACCTCTGAATATCCACTCAGCCCTGAAGACACCAGAACTCACCACATAACACTGGAGGGTATAGAATGAAGATCCTGGGGGCTGAAGTCACATAGGTAGCTTAACGGAATGTCATCCAGGGCTTTTACTATGTCCTCGTCCAGCTGGCCTCCTCCCCGAAGATAGCGGGCGACCAAGGCAATCACCTGTGAGAAGAAGCCACTGAGGCACCTTGAGGCAGGGTAAGATGCATTTCCCATCAGGCCGCGTGCCCTGTGGGGTAGATGTTACCTGAGCATCCATCTTTTGTCCTTTGCTGACTTTGAGCAGAGTTTTCACTGTGTCTGGTGAGGTCACATTCCACTGGTGGATGTCCTCAGGGCTAACATATCTGAAGAAGTGACCCAGCTGCTGGATCAGAGACTCAGGATAGCCTTGTGGGTAGGTCTATGGCAGAAGGGACCGTGAGGACGAGAGTAACTCCTAGAGCCATAGTCCTAGGTACAGCAGGCACAGGGGAGCCCATTAAGACTCACCTTGTCCAGTTTGTGCTTGAAGATGTTGAGCTGCTCATAGGTGAAGGGAAATTCATTCACAAGGTCCATCTGGCTGGCCAGCACGATACCACTTACACAAGCCTCCAGCTCCCAGTTCTGGTAGAAAATGAGGTTTTCATCCACCACATTGGCCTCCTTCCCTGGAGGGCAGGCTCTCTCTGTAAGGGGTAGGCAAGAGTCAGACCTTCCTCTCAACTCTCTCCTCCCACACCTCCCATGACATAACGCCTCAGTTTACCCACTGACAAAATGGGCCAATCCTATTCACGCTGTGGAGTTATACTGACCAAGCTGAGGCGCCAGGAGGGGCCACTGGTAGGAGCAAATGAAACCCTACAGGCTAGATCCCTTATCCCTACTGTCCTATCTTGGTCTGCTACCCAATAAACATGGCTCTGGGCTCACGTTCTGTGTCCCGCCGGAACCTTGGGTGTACGACAGTCAGCTTAGACCCCAGCCAGGAGGGGTCTCTGGAGATGAGTTGCAGCCATTCAGCTATGACATCCTGAGGATGGAGCATGGTAGGTTGAGTCTCAAGGCCCAGCAGCCTCAAAGCCAGGCTGGGTAGCAGGACCTCACCTTGGGGATGCTGTGGATGATGGACTCATCCAACACTGCCAGCAAGCCCTGCAGAGCATCCAGGGTGGAGACTGACCACTTCGACGGGGGACTGTCCAGAAACAAGGACACAGTCAGAGACCAAGAATGTGGCCTCAGATAGACATAAGGAGAGAGGAACTGGGACAGACAATGCCTCTGCTGAGAGGTCAGAGTGCAAAACCTCCCAGGGAACAAGACCTGACAGAATACAGCAGGGGAGACCTGGCCCTAGGAAACCCAGTCTGGCTATGGATAGCCTCACATGTAGCTGCCTACAGGCTAAGTCATTCCTACTCACCCATATGGGGCTCTTCCACTTCTCAGAACCTCCCTGACTGCCTTTTCCTGGCCCTGGTCCAGGGGCCCTCGGCATCTTGCCAGCCAGGGGAGGAGGACTTCTGAAGATTTGGCCACAAATTTCCCAGGCAGGTCACAGGCCAGGCCTCTGAGAGCCTGCACATCTGCATCATTGACTTGAAATCCATACACACCCTGTACACACAGCCAGCTTCAGCACCTCAGGGGAACAACCAAGCCCCCTTTGTGCTTTGTCTCTAACTCTAGTAGATGGTACCCATTCCAGACCTGGCATTTCAGAGCCTCCGTCAGCAGCCTCTGACGCTCCAGAGATCTCCGTGGGAGTACATCTACATTGACTTTAGAGATGAGGGAGAAGAAGTGGGCACAAGCCTGTTGCCCCGGAAACATGGCTGGGCTATGGAGAGGGGGGGGTATGCTGATTACTGTGTAAGTGTACACTACAACAGACAGACACAAACACACACACAGACAAACACACAGACACATAGACACAGACACAAACACACACACAAAACACACAGACACATAGACACAGACACAAACACACACACACACACAAACACACAGACACATAGACACAGACACACAGACACAGAAACATAACACAAAGACACAAAGAACAAACAACAGACACAAACATACACAAAGACACAAACACACAGAGAGACATAGGCAAACACACAGACATATATAGACACAGACACAAACACACAAAGACACACAGAGAGACATAGACAGACACACACAGACACAAACAGCAGAGACTCAAAACACACACACGACAACACACACAGACACACACACACACCACATTCCACTCCACTAAGTGCCTCCCTGACAAAGCCACGCAATCACTGCACATTGTAGTAAAGGACTAGACGAAGGGGATGAGACCAAGTCCCCAGCTTGAGGCCTACTTGAGGAAGAGCAGCAGGTTCAGTGGGAGAGCATCCAGTTCCTCGATGGTGAGGTGCTTAGGAAGGCGACGTGCCAGACAGCGCAGCTAATGGGAGACCGGGACATGCAGCTCAGAATGTTCTGGGCCATAGCTCTGGAGGATGGCCTGGGGCACCCCAATTCCATTCCACCCTACAGCCACAGGCTGTACCCTGGCTCTGTTCACAGACTGTGGCATGAACATTCTACTGCCTCAAGAGCCAGGGACAGGTCTGTCTTGATCTCAAACCCATATAGGCTAGTCACACTGGCCTCCCTCTCCCCTCCTGAGTCATGCCACCATTGACCATATTTTAAAGGGCCTTGAAAGATAATGCAAGGTCTTCAGGAGAGGGACAGCAAGACCAGCTCAGACTTGAGGAGGGATAGCAGTTCAGAACCCCCAGAGAGCTGAGCCCCCAGGAGATACACACACCTATTGGTCAGCTTAGAGGAGCCAGCAGGCAGAACCAGACCCTAAGTTGTCGTGAAGGTGAGCAGGTATTCTAGAAACTAGTCACCAACTTCCTAGTCACAGTGTATCTCCCTCATACCATCCAAGGACCATGCTAGGGACCGACCTGATGTGCCTGGAGAGCGATGTTCTTCTGTCTCACAGTCATAGCCAGCTCCTTGGCGTGTTCCATGCTCAGGCCTGATAGCTCATCACACGTGAGGCCAAGAAAGAGACCTATGGGGAGACTGGGGACAGGGCTGGGAGTCTGAACCCAACACTGTCCCTCGAGAAGTGCTTCCCTGCACAGAGCACCCTCCCTTCAGAACCCTGGAGTTCTTGTGACCCTCTTTGGGACATGTGACAGTCTGGAGGGCAAGGTACTTATACCCTGGAACACAGTCCTTCCCCTAACTCTGAGACAGTCAGGTAGGGAAGGAGTGACTAGAGATCAGATGAGACACAGAGTTTGGGAACCTGGATGTCTGGCGCCTGTTCACTCATCCCACAAGGGCTCCTGAACACCCCAAAAGCTGCTGAACCCACCTGGCAAAGTCACTGGCGCCATTCACAGCACGGAGGAATGCAGTCTCCTAGGAGGATAAGACCTGACTGACATTTCCCAAGCAGATGGTGTTTCTTTACCTAAGAGCTTGGTTTCAACTGTCTCAAGGTCCAGATACTGCCTGAGTCTGGCTACTTCTGGGGCCCAGGCCTTAACACTCAAGGGCGCCACTGCCTCCCAACTCAACTCCTTTCAGGGCCCAGCTACAGCCAGAATTCTGCTACTCTCTGGGCTCAGCAACACTTCAGCTCTACAGCCCTCTTTGAAAACTGACTCTAAGGGATGGTATGTATTCATGTGTAAAATACAGAAAACATTGCCCGCCCAGCAGCCCCACGACTAGAATAGAAACTCCTTCTGTTTCCCCAGAGGACCTCACCTGACTTGTCCTTGTAGTCTGGGAATGCAGAGGTGGCATCCACCCTGTGAGGAGAGGGTACAAAACTAAAGAGAGGCCAGGACAAAACTGGGCTGCTCTCTGGCCCCAGCCCTCTGCATAACCCACTGTGTTAGAGAGAGCTAAGCCCACACACCCATTGTGTCATATAGCCTACACTCTCTAGGCCTAGGGATCGTCCCCACTAGGAGTGTCCCCATTTTCCAGGCCTTTCACTGTTCTCAGTTCCTAACCCTCCTGGAACTCAGTCATGCCACCTAGCGATGGCCCAAGGAGAAAGCAAAGGGCAGGTAGAGCCTCATCCAAGGTCCTAACTCATGAAGGCCCTGGGTTCCCTTACCTCTCCCTGGAGATCAACCCACTCCATACTCACCAAGACTAAGAAGAAGCAGTAGGAAGCTTCGGCTGCAGATGGGACTTCCACAGGACCCCAGCAGGAGTTGAGCTGTTGGCAAGGCCATGGTCTGTGGATCACAATGGCTCTGAGGTCCCCACCTGTCCCACCCCTTGACCCACACCACCGTTTGGAGACAATGAGGAAGCCTTTGGGTCTGGAAAGCACCTGTCCAACCTATGGGCACCTGCAGTAGTGTCTACCAGGCAGACTCTCCACACTGACTGCTTGCCAGGCCCGCCCCTAAGAAAACCAGCCCTCCTATAGGGAGGGGCACTGGGTCTGAGTCAGGGAGGTGCCTCTGTTATGGGGCCCACTAGACATCTGAGTTCACCCTGCATCCCCACAG
Source organism: Mastomys natalensis (assembly GCA_021653895.1). Taxonomy (NCBI): domain Eukaryota; kingdom Metazoa; phylum Chordata; class Mammalia; order Rodentia; family Muridae; genus Mastomys; species Mastomys natalensis. The sequence continues at coordinate 430,578 of JAJTUV010000713.1, forward strand.
GGCAGGGAAGAATTGGAAGAATAGGACTAGGAGACAGGGCTATCTCCTGTTCCGTTCCCTGTTTGTACCAGGGGCACTGAGAGGTTCAGGCTGGGGCTTACACTGGGCCACCCTTGTCCCTGAGGCATGTGACTTGCACAAACACAGGACCCATCAGGCTGACCCCGTTGTAGAGGGAGATGATGTCTCTTCCATGTCAGTCCCTTTCGGTGACATGGCTTCTCTGAGAGCTTTTCTAGTTCTGACATGATCAGGATAGCAGATAAATTAATGGGTACCAAACAATCCAGTGTCCCCTCTGGGATGGGGTTCAGGGGCTCTGTGAACAGGTGGGTATGGAGCTGTTCCTTGAGAATTGTCCTCCTGAATATGTGTGGGACTGTATTCTATCTGACTTTGCTTCGAGCCTCTCTTCCCCCCACCGCCATTGCTCAGAATATGGGCTTCTCGTGCCCCCATGTATGAGTTACCTGGAAAGTCCAGCAGTAGGGATTGTTTGGTGAGCCCCAGTCCTCACAGGCTATGAGGTTCCCACACTAAGAAGCCCCAGAGCAGGTAGAGCAGGCCGTGGACCAGAAGATGATGTATAGGGTAGGTGAGCCCAGGCAACGAAACATGTCTCAGTGTCTCCTCTCAACCCAGGAGACTATGCAGCCTGCAAGCCAGCCTTATGTGAATCAAGACCTGTCTATCATTCCAGCGGGAAGCTCCTTAAGAGCCTAGCCTCTATAGGCACCTGCAGGCCTGGAATCTGCATCTTTCATTCCTAGGAGACACAGATGGGAGCCACTGTCCTACAGTCACATAGAATTCAAGATTCTGGTGCCCGTTCATCTCAGGACAAAAGACAAATCACAGTGTGAAACAGAAACCCCTCAATGGTTCCATCGGCATTGTGGTGTGGGGTGCAGGGGCTGGAGGAACACAGGAGAGTCAGTCAGATGTGCCCCCACCCCTTCTCGTCTATGATCAGCGTCAATCAGTCAGCATCCACTGCTCACTTGTCACCCGCACACCTGCTGAGCACCTACTGTATGCCAGGTCTCTCTGGTCCTGTCTAGGACTCAAAGATGGGACCCAGCCACGGAGAGAGCTGACTCTGGCTTTCCCTTATGGCCAGGTAACATTGTCCCTTATTCCCCAGGTGGCTCTAAGCAGACCACAAGCTCCTTAGCATGGAGTGTGAGGTGAAGTGGGTGTTCTCCCTCCAGCTCCCCCAGCTTGGCAGGTGAGGGGTCACAGTTAAAAAAAAAAGTCCCAGCCTCTTTCTGCTTCTTTACCTGGCACTGTCTCTACAGTCGCATGCACAGCCTCCCCCTCCAGCCCCCACCCCCGCCCCAGCCCAGTCTAGGGCTAGCCCTGAGTGATGGAAATGAAGTCAGACCACATTCCTTGCAAAGATCAGGCTTGGGTGGGTGAGGGGGGTGGGATCAAAAACCAGGGATAGGTCGTCAACACAGGAGCCACCTGGTTCTGCCTTAAGCACAGAGATATCTTGAGGCCAGCTAGGGTTACACAGGAAGTGAGGGGCAGAGGGGAGGTGAGTCCTTGCCACTGCCTTGGTGTAGCAGGGAGGAACACCCATGGTGGGCAGAGAGTGTCTGGCTCTTCTTCTGACGGTTCTCAGAACCTGGGCTGTGCTTGTCCTGACCCTTGGCCAGCTGGGCCAGAGGTGCCAAGAGGCACTGCTGGAGATGAATATTCACTCTACCCACAATGCACTTTGGATATGAGTAACTACTGACCTCTAAGTTAGCATAGGCTCTCCTGTCACTTTGATCCCCATAAGGCCATTGTGAGACCCTTAATGATCTGGACACTGAGGGGTTCTAGGAAATGTGGTTCCCAGGAAAGTCCCTGGCACCCTGTTATGAGAACCCCCCAGCTGAACTGGAGTTGCCAATCCCAGGTAACCAGCACCAGGCTGTCCTAATGGGAAGTGGACCAGGAGTCACTCACAGGAGACTTGTCCATACTGGCTGGCATCCCCATGACCCCCATGTGACCTATGTGCCACAGGACCATCACTCTGGAGCTCCTTGTGTGCCTCACCTCTGGCCCCCAGGAAAAAACCTGGATGGGGACAGCTTTGGCTGTTGCCATGAATGTAGTCAATTCAGCACCATCGTGGGCTCAAGACTCACGGGTCCTGGAGGGAGGGAAAGTATGGAGAGCGGCCCCTTGTTCACGTCTCCAAGGGCTGTAGTGGAGCCAGGCAGAGCATGGTGAGGTGAGCTGGGGCGAAAGGGTGTGGAGCAGTCTACATTCCTGGCAAATGCCAATGGTCTGTGTACTACGTGCAAGAGGGGAAAGCAGCTGACCAGGTGGGAGATGGCTGAGTGTTATCTCTGCCTTTAGCTCAGTTTGTCTGAGTGTAGAGTCCTAGCACCCATCACAAGCCGTCCCCCATCCCCAGGGGCTGGCTCTATCCATGGAAACACTAATAAACTGGTCTCCTCTGACTCAGTCCTCATCTAGGAATTAGGTGTGGACAGATGGTTCGGCCTCTCTGGATGTCCCAAGAACGAATGAGTCCTGGCCCAGGCATCTGGGAGTGAAGCTTCTCATGCCCTGGGAATGTGTGGGTGTGGATCCTGTACAGAGCTACAGACGGGCCTTGAGCCAGGCCTGAGCCACATGGGGGAAGAGAACTGCTGTCAGCCTTCACCTTGGGGGAGAGGGGAGCGATCGGACTTGGGCTTCCTTCTTGTCTTATTTTCCAGGGGACAACACTAAGAAAGCATATGCCAGCACTACAGGGAAAGACAGAGTATGGCCTCCCAGCATCTCTGGGAGCAGGATGCTGAACACAGGCCACAGCTCCTTTTAGATGCTTCCAGATTCAAGCCGTGCTGTGGATACCACAGTGGGCAAGCAGTGAATAGGCTGAGAGGGCTTCAAAACATAGACCCAAGGCTGGGTCAGAGCCACTGGATCACGATGCCGAGATGATTCAACCCACCTAACCCTGATGAGCATCTAGAGGCAAAGCCACCACAAATGCCACAGTGTCCTTCTCAGACTTCAGTCCCTACTTAGTGAAGTGACCTTAAAACCAAAAGACCTCACTTACCTCCCAACGCTTCCAACAATTAGTAATTGCTGACTCCCAGCCTAGAGTCTGCCCCTGCTTTTAGTATCTACACAAAGAACTAGAGAGTGGTGCAGCATGCTCACAGGAGGCCCTGGGTTCCCCAGTACACACACACAAAACAAAACCCTACCTACGAAAACTGCCTGTTTGCAGAACTGAGTGTACACAGCTCCCATCTCCGACCTTTTTCCACAAGTGGGTTTCTATTCTATGCAGTTGGACCCAACCCTAATTTTCCCAGAGTTCAACAAGGCTGCCAAATAGAAGGGTCAGTTTACAAAATCAACAGAGATGTGACAACTAACAACTAAAAAATGCCAGACGGAACAAACATGTATAATAAGGTGGGAAATAATGTCCACACATTTTATTGATAAATTTCACAATATCATAATTATTATATAGGTTGTTTTATTTCATTTTGATTTTCTAAATTGCAACCACACTTAGGAGTCTCTCCTTCAACCATGTGGGGCCCGGGAGTCAAACCAGGTTGCCAGGCACCAAACCTTTAGCTGATGAGCCACCTTACTGAAACAGTCTGACATAGCCCTGGCTGGCCTGGAACTCACTCTGTAGACCATGCTAGCCTCAAACTCACTGAGATCTGCCTGTCTCCGCCTCCCAAGTGCGGGAAGTAAGGGTGGACTTAACCACGCCTGGCTCCTTGGTTTTGTTTTTTGAGACAGGGCCTCATGCAACCCATGCTGGCCTCAAGTTTAATGGATATCCAGAGATGACCTTGGACTTCTGATTCTCCTGCTTTTACCTGGAATTACAAATGTCCCTTGAGGTCAACATTATTGTTGCCTAGGAAAAGGGCGACTCCGTGGATAAGGGCATCTGTCACCAAACCTGGTGACCAGAGTTCAATCCTTAGGATTGCATGGTGGAGAAAAAGACCTAACTCCAGAAGGTTATATACACACGCTGGCACATATATGCGCAGTAAATAAATAGATGTAATAATAATAAAGAGGTTTTGCTTCTTGTCATTGAAATGTATTACACATGTCCCATTTATTGTTACTGATCTGTGATGGGGGTTACAGGCTTCATCATTTAGGCATGTCTCCTCTAGGATCCTGTTGGTGAATGGGCTTTGAAATGTGAAAATACCCTTTTGCATTTGCTTTAAGAAACCAGTTTGAGCCAGTGGTAGTGGTGCACACCTTTAATCCCAGCACTTGGGAGGCAGAGGCGGGTGGATTTCTGAGTTCGAGGCCAGCCTGGTCTACAGAGTGAGTTCCAGGACAGCCAGGACTACACAGAGAAACCCTGTCTGGAAAAACGTTAAAAAAAAAAAAAAAAAAAAAAACACAGTTTGAGCCTAAATGAAACACCTGCCACAAGCATGCATGGGGATGGGAGTCACTGCTTGTAACCATGACCACATAGGATGGACATGAAACATGTTGTAATTCCAACAGTGTTAGTTGCTGAAATGACGGCATCCGCAGTGTCTGCTTCCTAGGCATGTGCTCCCATGCTTCCTCGGTCCATGATGTTGCAGAACACCTCCATATAATAAAATATCTGCCCTCTTCAGCAGATTAGCTGTGCCTGCTTGCAAACAGCCATCAAAATCAGGCTTATGCCATTCCCTTATAGAAGAAGAGTGTAAGAAGTGTCACTGGACTCTCATCTGCGTATCCAGCTGCTCCTCCACTTACATGCAATTCTGTCCTAACTGCATGTAGACTGGGGTAATAGAGGCTGTGGAAGGTTAATGGGGAAGTGGTGGCAACATCTCTGCGGCCATGAAGGAGCTTTCAACCACCATGAAAGAGCTTTCAACCATGCTGGGTGTAGACTCTCCAGTGTTGCTGCTCTAAGGCCACCCACACTCCTGCCCTAACCTATCATCCATAGCCTTTAAGAAAGCTGAATAAAGCTGTCCCAGCACTCAAGAGGCAGAGCCAGGTGAATCTCCAAGTTTGACACCAGCCTGGTCTACAGAGTGAATTACAGGACAGCTAAGGCTACACAGAGAAACTCTATCTGGGGGTGGGGGTGAAAGAAAGAAAAAGAGAGAGAGAGAAGAAGGGAGGAAGGAGGAAGGAAAGAAGGAAGGAAGGAAGGAAGGAAGGAAGGAAGGAAGGAAGGAAGGAAGGAAGGAAAAAAGAGAAAGGAGAGAGGGGGGAGAGGGCAAGCCTAATAAACTCACAGTTCTGGGTCCTGTAGTGTAAACTAGTATGGTGGCACTTTGGTTTGTGGTTAGTACCTTCTCAGGAAGGAGTGAGAATTGTTTACATCCCCCAAGAGAAGGAATTCTCACAACACAGTACCTGCTTCTCATGGAAGTACAGCTTTCCCTTGTCCTTTTATGTTAAACTCATGAAGGAACATTGTAAGCTGGGTGTGGTAGCTCACAGTTGTAATCCTAGCACCAGGAAGCAGGAGGCAGGAGAATGGCCATGAGCTTAACACCAGCCTAAACGACATAGTAAGTTAAAAAGAAAAGAAACATTGTTGTTGAAGTTGTTGATACCCAGGGCCAGTCAGTGTTGGATATCACAGCTCCTTCCTGTTTGGAGAGTCCCCTGCTCTCAGTGACAGAAGCAAGGCCCACCTGGCACACCTGGCCCATTGTGAAGGAGCTGACCTGCTCCCTGGGAGGTCACGTCAGGCTATTGTTGAGTATCTACTTCTGACAAAAGGTCTCCGAACGAACGGGAGAAGGCAGTGAAATGCACAGTTGACTTCAACAATTCAGAGGCACTGGAACACCTCTCAGAGGGAACTTGTTGCAAAATACCACATGAAGAAACTAAAGAGCACCCACCAAACACTTCCCAGTTCCCAGCTTGGTAGACTGGTCTCCCTTAATCTTTTCTCTCCCCACACATTTTTTTCCATCACCTGAAACACAGCAGCCCAGACCCCTCTCAGGTTCCACTGAGTCGGTTCTCACAACCCTGGGAATGCTCTTGCCTATAGTGTCACTGTTCAGACTCCGGGTCACTTCCCAACTCAGCAGACAGACAATGATGCCTCCAGCAAATAGGCACAGTCTTGTGACATCTGTGGATTCCTATGATCCAAGAAAAGTCACTAGAAATCTCTTGCTTCGGCTTACTTTGTCTTTGTTTCTTTTTTTTGTTTCTGGAAACAGTGTCTGATTGTAGCCCAGACTAGCCTTGAGCTTGTGACCCTCATCCTTCAGCCACCAGAGTTCTCTGTGTTTATGTGTAGCTGTGTGGGTCGCAGAAGACAACCTAAGGTGCAGTACCTCAAGTGCCATTACCTTGATTTTTGTTTGTTTGCTTGGTTGGTTGGATGAGTGGGTGGGTGGTTTTGTTGGAGGCATTTGTTTTGTTTCATTGGCAGGGTTTCTCTGTGTAACCAGCGTTGGCTATCCTGGAACTCACTTTGTAGAACAGGCTGGCCTTGAACTCACAGAGATCCACCTGCCTCTGCCTGAGATCAAAAACTTTTACTATCATGCCCATCTTTGGTTTTGGTTTTGTCTGCCTTGAGACGGGATATCACTTAGAAGCTCTGGTTAGTCTGGTACTTGCTCTGTACCAGATCAGGCTACCTGGCTAATTTTTAAAAATATCTCTCTCTCTCTCTCTCTCTCTCTCTCTGTGTGTGTGTGTGTGTGTGTGTGTGTGTGTGGTTCGTGCATATGCTGGCAATACACATATAGGAGAGGACAACTTGTGTGATCTCTTTCACCTTTGACCTCGAGATTCCAGGGATTGAATTCAGGTCATCAGGATTGATGACACAACTACTTCACTTGCTGGCCCCTCCTTACATTTTGAGACAGGTTTTCTCACTGACCTGGAACTCATTCGTTCAGTTGGCTGCCTAGTGCTGGGATTACATGGATTTTGGAGATCAGACCCAGCTGCACATACTTTCAAGAACCTTCTTCCCCAAGTCAGCTTCCCAGCTTCCTATAACTATCTATTGAAATTGGTCCCAACATCATCCTCTCTCAAAACAGCTGTTCTTATATAAATATTCGTAAACAAAACTACTTCTTCTGACTTTGCTTCCTCAGATGTTGCAATCTAACTTTTCTTGCTTGATTTAGAAACGAATGTCATTGGGTTGTAGACTCATTTTCTCCTTTTTTTTTTTTCTTTTTTTTGTGAAGATATTCTGCTATGATAATATGTTCTATTTTTAAACGTTCTAAATTTTCTGACTAGCTTCCGGCGGAGTGGGAACATTTCCTGTGATGACAGCAGCTGTCTTGGCATTACACCCTAAATGAAATGCTTCACCATCTGATTTTTGTTTGTTTTGTGTCACTGTGCATGGACCCTAGGGCCTACTGAATGCTGGAAAAGCATTCACTTCTGACCAACACCACCAGATCCAATCCACCAAAAAGCCAGCTTCTCCTTCACACATGATGAGCCCCTGTAATAAGATAACATAGATGCCACAGTGGGAACCCGTGACCTTGGCATGTTGCTGTTCCTGCAGCTGCTGTGATCTGCAGCAGGCATCAGTAAGCAAGTCCCTTCAGCTCCATCCCCCAGTTGTAGGAGCAGAGTCAGGGAACTTCAGTCACACAAATGTGTGCCAACTAACAACATTCACAGACAGCTTTCATACATCACCAAAGGTGTATCCTCTTTGGATTTTTGTTGTTGTTTTTGTTTGAAACAGGGTTTCTCTGTTTAATAGCCCTGGCTGTCCTTGACTTGCTGTGTAGACCAAGCTGTCCTTAAATCCTTTTTGACTTTTTAAAAACTTTTTTAAAATGTAGAAGCAAGGGACAGGGAAGGGGAACGAAGATGGCCGAGTAGTGAGAAGCACTTGCTGTTCTTGCAGAAGACCTGGGTTCAGAGTTGACCATCCACGTGGCAGTTTACAACTGTCCAGATCCCCAATTCTAGGGACTCAGACACTCTTTTCTGCACCCTGCTTACACCGGGCACACCCAGTGTGCATCAAACACACCTACAGGCAAATGCTTGTGCACATTTGGAGCTGAGGGAGCTGCTCACTGGTAAAGGGGATGTTTAGCACTTTCAAGCACATAGGTTGAGTCCTCATCACCAAAAACTAAAAAACAAAGTCTACACACCAATCTAGAAGCTGAAAAAGAAGTACCACAAGTTGGAGGGCAGCCTGGGCCACAAGATACTGTCTCAAAAAAAAATTTTTTTTTTAACTCATCCATTATCTGGCAAGGATATCAGGGGTTGGGTAATGAGGTTTAACTACGCACTGTCTGTTTGGTTTGGTTTGGACCCCGGTCAAGGGACTGAGGTGCATATTTAACATATCAAAGCAGACCTGGCCTCCAGGTTCTCCCAGCATCCCTCAGTCCCTGAACTTTCCAGCCAGGGGGCTGTATGCCTTTCCCCAGAGGCTCTTCCCTATATAGTCCAGATTTTTTCTCTCTCTCTCTCTCTCTCTCTCCTCTCCTCTCTCTCTCTCTTCTCTCTCTCTCTCTCTCTCTCTCTCCCCTTTCTCTCTCTGTCTCTTCTCTCTCCCTCTGTCTCTCTCCTCTCTTTCTCCCTCTCTCTCTCCCTCTCTCCCTCCCTACCCGCTCCCCTTCCCTATGGTGACTCCCTGGCTTTAATCATTGGGGCCAATGAACTCAGCCACCCCAGAGTAGCTTCCCAATAAACCTGCCTTTATAGAATCTAATCTGGTTTGAATTGGCTCATTTCACTGATGGCAGAAAAATAATCTATCACTGTCAATAAGAAAGCAAGTTTAAATATAAAGACAGGGCTTAAAGGTAACAAATGGCAGCATGCTGCAGTCCATCTCTATGAAGTCTGGACTCAGGAAGCTGAGGCAGGAGGACTGGGAGTCTGAAGCCAGTCTGAGCTATACAAGGAGACCTTACCTCTAAGACTTGAATGACTTTTACCAGCAAGTACAGAAGGGCATGGCTGACTGAGGCAGAGTGAGTGTGTGCTCTGAGTGCATCACACACACTTAGACTCACAGATCATGTGGGGTACTCTACATAAGTCTCCAATCTAAGGCTGGGTGATGGTGGCACATGCCTTTAATCTCAGCACTAGGAAGGCAGAGGGAGATGGATCTCTATGTTCCATGCTGGCCTGGTCTACAAAGAAAATTCCAAGACAGCCAGGGCTACACAGAGAAACCTTGTCTCAAAAAATGAAAGAGAGAGAATTCTAGACCCCAGAGCTTGGCTCTTAGCACCCGCATCAGAGGGCTTAGTAACCACCTGTAGCTCTAACTACAGAAGATCCAGTGTCTCTGGCCTCAGCAAGTACCTGCACTCATTTGTGTGCACATAACCCCACGCAGACACATAATTAAGAATAATAACCTAAAAAATGTTAAGTTGTTAGATGAAAGTTGATGCCATGTCCTTACTCTGATGCCAGCTACTTGGGAGACCGAGACAGGAAGAGTACTTGAGCCCTGGAGTTTAAGACCAACCTGAGTCCTAGGGGAGGGAAGGAGGAAGGCAAAGAAGGGGATTAGATTTCATTTCAAGAAACACAAGTTGTTTTGTCCTGTGGAAAGCAGTTTGACTAGGAAGAGTTGGGGGGGGAGGGGGAGGGGAGGGTTAGAGGGAGGGGATGGCTGAGGAATGACTTGGGAGTGTCCGTAAGACCCTAAGTCACTATGACTGATACCTGTTAGTTAACTACACATTTCAAAACAGCCAGATAAGACTGAAAATGCTCTCACCACAAGGAATGACCAGTGTCTGAGGTGACAGGCCAGATTCTGAGCTAGCCCGTATGTACTGCAGGCCGGTATTGAGATGCTAGACTGACCCCACAAATCCCTGTGCTTGCTGTGCATCCACCGATTTATCTTCACCTCGTGCATGATGTGTGTTCTCATGTATGAATGATAGCATGCACATGGGAACCAGAAAACAACCTGAGTTTGTAGCTTCATATGCCAGACTAGTGGCCCATTAACTTCCTCCTGTCTCCACCTCCCACCTCGATATAGGAGAACTGGAGTTACAGACTCACATACTGTGTCTGACCTTACAGGAGCTCAAATCCTCACACTACCCATTGAGCTGTCTCCCCAGCCAGATAGACTCCATTAAAAAGTATGTTAAAAATATATATGGGGGCTCATATATAATATATATATATTTATGTATATATTTATATACATAAATATATATTATTGTATTACTTATATTTATATATACTTATATATAAACATCTATTTATATACTATACTTATATATAATATTATTATATTATATATTATTATTATATTATACGTATTATTCAGGGGACTGGAGAGATGGTTCAGTGGTTGAAAACACACACATTTCTCTTTTTTTAAGATTTATTTTATTTATGTGAATACATTGTCACTGTCTTGAGACACACAAGAAGAGGGTGTCAGATCCCCCTTATAGATGGTTGTGGGCTGGGAATTGAACTCAGGACCTCTGGAAGAACAAAACCAGTCAGTGCTCTTAACCTCTGAGCGAGCCATCTCTCCAGCCTGCATGTACTGTTCTTACAGAGGGCCTGAATTCAGCAGTCATGCCATGTGGTTCACAATCTCCTATAACTCCAGTTCCAGGTGACCCAACATCCCTAGCCTCCACAAACACTGCATGCACACACCAAAGTTTAAAGTAAATCTTTAAAATATTACTCAAGCTAGGTGTGGTGGCAAATGTTTTTTTTTTTGTTTTGTTTTTTTTTTTTTTTTGGTTTTTCGAGACATGGTTTCTCTGTGTAGCCCTGGCTGTCCTGGAACTCACTCTGTAGACCAGGCTGGCCTCGAACTCAGAAATCCGCCTGCCTCTGCCTCCAAGTGCTGGAATTAAAGGCGTGCGTCACCACCGCCCGGCGGTGGCAAATGTTTTTAATCCCAGCACTCAGGAAGCAGAAACAGGTAAATCCCTGAATTTGAGGCCAGTCTGGTCTACAGACAGAGTTCCAGGACAGCCAGAGTACACAGAGAAATCCTGTATCAAAAAACAAAAATAAAAATGTTATTCAATGGTAAATCAGTAAATGAACATTAGAAACCACGCTGTGGCCAGGTATAGTGAGTGGTGCACGCCTTTGATCCAGCACTTGGGAGGCAGAGGCAGATGGATCTCCGTGTGTTCCAGGCCAGTCTGATCTACAGAGTGAGGTCCAGGACAGCCAGGAGTAAGTAAAGAGACCCTGTGTTTAAAAACAATAAACAAACAAACAAACAAACAAACAAACCAAACTCATGCTGTGTCCCTTAAACATATGCAATTTCTTATTTTCCAATTACATTTATAAGGTTGGGAGAAATTGGGTTGTTTTGCTTTGTTTCAGTTGTTTCCTAATAGTTCTGGCCTGACACTTGCTATACAGACTAGGCTGGCCTTGAACTCAGGTAAAGGCTCGCTGCCAAGCCTACGAGCCTGAGTTTAGTCCCCAGGACCCACGCTGTGAAAGGAGAAGACACACTCCCCTACCTAGTCCTCTGACCTCTCTCTGTGCACTGTGGCATGCAGGTGTTTACATACACACACACACACACACACACACACACCACACACACACACATGCACGAACACACACAAAATAAATGAATATAAGTAATTTTTAAATTAAATAATATGAACTCTGTGGCAGCAAGCACAGAGTCCTCATGGGTCTGCACCATGAGGCCTCTTAGAGCTGAACAAAGTGGACACATGTCCTCAACCCTGACCCAGACGCCTGTGGCGCCTTCTTCTTCGCCGGTAAATGAAACAGGACACTTCTTTCTTCACAGCTCTTTTATTTTCCACGAATCTTCTTCAGCTGAACTGCCTTTGTTATATACCCTTCCAAGGGGGTGGACCTGGCTGCCTGTTCTCTCAGGATTGGTTAGGGCCAATACCTCATTAGCATAAGCCCTCTCGGGAGGGGCTTGAGCCTGACGCATGTGCAGTAGGCGGCGCCGGCCATGTTGGAAACCGGCGCCGTCTCTTTGGCCACCTACAGACGCCATCCCCAATTGAGAGTCGCTTGAAGATAAAACAATCAGTCCTCTCCAAGGGAGTCTCATTGGATAAACCCCCTTAAGGGGAGGGTTCACACAGCAGTAGATTTCCCAAACAAAAACTCAACTGCATCCTTGGAGGCTCTTTGCCTCATACTGCTAAGTCAGGGCATTTTTCCTCACCTTACAGGTTCATACATATTATGGCCTCCAGTTTTGTGTTTTCATGAGATTTCTGTGTATGCAAATGTGTGTGTCTATATGCATTTCTTGAGCTTTTTCTTTGGCCTTTTCTTATCTGTTGTTTTGTGTATTCTGATTTGTTTTAATTGTATTATATCATAGTCTATTGTATCATATTGTATCATTATTCCTTAGGTGACTGTTTTCTAAGGAGAGACAGGAAGGGAGTGAATCCAGATAGAATGGGAGGTGAGGAGGAACTTGGAAGAGTAGGGGGAGGGACACCATAATCAGAATATATTGTATGAAAAAAATCTATAAAAAATAGAATAAAATAAAAAATACTTGACAAACAAACAAATAACTAATAGGAGCCAGGGAGACAGCTCAGTGTTAAAAGCACTTGAAGCCAAGCCTGGTGACTTGGATTTAATCCTTGGAACTCACACAGTGGAGAGAGAACCAACTCCCACCAACCTTCTGACCTCCACATCTTCGCTCGTACACACATACTCACACAAACAAGCCAGGCGGTGATGGCACACCTTTAATCCCAGCACTCTGGAGGGAGAGGCAGGAAGGTCTCTGTGAATTTGGTCTACAGAGCGAGTTTCTGGACAGTCAGACCTACACAGAGAAACCCTGTCTTGAAAAACAGATAGATAGATAGATAGATAGATAGATAGATAGATAGATAGATAGATAGATAGATATTTTAAAATAGGAATATATGTAAAAATAACAAGAAAACAACTTTGAGCATGAAGAATACACTGCCCCAGTCACCACTGTCCTAAGTAGACACCTTAGCTGGCAGGAGACTTGAGGCCAGAGCACACAAACCATGGCGCAGCCTGGCTCAAGTCCCATTCAGACCACTACTCAGCTTGAGAAGTCACTCAGGCCTCTCATTAGCTACTAATTGCAGCTTGTGCAGGCTCCCCTGGGAACGTTGCTGGGATCCCACCTGTTGACAAGATGTAGTGGCCCCAGAAGGACACAGCCATCTGTTGATTATGCCACTAATGATGTGCTCACTGCACAACAGTAGTTCCTTTCAACAAATAAAGCCCATCTGTCCCGCCTCCATCACCGACTCCTACTTGACACTGGGCTTTAATGGCGTAGGTAGGGTTTCAGCAAGATAACACCAGGCAATGGGGGTTCAGCTTAATGTCACCAGCACCACTGCAAAGATCTTCCTGCAAAAGGCTACTTTATCTCTATATTGATAGTGATACCACCTGAGCCCACAATAAGACACATTTGTAGTGGTGGGGCCCTCTCCTCGAAATAAGCCCAGCACCTCGGGGGGCCCTTCCCATGGGGGAAGCACCTACACTTCAAATCATAAGGAAGGGACACAATGAAACACATTGGCCTTACATCCACCAGACAAGAGTGATGACCCCATTACCTTCAGGGACCTAGGCTGAATCATCCACAACTTACTGAGTGGCAAAGAGGTCTCTGCTGCCCACTGTAGCAATCAGCTTTGTCACTGTAACAAAATCCTCAAGTAATCACTAAGAAAAAACGGACTGAAGAGCTGGCTCAATGGTTAGAGGAGCTTGCTGCTCTCTCAGAGGACCAGAGTTCAGTTCCCAGCACCCACACCAGGCTGTTCACAACTGCCTATACTCTAGTTCCAGCAGATCAGAATCTATCTTCTGGCCTCCAAGAACACACACACACACACACACACACACACACACACACAGATATAGAGAAGAAGAAAGGGACTTGGAATGCGGCTCAGCTGTTAGATGCATGGACCTGTGTTCAATCTCTAGAACTGTGTCTATGGGTATGACGGTATGTGTCTGTACTCTCAGCACTCAGGAGGTAAAGGCAGGTATAGCACAAGTTCAAGGCTAGCCTCAGCTACAGTGAGTTTGAGACTAGCCTGAGCTACAAATACCTTGTCTCAAAGAGAGAGGAAGGGAGGCAGGAAGGCAGGCATTGAGTCCTCAAGATTCAGTCCACCATCACTTGGTCCTGTCACCTTCATGCCTACTGTGTGTGTGATCACGTGGTGGCTGTGCACCTCATGGCACCTGGGAAGCAGAAAGAAGGAGCCCAGATTGCATTCCAGAGCATGCCTAGCAACCAACTCCCCACATATCCTACCCCTGGCATCTGGGCAGCAGCCTCCAAAAGTGCCTCTGAAAGCTTCTGGAGCCAATCTGTAACATGTGGACTTTAAAGGAACATTCAAGACCGAAACCACGTCAGCCACACGCATACACAAATAATCAAAACAGTGCCACCTCATAGAGAATATGGAGGGGCATCAGGTGAGGGTAGTTTCACCTTCTGGAGGGCACGAGACTGACTCAGGTCCTGCCCTGAACTTGGACTTGCCTGACCCAGGTGCAGGACACCTCCAGTCCCGAATTTGACACAGGTAGGATGGTTGTCCTCAATTCCACCCACCAATTTGCCTGGCAGCTCTTGGGACCCAAACTCAATAGTTGGCGATGCTCCTAACAGGTAAAAGTGAGACTCTGGTTGAGGAACCTTCTTGGACACAGGCTCTCTCCGCCTTTGTGCGTGGCCTCCCGGTGGCAACAGGCAGCCATGTATCCTTTGGGTCCTGAAGACCACAGGCGAGGGCAGCCTGAAGGAGTGAACCCCACTTCTCCTTTCTGAATTTTGTAGAATAGTAACTTCAAACATAGTGTGGGAGGCAACTTTGGGGAACACAGGGCTGATATACACACTTTCCTCCATTCACTGTTTCTCCCCGTCCAGAAACACTCACCCCATAATAACTCTATCTATCTATTTATCATCTATCTATCACTATCTATCTATCTATCTATCTATCATCTATCTATCTATCTATCTATCTATCTATCTATCTATCTATCCATCCATCTATCTTGAGGCAGGGTCTCATGTATTGTAGCCTAGTCTGGCTTCAATCTTGCTACACAGCTGAGCATGACCTTGAAATTCTAATCCTCCTGCCTCTACCTCCCAAGCGCTAGGGTGACACATCTGGTCCATGCAGTACCAGGGATTGAACCCAAGGTTTTGTACCTGGTAGGCAGCCACTGTCAACTGAGCTAATATCTAACCAAAAAAAGTGGGGTGTTCTGGAGACCAAGTCTTGGTAAACAACTCAAGCTGACCTCACATCTTCCTTTTCAGCTATCTGGGTGTTAAGATTACCTGTGGGTCTATTGCCCAGCCCTGCCCCCACTCCAGGGGCATTTTATACCCACATTAGGAGCCAATCACACTGGCTCTAGCCAGCTCTCAGCTCTAAGAGGCTTCCTCCTGCTTCCCATTGGCTCGAGGTTGCCTTTCTGTAGCTGTAATAAAACATGACCAGAAGCAAAGGGTTTATTGCATCTTACAGGTTGGAATCCATCACCTAGGAAGCCAGAGCAAGAGCTTTAGAGGCAGAAACTGAAGCAGGGATCACGGAAGACTCTCTTTCCAAGGTTTGCTCAGTCCACTTTCCTATACAACCCAGGAGAGGAACTGCTGCTCACAACAGGCTTCACATCAATCATTAATTAAAAAAAAAAAAAAAAAAAAGCAGCAGGAAGTGGTGGTGCATGCCTTTAATCCCAGCACTCAGGAGGTAGAGACAGGTGGATCTCTGTGAGTTCAAGGCCAACCTGGTCTACAGAGCAAGTTCCAGGACAGCCAGGGCGGGCTAAGTTACACAGAGAAACCCTGTATTGAAAAACCAAAAATAGCCGGGCAGTGGTGGCGCACGCCTTTAATCCCAGCACTTGGGAGGCAGCTGCAGGCGGATTTCTGAGTTCAAGGCCAGCCTGGTCTACAGAGTGAGTTCCAGTATAGCCAGGGCTACACAGAGAAACCCTGTCTCAAAAAACAAAACAAAATAAAACAACAACAAAAAAAATAACAAAATAAAGAAATACCACACATATATGCTCACAGGCCATTCTGATGGAGGCAATTCTTCAACCAAGAATTCCCCTTCCCAGGTGACTCTGGTTTGTGCCAAGTTGAAGAAAACTAATCAGTCCCAGCATCTGTTCCCACAAGGTATAATGACTTCAGAGGTCTCAAGGTGATCTTTGACTAAGTCTAGTGACAGGAGTTTGGCAAGAGAGATTCAGAGACACATAGAGGTAAAGTGCGTCATGTGAAAGACAAAGGCTGGAAATAGATGTTCATAGGTCCAGACCACCTGGAACCCCAAGAAGTGAGAAAAGGTGGGAAGCCTCTCCCCTGCAGGCTGAGGAGGGTGCGAAGCACCACACTAACATGGATGTCAGGCTGTTCATCTCCAGAGCTTTGAAAATAAGTTCCCATTGTTCTGAGCACCCAATTGTGGCCATCTGTCAATGGCAGCCTCCGGGTCCTCGCACAAGGCATGTCCTTACAGAGGGTGAAACTGGCATAGTCAAGGGAGGAGGCGGGCCTATGGGCAAGCCTCAGTGAACACCACATGAGCAGTAGAGAGTGGCTGCTTCCCCCACCTGTGGGCAAACAAGGACTATGAGTATCCAGGACAGCCAGAGAAGCCCAGGGAAAGGAGTGGCGCTGGGGCACAGAGTCACAGGAGCTGAGGCCCCACTGGTTTCTCCCAGTGTCCTTGGCTGGCCCCTATGTCCTCCCTTCCCCTCCCAGACATCTGTAAACACTACAGTTCCCAGTGTCTAGTTTAGGGCCATGCACAGGGGAAGCACA
This sequence comes from Mastomys natalensis, assembly GCA_021653895.1. Taxonomy (NCBI): domain Eukaryota; kingdom Metazoa; phylum Chordata; class Mammalia; order Rodentia; family Muridae; genus Mastomys; species Mastomys natalensis. Next base: position 447,442 of record JAJTUV010000713.1, read on the forward strand.
CAGTAAATACCAGCTAATGATGATGATGAAACAATTGGCAAAGAGGAGCCTGGGGACCCAGAGGCGTGACATCTGCACTGAGCCAGAGCCCTCAGGGAAATGAGTTAATGAAAGATGTCTGAGGAGTGCCCAGCCACCTCTGCGTGCACACGGGCGTGTGTGTGTGTGTGTTGTGTGTGTGTGTGTGTGTGGTGTGTGAGAGAGAGAGAGAGACAGAGACAGAGACAGAGACAGAGAGACAGAGAGACAGAGAGAGAATCAGAATCTAAGGTCCTATTTTATGAACCACACTGGTGAGATCACTTTCCCAGGATACAGGACTCTCATTAGTCTCTTTAGGTGACAGACATGACTTGAGACCGGATGGCCTAGATCCAAGGCCATTCCAGAAGTTGGGGTCATTAAGCCTTCAATCTCCACCCTTTTTGTTGATTGTTTAAGAGTCTTAAGGTGTAGTCTTAGCTAATCTGGGTTCACTACATAACACAAGCTAGCCTCAGACTTGAAGCAACTGGCTGGGACAGCAAAATGGCTCAGCAGGTTGCCACCTTGACAACCACAGTTCAATTCCTGGAATCTCTATAAAGCAGGAAGAAGAAAACCAATGCTCCAGAGCTGTTCTCTGACCTCCGTGTGTTCACACTCCTCACAGTGGTTCACGCCTGTCTGAACACACATACATGTTTGCATGCACACAGTAACAATGCATTTTCTAAGGTTCAATTATTTATATTTCATGTATATGAGTATTATGCCTTTACATATATATGTGTACATGCACACCTAGTGCCCACAGAGGTCAGGAGAGGTCATTGGCTCCCCCAAGAACTGGAGTTACAGACAGCTGTGAGCTGCCATATGGATGATGGGAACCCAACCCAGGTCCTCTGCAAAAGCATCATTTACTTCTTAACAGCTAAGCTATCTCGAAAATCATTTTTTTTTTAAAGTTGAAGCAATCCTCCTGTCTCAATCTCCTGTGGCAGGATTATAGGCATAAATCACTATACTTGGCTATAGCTCTACCCTGTCTTTAAAAGCTTTCTCAAGATACAAACTCACACACTGCCCCATTTAAAGTGTTCGACCCACTAAGTGTGGTGGCATTCTCCTGTAACCCCAATGTTCATAAACTAAGTCGGAGGATGAAGAATTTGAAGTCAAGACTGGGTGGTGCAAGCCTTTAATCTCAGCACTTGGGAGGCAGAAGCCAGCCTGGTCTACAGAATGAGTTCCAAAATAGCCAAGACAACATACAAAGACAGGCTACAAAAACCATCTTGAAAAACCAAAAACCAAAACCAAACACAAACTATCTGAAGCCAGGCTGGGCTATTCAGTGACAGTCTCTGTTTAGGGGAGGAAACAAACAAAACAAAAAATATGTGTAGGATCTTAGTACATCAGTTTTTCTCTCTTGTAAAGTTACATGCATCTGTGTATACACATACGTGTGTATGGGTGCATTCGTGCTATGTTTTATCTGTGGAGGCCAGAGAGTAATTGGCAAGAGTCAGTTTTCTATTTCCACTATACAGGGCCTGGGATTGAACTCATGTTAGCATTCTTGGAAACTCATGGCTGGCCATAGGCCCAGGGCTCTCCCTGCCTCTACCTTCTCAAGATTACGGGCAGCACATACCACTGTATCCAGCTTTTACATTAGTGCTACAAATCAAACTCAATTCATTCCTCGTATCTGCACAGCAAGCACTAAATCAACTCTCATCTCGGCCTGATTGTAACCATTTCTAGTAGATATTTTGGTGACATTCGTGATGTTACAAAGCCAGGCATGGTGGCACACACCCCAGCACTCCGGAGGCAGATGCAAGTGGATTTCTGTGAGTTAGGGGCCACCCTAGTCCACCAGGTGAGTTTTAGGGCAGTCAGGGCTACACAGGGAAATCCTATTCCATTTGAAAGAAAAATGTGCAACATCAATTTTTTTTTTTTTTTTTCCGAGACAGGGTTTCTCTGTATAGCCCGGGCTGTCCTGGAACTCACTCTGTAGACCAGGCTGTCCTGGAACTCAGAAATCCGCCTGCCTCTGCCTCCCAAGTGCTGGGATTAAAGGCGTGCGCCACAACCGCCCGGTGCAACATCAATTTCTAAAGACCTTCTTAACCACCCTGGTCACAAACCTTCTTCTCCACACCTGAGGTCAGCTTTCTATCTGCAGGTTTGCCTGTTCTGGCCATTTTGCCAAATGTGTCACACATGTGGTCCTTTGTGACTGGCTTCATGCACATCCGTTCTGCTCTGTATTTCTTAGTGGGTCTTGGCTCAGCCTTACACCCTGCCAGCCTCCACTGTGTTTGTTCTAATAGACTTGGATTTGGGGGTGGGGATGGGGGAGGTTGAATGTCCCACGATCTAAGTATCACCCTCCTTCCATCATTAGAATCCTCCGGCAAACAGAAACTGTCCTTTGTCCCCTGGTCCAGCCCATTCTGTAAATGTTCTCCCCTGCTCCTGTCTTAACATCTCAACAGCACTTGTCGATCTCATTTTTGGTAAGCCCATTCCAAGGCATTCCAGTGAATCAAAGTTAATTTTGTGTTCTAGTGCCCATAATCAGCCGGATCTCCTGATGCAGGCACTGTATCTGGGACCTTCCTTGGATACTGCCAGGTCAAGGTGATGAGTGAAACTGGATTCCACCGTACGTGAAGCGGGAGAGACTCTGACTCTCGAGTTTCATTCATTGCGTTCTTTGTCTGCGCTACCCTGGTACACCACAACCAAGGAACCAAGGGAAACTGAACGCTGTGGAACCCGCTTGAGTCCGCAGGTCCGATCGCCCAAGGCCGCCGCCAGTAGAGGGCGCGCACTCTTTTCAGTTTGTTCACGGAGAGAAATGGGCATGCGCTGGAATTTGCGTTTTCCGGCAGAGTGGCGGAACTGAGTGTCATTTTGCGACACCCCCGTGCGACGCTCAGCCGCAGTGAGGCTGTCATGGCGTCGCCCTTCAGTGGGGCACTACAGCTGACCGACCTGGATGACTTCATCGGGCCGTCTCAGGTGGGCTGGCCAAGGGCGAGTCGCGCAGGAGGAGAGTCCGGGCCTGGCCGTGCGCCTGGGGAAACCTCTCTCACCGGTGTCTTTTCCTGAGCAAGAGACCTGACCCAGGGCCCAGGGCCTCAGTCAGTCTAGTTCCCTTCTTACTAACACAGACACTAAGGCCAGGGAAGGCCGGACAACCCGGTTACTGGGCCCGGAGCGATCTCTGGGACTGTGGAGTGTGTAGCAATGACAGGCAGGGTTAGTGTTGAAAAAAAAATGGGGACTGTTGTATGTGGTCTTCAACTACTGTATCTAGTAGTGTCACCCAGCTGGTGATGCAGAGACATGGTTGGGGCTGGGCAGCCTCCACACACTTGTGAGACATCCCTTCCCACTCCTCTCTCAGAACCAGTTTGTTTATCTCTGTGGACAGGGACCATGTTGAAGGGACAGGTGAGATGTCCACTTGGGCCACAACCATAGCTAATGTTCTTGACCTTGCCTTGAGGAAGATAGGAGTGATGGCAGACAGCCACCCCTGAAAACTGGAGCCGGTGCCCTTGTCTGGTTATTCCTTTGTCTCCAGAGCTAGTGGTCCTGTAGCCAAGTCCCATCACGCATAAAAGAGGGGCTGAACTCCCACACAGACAGGATAAACTGGGGCATCTTCCTCAAGACTGGCCATCTGGAAAGCCAACCAAGGTTCTGGAAGCAATAACAGGAGATGTCCAGGAGAAGGGGAGAGACATGAAGTTTCATCTGTGGTAGTAGATTGGAGGTGACCTCTAGATGTTTCCAAGGAAAGTCTTCCTGTCTGGCCAGACCTCTTGGCATACTGGCCTCTGGTGGTCTGCTGCTATCTGCACTTAGGAAGGGCGGGCTGGTCAGGGCTTCTGCACTAGCTTGCATATAGAGCTACACCAATCTTCATGGTGATTTGGACCTGGACAGTGAGTGGCCTTGACATTCTCCTCACCTGTACAGAGAAGGGTGAGCAACCAGAGCTCCGCATGCCTTCAGTGGCACGAAGGTGGTAGAACTGGCCTCTGTGGAGAGCTTTGCTCTGTGGCCTGTAGCCAGCCATCCCTGGGGCCCACCATCCTCCATCCGAGTTACTTTTTCCTAATAGAGCCTGGTTTGGGGTCTTTTCCTGCTGTAGAATTGCATCAAGCCTGTGAAGGTGGATAAGAAGTCTGGAAGTGGTATAGCCAAGATCCACATTGAAGATGATGGCAGTTACTTCCAAGTGAACCCAGTAAGGAACCGAAGGTTTCACCACATCCCTGCTGGGGGCTGGTGGTAGCAGGAGGAGGGAGGCTGGAGTGCGGATCTGAAACACACGTCTTCTGCCTCTCCCAGTCACAGATGTGGCCACCCTGAAACTCCCTGCATCTCACCAGCTCTCTCTCACTGGTCACATTCACTGACCATGGGGAGCTGAGATGGTGAGCAGCCAGTCTGTCCTGTTCTGCACAGAGGCAGGGGATGGGGGGATGCTTTTGCCAAGATGGTGGTGGATCTCCCTTGCCCCTACGTCTGGTAGCATAAGATGTTCTGGGTTTGGCTCATCAAGCCCCTCCTTCCTCTAATCTGAAGGGTAGATCCTGATGTCTGCTAAAATTAACCCTGACTGGCCGCCCTTTGCCCTTTGGATTCCAAGGAATCTCTTCAAAATCCCATGCGCCACTGCCCCAGAAGTGATGCCCAGCCATGGGACTCTGAGTGGGGGAGGAACTGTGGGTAGGTTCAGGGAATGGGTGTGCAGATCGCCGTAAGCAGTGACGAGCAAGATCCAGCTGCAACAGCGAAGCCCAGCTGTTTGTCTACAACCGTGAGTGACCTCGTGACACTCTGTGACATTTGCTAGACCCCAATGTACCAGGAGGCCCTGGTTCTCAACAAGTGGTCCCATGGCTAGAGGGACAGAGGAAGGTGCCCACCACCACTGGACTGTGCTTTAAGGATAAGTGGCCTCGTCCGTGTGGTACTGGTGCAGCCTGGGCCTGTGGGCCTTTGGTTTCTTGGTGTGGTTAACCTCAGGTTGGGGCACTGGTGCCAACACAGGCTCAGAAAATAGCTTTAGCAGTGTTGATGTAGCTTAGGCTGGTATCACATTTGCATGACGACTACCACTGGGGTGCCCTGGAGGCCCCAATTTGAATGCTGGAGTCCTGGGTCTGTTCTACCAATTCTGATGGTGGTTACTGCCTGTACAGCCTTCTCTCCCATCCCCCACCCTCTCTTCCTTCATCCATTCTTGGTTGTCACTCTTTTATTCCCAGCCTGTCCCCACAGACCAGAGAGCAGCAGGTCTGTGGCTTCTGCACTGACTCACAGAAAGCCAGCCTTGCTCATGGGGTCTTGGCACTCCAGTCAAGCCTGTGCCCAAAGCTAGAATTTGATGTCAGTGTGAACAGTTAGGGTCTCTAAGTATCTGTGTACTTGTGTGATAATCACTTAATCTTTAAAAACTGGGTGTCAGGGCTGAAGAGAGCTCGGTGGTGGAGTGTTTGCTTGGTGTTTGCAGGGTCCTGAATTCCACCTACTGTCATGAAAAAAAAGAAAAGTAAATAAAAAATGAAAAGAGTACGGTATCATAAGACCCCAGTCTGCTCTCATGCTGGTTCTTGGTGATGTGAGTGGAAGTCAAAAAGAATACCTGGAATGAATGCCCTGCCTATCTTCCACAAGACTCTCTGCTCCAGATTTTGCTCACCTGCAGGATGGAAAAACCCAGAAGCTGGAGAAGGCCAAAGTCTCCCTGAATGACTGCCTGGCATGCAGCGGCTGTGTCACTTCAGCAGAGACGGTACTCATTACCCAGCAGAGCCACGAGGAACTGCGGAAGGTTCTAGATGCTAATAAGGTAAGCAGTGGGGATCAGACCCAGCCGTCTACAGCATATTTCATCAGGGGAGGCTCAGCTGGTCCACCCGTCTGGCTTCCGGTGACGACTCTCATGTTAGTGACACTGCTAGGCCTGGAGCTCTGGATTGGGTTCTCAATGTCACTGTGGCCGACTGTGGTGGAGCTGATGGCCTCTGTGAATCTGTAGACAGCCTGCAGAGCAGAGCCAGAGGCTTTTCTCTCTCTTGCTTTACAGGTGGCAGCACCCGGCCAGCAGCGGCTGGTGGTCGTTTCCATCTCACCACAGTCCAGAGCATCACTGGCTGCCAGGTTTCAGCTAGACTCCACAGACACTGCCAGGAAATTAACTTCATTCTTCAAAAAAATAGGTAGGCGCAGAACCTTGAGTGAACAAGGGCGGCTGGTTCCGGGACTCCTCCCGCCCCCAAAGCACATGTCAGTCACCCTGGGCTGAACAGTAGGGCACTCTCCCTAGTGTGACTTCTGATTGAAGTTTCACTGTGATGGTAAGGTCAAGACCTTAGGAGAGAAGCCAGCTGAGCTCTGACTTTGTACTGTAGTCAAAAGTCACCTGTCCCCTGGGTGGTATTAGTGTTTTGGTTTTTTGAAACTAGGTCTAGATCGGATTGGTCTTGAACTGCCTTCACGGAGCAAGTGCTGGAATTGCATATAGACGCCACCTTTGGGAGTTTGTTTTGTTTGTTTGAAATAGGGTCTCACATTGTAACCCTGGCTTGTGTCGACTTCACTGTGTAGTCAGGGCTGGCCACAAACACAATCCTCCTGCTTCAGCCTCCTGAGAACTTGGATGGCAGACAATGTGCTACTGCACCCAGCTTAGGTTACTATTTGTTTTTTTAATTTTTTTACATGTATTTATTTTTACATGTAATTATTTTGAGTGTGTATGTGTGCATGTGCACACGTGGGTCATGGGACCATTCTGAGGACTTAGCTCTCTCCTTCCACCACGTGAGTTTCAGGCATCAACTCAGGTTATCCAGTTTGACAGCAAGGACCTTTCCCTGCTGAACCGTCCCTGGATACAGTGACTGTTTTTCAGGCACATTGTCACATTTGTTGGGTTCTGGCTTGGGTAACCTTTGGCTGACCTCTGTGCCAGGAGTTGGGGTGAAGGAAGACTTGGGTGTTTTGAAAGCCCCCCTGCTAAACCAGAGTTAACCAGCAGCCTCTCCTGGGGAAGTGGAGGGACTGGGCATTCATGACGCCACCTCCACAGAAGGCTCCTCCTGCCTGTTAGATGGCCTGGACCGTATCGTCTACCATGACAATAGTGTCTTACAGGGAATATGTATTGATAGGCAGGCACCCCATGCTCCTGTGTGACCCTTGCCATGGTACTAGGAGTCATTCCTCAGAGTCCTAAGGAAAATCAGCATGGGGGTAGTGGTCTGGTGAGTGCTCAGTCCAGCGTCATCCCAGGACAGTTCCCAGCCCTAGAGAGAACCGAAGAGCCAGGAGCACAGTCTTCCACTGGGATCCTGTGGGAGCTTTAGCCTATGGCCCACGCCAGGCTGACATAAGTCTACAACAGCTCACTGTGATTGAAAAGCCCACTGAGTCATGTCTACACAGTCCATGCAGGGTTACAGCAGTGTGGCCATACAGGTGGCCCTAGCCCTTGGGTATGGCATCATCGGGAGGCAGTTGAGGGACAGAGGTCTCTGTATGCACTGCAGGCTGGTCTGGAGGAGGCCGAAACATCCAGGGCCAAGCCCTACTGGTACAAAACGCTTAAACACATTCAGAATGGTGCCAAGAAAAGTATGGTTTTAGGAATTCTCCCTGGGGGTGATGCTGGGGCCACGGGGCAGCTCTCAGGTCATCAACACAGCAGGTGCTGTACCTGGTAAAACAGTGCTTCCTAGGACCCCATATGCTGTGGTGCCCCTGGGGCAGAGCCATGTGCTTGGCCTGTGGCCCACAGTGCTGCCCCACTCTGGACAGAGTGTTCAGGTGCTAGTTTCTGCTACAGTTGGCACTAAGGCACCTGCTCACCTTCCACCACTTTCCAGGGGTGCACTTTGTCTTTGATACTGCCTTCGCAGGAACTTCAGCCTTTTGGAGAGCCAGAAAGAGTTTGTGCAGCGATTCCGAGGACAAGCCAACTCCAGAGAGGCCTTGCCGGTGCTGGCTTCCGCCTGCCCAGGTGTGTCCATGGCTTCGTGGTTGTTTAATTGAAGTTAGGGGTCCTGATGTACTGACAGCTTGACATAGAACGTGAGAACGATGGGAGGGGAGGGGTGTCGGCACCTAGGAGGTACCCGAGGCCTGGATACCAGCCTTCCCATGACAGTGATGAGAGGATGGCTGTTTTAGTGCCAGTCATTTTTTTTGTATGAATCGCTCCACCCCCAGAATGTCATGTCACTGCCAAGAGAACAGCTGTTTGCGAACCACCCCCAGGCCTGCCCTATGCACATCCCAAGCCTGTTCTTTCCTTTTGGCTCAGGCTGGATCTGCTATGCTGAGAAGACACATGGCAACTTCATCCTCCCCTACATCAGTACGGCCCGGTCCCCACAGCAGGTTATGGGCTCCCTGGTCAAAGACTTCTTTGCACAGCAACAGGTAACAGGACTGGGCGGGCATCCCTGGCAACGTATGAGGAGTGGCCTGCTGTGTCACAGGAGTGAGAGATGGCCTGCTGGCTGGCCACCGATCCCTTGCCTGTGACATGGTACCTTCTGGATGTGTCTGGGTGACTGAAACCCAATGGTAGCTACCAGTGGAATAACGTCAGCCTTAGTATCAGTCTTGGTCAGCTGTTACTACCTGTGCTGTCTTTTGTCAAGCACAAGGGCAGTCTTATAGAAAAGCACTTCTCACACCCAGAGGTGGCTTAGACTCCATGTTTAGGGAACAAGGGCATGAAGTACACCCCACAGGCTGTTGGGTGAACAAATCAGACCTCACTTGAAGTATTTCCAAGTGATCCACTAGTCCTAGCATGATGTCACCCCACTGACAGGATGAGGAAGGGCGCTGGCATCCATAGGCTGCAGCTTCAAGCACTGGCATCAGCCCTGTGCACTCCCTCTACGTGTGCACAGACACACTTCCCTCACGTCTGTGTTGTCTCCACTGTGACCTGACCTCTCAAAGGCAGTGAGAGAGAACCTATCTCCTGTGCTGCAGCTGCCTGTTAGGGACAGAGGTGGCAGAGACAATATGTGGCCCTGGTCATTTGATGGCCAGTGGGCATGAGTAACTGCTCAAGTCACCTCAAGTAGTCACATCTCACACTTCTGAGCTTGGCTTAGATGGGACTGAAGCTTTCTACACTCTTTCTAACCATAGCTTCTGACTCCTGACAAGATCTACCATGTAACAGTGATGCCTGTTATGACAAAAAGCTAGAAGCATCCAGACCTGATTTCTTCAACCAGGAGTACCAGACTCGTGACGTGGACTGTGTTCTTACAACAGGTGTGGTTACCGTGCATAACTCTACCCTCTGTATCCAAGGGGCTCACTTGGAGCCAAGCACTGGCACCAGGGAGACAGCAGGGGCTTCTGTGAGTGCCTCCCAGGGGGATCCTGTGGCCAGTGGAGCCCCAGTATTGTATCCTTGATGGTTCAAAATGAGTCTTGAGGGCAACTAAGATCTCTAGTCCCTGTGGATCCTATCTTCACCCTACTTCTAAGTGGAGTGGCCTGACTCCCACTTACGAGTCAGGAAAATAAACTGGGAGTCCGGCATGCCTCTAGACTGTCAGAGTGGCCCTGACTCCTTTGACAGTGCTCCAGGCAGGAATGCCTTCCCATGGGTCTACAGTAAGTGTCCCTCTGGGGATGCAGACAACATAGCCTTTTCAGATCGGTGAGTTATGTTGTGGTTCTTCTGCAGGAGAAGTCTTCAGGCTGATGGAGGAAGAAGGAGTCTTGCTCTCAGAGCTGGAGCCTGTGCCCCTGGATGGCTTGTGAGTTGGTGGTAGGCACTGAGACCTTTATTTGGGATTAGATGCTGCCTGTGGGGTGGGGAGTGTCTTGTCCCCTCCTTTCTACCCAGGCTGCCTCTGGCCGACTCTAGACCTCCCAGAGCCTGGCTGGGGCCCAAGAGTGGCTGAGTTTAGTGTCAAAGCAGAGCCTGCTCTAGAAGCCACCTGGGCTTCCCAGGGTCGCCATGGAACAGTTCTTAATGTCTGACTACAAGAGACCTCAGCCTCCTGCACTGACCCGCCCCTCTCCCAGAACCAGTAGTGTGTCTGCCGAGGAGCCCACCAGCCATCGTGGTGGAGGCTCAGGAGGCTACCTGGAGCATGTGTTCCGGCACGCAGCCCAAGAGCTCTTTGGAATCCATGTGACTGAAGTCACCTATCAACCTTTGAGGTCAGCAGGGCAGGGACTGAAGTGAATTTGGGGGGGGAGGGGAAGACTCCTGGCACCCTTAGCATAAGTATGTCTCCTCTTCTGACCATGAAGTGTAAACAAACAGGCCAGACCCTGAGCCAGGGTGATACATGCAAGGACTAGAGGGTGCCTGGCATGAGTACAGCACCTGGGCCTGGGGTTTCATATCATGCTGGGCTTTGTGGTTGCCCTTTGGAAAAATAACCCTATGTTAAGATCAAGGCAGGGATGAGTTTATCTGGTGGGCCATGGATGCAAGCTATACCCCTTCTCCATCACCCCTCCCTTGGTGCATGTAGAAAAAGACAGAGCCAGCTGGTGCTGCACTGAACCCCAGAAGGCTTCTGCCCCTGGGCAGGGACAGGTTCTCATGGCTATGTGCGTTTTCACAAGTCCACTCCTGCACCTTCAGGAACAAGGACTTCCAGGAAGTGACACTGGAGAGGGAAGGCCAGGTCCTGTTGCGATTTGCTGTGGCCTATGGCTTCCGAAACATCCAGAACCTTGTGCAGAAGTTGAAACGAGGCCGCTGTCCCTACCATTACGTGGAAGTAATGGCCTGCCCTTCAGGTAGCTCCTAGCATAGTACAGCAGGCTCTGTATCAGACTATCTTGCTGGGATAGTCCACCAGTAGAAGGTGGAAGGGGTTGGACAGGAGAGGGGCATGTCCCCCTCTCCACACCCAGAGGTCAGAGGGTTAACCCTGACTTCCTGCCACCAATGTCTGCCCCACCACAGGCTGCTTGAATGGAGGGGGCCAGCTCAAGGCTCTGGATATGGAAGGCAGGGAGCTCCTCCAGCAAGTGGAAAGACTGTACAGCATGGTGAGGAATGAGGCACCCGAAGATGCACCTGGGGTCCAGGAGCTGTACCAGCATTGGCTGCAAGGCGAGGACTCAGAGCGGGCCAGCCGCCTGCTGCACACGAAATACCATGCCGTAGAGAAGACCAACTCAGGCCTCAGCATCAGGTGGTAGGAGACCATCAGTCTACAAGAGCCCCAGGGGCCAGCACCAAGGCTTCCAGTAAGACTGTGTGGTTATCCGCAACAAAGCCCACACAGGACACACCAGAGACCCTCAATTCAAGGAGAGCGCCAAGGATGGGTTGGATTCTGTGCTACAATGGGGGCACTAGCTGCACGTGGGTCCTCGGCGATACACGACCCATGTCTCTGGCTGGTAATGTTGCCTGCAGCTCCAGGGTCCACATTGAGATATGCAGGGTGAAGTGCAGGCAGGATCAGAAGTAGCCAAGTAGATTCAATGAGGTTCTTCTACTGGCCCAGGGCCACGGACATCTTCTCTGCCCTGACCTCTGGCTGTAGTTGTCTTGAGTATAAGGGGTTTCATTTCTGTGGCTAACCCCTGAAGCTATAACCTATAGGGCAGGTATCGAGCCTGAACCTAATGGGGCACCCAATCTTCTAAAATCTGGCTGTTTGTGAGGGGCTTAGGCTGTGGGCAGTCTGTCAGCACCAAGCCTATATGCCTGTGAGGACTCCATAGCTGGGACTCACCACTAATAAACAGGTCTGTGCCTCTGGAAGGCTCTGCTGTTTGTCTATGATACCGCACTGGGCCTTTCAAAGTTTTATTCACCCTCCTGTCCCCAGGATTTGTCTGGACCCACAGGAGCTCCTACAGATCCCACTTGTACGGCTCCATAAGGAGTAGAGGCAAGGGAGGCACCACTTGCTGGTTCTTCAAAGCAGGGTAGCAGGGGCTCAGAAAGTTCTGGAGGCCGAGGTTTCAGTTAACCTGAGGTTCAGGAGAGTGTGGGGACAAGCAGGCTCCCCATACAGTTCACTTTTCTTGGTGTGTGCTCAGAAGCCCCCACTGTAAGGCCAGGAGTGCCCGAACCTGGGGCTGAGGTGACTCCAAAGCAAGCTGGAAGCGTGCTCGCTCCCTGCAGAGGACCTCCAGGACCTGGGCTGGGGCCACCTGGCCTGTGAATGTACGAACTGGATCCTCTCTGCAGGGAAGAATATGCTGGGGAATTGTGGGCCTGGCCAGCTGCCCATGGGGGTGGGGCCCAGCAGGGCAGTGGATGGAAGGAGGGCCCTTAACAAATGCCCTTCTCTGGTGCCAGGGACATTCAGCTCAATAAGTAGTCCCTAGATACCCTCCTAACTACTCAAATGACTGCCAAAGAGGCCCTAAGGATGCCAGGCCAGTCCTGAGACTGCTCCATGGGGAGACTAACTGGCAGTGCACACAGCCTCTTGAGGTTGCCCTTCCCACTGATGTGGCTCAGGCCCCACCCCAGGAAGGCTGAGGACACAGCCATACTTACGTCACCCTTAGGAAAGGGTTGTACATGAGCTCCTCGCCCAGCGTCGAAGGCACAGTAGGTACATCGTCATCATCCCTCTTCTGCAAAGAACAGGTCCCCAGTTACAACTGGGCCTCTGACAGCCAACAGCCACAGGGAGGTTAAGGGACAGCAGGGCAAAACCCGGGCCCTGCCAGCTAAAGCCAGCAGAAGCCTCATCCTGACTCCCCAGTGATTCCCTTTCTAACTCACCCCAAACTTCAGGAAGGCTACTACTGCCCCCACCCACTTACATGGAGCTGGAAACGGACTCACCTGGGCCCAGGACAGCTTCGCTTGCACATGGTTGTTGCAGGGCTCCACTTTCTGTGCAAACTCAAGATTGCTCAGCGTATGCTCATGACCACAGAACACCTTCTGCAAGAAGACGGAGCACAGTGAGCATACGTTGTCCCAGGCCAAAGCAGGGCCGAGCACTCCTATTCCTAACCCATCCAGGTCCACGCCACCTTTACCAAAGCAGAGGAAGTCCAGGGCCAAGCATATGGACCCCACAGGAGGCCAAGGCTCACCGTCTGGGGTGGAAGGGTAGCCAGAGTCATGGCCAAGCTCTGGTACATCTGCTGGGCAGTGTCCTCCAGGTGCCAGCCACAGCCTGCCACTGACAGAGCATCCCCTAGGGAGCAAAGAGGGTCAGAAGGGGGTAGGGAGGGCACAGTGGAATTGGGTAGATGGATGAGGCCAGGCTGCAAGGTACCAGAGAAGAGGGCTGGTGGGTCCGGGCATTCATCCTCCCACAGGAAGTAGCTCATGTGGCCAGAGGTGTGGCCCGGCGTCAAGAGGCATCGCACGTGGATGGCCCCAAACTGTGATGGTGATGCATTGGACCTGTGAGGGCCGGGGGCAGGCCCGGACCAGGACCCTCCCCTCCCCTTCTGGGTACATGCTCACCTGAAGCTCTTCTCCGTGTTCCAGCCTGCGGGTTAGTGCACAGATGCGCTCATCTGCTCCCATGATAGCCAATCCCGGCCTCAGGTGTGCCAGCTCTGCATTTCCACGTGTGTGGTCCCTGTAGAAGTGTGGGAGTCTGGTCAAGTCAGGGTGTTCATGGAAGAGACTGCTTCAGGCCTCAACACACAACCTCTTACCAGTGATGATGGGTGGACAGCACCGTGGTCAGAGACACTCCCTCGCGGTCTGCAATCTCCAGCAGCTGGAAAGGATGGTTATAGTGCCGCAGGGGTCCAGGTGGGCCACCCACCCCATTATGGCTCACTAGGTTCAAATGTTTAATTCCACAGGCAGGCCGGGACGCAGAGCAGCAAGGGTTAGGGGAGATATCGGGCAGACAATTACAATTACTGGGAACTACGAACATCAAAGGTAGCCATACTTCAAGGGAGCCCAAAGATAATATATCAAATGATTTAAAACAATTAGGGGTCGGGTCTGCTCCGAGAATCCCTGAAGGCATCCTTTGTCGGCCCTCACCCTCTTGGCCACAGCCACGTCTACAGCCACGGCCTCCCGTGTGTGTTCCTCAATGATCAGGTACATGTAGTTGTCTTCAAGTACCGGGATGACTTTGACCTTCATGGTCACAGACCTCAGCCAGTCTACACTTCCTCAATCTAGTGAATCCCTTCTGAGGTGCACGAGGCGGGTCAGCTACACACACTGGGGGCACAAAGGAAGAGTTGCTCCGCTACCCAGTAGCTTCCCAGAGGAACTGCTTCAGTTCCAAGCTCTTTGGCTTTCTCACCTCAGACCCCGCCCACTGTCCCAGCTTCAACTTCCCCCAAAAAGCTACACAGCAATGCGGCTTCTAGCTCCGCTCCGGTCCCAGTAGGCACCGCCTTCCTCAGCAGACCCGCCTCTCTCAACTGCACTAGGATCCCAGACCTGGGCGACCTCGTTCCCTGCTGTTCCCTTCACTCGCACATCAGCCGCTGATCTAGTCCTGGAGAGAGTGTGGCCGCTGCCTCCGCGACATCACCACTCCTTGGTCGCGATCCTGAGTGAGTGCTGCGGAGATCTGATGGACGATAGCTGGAATCGCGCATGAGCAGAAGGGACCGTACGCACCGGTTGAGCACAGTGGCGCAGTGCGCATGCTCCAATTCAGCCTCTGGCAAGGGCACCTCCTAAGATTAACCTTTCTTGTTCCCAGGCTGAGCTAGCTCCCAAAGTCCACTACTTGCGATTATGCCCACTTCACTCAGACAGAGGGTGTGTCCAGCTCGTCCACCTGCTAGTGTGAGTTCGACTGACACAGGAAGATATACTAGACTAATACACTGGTTCTCAACCTGTGGGTCGCGGCACCTTAAAAACTTGAGGGGGTTGCCTAAGATCACTGGAAATCACAGATACTTACATTACGATTCATAACAGTATCAAAATTACAATTTGAAAGAGCAGTGAAATAATCTTATGCTTGGGGGGGTCACCACACAAAGAACTGTATTAAAGGGTCTCAGCATTAGGAAGGTTGAGAACCACTGGAAATAGTTACAAATCCCTAAGGGACAACATGGCATGCCATATAAAGACAAATAGTGTCTGCAACTACAGGTACAGGTTTGGCATGGCCATGCATTCCCTGATCCAGGTGGCCTGCAAGAAAGACAGTGCTTGTCTGTTTTTGCCATGAGGGATTGAGGCCCAGGAAGGAAAGGATGCTATTTGTGAATACCACTCTTCCTAACCACTAAGCTGCCTTGCCCTTCCTTGTAGGCAGGATAGGTAGTCTCTAAGATCAACAGAGGCCTTGGCAACACTGACAACACTCCCAGCAACAACCAGGAAGCAGGCCACCATCAGACGGATCAGGGGCCAGAACTTCTCTCCTCTATGGAGTATGTGGCAGCCCCAGACCCCAGGCCAGGGGCCCCTCTTCGAGTTGCAGAGAACGTGAGTCCTCCCAAGACACTGATGTTTTATTGGCGTCCTTCCTTTTCTTAAATGACCAGAAGAGATGAAGTCCCTGGATCCTATGTCTATTCCTGCCCAGGGAAGGAGTTGACCTAGTTCAGGAGGGCTGAAATGCCTCCATGAGAGTGGGGTCCACAGCCCAGGTCAGAGACCCACATAGATGTGTGGGTGGTGGTGCCTTCTCAGGTTGTTCCAGGAGCTGAGGACTGGCTGCCAAGAGTTTCTGGGCACCCAGCCTGGGCCACTAGCCTGGAGACAGAGCATCAAACACATCTGGAGCTGAGTGAGGAACAGCGGTTGCAGGTGGATGTGGGGGACTGTGGGGTTGTGGTAAGAGCAGAGAGCCTAAGAAGCCACTGGCAGCATCTCTCGCCCTGGTTACCCACAGATTTCTAAGGAGCTAGTTGATCTGCAGATGCAACCCATCACCTGCGTGAACAGCATGAGGCTGCAGTCTTTGAGCTGAGGAGGGAAGTGAGTAGCCAAGCGAGCAATGTATGTCAGTCTGGGTTCATTCAGGAACAGAGAACACACGCGGGAAAGGCACCATTAAGGGGTTCAGGTGCCTGGGAGTGAACATAGACTTTTGTGTCTGCGGACCTCTACCTGGCTCCTGCCTATGTGCTCCTGCATGCACCCACGTGACTATCTACTTGCTCCAGGTGGTTCAGCAGCTAGCGGGACCCCAGGTCACCCTCGATCCCCACAGGTTCTTCAACTGGAAAGTCGGGTGCTAGACTTAGAACTGCATGGAAATGGTGCCTGCCAGGGACATAGAGTCCAGTCAGCGGCCAATCTGGGGCAACACCAGGTGCCACCACTAGAGGTCAGTGGAGAAACTAGGCCTGAATTTCACTTACCACAGACTATAGGTTACCATGAGCACTGGACTAAGCACCTGCCCAGGGGCAGTGAACCTGGTGTCTGCGGCTCCCTTCCCTTCTGTCCACGGAGGTGCAGCCCACGAAAGGCAGGCTCTCTGAGTCTGAGCAGCATGAACAACATGAGTGTACAGCCACCTAGCACAGGGATCTGCCCATGTGCAGTAATTTGGTCTTTTTTACCCTACAGCCCTCAGGAGACCAACAGAAGCTGCAGGAGGAACTGAAGTGGGTTCAGGAGCATCACAGAGTCAGGCAACTGGCACTGGAGACACAAGTGTGAGTTTCACCTCACCTAGAACAAGCAAGAGTCCAGTGGTCAGAGAGATCCTTCTTTAGGAGATGGGGGAGTACTTCACCCTGGCCTAGCTGAGCCTGTACTGTGTTTACAGGGGAACCCTAAGTCAGCAGTTGCAGGGAGCCCGAGAGGAAGCCAGGACAGCTGGTCAGCAACTGGCTGCCCAAGCCATGGTGAGGCTTTACCCACCCAGTGAACCTCAAGTCTGGCAGGTGGGAGTCCTACAGACAGAGCGATCGCCTCTTGGGTACTTCTAGGTGCTGTCCTCCTGTCAGGGTCAGCTCCGGCAGGCTGAAGCTGAAAATTCTCAGCTGCAGCTCCAGCTAAAGAAGCTGAACGAAGAGTACGCTGTCCGGTTGCAGCGCTATGCCAAAGAGACAGTGGTGAGCATTTTAGTTATGTTCTGTAGTGGTCGGAAATAGACTCTGAGACCTGAGGAGTGCGAGGCTGGCCTGGCTGTGCTGGGCAGACTGTTACAAGGAATCTGTGGTCCCGGGGCCCTGCACAGCCAGCTAGGATAGGAGGGAAAGTTAAGCCCAACCATGTGACCCAACTCGAGCCCAGCTCCTTCAGCTTGGCTGGCTAACCTGGTCCAAACCCAGCCCCAACCCTGGCTCTGTCCTACCCAACCCCCTCCAGGAGAATGCCAGTAGCACAAGTCAGGCAGCCCTTCAAGCTTTCCTGGAGACCACTCTGCAGGACATTCGGGCCGCACACCGAAGCCGAGAGCAACAGCTGGCCCAAGCTGCCCGGGCCTACCGCAAGCGCCTGGCAGATCTGAACCAGAGGCAGGAGTTGCTGCTAACCACCTGCAGGTGGGCTCCACCCTGACCCAGGCACCTGGGGTGGGATGACAACACACCACCTGTACTGTGGTTTAGTATGCTGCAGGAGCAGCGCCAGGCACAAACAGATCCCAGCAGGTCACCCTGGTTCTCCCAGGGCTACTTTTGCAACAGCCGTCAATCTGGAGCCATTACCCATGCACTGGGCCACTGAACTCAGCCATCCAGGGGAAAACAAGGTAACACTGGGGCCCAGGTGTCCCTTCCTTGCTGCCCAAAACTTCCTTGAAGCCAGAGCCTCAGGAAGGACTCACCCCTGGCCTCATCCCAAGCCTTTGAGCAGTAGGCCTTCTTCAGTCAACCAAGGGAGGCCGCCATGTCCTTTTACAGTATGGTCGACATAGGACATGGCTACTGTACCCCGAGAAGGGATCTGGTGATGCTTCCAAGGACAAGCCACAGCCACTGTGAGTGCTTTCTGCTGGTACAGGGGAGGTCTACAAGTCAGGCAGAGAGAGCCAATGCTGCACAGCCTTCACTCGTTCTAGCAACCCTTGCTGCCGGATAGGGTTCTCTTATCCCTGCTCCGGGCTATTTCAGTTTGTATGGGGAACACTGGTAATCACTGAAAAACTGATGGATGCTTTGTTAAGTATCTGACAGGTGAACCGGTTTGGGTGGCCTCTGCAGCCCTAGCTTTGGGCTTCTAGACCTGCTGTACATCAGCAGGCTCTTGAGGTAGTACCTCCCAAGGACTGGGGAAGAAAACACTGTTCTTCCAGGGGTCACTGAGATAGTCAGAGAATTATCCATGTACAAATGCTCCGGAGCTCCAGGCAGAGCTGTGCTGTCCTAAAACCACACAGCGGGTATTACGCCTGGCTCGGGGACTGTCCCTCCTCTCCCCTCACAGGGCTCTAGACACTGTATCCTGGGCCCAAATCCAGCAGAAGCTGCAGGACTTCTCCCAGGACACTCAGGTAGTGGGGAAGGAGGCAGGGATGCCCACCCTACATCCTGCCATGGCTCCTGACTCATGCCTCCACCAGGCAGAGCTAGAACGGGAACGGGCACAGCTGTTGGTCCGGGCCACCATGGCAGAGCAGCAGCTTTCTGAGCTACAGGAGTATGTGGACCAGCACTTGGGCAGGTAGGCTGGATGTGACCCCAGCGTCCTAATCTAGGTGGAAAGAAACGAATCCAGGGCCAGACAAGTGATTTGTCTAATCATCCCAACTAGGTACAAGCAGGAAATCCTGAAACTGAGGAAGTTGGTGAATACAGGAGATCTCCAAGGAGTAGAAACCATGCCTTCCACTAGGCCTCGGCGCCCAAGGACTCAGAGTCACTAGCTAGTCTCCCAGAAAAAAACTCGAATCAAATCTCTTCACAGCCAGCATGGAACCCTCTGGACACCCCTGCCCCAGGAAGTGATTCCTGGAACAAACAAAAGTCAGAATTGAACCCACAGAGTCTTTATTTTATCCATTCAGCCAGTTTGTCAAACAGGGGTCCTAGGGACCAAGGTAGGACTGGACTCTGGGATGCCCTTGATGGGCACCCCACAAGAAGACACAGCTGGCCCAGTACCATGGACATCATAGGCCCAAACTCGGTCGGTGCCCTCGCCCACCACAGCTACAGGCTGCCAGGTGGGAAGGGGGAATCGCCCAGATACCACCCGGGCCCCTGCTGGAAGCTCCATCTGTAGCTTGTCCTCCAGCAGTGGGAGCTGTAGAAAAGAACAGGAAGGAGAAGGGCAGAGGAGCAGGTAAGAAAAAGCTGCCCCATCCAGCTGGGCCGGAAACATATTCCAGGCCTGAGAGTATCCAAGAGCAGAGACTCTGGCCCTGATCTCCAAGCAGGACAGCAGACCCAATACCTACCACACTGGGAGCCAGGAACACAGACACGTTGTGACAGTCCCTGAGGCTCACCTGTAGGAAACAAGGATAAAGGCTGGAGGGCATGGGGTCACCAAGGTAGCGCCTTAGCCCACCCAGATATCAGCATGATAGCCACTCAGAGCATGGAACTTGGGAGATAAAGGTTCAGGCGCTGGAGGTGTGACTAAGTCGGCAGAGTGCTTGCCTAGCATACACAAATCCCTGGGTCTGATTGATCCTTAGTTTTGCATGAACTAGGTCTGATGGTGCATGTCTATAATCCTAGGCTAGTTTGAGATAAACCTGGACTAGAGACAACATCTCAAAAGAATGAAAGAAAGAAGGAAGGAAGGAAGGAAGGAAGGAAGGAAGGAAGGAAGAAGGAAGAGGGGGACAGAAAAGAAAATCAAGTTTGGAAAGGAAAGAAAAGACAAGACGGGGGTTTAAGTTTGGTAGCGTACCTTCCAGAGATCTTTTCGAAGGTAGCAGACACTCCCGGAACAACCGGCCCTCCAGGCATGCAGCCGTGCAAGTCCCACAAGCCACGGGTTCAGCTCATACCCCACAGCTGGACGGAGACCACATTGGTGGGCCGCCAGCACCTATGGGAGCCAAGAGTGTGGGACCTGGATGTAGGGAATGGGGCCACCACGGGAGGGACAACGAATATAAAGTCACAGGCCTTACGATCCTGCCATCACCAGAGCCTAGATCCACCATTTTTCCAGGGCGGCCTCGCAACAGTGACAGCACGTTCTCAACCTGCCGGGCACTCGCGCCAACGTAGGGCACCTGAATAAGGAATTTGGTGGGCTGAGGCTAGAGTCGCACAGGCAGAAGCACCAGGTTGGGGGCCGATGCGTGCCCACTAGATTTCCTTCCTTAAATTGATACTTGCCACATCGGGTGCAGCCCCGCCCACTCTCTAGTCATAGGTCTGTACCACTCAGTAATTCAATCCCACCTTCATTCATTTAGCCTTGTTCAGGAAGACAGACCCAGGCTCTGCAACTTATTGGTCCCAACTCTCCATACATCGGTCCCCGGGTTAGGTCCCGCGCCATAATTGATCCCGCCCATCTTTACGCTACCTACGGCAGCCTTGATCCCACCCATTGATCCTTGTCTTGCACTAGTTTTGGTCCCTCTCCTTCCAAGGCTCAACGCTGCACCTGCAGCCTCAGAGGCACCCGGCGGAAGCCGGGCTGCAGCAGCAGCGCCCACGTAGCATACACGGCCAACCCTGAGCCTGCCGCCGCTTGCAGTAACTCCAGCAAGCCCAGCCGCTTCTCCCGCAGCTCAGTCAACGCTTCGGCTGGGTCGTCGTGATCCATGATTCAGAGACTCTCAGTTCAAAGTCGTACTTCCCAAGGCTCCCGGCCAATAGCTGGAAGCGGTTGCCCTCCCCGCTGCCTCCAGCCTGAGCTACACGCTGTCCGTTCCCCAGCCTACACCAGCCACAGCCGCAACTGCAGAAGTCTAGGTATGGCTGCGATCAGACGCCGGAAGTGGAAGAGGCCTCCCGGGCCAGTCCGACACTCATTCTTCTCCGCCCAGCCATCTGGGGGGCCCTCCTTCGGTTCCGGGTAGTGGTTTGGGGTCGCAATGACGCAGGCAATAGGCGAGAATGACTAGAGTTTGCCTCGAGTGGATCTACGGTCCGTGACATAGAGCGGCCAGCTTCAGGGTCCACTCTACAGGCAACCATATGGAATCTCAGTTCTAGATCCCCCTGAGACTGTACTGCGCCTGGTTCAGAGCCTCAGGTTATAGCCAGGGCCTATAACTGAAAGTCACTCTCATGCAAATTCTGTTGACCCAGACTTCCTTTTCTGAAAGCCTACCAAAAACTGAGACGCAAACCAGAGGACGTCCTTCCAGCCCCCCACCCTACAGCGACAATAATAAGGCGGGAAACAGTATTCTGGGGTCGAAGGAGAGGGGCGGGCAGATAGAGACAGATGTTGGCTCTCTAGTGAGTATAGAGGGAGGGGGCCGGATGTGAGCGGCTGGGTGCTGGCAGCCGGCCCAGCCTAGGGTGGAAGACAGCCCAGGAGCCCGGAAGATCTCCTTCCTTGAAAAATAAAGGGTTGAGTGACTCCTAGTAAGGCCCTGCATGGAAACAGATAGAGCCTTGAGTCAAGCTGCTGGACCCCGACCACCCACATCAAGGCTAAATGTCTGGGAATCGCAGATCTTGTCTCTGCTCACTCATGGCCTGATCCTCCTTGGCTATCCCTAGCAGAGACAGTGAAAGTTGAACATGCACAGGACCACCACCCTATCCCTAGGTGCAGTGTTATCCTCCAAAACCATCTGCTGGGCAGGTGTCCCAAGGCAGCAGGTCTATGTGTATTCTGCAGAGAGAGACTCTGCTCCATCCTGCTCAGAATCTGGCCACTGAGAGAATTATACCAGAGCTCTCCCTGACATTGACACAGCTATTTGTGTCTGCTGCTCCTGGCAGTATTCTCAGACCTAGAGCACCCAAAAAGCCCCGGCAACTTTACCTGACATTGGCACCCACACTCTGCTCCTCAGCTGCCAGGGCTCTACTTGGAGGTGTCTCTGGTCCCCACAGGGCTTCCCAGGCTAGCTCCTGTGATTTGGACCCACCCACTCACACACACACCATTCCCCTTACTGACTCTGCCTCTACTGTTCCAGGCCTTCACTATCTGCTTCCTAAAGCAGACTTGAGGCCGCTGGACCAGCCTTCCCTTATCAGATGGGAAGATGAGGGTCTAAACCCTTATCACTCCATGAAACTTGGAGAGATGAGAGGAAGTAGCAAGAGGCCAGTTTAGAGGCAGATATAGAGTGAGAAAATGCCATTGCCTACCCTTCAGGAGTGACTTCTTACCCTCATCACCCCTCCCTCTCCATAACCAGTCCACGTAAAAGGAGCATGCTCTGTGTCCACCTCAGATTACACACAGGTTATCTGACTCTAAATATTCCAAAGTAGCCATCCCAGGGCCTATGTAGGGCATGGTGCCACCAGGTGCCTTCATTGGCAGTCTGGGCAAGGAACCATATGTCTGGTCCATGCACAGCCTTATCACTCTCCCAGTCTGAATGAATAGTCTGTTGGGACTGATGATGGCTGGAAAGCCTTAAAGGGAGGCCACGCATTTCTAGAACTCCATTCCCATTCCGCTCAGCGCTGGAACTGAAGCAGTTTCCCAGGAGCCATGAGGTAGAGGCAGCAGGAATCTGACTGATATCCTAAGAAGCCTAGCGCACACCTCACTCAAGGGCTTTCAAGCCACAGGCTTTGTCTGTACAGGGTCTCACTAGCCTTTTGCGCAATAGAGAGGCCCAGGAGGAAGGCAGAGATGGCAACAATGGGGCCAGTGGCGGGAAACAGTCCTTAGAGACCCCATTGTCCATTTCTCCCGCCGGAAACGAACAAGCAGGATCCTGCAGGGGAGACCCCACACCCTGCAGGCGCTTTGCCATGTCTGGATGCTCAGCACGTCTCAGGGGCCTCCGGACAGAGGGGCCCATTCTTCCCCAAGGGCGGGACCGGGCCAAGGATGACTGTACAGCTCACAACGACCATGGCAGGGAATGGCACACTGCCAGGCTACGGCACCCCTCCCTAAAAGGCTTCGTTCAGAGCTGGAAGTGATGTCTGTCTGCTTAACCCCCAGGCCACCTTAACCCAAGTCTTCCAAACTACCGTACAGTTGCTCTGAACCCCAGCAGCACCCTGCAGTTAGAGGAGAACAGAGCTCACTGGTCAGCAGGCTAAGGGTTGGAAGTAGGTAAAGTGAAGCAGGGGCAGAGCTGGGCGTGCCTGCCTGCCACAGAAGACATGTCTACAGTGACTGGTATGATCCAGGTTATTTAGTGTTCTACCACCTCACGGTGGGTGCCAGGATGCCA
Organism: Mastomys natalensis; assembly: GCA_021653895.1. NCBI lineage: Eukaryota > Metazoa > Chordata > Mammalia > Rodentia > Muridae > Mastomys > Mastomys natalensis. The sequence goes on from JAJTUV010000713.1 coordinate 470,640, forward strand.
TCTGAGCCACACCCTTCCCACCCACCCTCCTGTCACCCGTCCCCAACACCCCACCCCCAGAGGAAGGTCCATCCAGGGCTTGCTCCCAGGTCTCTCAGTCCAGTGCCACCTCGCATGGGTTGAGGTGGGCCGTGAGAGCGGCTGAATAGACACGGCTGAACTCTTGGAAGCGGGGAGCACAGCCCAGCCAAGCTTCACCAAATCGGCTCCAGCCCATGAAGAGGAAGGAGCCCGGGCCAGGACGCACACCACAGCTCAACAAGGTACGAATGGAGGCCTGGCTCTGGCCGTCTGAGCTCTCTTCCTGGAACAGTGGCAGTGTCTGGCGGATGACACGAGTGGCCACCACAGTGATGACTGATTCTTGCAGCTCCATGTCGTGGGCGACCCCACGGATGGTCCCATGGATCACTATGAAGAGACATGGTGGCCAGCGGTGGGCATGTGGGAATGTGGGGCAGACCCTAAGCTCTCCCGAAACACTCACCAAAGTCACTGGTGCATGCAGCCAGGAGGAGCTCAGCATCACTGCAGGGCCTGCAGGCACCTAGCATGCAAGGAAAGTCGTCAGCCAGGCCTGTGATCTCTCAGCACGAGCCCACAGCTCCTCCCAGGAGGAAAAGGTACAGGAGCTAGCGACTAAACCGCTCTTCCAGTATCATACAGCTCCCAGACACCCTGCAGGTCCATGCCTACTGATGGGCACCTCAGTGGCCGATATACATTTTTGCACACCCATCTCATAAGCTAAGAGCAACACTGGGAAACTCTCTGTGACCTCCCAGAGCTGCCTCCCAGATCCAGCTAGGATGACAGGATATTCTAGTGGAGTCTGGTTTGGGGGTCTCTAACTAGTGCAGAACAGTCAGAGAGCCATTCCCTGCAGGGTCAGGCTACAAGTTCCAGAGGAGCAAAGCATTGGGCCTGGTGCCCTGCAGGGAGGCAGGGCAGGCAGTATCCATGGTGACGAAGAGGCACACTGGACTTTTGTTGGCTGGGCTGGGGGGAGGGGAAGGAGGTCACCACCAGGCCAGGGAGCCCTGGACAGCCTTGGCCATAGGCTTTGATTCTGCCCCAGCCCAACCCTTCCCCCAACCCTTCAGAAACCAGAGACCCAAGGCTGGCCTCTCAGGCATTTGCCCCCTCCTGTTCTTTTCCTAAACCGAACCTTGAAGAGGAAGAGGAGAGAAAGGAGAGAGCACTCCCAATTCACCTCCTTATGACCTGGAAGCCACTGTGCTCTCCACCAGAGTGGCCTCTGTCAAGCTCCCCGTGCAGTGGAGTGGCAAGGTCCATTCCCATCAGGCCAGTGTAGAGGGCCAATTTCTGACACCCAGCTCCTCCCCAGCCAATCTAGTCACTCACCATCCACACCAAGACCTTGGGCCTGGGGAGACATTTCTGCACGCTGGTCCTCGTGCAGTTCAAAACGGAAGGCAGCAACTCTGCGGCTGATGTCGCGGTGTGGTGTGGCCTGCAGGAAAAGGGCTCGGCGCTCGCGGGGACCCCAGCGCATGCAGCGGCCTCCAGCCAGGCCCGGGCCCTCGGCCAATAGTAACTCTAGGTTGCCGGCCATCCGTTCGGCGAAGACCTGGGCACCAGCGAAGGGCCGCGCTGGGCGCAGACAGACGATGCTGGGCCGCGTGCCCGGATCGGGGCCGCCCAGGGTCAGGCGCAGCGCCCCGGCTGGATACAGCCACTCGATAGAACCCTCAGTACAATCCAGGATCAGCTGCCCCACGCTGCCAGGCTCCTGGGTCAAACCGCTGGAGACAAGGACGGTGGTTCTCAAGTGGGTGACCCTCGTTTCCCTACCCCGCTCATCCCCTTTCCCGCGGCCATCAACATCTGCATCCAGTCGGTGGAACAGGACATTGAGGTCTGCGCTTCCTCAGTTCCAAGTGGGAAGGAGCCCTCCAACCCAAGATTTAAATTTAAAAAACAAAACAAAAAAAAACCTCTCCCCGCAGTCCCTCCTGGTACCTGCCCCTCCAGCTGCAGCGGTCCTCAGAGTAGCCAGCGCGAGCAGACGCGGCCAGGAGGCCGCAGCACAGCGCGCAGAGAAGAGCGGCTACCAGCATGGTTCGGGGACGCGCCGGGGCCTCGGGCTGCTGCCCCGGGAGGGTCGGGGCCGCAGCGCGAGCAGCCCCCGGCGCGGCTGCCGGGCCCGGCGCGTCCCCACAACCCGCGACCCCTCGGCGCAGCCCCCTCTGAGCTCCCCGGCTAGGGGGCGGTGTCTTTGCTCTCAGACCAATCGCCACAAGCCGCAGAACTTTCCTCCAATTACAGCACCCTCATGGGGGTGGGGCGGGCTCAAGGCGGGAGCTGGGTCCAAGGGTTAGATAGAGTAGAAAGCGCTCCTGTTTCTCCAACTGGAGATCCCCAGTGCCCTGGAACGTCTGCTGGGTTGGTGGGGTTCTCTGTGGACTGGAATCTGGAGTGTCCATCTCTCTTGACCTTCGGTGGACCTCAGTGGGCAGTGGGACTGTCTCTTTCTGAAAGAGGGAGTGGAGTCTGCAGCCAACTTCTGAACACTGGTACCCTAGGGAAGAGAGATTAAAACCCCTGTGTTCCTGCATCTCATAAGGGAGGGTACAGAGGGCCTAGGGCATGGAGCTAAGCCAAACTTGGGTTTGGAGAAAAGAAAGAACACTGGCTAGCTCTGGAAAGACCAGCATGGGGAGTGTGGGCCTCCTGCCACCATACTTTCTCAGACCTACCTGCACACTCCTTCAATGTTAAATGAATACTATGAAAAAATGAGGCATTCTGGGGGACTTGCCTGAAGACTCACGTGACTGGAAACAAAGCTGGAAGTCTTTGCCAGTGCCATAGTGGAGGCCTTCCTTCCCTACAGAGTCAAGATGAACTGAAAGGGGATCCGAAGGATATCCCAGGAGGCCTGAAGATGTGGCTAGGTTACAGAGCACCACACAGGCATACACCCCGGCTTTGATCTTCAAAATAATGTTAAATTGAGAGTATAGTGGGTCTTGCCTGTAATCCCAGTAGACAGGAAGCAAAGGAAGGAGCCCGGATGTTCAAGGTCATCCTTGGCTCCATAGTGAGTTCAAGGCCAGTGTGGGGCTACATGAGAACCTCTTAAAATAAAATAACACACACACACAAAATAAATAAAATAACACACTAGAGCCATGATGAAACCCCCCAAAAGGGAAGAGTTTCTTTGGAGGAGCTTGTCCTTTGGATCTGACCGTAGGGAGGGTGGAGGAGACTGAAGACAGAAGAAGAGCCTGGGAAAGTTTCCGAGGATCTCTCTTCCAGTCCCAGGGCTCTATCTCTGGACCCTCCAGGTTCAGTTTGAAACCCCTCCAGTTGGCCTGGACCTGGACTCACGGACAGATGAGACCCAGTGGTCTCAGTAAGAGGGAGCACTCCTGCTGTCAGCTTAAGGAAGAGCTTTAAAACAATGATTATCTTCTCCTTGACTCCAAGCCCTCTCTGACCAATGAGAAGGCTTAGCTGCTTCCTTGCCCCAGACCAGAGAGTCAAAAGGAGGTATAGCAATCAAAAGGTGAAAGTGACCAGAGCTTTCTCAATGGGTCGGTAAACGTGTGATGTGACTATACTTGTAAGAAACATTAAATAAGAATCTTTTATATTCAAAAAAGGATCTTTTATATCAAATAGTACAGAAGTGTGGAATACTATAAAAGCAAAGAATTCAAATCTTTTTTGTATTCTCAGCTGCTTAGACTTTTATGCAAACGTTTGAATCCACCCCCATACCAAACACAAAGGCCCTGCTATTTGGATTATATTGGATTAAAATGGTTGACCTTTTATGGCTTCATTTTTGTTGCACAGATTCTTTAAAACTAACCAAGCTCAGGCTGAGCAAGATGGCACACAACTTTAATCTCAGCACTCCTGAGGCAGAGGCGGGCAGATCGCTATGAGTTCAAGGCCAACTTGTTCTACATAGTTAGTTTCAGGACAGTCAGGGCTCTGTTACACAGAGAAACTCTGTCTCAAAAACAAACAAACAAACAAACAAACAAAAACCTAGCCAATCTCTAAAGACTGTGAGGCTGAGCCCAGCCAATGAGGAAAAGACTCGGTCATCAACTGAGTTAGAATAAAAACCAATCCCTCTGTCTGTGTTGGCTCCTCCATGCTGTGAGCAGCTCTCCTCTTGATCAGCAGTGAAGATTTGCCTTCTTGAAACACTTCAGTGAGAGTGGCGGTCTCTTTCTTTGCAACCTTGAATTTATTTCTAATAGAATGAAGTCCAGATGATTCCATCGTAAGCCCTTGACATCAGGGTTTGGATTTGTTCTGATTAGTCTCAGTCTTGCTTTGGTCTCACATCTCCTTACCATGTCCCATCCCTATCTTTTGGAATAGGAAAATTCATTCTGTGCCATAGTATACTGGAGGATGTAACTTATTTTTTTACTTTATAGGAGTTCACAGTTAAGGATTTGCCTTGAGTCTCGGCAGAGACTTTGGACTTTTGAACAATGTTAGAACTGTTAAGATTTAGAGGACCCTGACAATTAAAACAAATGCATAATGAGATACCCACAAATCTTTGAGGACTACAAATGGGGGTGTCATGGTTCAATGTGATGTGTCTGGGTGTCAATGAGGGGCAAATTTGGTGATGTTAATCTTCAAACTGTCAACCCTTACTATAATTTGGAACCATCTTCTGTGTGTGTCTATGATGGTGTTTCCAGCGTGTTTAACTGAGAAGGGAATACCCATCCTGCATTGAGCACCAACGTTAATCTTGCTCTCTGCTTCCTAACTACAGAGGCAGTGTGTCCAGCCGCCTCACACTCCCAGCACCATGCATTCCCTACCTAATGAACCGTACACCTTCCCACTGTGAGCCGAAATGAAACCACTTTTGCTGGATATTTTGCAACAGCAAGGAGAACAGTAATACAGATGGGATGCATGACAAGTAAAAGCTCTTAACACTGCTTAATGGATTCTTGATGGTCGGGATGGTAGGGAGGAGGTGCTGCTCTGATGTGCAAGGCCCTGGGTTCCATTCCCAGCACCAAACAACAATAATAACATCCTTTAAAAGTGGAAAACAAGGAAGCTGGAGAGATGGCTCAGCAGTTACACAGGACCTAAGCTGTGCTTCCAGATCCATATCAAGAGAATCACAACAGCATGAAACTCCTTTTCAGGGAATTGATGCCTCTTGTCTCCACAAGCAAATCCACTTGCATGCATGCATGCATGCATGGGCATGCATAGGCACACATGGGACACAGGCACACACACACCACCACTTAAAGGTAAAAAAAAAAAATCATAAAGTATATTTTCAGGGCTGGAGAGATGGCTCAGTGGTTAAGAGCACTGACTGCTCTTCCAGAGTCCTGAGTTCAATTCCCAGCAACCACATGGTGCTCACAACCATCTGTAATGGGATCTGATGCCCTCTTCTGGTGTGTCTGAAGACAGCTACAGTGTACTCATATACATAAAATAAGTAAATAAATCTTTTAAAAAATAAATAAATAAAATATTTTCAGCCAAACAGTGGTTACATATGCCTTTAATCCTAGCACTCAGGAGTCAGAGCAAGGAGATCTCAATCTACAGAGTGAGTTCCAGGACAGCCAGGGGTACACAGAAAAACTCCATCTTGAAAGACCAAAAAAATGTTTTTCAATGAAAAAGCATGACAAAAATAAAAATGGTAAACTCAAGCACTTCCCCACCCCTTTAAATAAGTGTTATCAGTACGGGGGGCGGGGGGGACGGGAGTGCTGTGGTTGTAATTTTAAAACTTTAAAATAAAACTGAAATGGAAAAAAAAAAAGAAGAGAAGGCATGACATTGCTGATGAAAGCATAGCGGATGCCATGACCTGTACCAAGGACACAGGACACCTGGGGTGACCACAAGCACAACTGTCCAGGCCTGAGAGGTTGCAGCGCCACTTTGATAATTCTTTGGCAGGTCCCCATCACAGGCAGAAAGTAGTCTCTAGGCGCCCTCTAATGGTAATATGGGGCATGAGCTGGTCAGTCGCGGAGCTGACGGACTATTCTAACCTCCAAGGGCAACTGGCAGGAGTCCTATCAGGAAGAGTAACTGCTAGGGGTTACCAAGAGGTTACCAAGGGGTTACTAAGGGGTAACCTGGTCTGAGAGAAGCACTCAGTGATCTGAGTCTCTCTATTAGACTTGCCTTTCCCATTTTCTAGAAACATGATGCTTCTGTCACCATGGGAGAAGATCCAGACAGATGCCACTTCTCACAATGGTCAGGGAAAGGGACCCTTGACCATCACTAGCTACCAGAAGTCTGATGTCCATGGGTATAGATCCCAGAAAGCCATGACTAGCCTCAGGGTACAACAGAGCTGATATAAGTGATTATAGATGCCCAGAGAGAAATGAGCAAATGGATAAATGATAGCATCCCACACTTCAGAGAACCCTTAGCTGTTTATACTCAGCTTGGGGGCTTCCTTGAGTGTCTCAAGGTTTCATGCCTTTACCTTAAGGAATGGATCTCAACCAGGTGGTGATGGCACATGCCTTTAATCCCAGCACACAGAACTGAGTTCCAGGATGGCCAGGACTACACAGTGAAAGACTATATCTAAAAACAAGAAAAAACAAAACAACAAGAAAGAAAAGAAAGAAAGAGAGAAGAAGAAAGAGAGAAAGAGAAGAGAGAAAGAAGGAAAGAAAGGGGGGAAGGAAGGAAAATGTTTCCTTTCTTTTATTATGATTGACTGATAGATGGTTGGATGGATGGATGGGCTATAGATAGATAGATAGATAGATAGATAGATAGATAGATAGATAGATAGATAGATAGACAGATGTGCTCAGAGTCAGGAAATGCTCAAAGACACACTCACAGGCCATCTGATGGAGGAAATTCCTCAATTGAATTCTCTTTTCCTACATGTATTACCTTGACAACCAAGACTATCCATGCCGGGGGTTGTCCAGGTTGGACACCATGCTGAGACCTGTTTCCTGTACTGTCTTCCCCCAGGGTCCTTGTACTGCACCTCATGGGATGCAGGGAGGACAAGTGGATGCCTCTGTTGTTATGAGTGTCACCACCCAGGCTTCTCATCTTCAGCCATGTTGTCCCCTGTAACACAGGCCTTTGCAGGTTGAGGACATCAATGACATATCTGCAGTGTGCTGGGCCCTGAGCAGAGTGGAGGATAAGCAGCCCAAATGTTCAGCAGAAGAGCTGATGAGAGGTGTGCAGCTGGCTCCCGATGAGTGGGTCTTCCAATGGGGCGATTTGGGAAAGGCTATAAGTGAGGAGAGTTGACAGGGATTAGAAAGCAAAGGCTCCAGGACCATGGAGATGTGAGCAAACACAACCACAGATATAAATGGGAAGGATGGCAGGGTCCGCTCCCTGCTGACCTCCTGGCAGAAGGGGATCTGAGTTACTCCTTGATCTTGTGGGAAAGGGGGGACAAGTTTCCCACTTGCCCAAGACTCCCTCCTTCACAGACCTCAAATTCCATTTGAAGCCAGGTGAGGGCTAGATATAGGTGACCTGAGTGCCTTCCTGTGTCCCTTAGTGAGCCTGTGGCACCAGGACCCTTGCAGCCAGGACTAAGTATGTACCCTACTGGATGGAGCTGCAAGGTGGGAATAAGGGAGACAGCTCTTACAGCGATGGGCAGGGGGCACCAGGGGACCAGCAAAGTGCATCAGTGGCTGCACCGTGGACACTCCTTTCCGCTGCTCTACCCAACTGGACCTGGGTAGTTTCAGGGTGATTCAGCCATCAGTCCCTTGAACACAGAGACCTCATCCAGGATATAATCATAGCCACTAGCTCCCAAGAAGTCTCAGGTTTTCGCCCATTCCCGTGGGATCTGGATGCATCCCCCATCAGCCTGGCACTTCAGGGGTCAGTCACTGAGGTTCCTATCTCTGTGTTTTTTCATTTTCCGAGAAGCACCCCACCCAACACCTTTCATCTCTTGAGGAGGCTAAAATGCAGCTGCTGATTGATTTGAAGCTGAGCTATAAATAGCCACTGGCTCCAGCCAGGGCCAGGGGGAAATATCCCATTGCTAGGAGACGACTGTTGCCGGAGACCGCCATCACTAGGCGACTGGTGCTGCTGAGGTGACAGCTGGGCCCTGAGTCATCCCCAGTCTTGACAGGGGGCGGGGCCAAGCCAGAGCAGAGGCCAGCAGAGAACCTCAATGCTCACCCTGTCATCAGGGCAGGCAACAGATATCCCACCTGCTTCTCTCAGGTGCTCTTCAGCCTCTGACTCTCAGGCAGGGACTGGGTAGAGGGAAACGAAAGGACAGAGGAGTATAGACGGGACAAGAGAGAGAAATGGAAAAGGGCACAGGCTAAGTAAGGAGGAAGAGATAAGAAAAGAGGGTGAAGGATCAGGAGCACAAAGTACTATCTGGCCTCAGGATGACTCCCTTGAAGGGGTCGCTCCCACAATACTGTGCTAAAACACTCAAGGTATTCCTCCTTACAGCCCAGCCACAGTTCCCAGAAGTGAGGGGAATACCGGGGAAGATTTGACCCAGCCACATGTTTCCCCAGCACCCTGTCCACACTAGTGCCTCACAAGGACGTGTCTGGGGACCTCCCAAGGTGAGACTCAGAGAGAGTAGAGAGCGATCACTCTAGGTTTAGGGTGATCCAGATGTTCCCTCGCCCGGTCTCTCTGAGCCAAATGTGCCAGCAGCCCTAGTCTTCGTCTTCCCCATGGCTGTAGAGTTGGACCTTAGAAGCCTGGATAGGAGGCAGTCTTCTCTGCTCTGACATCAAGGTAAGGGTGAGGAAGGTAATAGGCTTAGATGAGGGGTGTCTCAAGAGAGGGGTGCTCTAAGTGAGAGCTGTTTCAGGTAGAGGTGTTCCAGGTAATGAGTGCTCCCAGTGAGGGCTCGTCGTCCAGGTGAAGGGTTCTCCGGTTAAGTTGTATTTCGGTTCAAGGTGTTCAGTTGGTGTTTTAAACGAGGGGTTCATCAGATGAGGGTGCTCCAAGAGAGAGTGCTTCTCTTGAGGGGTGCTCCACTGAGAGATACTCCATGTGCCCAAATTCACAGATGCTCCAATATCAATCCCTGAAGACTAACCCGGAAAGAGAACATCCTGGCTGTACTGGCCCTACATGCTACCCCATATTCTGTGGAGGAGACAAAAGTCCCCTGTACATCCAGTTGAACGTTGTCTGACACAGTTCTCTCAGGATGTAAGATGTTCTAAAAGTGTCATCTGGGGAGCAGGAATCCTCCATGGAAGGTGCTCCAAAAGCCAGTTTCCTTATCCCCATGACCACTGGTTTGTGTGAACCTCCCCTGTGCTCCCCTGGGTGCCCAGGAAACATCACCTTGGCCCTCTAAGTGTGTGCCAGTCAACAGCTCACTCTAACTGTGCCATCGAGAGCTAGTAGGCCCAGGCTGAGAAGAGGGGCTCTTGGTGTTTGGGAAAGACATGGAAATGAAAGCTTCTAGGGAGGCTATTTGCCAAGTCTGAGAGTCAAATAGAGTCAATCAGGGGCAGGTGACAAGAGGCCGTTTCAGATGAAGTGCCAGGTGAGAGAGGTGCTGCCCATGAAGGGTGTGGTACCCTCCTAGCTGGCATAGAGCTGAAAGGAACAAGGGTCTTACAGACCACAGCTGAGGAGATAGCTGCCTGAGAGAGAGAGAGAGAGACAGACCATTAATGCATGCCAACTGACTCCTGGGATCCCTGGGGAGAAGATACAGTGGAGGCAGAGAGAGACCAGTAAGTAGGAAGCTTCTGATGACATGGAGAGAAACAGGGCCTGATCTAAGGAGGATGGCAGAAGTAGAGGGAAGCATGTGGGTCCTTTGACGAGACAGGAAAGGCCCCCAGATCAGTACTCAATAACCTCCTAAGAACCCTCATTCTTATGTTCTCAAAAAACAGGGCCATGCCAGGCGTTGGTGGCGCACACCTTTAATCCCAGCACTTGGGAGGCAGAGGCAGGTGGATTTCTGAGTTCAAGGCCAGCCTGGTCTACAGAGTGAGTTCCAGGACAGCCAGGACTACACAGAGAAACCCTGTCTCGAAAAACCAAAAACCAAACCAAACCAAAACAAAACAAAACAGGGCCACTGTGTGCCTAGGCCTTCCTTACACCCACCTTTATACTTGAGTGTGCTCATCCTACATACCCCAGCGAAGGAATGCATCCCAGTGTAGTGATTCCCCTGTAGGATTCATAGCAGGCAGAGCGAAACCAATCAGCATGAGTAAGAATGAACCTCGGCTCAGACCGATTTGACTTAACCGGCACTGGACCAAAGCTTCTAGAGTCTGGCCCACATCATTTTACTTTAGCCACATTTATGCAGAGCACAATTTTGGGGAAAAAATATTCAGATAAAAGATTCAATTAACTCAGCCCCAAGTGCATAACGATTTAAGACATGCTTGTACTGAGATTCTTTACAATGTACATCTGGCTTCTTTCACAAGAATGGGTACTGCTGAGGCTGGAGAGATAGCTCAGCAGTTAAGAGCACTGACTGTACTTCCAGAAGTCGTGGGTTCAATTCCCAGCAACCACATGGTGGCTCACAACCATCTGTAATGGAATCCGATGCCCTCTTCTGGTGTGTCTGAAGACAACTACAGTGTACTCACATACAATAAACGAGCAAACAAACAAGACTGAGATAAATGTAATGCCAATGGGTGTCAGAATTGGCCTGGCCCTAAAATAATACAAAAGTCATCTAATCTAGGTTGTTGTCAAACACAAGTGACATTGCTCATAATAATGTATTTTATGACCTAAAAGTAATGGTTTTAAGGGGAAAGGTTCTGAGATAAGTCAATTCTGGGAGACAGGGACAGAGCCTGTCCATCAGACAGTGAAGGATCACCAGAGTGTAAACCAGCTAGGAAGAGCAGCTTTGCACCTTGTTCCACCAAAGAGGTAAGCTGTGTGTTCGACTTTCCTGGATTCTCCAGTGGTTATCTATGTGTGCAGAGCCTTTCTCTCCTCCACAATCGCCACACAGCACTCTCTGCCCAAGAACCCAGACCACCACCTGTGGGCCACCTGACCAAGGACAATAACTAGAGAAGTGGGAAGAACATAGTCTGGTTGCTCACATCTGCCCTAGTCTCTGCCACATGCAGATCTACCATCTCTGATACATACCCAGGCAATATGGTGACACTCCAGTTCGAGCCACACATGTGCCTGCCCCAATCCTGGCTGTGGAAAGCTGGACTCAAGGCCCCTCCTGTAAGAACAATGACTCACCCTGTTAAAGACTGTCAGGGCCTTGGAGAGAGATCAGTCGGCAAAGTATTTGTCTTGCAAGCACAGGGTCCTGAGTTCTATCCCCAAAGTGCATTAAAAAAAAAAAAAAATTAAAGCTGAACTCTGTGGCATGTGGCTGTAACCTCAGTACTAGAAAGGTCAACACAGGTATATCCTTGGGGCTCAGTGACCAGCCAGCCCAGCTACTGTAGTCCAACACTGAGAGAATGCACACAAAAGAAAAAAGAGAAAAAGAAAATGGGGGTGGGGTGGGAGAATGGGTGATAGGCCAGGGGATAGTTCTGTGGATAAAGTGCCCACCTGAGTACTGAGAGGCAGGTCATTAGGGTCCTGGAGACCTGTAGGTCAGGCAGTCTAATATAGATGTCTCAAAAAAGAAAAAGAAAAGAAAAAACAGGGTAAAGAGGGGTAGAAAAGGGCCTGCAGAGATGGCTGAGAGGTTAAAAGCACTGATTGCTCTTCCAGAGGTCCTGAGTGCAATTCCCAGTAACTACATGGTGGCTCACAACCATCTGTGATGGGATCTGATGCCCTCTTCTGGTGTGTCTGGAAGACAGCGACAGTGTACTCACATACATAAAATATATAATCTTTAAAAAGTGATAGAGCTGGGCAGTGGTGGCGCACGCTTTTAATCCCAGCACTTGGGAGGCAGAGGCAGGGGATTTCTGAGTTCGAGGCCAGCCTGATCCACAGAGTGAGTTCTAGGACAGCCAGGGCTACAAGAGAAACCCTGTCTTGAAAAACAAACAAACAAAAAAAGTGGTAGAAGAGGATTCTATCAGCCTGCTCTCTCTCTTCTCTCTCTTCTCTCTCTCTCACACACACACACACACACACACACACACACACACACCACACACACCAGCTAGGATCCAGTTACTCCCTTTCTTATTGCCCTAGGCCTCACATCATTCCCAGGATTCTCCTTCTTAATGCCATTTGCTCTCATCTGAGGACACTCCACCCTGAAGCTCCTCCCTTCCAAGACACTGCTCTGCTGTCCCAACATCTGTTGTTTCTGCTGCTAAGAGAGATCCCAGATTGGGGTCTCATTGGCCTGCTGGCAGGCCTGGCTCTCCAGCAGCTCTTAATGGGTCCTTTTACACAAACCACCCGCCCTGGGCCATACAGGCTGCCACCACCTGACCTCTACTCCATCCCAGAGGGAACCTGTGGAACTCCTTAAGGCCATTGGATCTTTGCGTGTCCCTTCTTGAACCGTTCCTACCCAGTGCGAGGGGGCGTCTCAGATCCTTTGTGACATTGTCAGAAGTAACCCTCCCCCCTATCACTCCGCTGTCTTGTGTTTTCACTGACGCTGTCTTTAGTCACTTGCTTGCAAGTGTGTGACTATGTCACCCCAACAGAGATTCTTCAGCCTGGTTCGCAACAGGAACGGAAGGGCTATGAGATCCTAGAGGCTTCTCCTGTGCCATGCGGAGGGGATGTTTGTGGAGGTGCGACGATGTCGATGTCCCCACTCGGTCTCCCTTTCCTCGCCCTCACAGGTGGCAGTCCAAGCAAGGGCACATAGGGCCAGCTGCATCTGCGCAGGATCCGGAACCCCACTGCCAACCGCTCGCGCCAAGGACCCCAATTCTCCTCAGCTGGCAGGATTCTGGGTCGCCACCACTTCGTGCAGATGGGCCACTCGAAGCTGCTCTTCGGCCGCGCGCCCTGTCCTCCCGGACGCGCGGCCTACCGGGTTTGTTATTGTGCGAACACCGGTCGCTGAGCGGGTGCTGGCGCCTGGCGCGTGCCCGTCCGTACCGCACCGGGAGCGCGCAGAGCGGAGCGGGGCGGGGCGGGGCTGGGGATTCTCGACACCTCTGCCTGGCTCTAGAACAGGGATTGGTCCGGACGCCGGGAGCGCGCGAGGGCGCGGCTCTTAGGGCCGGGCGGGGGGCACGCGCGGCGCCGGCGGCGGCCGCGGAGGAGCGCGGGGAGGAGCGCGGAGGAGGAGCGCAGGGAGGAGGGGAAGAGGAGGGAGGAGGCGCCCGCCGGGTTCCCTGCAAAGCGGCCTTATTTATCTGGGCACAGCCTCAGCCTCCCCGGTGGGAGGCTCAGGGCGGGCGATCCTCTCCCACCGGGGAGCTCCGCTCCGGACTCTGCCGAGAGGGCCCTGACGCGGGGCGCCGGGCGCGGGGCGCAGTCAGGCCCTGCTAGCCAGTCCAGCACCTCGGCCGCCTCCGCGCTCGGCGGCTCGGGTGCTGGGCTCCCCATGACGCGAGGTCGCCCGGCGGACAGCGTGGCATGAGCCAGAAGCCCTGGCCGAGGTAAGGTGTGTGTGTGTGCGCGCGCGGCAGGCTGCGGGGAGGGGAGGGTCCAGGTCGAGCCACTGCCTCCGCGAAGGCTACAATGAGGAGGGGGCGGGGTGGGGACTTGGGACTGCGCCGCGGCCGCTGCTGCCTGAGCAGGGCTTACGTAATCGCAGCCCCTTCCCCACCTCACCCTCCGGCCGCTGGGCCAGCGGTTCCGCAGCCCCTAACCCCAGCAGCCGGCCTGATTGCGCCCCGCTAGCTACCGGCAGCTTGGCCAGGCTGTATCTCGGTACCACGGAATTGCTGAGAGGAAGCACCGTGGCTGCGAGGACGCAGAATTGCAGGCCATCAGCCCCCACTCCTCCTGGCTTGGCTCTTGGGCTCTCCCCACTCCAGCCTTATGAGCCTCCGGCGGACTGGAGGACGTGACAGGTGTTGATACAATTAAAAGGGAGGAGCCATGTGGATATGTGACCTAGGGGTCCTGGACACCTTCTGGACATAAGCTGGTATAGAGCTGCCGCCCACAGCTCTATACCAGGGAGTGGGCTGTCATGTCTTTGGTTCTAGAAAAAGAAAATGGGCCTTGGCCAAGATTGAAAGGCTTCAAAATGAGGAATGGGCATCCTGAGATTGCCGAGCAGGGCTTCCATGTTCTTCTGGGATGTTAGGTCAGTGGGGGATCCTCCCCATCTTTCATCTTAGGAGAGAAGGCTGCACTGTTGAGGCCTGGATCTGGCCTAGCAGCCCTCTTTGCTAGCCCCTCCCAGCCTGAGGCGGCAGCTGACCTCCCAGGAGCAGATGGCAGATGCCACTTCACCTGCTCCCTCCTGGAGGCCTGACTTCCACTGCCATGGTGTCCCATGGCCCACTGACCAGGGTCTTCTCAGGCCTCCCTGCTGCCCCTTTGGACACAGGACCCTCTATGCCAGCCCAACACGTTGATGAAGTGCTGGACAGCAGCCTCAGAGCAGCAGGGGGGATGGGGAGTGTCGCGTTGTTGGGACAGGAGCCTAGATGATTAGAGGCTGCCTAGATCAGGTCAGAGGCATGGTGGAACCTCGATGTCCTGCCTAGACGTGGCCTGAGGGCCGGGCTGGGAGCCGTTGGGAGGAGGGAGGGAAAGTCAAGGTTGAAAACATGGGTGGTGCTGAGATACCCCAAGATTCAGCTCCTTCATTTCCTGCCACCCTCACTATTTGCCTCCTCAGTCACCTTTACTGTAAGCCCGGGATACATACACACTTACCTGTTCTCCCAAATACACCTGAACGGGGCCTGTCTCTTGGTGCTGAAGTTAAAACAAGTGCTTCTAGGTAGAAGGAATCTAGACGCAGGAAGCCCTGAGAGACTGAGGGAGGTGTATCCCAGAGACAGAGGAAGGAGCTTCTGGCAGGCAGCACTCAACTTTCCTGACCATAACTCTTCACATCTGGGAGCCATGATGTACCTTCCAGGACTAGCATGGGGAAGGGTGAGGGAGGCAGCAAAGCAAGGCCTGGGAGGCCAGTGAGCAGCTCTGAACTATCTCCATTAGTGGTCAGATGGCCAAACTGGCTGCAGAGAGTGCAGGTGGGCCTCATTTTGGCAGGTGTCTAGCCTGGGGCCTAAGTCTTGAAGGTCTCAAATTCTTTAGAACATGGGGGGTGGGAGGGGGAGGACGTGATGAGCTGAAGCCTGGCATCTATTCTCCAGTGCCTTGTGGCCATTGGCCCTTAGCTCGGTCACAGAGCCTGAATCTCTTGGAGCAATGACTTGGGTTCAACCTGGGCCTATCTACCTCCTGGGCCAAGGGTCTTCCTATCCCCAAATCCCTGGTACACCCCCAGAGGCAGCTCCAGCAGGGGGTGGAAGAAAAGTGCTGCGGTTGACACGTGCAAAGTGGCAGGGATGTGAACGTGCCTGAGTCACAGCATTGTCACAGAACATGTCGCCTGTACTGTGCCCCAAATCTCAGATACCCTGGTTGTCACTGAAGTCCATGGGCTGCCACAATAGACTGAACTTGATATGGGTATTTTGGTTATCTTTTTCAAGCACGAGGAGCTGATCAGGGTGGGTTCTATGCAGGCCAGGAACCAGCCTCCAATGTGGCCTTCATCCTGATCTGTGCTCCCAGAGATGTCAGAGACAGGGGAAGACCTAGACTGAGAGTGTTGAGGGCTGAGGCATTGGTGGGTGTGTAGTTGGCGGTCTTTAAGACTTCGGGGTAATGGCAGGGACCCTGCTGGATGAGAGCTGTGTGCAGAGGCCACTAGTCAGATCATACGAAAACACAGGACCCATTGAGGCAGAAGAAAAAGACAAGGAGATACAACAGATGTGGTCCTGGTCTGAGTGTTTGGGGTCTTGAGACAAGTGGCAGTTTTATGCAGCATCAAGAAAACCCTTCTCTGAGACTTGTTTTGACCAGTGGTGCTCTAGGAAGAAAAGAGGCAGGGATGCTGGAGGAAGACGGACAGGGGGTTCTTCTTCCATCTCCTTGGTGATTCCTGTCCCTTTCCTCTAGGATCAGGCCAGATTTTAGGTGTCAGCCAATGAGATTCCTTAGCCATGAAACTCCAGGAGAGAGACTTAGTCAAAAGATCTCCTCTCCCCCAGTATCTGCACCTCAGGATCATAGGGTCTGGGGAGCCAGGTGCTGACACCAATCTAGTTTCTTCTGTACAAATACTGACCACAAGCATACCTGGAGTTAAATCTTGTGCTTCTCCTGCCCCGCTGATCAGTCAAGGCTCTCAGCCTCAGGCAGCTGTGCCCCTGAGTGTTTGGGTGATCATTTCTTGTTCATTCCTTCAGCAGTACCCAGAAGCCAAACAGTCATGTTGCTATTTGTCTTCAAGGAGTTACCGGGCCAGACAGTGATGACATCTCTGGGTAACACCTGGAGGTGCTTTTTCAGAGCACTAGGGGATCCTATCATTGGAGGGAGGTAGCAATCATCTGCTCTGAGAAAGCCTATGGAACAAGCAGGGGACCACCATTTTTGGCCAGGTGAGGGAGAGGAGGAATGAAGGACAGGGGTCTGGCTGGGGAAGGAGTCATGGCTGGAGATGAAGCCATGAGACTATTTTGATGACTGGATACACAGAAGAGGCAAATCCTCATGGCTTAGTATCAGACTCTGTGGAATGTCAATCTGGAAACCACCAAGTACTGGAACTTTCCCAGGAGACCCATCGCACCATCCATGTTCCTTATGTCCAAAATGAGTCCTCTAGAGAGGGCAAAGACTACAGTCAGCTCTCCCAGGGAGCACCTTGATGAGGGTTGGGCTGAGGAAGTTGTCATCATCCCCTCCTTGCCCAGGATGAACACAGGGATCTCAAGCTCCTCTGTAGTCTAGAGATGACCCAGACCCAGAATTCCACTCCAAACCAAGCACAGGACACACTAGGCGTGGGACTGATTGCTGTGCCTGTCCATCCATGATTCCAGAGGGCCTCTCCTCCAGTATTAGCTCCTGAGGTACTTGTCCGTGAAGGGAGAGGCAGCCTGGATCACCTTACCACTGATCTAAGAAGCAGCTGCAGGAGCCACCCTGGATAGAGAGAGGAGTTGCAGAATCATGAAGTAGCTCTAGCTGGACATGGCAGTTCATATCTGTAATCCCAAAGACGTAGTAGCAGGATGGCTGTAAATACAAAGCCAGCCTCAGCTACATAATGATACCTGGGAGCAGACCCTATGTCATCTGGCGAGATAACAGGGCCAGGTGAAGTGATCCTCGCTGGAACCCCTCAATAACCTCTTGCTCACCTGGCAGGAAGGCTCCATTCTTTCAGTGTTTGCTCATCTTTCTCTGACAGCCTCAGTCCTTGAGCTCAGGTGTAACTGTTTCCATTTTTGGACCACTGTATAGGGGGTTCTCAGGCTTGGTTAATGCCACTAGAGAGAGAATAAGTGAGAACCTCTCTAAGCACAAAGCAAGGTTGCCTCTGTGGAGATGCAGCTTCCACGAAAGGCAGGGCCCTGGATGGGGGAATTAGACACTGAATCTGGCCTGGTTTCACCTACATGACCTAAGTTTGGAAGGTGGGAAGTAGATCTTGTGCTTCTGAAAACGTGAGTTTCCATAGCTGCACTGAGGGGCAGATAGGAGCCCCGCAGATGCCCGGGGCATCCACGTGCATCTCCCCCCAGCCCCAGCAACTCAGGCGCTCCACGTGCACACCCGCGGCTGGGAGCATTTTCAGCCTAAATCGGCACAGCTCTTGGATTATTTCTCCCTGGCACCGCCTCCGCAGCCTCCTCCAGATCCTAGCCAAGCGGGCGGCTTCTCCCCCTGCCTCTCTTCCTGTGGAGCTGAGTTTGCCGGAGCCACCGATCATACCTCCTCCGCTCCAGTGTCTCTGGTGCAGAAAGCCCGGCTGACCCCAATGAGCGCCGGAGCTGTCCGTGGTGCTGCTCGCGGGGCTCTGAGAGCGCTGAGTCTGCGCCTAGTGGCTGAGGCTCGATGGGCAGTCTAGACATAGACCGCGACTTAGGGATATGTTTCTGGCTGGGGCTGTCTCTCCATCCTCAGCACAGTTCCCAGGAATGTGGGTGGTGCTGGATAAGAATCGGAACACATAAGAAAGAATCTCATCTTTTCCCATCGTGGATGCTGCAGTCCTGCAACAGGCCAGCTTCTCTATATTGCTCCCAGGGAACTGGGGTAACCACACTTTATGCTTGCCTTACCGTAGCATGCAAACTATAACTCTTCAGAACCTCAGGTTCCTTTTATAAAGAGCGGAATAACAATAGTGGCTACCCCTATACAGGGATAGCTGCTGTGAAGTTGAAATATGTGTCTGTCCCAGTATGCATTTGGCAAATGTTAGCATTGCTACTTGCTGTACTGGCTATTTCGTGGCTGCTATTGCCTGTTCTTGAGCACAAAAGAACAACTAAGGTCTGGAAACCTTTAGGGGAAAACTGGCCTACTACCCAGGTCTTACGAGTCATATTAAGAAGGGGAATAATAGAGAGATAGCACTGAGGGCCTAGGGTGGACTGCCAATGGCCATCCTTAGACACAGAGCCGGGTTGTTAGTCATGAGGACCATGTTCTGGGGAGAGCCTAACTCGGAGCTCTTCCCTCCCCAGAGGTGGGAAACTGGCACAGGTTGCCTGTGCAGTATAGGGAACTATCAAGAAAGAATTGCAAATAAAGGTAGACGGCAGTTTCACATCTTTTGTGTCCAGCCAGAGTATAAGAAACAATGGCCAACTTCCTTGGCCTGTAGCTCCAGAAAAGGGGTCTCAGCCTAAAGGGTAACATGAGTCTTTCTTGTCTGAGGGTTTGTGTAGTCCAGTGCCCTACCCTTTAGGAAGATTGGTATTGTGCCAGGCTCCCTGACAAGGCTATGAGCCACCAAAGCCAAGTATGAGGGTATGACAGAGGGCCTAGGAGAAGCTTTTGCTGACTCCCCAGAGATTGTAGGACAGGAAGCTGACAGCTTACATGTACATCCAATTCATCCTGGGATCACCTATACACACAAGAAGGGAGATCCTGCCTTGCCTTGGGTTAGCTCTGGGTCTCAGAGCTTACTCTACATATACTGTAAATCCCTCCCACAGGAAGGAGTCTGTGGTGTCACCTCCCAGGTTTCATGTTGAGGAAATGGAACCACCAGAGGCTAGCCAAGAGCACTCATTCATAGAAGGGGCCATCTGGAGTCCAGAGTGTTGCATTTGAGTGTGTTTTGAGTGCTGCATTGAGTGTTTCATCTGCAGGAAAAACCCACGGAAAAAACCACCTCCTTCTGGATATTGGGTGGTGGTGGATGTGATATCTGGAATGCAGAGCAGACAATCGTGATAGTCTCACTGCTCTTTCCCTCTGTGCTGAACATTCACAATGTCCTCTGCAACCCAGTCACAGGCCTGGGAGTCTGAGGGAAACGGAGAGAGGAGTGATCCAGACCTGCTCTATGCAAGTCACCCTGGCCTTCCATATGACCTTCCTTCTCTAGTTCTGGTCTGACCTTTAGCTCTATCCCTTAACTATCAGCCATGAACAGACAGTTCACTTGGCCTTGGCCTCTACTCTACTTCCTTGGCTGTGCAGAAAAGCCACAGCCCTGTCCTCATTGATTTGGGTGGGAGACTAGAATGTGTATCTAGCAGGCTGGAGAGGTAGCTCAGTGGTTAAGAGTACTTGCTGCTTTTACAGAGGACCTGGGGGCCTGTAACTCCATTCCAGGGGATCCGATATCCTCTTTTGAATTCCACAGATGTGTATGTGATACACATACACACATGCAAGAAGACACTTACATAATTTTAATTTTTTTAAATATGAAAAACCAAGTGTCCAGGTATCACTCTGCCGGTACCACAGTCAACTATACAGGGAAGATCCCTGAGCCTCAGAGCCTTTTATAGGTGCACAGACTTTTTTTTCCTTCGAGACAGGTTTCTCTGTGTAGCCCTGGCTGTCCTGGAACTCTCTCTGTAGACCAGGCTGGTCTTGAACTCAGAGATCTACCTGCCTCTGCCTCCCGAGTGCTGGTATTAAAGGCTTATGCCACCACTATCTGGCTAGGTGCACAGATTTTGGAGAGCTGGTCTGTGACTCTGAGGGCTATTCAAGCACCTTTCTTCGGGTTTCCCAGTCCTGGTCTGCAAGGTAAACCCCAGGAGGGGACATCAAAGGGTCAGAGGCAGAAGGACCAGTTAAGGATTCCATCTCTCCCAAACCTCGAATGGGAATCAGAGCATCAGAAAGCACCTTTGAGCAATGCAGGCTGAGCCAGTGAATAGGACAGAGGATGTGGACACTTGGGCTAGCTGTGAATATGGCCAGCCTGCCTCTTGTGCAGTCAGAGAAAGGCACGTGCTAGGATCTGTTCTGTTAAGTGTTAAAGCTTTGGGCGAGGAGCCTCAAGGATGAGAAAAGGGTTAGCTCTCCAGCTTCTCCAGAGACTGGCAGACTTATTTGTTCCTCCTGTCTTATTCACAGAACGTGCAAGAAAAATGTCGAGCCCTGGTATCGATGGTGACCCCAAGCCTCCATGCTTGCCTCGCAACGGTCTGGTGAAGCTGCCTGGCCAGCCCAACGGCCTAGGTGCAGCCAGCATCACCAAAGGCACACCTGCTGCCAAGAACCGTCCTTGCCAGCCACCACCCCCACCCACCCTTCCACCTCCAAGCCTGGCTACACCACTGTCGCGGGTTGCTCTGGCAGGGGGGCCATGCCCCCCAGCCAGTGGACCAGCCTCAGGCTCGGTGCCTGGACCCCCAGTAGAGCGGCCACCACTGGCCACAGATGAGAAGATCCTTAATGGGCTCTTCTGGTATTTCTCAGCATGTGAGAAGTGCATACTAGCCCAGGTGTGCAAGGCTTGGCGGCGTGTGCTCTACCAGCCCAAGTTCTGGGCAGGCCTCACGCCTGTGCTGCATGCCAAGGAGCTGTACAACGTGCTGCCTGGAGGCGAGAAGGAGTTTGTGAACCTGCAGGGCTTTGCTGCTAGAGGCTTTGAGGGCTTCTGCCTAGTTGGTGTCTCTGACTTAGACATCTGTGAGTTCATCGACAACTATGCGCTCTCTAAGAAGGGAGTCAAGGCCATGAGTCTCAAGCGCTCCACCATCACCGACGCTGGTCTAGAGGTGTGTCCCAAAATTGGCTAGGAACAGACAGGGCTGAGGGGTGGGGGCAGGGACATGCAACAGCAACCCTATGGACATGGGAGCTTGAGGGGCCCAGAGGATACTCAGGGACAAAAAGCAGCAAGGATGGCACTTCGGGGCCTAATGCAAAATGAAAATGTGGGCTTGTTGTTAAAAACTGATTAAGATTTCAGGATTGGTGCAGGAGAGTGGTCAATTACATGTGGATCCCTGCTAGCTTGTGAAATTGCCTTGGTGAATAGGATGCTGGGGTGGTGCAGGGGGATAGCTGAGAGTCTCTTAGAAGCAAGGGTTGAAGGAGCATCTGGGCACCCTGCCCTGCCTCTCCCTACCCGTGGACCTGGATTGTAATTTTAATATTCAAATCATCTGTTCTAAACACCTGCACTGGCCACACCCTGGCTATATGCCCCCTTGGAATATTGGGAAAGTATAACAAGCCATTTCAGTGCACTCCTTGGAGTTCAGCCTTACACATGCTTGCACAAGTCCACACCTGAGACACCATCCAGATTCCCAGAAGCTTCTTCTACTCTGCGCAGGCAACTCTCATTACCCTTGCAGGAGGGGCACTCAGGCGTGAGTCCGGGAGCTGACTTAGTCTGGTCTGATTTGTACCTGCCTGTAGGTGATGCTGGAGCAGATGCAGGGAGTGGTGCGCCTGGAGCTGTCGGGCTGTAACGATTTCACTGAGGCTGGCCTGTGGTCCAGCCTCAGTGCACGTATCACCTCACTGAGCGTCAGTGACTGCATCAATGTGGCGGACGATGCCATCGCTGCCATCTCACAACTTCTACCCAACCTGGCAGAGCTAAGCCTTCAGGCCTACCACGTGACTGACACGGCGCTGGCCTACTTCACAGCACGCCAGGGCCACAGCACCCACACACTGCGCCTGCTTTCCTGCTGGGAGATAACCAACCATGGGGTGGTCAACGTGGTGCACAGTCTGCCCAACCTCACCTCACTCAGCCTCTCCGGCTGCTCTAAGGTCACTGATGATGGAGTGGAGCTTGTAGCTGAGAACCTGCGTAAATTGCGCAGCCTTGACCTTTCCTGGTGCCCTCGGATCACCGATATGGCACTGGAGTATGTGGCCTGTGACTTGCACCGCCTGGAGGAGCTCGTGCTGGACAGGTGCACACATCCCTACACTCCAGGCTGGTACTGGCAGGATCTCCAGGAACTGGAAACCTAGAGTGGGTGGGGGCCAGTCCATGGGCTTCTGGGATGGGGAAGGCCCAAGAATAGGGTGACCAAAGTTGGAGTAACTGCAGCATAACCTGGAGAAAAAGCCATATTCCAAACGGGGAGGTCACAGAGTGGAACCAGGGGGAGGATAGGGCATTGGTGTGAGGGGCAGAGACTTGCTCTAGGGACACCTCTAAAAAGGAGGGAGGGACCTAGGTGGGGGTGGGATAAAGTGATTTAAAGGTGGGCAGTCCCCCTTCTGATGCAACCACAGGTGTGTACGCATCACGGACACTGGTCTCAGCTACTTGTCCACCATGTCGTCCCTCCGCAGCCTCTACCTGCGATGGTGCTGCCAGGTACCTCCATGCCCCCAGGGATCTGGAAATTAGAGCGCGGTGGGTGGCGGGACGAGAAGGGGTGGAGGACCACTACAGATTATCCTTGAACTGCATTGGGCCTCATTCAGACCCCTCTAGAACCAACAGCCAAACTAACGGAATCATTGGGTTCCGGATTCCCCAAGGCCCTCATGGGTGCTTCCAGTCTATGAGGGGAGGGGGGAATTGAGAAATCTCCATTTTGAACCCCCCTACCTCCTGCCCCTCTAGTGGCTCCAGGTCCCAAGCAAGTGGAAATAGTTAACACGACCTCCTCTCACTCCCGCCCAGGTGCAGGACTTCGGGTTGAAGCACCTCTTAGCCATGAGAAGTTTGCGACTCTTGTCTCTTGCAGGTGAGACCCCGCCCTCTGCATGCATCGTGGGCAATGATGCCCACTCACTGTGACCCCCGCCCCCATCGGGTCCCTTGTGCAGATAGATTCATTTCAGGTTTTGGCAAATCGCATCCCAGATATCGAGTTAGAGAGTGAATTCAGGCCCGCCCTGATGGTGACGCCCTGCTCAGATTGACCCTCCATCAGGCCAAGCCTGAACCTATCCTTCCCTGGTGCAGGTCCCGCCCATCCTGTCAGATTCCTACCCCTCCGCGCCCAGCACAGGTCCCGCCTCATTCAGCAAGCCCAGTAGAACCCACCCCCAGCAGGCCATTGTCCTCTTCCGCCTTTCCCTCCTGCCAAGCCCAGTCCAGCCCTCCCGCCGGGCGGAGCTGAACTGCTGAGCCGCTGCCCCGATGCCTCCTGCTTGCAGGCTGCCCGCTCCTAACCACCACGGGGCTATCCGGCCTCGTGCAACTGCAAGAGCTGGAGGAGCTGGAGCTGACCAACTGCCCTGGAGCCACACCCGAGCTCTTCAAGTACTTCTCGCAGCACCTGCCGCGCTGCCTTGTCATTGAATAGCGCAGGCTTCCCCACCCGGCCGCGGGAACCGGCCACGCCCTGGGCAATAGCCCCTCTTCCATCCTTGCCGGAGCATCACTTCTCCGCCCTGCGCTGGAGGCGGGGCAAGCTGAGAGAAACCCCGCCCCGTGCCTCCCTTGCTCCTCTGCTCTACTGCTCCATCCCCGTCTGGGGTAAGAGGCAGAGGGGCCAGCCCCACGCACGAACGCACACTCGGGGACTTTGTGCATGCCCCTCGTGCCCGCACTGCACGCCCGCCCTCCACCATGCCACAGCCGCCGCCATCACTCGCCCGCCTTCTGGGGGTCTAGGTCTTTTTGGGGATGCTTTGAGTGCGTATGCCCTCACTGGCTTCCCCACTTCATTCTGCTCTCTGCCTCCCCTCGTTGTCCCCCCATCCCGGGCAGGGCCCAAGGGGATGGAGGGATTGGTCCCCCAGGACTTAGGGGCCTGGAAGAGCCCCCAAGGGCCTCCCACATCTTCCACTGCACCGCGCCTGGAGCCCTCCAAGGGGTATGAGGCGACACAGGCCACTGCCAAAGCCATGGCCCCCTGAGGAGCCCAACTCCCCATGCCCACCTGACCTAGTGGCTTCTCTTCTTCCTTGTTGCCATATGGGTCAGTTCTTGTCCTCTGTGTCCTGCTCCTCCACCCCCATATCTCCTTCTTTCCCCCTGGCCTACAGATCCTTGGGCCCTGGCCAGGCTGGGACAGCTTTAGGAGGATGCAGACCTTGGAACAATCAACATTAGCCTAACCGGTGCCCATCCACCCAAGTGCAAAGGTGGAATAGGCACCTGGCAGACCCCAATCTGGAGCCACCCACAGGGCTATCAGGCCTTGGGATCAGCCTGCCCATTTCAGTCCCTACCCCGCTGAGTCCAGGCCTCTCAGCACTGTGCTTCTCCCTGGATAGGTCTCCTCAGGTGGAATCTACAGAGGGCCTGGCCATGGGTCAGGGTCAGCACTGACCAGCGATTCTGATCTTCCAGTGGCCAGCACACCCTTCACACCCCCAAGGAAGGCGGGCTCCTTTGTAGTCCTCCTTTACCTTCCCAGCTTCCAAAAATGTTTGCCTGCCCAAAGGGGATGTGACCATGTCCTGTCAGATCTCAGGACATCTGGAAGTCCTAGGGGATCCTGGCATATACGTGGCAGTACTGAGGAAGGGGACTGGGAACCCTTCCCTCCCAACCTTGAACCCCAGGAGACACAGCACCCACAATTAATCTTGGGACACCCCTATCTGGTTGGAAGAGAGTAAACTAATTCCCAGAGAGCCAGAGGGAGAGAGAGGAGAGAGAAAGAGAGAGAGAGAAAGAGAGAGAGAGAGAGAGAGAGAGAGAGAGAGAGAGAAGCTGTTGACAAAAAAGTAAGAGTTCAACAGCCCAAAGAGTTCCCTGCCCCTGAAGCGTTGGCAAGGGAGGCTCCAGGCTGAAGTGTCAGGAGCCAGATTTGTCAGCCCCTCTTCCCACAGCCCCCCAACAGGGAGGGGGAAGCTGTCCATTTGCCCAAAGTATTAATGCAACTGAAGCTGTGATATTTCCAATGACTGTAGGAGGAAAATTTAAGGGGAGAGAGGAACACAAAACAAAACCAACCAACCCCTAAAATCATTTTCTTATTGTACATAAGGACCTCATTCTCCTGTATATGCGGAAGATATAACCTTATATTTGGTAAGTGTTTCTTGTGCTATTTTATCACGTGACCTGTTTATAAAAATATATATTAAAAAAGTTGTAAAAACACAAGTTTGGGTTATTTTTGGGGGGAGGTCACTTGACCAAGTTGTAAGAGTTAAATCTGCCCTGGATGGCCCAGGTCTCTGGGTTCTCCTGCCTCCCAACTCATCAAAGTTACTCCATAAACAGGAGAGGCTGGAGGCTCAGGGCTGGACTGGACCTTAGCAACTGACCAACAGAAGTTTTCTAATGTCCTGAATGCACAAAAGGGAGCAATATGTTTGATGTCAAAATGTAGGTCTTCAAAAGGAGCTAGGATCTTGCGATCCAAGAACAGAAGTGACCCTTATCCTCTGCACAGAATCACTCAGTGATGTTCTAAAATAATACAGTGATCTGGATAGACATCTCAGTCATTCAGAGCACCTACTCTTCTTGCAGAAGACCTACGTTCAATTCCCAGCACCTGCCTCAGGTGACTTTAAGCTGCCCAGTGCTCCAGCCTCAGTGATCTGATGCTCTCTGGCCGCCTAGGGAACCTGAACACATAAAAACTCACACAGGCACATGCTTGCACTCGAATCTGCACATACATGCATGCAAATAAAGATTAAATAAATAAATAAATAAATAAATAAATAATCACAGTGTGCTTGAAGATCAAGACTACTGTGCCCATTTCAAAAGAAAAGGCAACTGCTGAAGGGACTCGAGGCAACTTGAAAATAAGGCTCCAGCCAGTTTTTTCCTTCTCCACAATTCCCTCTGTCTTGCTAAAAAAAAAAAAAAAAAAAAAAAAAAAAAAAAAAAAACTGTTAGATTCCATTCCTAAAGCTAGCCACCAAGGTATATTCCCTTATTTGGCCACTTCCTCTGCCTGAGACTGACTACCAAGGTCCAGCTATCACAGTATTGAAATGCAACAATCAGGGGTTGGGGATTTAGCTCAGTGTTGGCCTGAGTTCAGTCCTCAATTCTGAGGGTGGGGGGAATAAACAAAATAAAACCCCAAAAAGAACAATAAATCATTTCTTTTTTTTTTTTTTTTGGTTTTTCAGACAGGGTTTCTCTGTGTAGCCCTGGCTGTCCTGGAACTCACTCTGTAGACTAGGCTGGCCTTGAACTCTGAAATCCACCTGCCTCTGCCTCCCAAGTGCTGGGATTAAAGGCGTGCGCCACCACCGCCCGGCAATAAATCATTTCTTAAAAAGCATTTTTTTTAAAAGAAAGAAAGAAATGCAGCAATCAAAATTAAATATCTCATCCTAACACTGTGTTTCCTCCTCTTGCATTTATAAAGCCATAAAGTGTCATTTGTCTATAGGCCATGTCTGTCTCTTTTCTATCCAGAGGCAGTTCTTTGTCCCCTCTGGGACAAATACCCCTACCCCCTCTCCCTTGTTCCCTTCCTCTTCTCCCTGGTCCTCTATCTCCTGTCTGTCCCTTATTGCCTGGCCTTATTCCTTTGGGGCAAACAATCCTCCTTCATGCTGAGAACTTGGTCTTGAGGCTCCTGAGCCAACACCGATCTCTTACAACTGAGACTAAATCTAGCCACTGAAAGACTGGTTATCAGGCTCTCAAAGTACCAAAACAGGTGTAACCACACAAAATAAACATACAATCCACAGTAGACAAAGGAGACATTAGACTGGGGTGGCAGGGATGGTCTAAGATGGTAGGCATTTGAGCTGAGTGCTGAAGGACTAGAAACCATAGGTAGAAGCCATGATTTTATAACATAGCCTATGAAACTGTGAAAGAGGAAGGAAAATGCTCAAGGGGAAGGAAAGTGGGATAGAAGCACGCTGAGAAAGGAGGAGCCAATAAAGGTATAGTTGCAGATGAGCCAGGAAGGTCAGGGCCAGGTGTCTGAGACCTATTCACAGTGGAAATAATGACCTAGAGTAGAAAAGGTACCAGGCTGCTTGTGTGGGGTTCAGAACAGAGTATGATGGACCCAGGACCGGTCATGAAATGGCATCTGAGTTCCTCAGGGGAAGTGGTGGGTAGTGTTTGGCACTGTGGCAGAGTGGTGGAACTCAGGGTCTGCTTGGAAAATTACCCCTCCAAGACTGGAGGAGAGGTTTAAGTACTAGTATTAAGATATTGAGATTAAAATAAACTGGGGTTGGTAACATAGTTGGTAGAGAACTTGTCTCTCGGGCTCAATTTCCAGAATCATTTAAAAAAAAAAACAAAAAAACTCTCTAACCGAACAATCAAAAGCGGACATATATAACCAAGTTAAAACCAGGGAGCCTGCTGAGCCCAACCGCGGTCCATTCGCTCTGTCGAAGCGCCGCGCACAGATACGGAACCTTTATGGTGTGGGAGACGAATTTTCACCCACTTCCGGCGAAGTGAGGATAAGAAAGGACTACTTCCGGTAGTGGGCTGGCAATAGGTGAGTCTCTTCCGGTACTGTTGCTGAAGAACACTCTGCGCTTTCGGTAAATGACTGGCGTGCAACTGGGGCAGAGGCTTTTCTAGTACCTGGTTCTGGTCCCTCAGTTTCCGCTGCACTGTGCAACGAGATACCTACACTTATTTCTGTAGCCTCTCTTCTGTCTTCCAAGGTCTTTGAACTCAGTCCAGACCCATCCAGCTTCTCTACCCTTTCCTCTCGGTTGTTCGTTCCTTGGAAGCCTCGTAATCCTCAGAGGCACCGGGCTGTGAAGTCGGGAGCCACTCCCCGCCCCTCCTGCCCTCGCTCCCGCCCCGGGAATCGACCCACCGAGGGCCTAGTAGCCCCCAGGATCTCACTGACGAGGATTAACCACTTAGAATCTGGAGAAGTCAGACATGGTGTTGACGAACCTCAGGTTAGCTATGGAGCCTACGAATTTGAACCCTCCAGAGATAATGATTGGCTGATGGACCATCCGAAGCCGAAGGTTCGAGAGGACTGAACCTGAACTGTTAGGACACCATGGCTGACCAGGCCAGCACACTTCACTGATCTCCTCCTGTCCCTGATACCTGTGCAGCCATGGAAAAGATGTCCCGGGTTACCACAGCCCTGAGTGGCAGTGCGCTGACAGGCCGAACCATGCACTGCCACCTGGATGCACCAGCTAACGCCATCAGTGTGTGCCGCGATGCAGCCCAGGTAGTTGTGGCAGGCCGAAGCATCTTCAAGATTTATGCCATTGAGGAGGAGCAGTTCGTAGAGAAGCTGAATTTACGTGTGGGCCGGAAGCCCTCGCTCAACCTGAGCTGTGCTGATGTGGTCTGGCACCAGATGGATGAGAATCTGCTGGCTACAGCAGCCACCAACGGTGTGGTGGTTACGTGGAACCTAGGTCGGCCATCTCGCAACAAGCAGGATCAGCTGTTCACAGAACACAAGCGCACAGTGAACAAAGTCTGTTTCCATCCCACTGAGGCCCATGTGCTGCTCAGTGGCTCTCAAGATGGCTTCATGAAGTGTTTTGACCTCCGAAGGAAGGATTCTGTCAGCACCTTCTCTGGTGAGGCTTACAGAGGCAGTTGGGGTACATGTGGATCTCTGTAGGTGTTAGACCTTACAGGCAGGCTGAAATGTGCATCCATCAGAGGTCCTCAGATGGACCGTCAGAGGCAGAACAGCCCTGAAAGAGTGGTGGAGATGGGAAAGGTTGGCCCCCTGAGAAGGAGGAGCCCAAGCACTGCGGTGGGGGCAAGGCAGGAGGTCAGACTAGTGGGAATTGAGACTGGTGTTGGGGGATGCTGACAGGAAAGGTAGAGCCTTCAGACAACACTGTAGTGAGCGGCAGAGCCTCGGTTTCCCTCATCTTGCTTCAGCTAGCTTCGCTGCAGTGAATGTACTAACTCTTCAGGACTCTCAGACCAGGATTCAGAGTGAGGTGGGAAGTACACACGGCCCCTTACATGGCAGGCCAGGCTGTCTGCATTCAACCCTGAGCCACCTCTCTCTGATCTTCAATGAGACCAAATGAAGCAGAGGCAGAGCCTTGGGGCCTTGGAGAATCTGGGGGTTACGACAGATCTTGAGCTGTCTTGTAGCAGGGAAAAGCACTGGACACTGTACCTGCAGCACCTGCAGGCTCCTGGTTGGGAGATCTTTTGAGGTGGGTATGGTCTCTGAGCTCTTTGGTCCTTTGGGGCTAACTAGGCAGCTGGCAGAGTATTGAGCAGAGAATGAGGAACCTCCTCTTCCCCACAAGCCTTGGCCCCAGGGAGATAGAGACAGCCAGCTAGGTTGAGCTTCTGTAGCTCCAGTGCTCACATCACATCCTTCTGAGGCAGGTCTCCAGTTTTGCCCGTGCAGAATTCAGGAAACTGAGGCCTAGGGGTCTGCACCAAAACTACCTGGCCTACTCTCTGGCCTAGGTAGACTTTGGTGGTGTTTCTTCAGTCCTGTGCTTCCTTGGCTATAGCTCCACTCCAAGGGCTCCCCCACCCCCTGGGGGCCAGCCCCCTTACTTATGTCTGTACTGATGCGTGCCCACAGGCCAGTCTGAGAGCGTGCGGGATGTGCAGTTCAGTATCCGTGACTACTTTACCTTTGCTTCCACCTTTGAGAATGGCAATGTACAGCTCTGGGACATCCGCCGACCCGACCGGTGTGAAAGGATGTTCACAGCCCACAATGGGCCTGTCTTCTGCTGTGACTGGCACCCAGAGGACAGGTATGGTATAGGGATAAGGTGGGCATTAAGGCTGGAGGCCAAAAGACACCTTTGGGTGTGGCAGGGTCTCCTTTCCCATGGGAGAGGTCACTGACAGCTTGAGTGGAACCTTCTCCACAGGGGCTGGCTGGCCACAGGAGGACGTGACAAGATGGTAAAGGTCTGGGACATGACCACACATCGTGCCAAGGAGATACACTGTGTGCAGACGATCGCTTCAGTGGCCCGAGTCAAATGGCGGCCTGAGTGCCGCCACCACCTGGCCACATGCTCCATGATGGTGGACCATAACATCTATGTATGGGATGTACGCCGGCCCTTCGTGCCAGCTGCTATGTTCGAAGAGCATCGTGATGTCACGACAGGCATTGCCTGGCGCCATCCGCATGACCCCTCTTTCCTACTCTCCGGCTCCAAGGACAGCACGTTATGCCAACACCTGTTTCGCGATGCCAGTCAGCCTGTTGAGCGTGCCAACCCTGAGGGTCTCTGTTATGGCCTCTTTGGGGACCTGGCCTTTGCCGTTAAGGAAAGCTTGGTGGCTGCTGAATCTGGACGTAAACCCTATGCTGGTGACCGGCGCCACCCCATCTTCTTTAAGCGCAAGTTGGACCCTGCAGAACCTTTTTCTGGCCTTGCTTCCAGTGCACTGAGTGTCTTTGAGACGGAGTCTGGTGGTGGCAGCATGAGCTGGTTCGTGGATACAGCTGAACGTTACGCTCTGGCAGGCCGGCCACTAGCTGAGCTCTGCGATCACAATGCCAAGGTGGCTCGGGAGCTTGGCCGCAACCAGGTATGTGAAGTGGGGGCCCAGGGATCATGGTTTGGGTCAGAGACTGCTGCTGTAGTTGGGGCACCATCCCCACAACCCGAAGCCCAGTCACAGTGTCAGCCTTTGCCACAGTATTTGGCAGTGTGAAGATCACGTGGTCCAGAATAGCCCAAACCATGGGGTCGTACTCAGGGTACTCAGGGTGGAGGCCGAGGGAGTCGAGTGCCTACAGCCCCCTCTGCCTCATTCTTGGTGTTGGAGCTGCCTTCTGCATGCTGCCTCTCTTCCCCATATCCGTTCCCTTGCTAATCCTAGCACCAGGCACCTCGCAGACATACCACTATAGTGTGGACACTGCTCTTTCCACGAGCCACTTTTCTGGGTGGTAGTGGATCAGGCCGTGGATTAGTAGATGATTCTGCTCGGGAGATGGAGGTCAGCCTGGGATGCTAGGTACCCAGGACCCATGAGTGGTTGGTGCCTCCCCCTAGGTGGCACAGACATGGACCATGTTACGGATTATCTACTGTAGCCCTGGCTTGGTGTCCTCTGCCAACCTCAACCACAGCATCGGCAAAGGCAGCTCCTGTGGCCTACCGCTCATGAACAGGTAGATCCTTGGCTACTTCCTTCTCCCCCGCCCCGGGTGGACTGCCGGGGCCAGGCCACCCACAAGCCTTCCCTGCCCGTAGCTTCAGTCTGAAGGACATGGGCCCGGGGCTGGGCGGTGAGACGCGGCCGGACCGCAGCAAAGGGGACGCGCGGAGTGACGCAGCCCTGCTCGATTCTTCAGCCACACTCATCACCAATGAGGGTAGGCAGGGGTGCTGATGGGAAGAGGACTGGGGAGCCACTCCCCTGAATGACCTCCCTTCCCTGCTGGGCAGATAATGAGGAAACAGAGGGGAGTGACGTGCCTGCTGACTACCTGCTGGGTGATGTTGAAGGAGAGGAGGAGGAGTTGTACCCACTGGACACAGAACATGTGCACCGTGAGTGGGGGCTGGGTGAGCTAGAGAGGGCTCCCACCCAGAACATGGCTCTGGGAGCAGTTGCTGAGTGCAGTGGGTAGCCTAGACTCAGGTCCGTCTTTCCTCACCCTGCCTCCCAGCCGAGGAGCCTGAATATGTGCTACCACAGGAGGCCTTCTCCACTGCGCCACGAGATTGTGGACACACCATCTGGACCTGAACATCTGCAGGACAAGGCCGACTCTCCGCATGTGAGTGGCAATGAGGCAGACACAGCTTCATTAGCCCCAGTGGACTCCTCCTCCTCCCTCCTCTCTGTCTCACATGCGCTGTATGACAGCCGCCTGCCGCCTGACTTCTTCAGTGTATTGGTACGGGACATGTTGCGCTTCTACGCTGAGCAGGGCGATGTGCAGATGGCTGTGTCGGTTCTCATCGTGCTGGGTGAGCGAGTGCGAAAGGACATCGATGAGCAGACCCAGGTGTGTGACAGGCCGAGGAGGGTCTCCCTGGACTGGCTGCTGGGTCCCTCCTCTGAGCCTGTTTCTTTTCCTTTGTAATCTCCGCCCCAGTTTACCTGGAATCACTAACCTGAGCCCGCCCCCTCCCCACCAGGAGCACTGGTACACATCCTACATCGATCTGCTACAGCGCTTCTGTCTCTGGAATGTTTCCAATGAGGTGGTGAAGCTTAGCACCAGCAGGGCAGTTAGCTGCCTCAACCAAGCCTCCACCACTCTGCATGTCAACTGTAGCCACTGCAAGCGGCCCATGAGCAGCCGGGGCTGGGTCTGCGACAGGTGCAATGGCAGGATTGGGGGGTGGGGGTGGGATGGAGACAGCCCAGAGCCCCCCAGCTGAACAGCTCTCCCATTCCCAGGTGCCACCGCTGTGCCAGCATGTGTGCCGTCTGCCACCATGTGGTTAAAGGTCTGTTCGTGTGGTGTCAGGGTTGCAGTCATGGTGGCCATCTTCAGCACATCATGAAATGGCTGGAAGGCAGCTCCCACTGCCCTGCAGGCTGCGGCCATCTCTGTGAATACTCCTGACCTGGCCTTCCCTAAGGCTTATGCAGTGTCCTCAGCTCAATCCCTATGTCCACCGGACTAGGCTCACAGCTTCTTAGCCATCCCGTGTGCCAGGATGGAAGGTGGCTGCAACTTGTTAACTCAATAAAAATCAAGAGCTGCTGTTTGGCCATTTGTCACTTTCATTGCGCCTTGGGTGGGAACTTCCTAGCAGGAGGGAACTTCCGGTAGGGGCGCTGTAGCCATGGTAACCCGCAGTAGTCAATGGCTGCTCAATAGTTTTTACTCCGCCTTGAGGAAATGATTAAATAGGGATGTTGTGTGGATGTGTGTGTGTACCCGCGCGCGTGTATGAAGGAAGAGACTCCCAGGGCCGGCTGGTTATTGCTTGCACGTAGCTACAACAGTCCGGACAGTAAGCCAATGGCTTGTGGTTATGCAAGTATCGACGGAATTCCCAGCGTGCTGTGCGCCTGCACCCGTATGTTCATGGCGGTGGCTGGGCTGCTCGGTCCGCTTTTTCTCTTTGTTTCTATGGATGATGGTGACTGTGGTTCCGCCTGGCTCTGGCGAAGGGGGATGGTGAGCCACAGGAAATGGGCGGCGGGAGGGAGCCTGAGCTCAAAACTTTGGCTGGCCTGACCTGTTGTCCCTGCAGGAAGCAGAGTGGGCTGGGAACTGCAGCAGCAGTAACGGAGGAAGAGCGTTGCACAGTGGAGCGCCGAGCACACCTCACATACTCCGAATTCATGCAGCAGTATGTGTGCCTGCCCCAAGCCTCAGCATGATTCTAGACATACTCCCAAGCATGGTCTTTAGCTTCGGAGTTCAACCTCCGTGCAACGTTTCCCCTTTTCCCCGCAGCTATGCTTTCCACAAGCCCGTCATCTTGCAAGGACTCACGGACAACTCGGTGAGTATTCGTACCTTTGTGGGCAACTGGTCCCGTTTGGCCAGGTGCTCAGTTACCTTACCCTCCATCCCCAGAGGTTCCGGGCCCTCTGTTCCCGGGAAAACCTGCTAGCCTCGTTCGGGGACAACATTGTTCGATTGAGTACAGCCAACACCTACTCCTACCAGAAAGGTGAGCTACACACCCCTCAAGGTCTGCCTTCGCATCTCAAAAGGCAGGACTGACCAGTCCCGACTGGCTCCTTCTTGTAGTGGACCTGCCCTTCCAGGAATATGTGGAACAGCTGCTGCACCCCCAGGATCCCGCATCCCTAGGCAATGGTGAGCCAGATCCAGGCAGTAGTGGGGGTGGGACACTTAGGAGGCCCTGTTGCCAGGACTCCTGCCTGTCACCCTCTGCTGGCAGACACCCTGTACTTTTTTGGAGACAACAACTTCACGGAATGGGCACCACTCTTCAGACATTACTCCCCACCTCCATTTCGTCCCCTGGGAACCACCCCGCTTATAGCTTTGGAATTGCAGGTGAGTGCTCCTTCAAAACCAACTTGGGGAAGCCCATATAAATATTTTGCTTATCAGCTATTCACAACTGACCCCACAGGAGCTGGATCTGGGGTACCCTTCCACTGGCACGGGCCTGGTTTCTCAGAGGTTATCTTTGGTCGGAAGGTCAGTACAAGGGTTGAGGGTGAATTTAGTGTCTGTAGTTCACAGCACACAAGAGTGACCTTATACTCCTGCCTGCAGCGCTGGTTCCTCTACCCTCCTGAGAAGACACCAGAGTTCCACCCTAACAAGACCACATTGGCCTGGCTTCTGGAAATATACCCATCGCTAGCACCATCAGCTCGGCCTCTAGAATGTACCATCCAGGCTGGTGAAGTCAGTAGCTGGTAGGTGGGGGTTGGGCTAACCCAAAAAGCCCAGAATCCAACATTTTTTGTGTGCCCTCTTCTCCCAGGTGCTGTATTTTCCTGACCGGTGGTGGCATGCCACACTCAATCTGGACACCAGTGTCTTCATCTCTACCTTCCTTGGCTAGCCAGTCAGTCAACTGGCAAGCCTAGAGCACCAGCACATGCCAATGTAGTGCTCACAGACTTTATTACAGGACAGTGGCAGCAGCAGCAACCTCAGCCCACCCTCACCCGCTCTCCAGCCCAGAAGGGGGACAAGGGAGGCTCATGGCCCAGCAAGGGGTATGCTGAGAAGGGGAGCAGTTCAGAACCCATCAGCAGGAGCGATGGGGACAGGCCCAGGGACACAAACTATATACAGGGGCTGAAGCTTCCGTCCCCAGACCCTCCTGGGTCAGGGGGCCAGGCAGGACACGGGGCCTCAGTAGTCCTCTACCCAGCCGTTCTCAGAGATGAAAGCATCAATGACTTCCTTCATGGCCAAGTTGGGGATGAGCTGTTCCTGGGTCAGAGGGCTCCGGGTCACAGGGTCAAAGTGGCCCACACGCTGCAACAACAGAGTCAAGAGTGTTCAATAGCCTGGTATACCCTGATCCCAGTCCCGAGGCCCATGGGCCCTCCTTACCTGCAGGTGCTCTTCAATGTCCTTGCGGTCATAGGTGATACCACTGGGTGTAATGCAGGGTTCCCGCATCAGCTCAAAGCTGATCTTGCCACACAAGTAGTCAGGGATATCTCGCTTCTATGGCATAAGGGGGAGAATGTCTGGAACTGGAGAGGAGGTCACCACACCAGCACCTGCCCGTGGATCAAGGGATCCTCACCTTTCTTTTCTCGTCCACCTGAGAGAAGAGCTCATCCATGTCTGCCATGTATTTATCCTGCAGAGTTGAGTGCCATGTGTGGGCAACTCATATCTCCTCCACACAGACACACACACTCTATGTCCACCAGGGCACTCATGTCATGCATGGGCCAACTGATCCACCATAGGCTGGGGCACTTTTCATGCCACACACAAAACCACACACACAATGACCCACATGTGGACTAGGGGCACCCTCACGTGCTTGGCCTCAATGCAGGCCTGCTGGGCCCGGATGTGGCCATCATCCTCGTCACCCTCATGGTTACGCTGACACTCTTCCAGTTCCCTGGGGATTAACCAGAAGCTAGTTGGTGATGGCCCCGACCAGGAAATGACAGAGCCCTCCCCATCTCAGGCCTCTTTCCTCCTGGGTTTCCCATGTACTGGTTGCTGTCTTTCAATAAACACTTGTGCTGGTGACTCAGTGTCAACGAGAAAGTAGTCTGTTGGGGGAGGCACCCACCTCTCTCGCTCAGCAGCAATGAGCCTGGTGAGATACGAATGCAGCTCACTCTCCTGGTGGATGCGCCGTTCCTCAATACTGTTCCAGCGCTTCTTCTTAGCAATGCGAAGGGCACTAGGAATATCATCCCCAAAGTTGAGTCGCTGCTCCTTGGCCAAACTATAGGCTGGGGGAGTGGACACTTTTGGTTACACTTGTCAACAATCCTGGCCCCAAGGTGCCCACAACCTGGCATCTTGTCAGCCCACCTCGCTGCAGATTGGCAATGGCCTCATCATAACTCTCCATCTCCAGCTGGCACTGCCCCAGGAAGAAGTGCGCCTTCACGGACTGCCCGTCCAGCTCCAGGGCTCGCCGGCAGTCAGCAAGTGCCTGTTCAGGCTGCTGCATCTTCAGATAGCACAGGGCCCGGTTGGTGTAGTACACTGCCACAAGTGGGTTCCGGGTCTGGGGACCAAGACCAGGTGACAAAGAGTGTGGGCTCATCTGATTCCCTCTCTTCTAGCAAGCTGAAAGCCAATTAATTATCGGGACAATGCTCCAGCTTTGGGGGCCCATGGCTAGAATAGAGAACTGGAGATTTCTGAGTTATCAGAGTTCCGGATTCTGGCTATGCTCTCTTGCCTCCAACTGCTTTTGAGAAAAATCCCAGAACCTCTCTACCAGCTTTGGGCTTGGGAGCCTCAAGGGGCAAGGGTTCCTGGTGTCATCCTTAGCGCCTGCCTCAATCAAGCATCCTGCCCTCTAGTCCCCGGTCAATCAGCCCTGGACTCAGGAACAGCAATCCGGGCGCAAGGGGAAGGAGCTAGCCATCGAGTCCTGGCTGCCAGAAATCGTCCGAGAACCACAGAACTGGGAGGCACATCGGGCCCCGCCCCCGCCCCCGCCCCCCGCACTCACGATGGCGCGGCCGTAGCAGGCCGCCGCCTCCGGGTATTTGCGGCCCACGAAGAGCCGGTTTCCCTGCTCCTTGAGCTCCTGCGCACTCGGGCTCTTATCAGGGCTGCCGCCGCCACCAGTGCCCAGCCGCGCGCCGCCCTCCTTTTCCTCCTTGCCCTTCATGGCGCCGCGCGGCACGGCTTGGGCTCCGCGCCCGGCCACCTAGATCTCGCAGCCCGCGCAGCGATCAGCTCCGCCCGGTCGGCGATCCGCCACCGGAACTTCCGGTGTAGGGCGGAGCTGGCATGGGGACACGTGAGCAAAGGCGGAGCCTCGCGGATCCAGCCAGTTCCCTTTGCTCAGAGAAGCTACTCTCTATCGGCCCCGCCCTGCAGTAACCAGGACCTACCCTCACTATTCAGACCAAGGCTCCGCCCATCGGCGTTCAAGCCCCGCCCTCCGGCCCACGCCACGCGAACGTGGCTGCGGTCCTTGAGAAGTCGCGCTCGGAGGGCTGGTCACTAGGCCCAGGTCCTAGCGCACTACGGGGGTGCACGCGGCCTCACGCGGCTGCCTGGGAACGTCTGGACCGCTGGTAGGACGGCGGAATTGAGGGAAGGAGAGAGGCCCGCAGGTCAGACGGCCCTGGAGGGACTAACTCGGGAATCGGGAGGGGCTGCCTGCGGCCATTAATGGCTGAGAAACAAGCACGTGACACGTTGACACGAAAGGACCTGCTGCGGTTGCTATAGAGGTAGCTTCGGGTGCACGGCTGGTCGCTCCCCTTCTTGCGGTCTTGGGGGAGGAGCTTCTTCAAGGGTGGAGCCGGCAGGTTTCCTTGGAGAGCGCCTGCATCAAGACCCTTTGACCCCATGGTCTGTAGATGAGGCATTTCTAGCCGATGCGGCATTTGAGGCCGCTGCTGCATCAGCTGTTGGCCGCTAACAGCCCCCACCCCGGACTTGGAGACGCAGAACTCGGCTTTCTGCCGATCTGCGCGCCGCAGTCAAACTTCGCTGCGTAGTTTCTGCCACTGCCTCGAGTGAGTAGGGAACATCTTTGCCCAAGTTGGGTGGGGGCTCTAGGAGCTCAATAAAAGCCATTCCTAGAACCTCCTTGTCACTCTTTGCAGTGGTCCTGGCGGCAGGGGTTTCTGGGGTTGCAGCTTTCATATAAGAGGCGGTGGCTACAGTCCCTAGCTTGCTAACCTGCAGTACACACTCCAGCACGACTTGCTGGTTTTGGCCAAGGTGCACGAGCGCGCTGCATTTCTGAGCGGGGCCTGAGAGGTCATCCAGGACCCCATAACGGTTCCGGTGGTTAGTGACTCGACCCCATGACCCTTGTGGACCTCACTAGTGAATGCCTTAGAGCTGTAGACTCTTCGTCTTGTGAAGACAGCACTGCAGACTTGGGCTGTGGACAGATGTATGCCCAGACCTGCTTCCTGAACTTCACCCCAGCTGGGCCTCCCACAAGGACTGTAGCCCTGCCAAGAATTACAGGACCCAGGCCAAGTGAACCTGGCTCTGCCGTGGGCTTGCCCTTGGGAGGGAGGCTGAAAGAACAGGAGATTGGGAGCTCTTGGAGCACAATAAACGATGGCTGAACTTGGACTGACCTGGAAGTCCATAGTCTCTTCCCCGGGGCCCCACCTCCTGTGGATTCTGGCCCTGGCCAGGAGTAAAGCCACTACCTGAGCAGGTACACAGACCATCTTGGACGGAAGGTGTCTCACACAGCCTGGGTGAGGGGGCAGACAAGCCTGTAGAGCCCCAGGACAGCTACCTGGTGCTGTGTAAAATATTTATTCATTCTCCAAAAAGGCTCAGACTGCAAGTCCTGGGGGGGGTCAGTGGGGAGGGCAAGGATCTTCTCTAGGGCCACATTCAAGGTCCTCCACCCAGCCCTGGCCTATAGCACCCCTCCCCCCTGGAAAGGCCTGGGAGGGGCAGCAAGGGCTGCAGTAAGACTTGGCTTCAGCTGGGGGGGGTCACAGGGCCCCCCTGCCCCTGTGGGGAAAAGCAGCCAAGAGGTCCATTCATAGAGGGCAGACATGCAGGCCCACCTGGTGGCTGACCCACTGAAGGCCTGGCTCTAGCCATATGGCCCTAAGGAGCAGGTCAAGGTGGAGGGGGGATATCGGCACCCAGCAGATCATAGGCAAAGACGTTCCAGAAGATGGCGAAAAGCAGGAAGGTGCCATAGGCAAGTAGCACCACCCACCAGCCGCACTGGTCCCTCAGGCGCTCCTCATAGCTTCGAAGGATGGTAAGGCCCATGCTTACACCTACCACTGCACCAGCCAGGTGTGCCATGAAGCTGGGCTGTGGGCCTGAGGCAGGCAGTGGTGGGGAGAAGCGTAGCCACACAGCCCGGCCCACTTCGGAACTCACTGCAGAGGGAGCAACAGGTGGGAGGGGCCCTGTCTGCAGGTAGAGGGCCTCCCAGCGCCCCACCTGCCCCGCTACTCACTGCACACCAGAGCCAGCACCATCCTCAGCAGCTTGTATGGACACCGCATGCCAGCCCAGTTCTGATGGGGGCAGGCAGACGGCTGTGAAGCATGTCCAGTGGGCCCCTTCCCACCTCCCCAGAAAGGCAATCCCATTACCATGACAACATTGGCCAGGTGTGCTGAGCACAGGGCATAAACCCCTCCAGAGCCCCCTACCACAGGGGCACGCATATCTGTGATAGAGACAGTCAGGGAGCCTGTAGGCAAAGGGAGAGGTGAGGGCCAGTTGTGCCCTCACCTCAACAGGTGAGGTAGGCAGGGGACCCACCCACCTGTGTGCTAGTCTCACCTGCCAGCACACCTGCCAGGTAGAGCAGGCTGATGCGAAGCACACCATGTACCATCTCCAGGGGCACGCCGATCATCAGCTGCAAGAGGGCATTGAACCCTAGCTGCTCCAGCCTGGCCACAGAGGAGCAGAGGTGGTCAGATGTGTAGCCTGCCTCCTCCCAGACCACCTCAGGCAGTGTAACCCTTCTGGGAGTTAAGCCTTCAGAGTCAGTGGGCAGGGGCTAGGGATAGCATCGGAGAAGGGACTCTAGAACCCAAGGCTCACTTACCCAACATGCATGAACATGTAGGTGAGGAAGCGCCAGGCCCGAGCACGGTGTCCTGGGTGATACACCAGAGGGCTCTTCATATATTCAGGGTGGTAGGTCTGGAGCACCCACTTGTTGAGACGTGCCCCGTAGCACAGGAACACGATGATCTGGGGACACTAGTGTTAGGGCTGGTCAAGACTAGGGACTCAGGAGGCCCCGGGGCAGCGTGTAGGCAAGCCCACCTGGGCAAGGGTGACCGAGGCCATGAACACAGGGGGCGGGCAGGTGCGGTGCCTGTAGAAGTACCAGCGGCGGTCCACCTCACAGGGCAGGATCTCGTAGGCCACATAGCGCACAAACCGCTTGTAGACACCCAGGCCTGGCTCATCTAGCAGTCCATCCCGGGGCAGTGCCCGTTGCCCGTTAGCAATGGCTCTCTTGAAGCTGCTGGAGCGTTTGCTGCTGATCTGAAGGGCAGGAGTCTTAGTGTGGGTGACAGTATTGTCCCTGTGGAACCCTACTCTACTTGGCTGTGTGGCTGCTAATGGTCTGAGGCTCTTCCACACTGCCCAGATCTGTAAGCCCTACCCAGTAAAAAGCTGTGTGCCCACCCAGCTTTGGTCAGGTCGCTGCGCTTGACCAGGTCTGGGCCCTCCCCTGCTGCCCACACACCATGGCACTGACCAGGTCCACCAGCTCCTGGTAGCAGACCTGACCCCGCTCGTTGCTCTGAGCCAGAGCCACCAACATGTCCAACTTGGTGGGGTCCAGGGGCAGCTCATGGCTGTGTATCAGACCAGCGAAGGTGTCCGCACCGATGAAGCCTGTGTTCTCAGGATCCAGCTGCTGTGGTGGGGGAGTAGAGGGTGGGCCAACCCCCAGCCACAGGGCTGAGCTAGGCTGGCTAGGAAGGCTGGACCTTTGTGCCAGTCAGTGGCTGTTTGCTAGAACCAGCTTGTTCCCGGGCCCTGGTAGGGCAAGGTGCCTGGTTTGGCTGTTCTACCGCCTCATATTCGCCCTATCAGTCCTAGAAAGGGGAAGGACCTAGGTCCAAGGACCACCACCCTCCAACCCCAGCTTTCCGTGGAAACCCCGATGAAGCCAGACCTTTCTTGGGGTCCAGAGTCTCAGAGACCAAGGTCGTGCAGGGAGGGGGGTTTGGGAGGCGGCTGCCTGGGCCTTCTGCAAGCATGGTCCCTCCCCCGAGCCCCTCACCGGCTGGAAGGGTGCCAAGGCAGTGCCAGCTCCCACCCACCACGCACCTGCTCCTGAATGAGCTGCAGCAGCGAGCTCCTGTCCATAGAGCCGGGCCGAGGGCCGGGGTCGGCCGAGGCCGGGAGGGGCTGCTCTGCGGACCGCTCCGCTCCGCCCCGGCCGGCCCGCTCCGCCTGCTCTGCTCTGCGCTCCCCGAGCTCAGACAGCGTCACCGAGATGCCAGCCCAGCGCGCACACAGCCAGAGCACGCGCACACCCTGCACGCGCACGCGCGGCCCCAACTCGACGCACTGCCTGGGTAGAACCGTCCCCCACCGAACAGCTCGACCCAGAATC
This sequence comes from Mastomys natalensis, assembly GCA_021653895.1. Taxonomy (NCBI): domain Eukaryota; kingdom Metazoa; phylum Chordata; class Mammalia; order Rodentia; family Muridae; genus Mastomys; species Mastomys natalensis. Next base: position 512,028 of record JAJTUV010000713.1, read on the forward strand.
ACCGCAAGCGTACAGCCCTTGCACTACGTGCTGCAGAAGCTTCTCCCAGTAGGCCATAGCTGGGAACCCGAAGCACTCAGTATCTCTTTTAGGCAGCCTTTCTGTTTTATGTTCTTTAGGAAGCTTTCCCTAACTAAAAATATGTCTGTGACCCATCCCAGAATGTCAAGGTCCATTTGCTCCCCACCACACCGACTTTCTCCTGAGCTGGAGCTGCTTTCAGTAGACACACTTGTCCTTATTTGCACTGTTCCAGCAAGGAAGCCCTAGGTCCTACAAAGCCCGCCCATACTTAGGGCACTACCACTGCTCAGACCAAGACGAACACTTGCCCCTCCATGTGGCCAAGGCTGGGAGCTCTAACCAAACACCCCTGGATTGGATTTGAGAACAGGACTGGTGCAGAAACACCAGTCAAGGCACAGGGGATAGGCAGGAAGAGCCATAGAGAGCCACCTGAAGGTAGGACTTACTGCAGCTTGGATAAGGGAGGGGATGTGCTCCGAGGACAGTGAAGGTGACAGACCAATGGGATGTGTAACCATGGCAACCCTTTCAAGTATCATTCAAAAGAGAATCTGCTGCTGCAAAGATGTGATGGTAGTTATTCCTGCCCGATGGGCCTCTGCGGGGAATACAGCTGCCTACAATAAGCAGCCTGCCCAGATGCTTAGTGGGACGGCAGGCCAGTAGGTTGGGACTGTAGCAGGAGGCAAAGGGCTCACTTTTCATGGATCCCCATTTGGGGGACATTCTGGGGCAGAGGAGTACCCACCTGTCCCAACTCAAATGACCAGTGAGTGTGTGGATTCCTGTTTGGGTGTCTCCGATGGTAGGAGGCCATGTTACAAGATCAACTCTGAGCTCCACAGTCCATCCTTCCCTCAGCTTCTGGGCAGGCTGAGATCTACGGCTGTCCCTTGCTTGTAACATCCAGACTACACATAAAGCCTGGGTTCCCAGCAGAGCCAGGCCGGCTGACTGGGCTGTTTTAGAGTGTGGGGCAGTAAGGAACAAGAGCAAAAGCTACGTCCCTGGGGAAGAAACAGACATGTGCACTGGAGCCCTCTCTCTCACATGCCCCACATGACACGGATGGATGCTGACATTACTGGATAACACACCCCAGCTGGACCTTCCTCAGCCATTAATCAGCATGACTACTGAGACCTCAGAATAGGGACCCAGGAACGGGGGAACAGAAGGGTCAGGTGACATTTCCAACCCACATATAAACAGTAGTCACATTTACATTGATTGAAGAAAAGCCATTTTTCTGGGACTGGAGAGAGGGCTTGGTGCTTAAGAGCACTTGCTTCTTCTGCAGAGGACATGAGTTTGTTCCCAACACCCACATGGTGTCTCACAATCCTCAGTTAACTCCAGTTCCAGGGAAATCTGACACACTCAGTTGGCTTCCATTGGCACCAGGCACACACACACACACACACAGTGCACTTACATATATTCAGGCAAAACACTCAAATTCATAAAAATAAGCATATTATTAAAAGAAAGAAAGTGGCATTGAGAGATCAAAATCTAAGAGATGGAAAAGACAAATGAAGTTTAATCAGGAAACCCATTCCACTTGCTCTGCAGCTGGTACTGTGTGGGTAAGGCTCCACACCTGATGGAAAGGTGGGAACTCTGTGACTATCGGGTCCCTCCCTGATATGACCACCACCTCTTGCTCCCGACATGTCCACTGGCCATACAGAACCAGGAAGGAGGGAGCACCCTGAGAATGTCATGTTCTGGTCCCCGACTTCCTTTATAGCCTGGCCCCTAACACACAATACTCCCTCCAAAGCTAAGGCCTCACACCCGGCACCAGGACTCTCAGGCTCAGCAGGACTGGCCTGTAATAGGGTAACAGATTTTTGGAAGCCAAGATCTAGATACCAAGTCCCTGAGCAGGAACCCACATCAGTCCCAGGGACCCTGTAGCCAGCCACACAGACATTATACCACCAGGACTTTAAAAGCCCATAATCCTCTGCCGTGTGGGCCCACACAAGACACCACACTGTGCTGTGCCTGGAGGCAGGAGAGACTCATGGGTCCTTCATCATCGGCTCTTCACGAGGACCCTGTATAGTGAGAAGCTAAGGACAGCAGCCACCGCGGTCCCGACAGCCACCAGCATTCCTCGGAGCCAGAAGGAGGTGGGGTGCAGCTCTGTGTGCACCATGTGTCTGTGGGAGGAAAAATACTCAAAGCATGTGCTAAAAGCTCACTGCTGAAAACCTCTGTCCCAAGCGGCCAAAAGAGTATGACCAGCATAGCTCTCTGGGCCACAGGCCCCACCCCACAGCTCTGACACCTTTGGACCTAGATAACAGACTAAGTCCCACCCACACTGGGGCTGTGGTAAGCATACTCACGGAAAAGTGGCCATGGTAGCAAGTCGGGTAAAGACATCTGTGCTGGGCTGGGCTGGTCCCAAGCAGGTGAACGAGGCTGGGGCAGGAAGCCGGTGCCTACGGCAGAACTCAGCTGGTGACAGGCCTGGGGGGGCAACAGCTTCAGGGAGATCAGCTTTGGAGGAGATAAACAGGCAGGGGGTCTGCCCATCCATGTAATAACGCTGCCAGGAAAGAAGAAGAAGAAAAAAAATTCGCGAGCTGAGCTTGCTGCCTTACCTAACTGGGCTATGTCTCCCCTACAGGACCCCCGCTCAGGACTTGCCTTGTATATGGTCGCACAGTGCACAAAGGTCTTGGGATCACTGCTGTCAAACATTAAGCAAGCAACATCACAGGTAGTGTCTAAAGAGGTGTCCAGAAGGCTGTCAGCATTCACTTCACACAGCTGGAACAAACAGTAGCATTAGTGGCCTCCCCATGGCTGGGTCCCTCAAGGGCCACCCTGAGACATCTCCACTAGGAGGAAGAATGGGCACATGGGTGTCACAGGTCTATCCTTCAGGCCCTCACTCACAATCAGGTACTTCTCCTGTCCGCTGACCCGCACTGTATTGATGGTATGCACGGGGATTCCTCAGGGAGGTCCCTGGCTTCCTGTGTGGACAGTAGGGACAGTTCTCTGTGGTACCCCTCCTGCCCCGCCGAGTTCCCAGGTAGGGGCTGGGACCTCCATAATTCTCACCCCGAGGCTGTGGCCAAGGAAAGCTTGCAAGAAGGCTGACTTGCCCACTCCTCGGGCTCCCAACACCTTACACATGAGAACACTGCGCTGTGTCTGCCCTTTCTCCTGGTCCAGCCTCTTCTCACGGGTAACTGTAAGGATGAAACTCACGTGAGGAGGCTGGCCATCAAGAAGGACTGGGCTGGGCCCAGGGGCCAAAAAAGCGTTCACCCACCTGTGATAGCCTGTGCCTGGGAGTCCTGCTCACAGAGGGTAGGGTAACCCAGGTAGCCAAGGTGTGCAAGGCATTGCTGGACATCCAAGTAGGTCACCAGGCTGGAAGTAAAGGGAAGCACAGGCTAAGGAGAGTAAGACGGGGTGGGGACGAACAGACAGGCAGATACAGACTGTACTTACGTCCACTGGCAGAGATATCCACGCAAGGACAGCCAGCCAGCCTGAGTGGGGACTGTGTGTAAGAGTTCAGGGCCCACGGAGCAACTGAGAACACACTGAAAAGATTCTGTAGTTCCGTGGGCGAGAGGACACCATCATGGTCCTACAGGCAAAGGGGCTATAGTGACATGTGCTTGGCGGGGGGTGGTGGGTGGCAAGGGGCAGGTGAGGTAATGTGCTCACCTGGTCATGCTTCTCAAATACCCGCTGCACAAACTGGTAGCCACGATGGTTGAGCTCTGTGCTGCAGCCAGGGGGTACATGGAGCCTGTGGGGATGCACTTTAATTGTCACAATGCAGGGCCTGCCTGGGCAGTCAGGCACTCCCAACAGAACCTCTGGTTACATGGTTGGGGCAAAGCAAGGGGAGTAGCTGATGAGTGTGTGTTGAGAGGCCAAAACCAGAGTCCCAGGTCACAGGACCTACCCCAAGAGTATAAGCACCACTCCTTGCCAGCCTACAACTCACGGTGGACAGAGGTAGTCAGGCATCAGCTCCAGCGAGTCACTGTAACCAAAGCGCCGGAGGATGGTCCACGTGGTCTCGTGCCGGCCACGCTGGATGAAGAGTGTGTTCAGGAAGAGGAAGCCTGTGGAAGGTGGAACGTTAGTACTTGGCCCTGCCACTCTCCACACATCAGGGCCTAAGGTGATGTCTGCCTCACCTTCTAGGGTCAGCCGGTCATCCTGCACTCCGCCTGCCACATTCTTGCACACTACCCTCTTTACATCCTCCAGGGCCTGTGGGGCCAGGGGATGGCCAAAGCAGGACTTCTGCATCCGGGAAGAGAGTACTTCAGATCAGTCAGCTATCCTGATGACCCTCTTACAAGGGCAGCGAGGGTGTTGGGGCAGGGTCACACCTGGAAAGCATTGAGTTCCTCATCGCTGAGCGTGTGTCTAGGTCCTGATCCGACAGCCGGAAGATACGTGTGAGCGCCTGGGCGCATGCAGGTCTTAGCTGCAGGGACACAACACCAAGTGGCCCTTTTCCTGGCCACCCTGTCGGTACACCCATTCATGTGCTCTCCTTATCCAACACCCCATGTGGGCCTTGGGATGAGTCTTGGGGAAAAGAGGGTGTGGCCCTCAGCCACTACTTACCTGTTTGGCCTCAGGGTCATAAAGCGGGGCAGTGGGGTGCAGCACAGCCTTCTGAGCATAGTAGAACAGCTCTGAGATATTCCTCAAGTGCTTGGCTGAGCACTGGGCAAGGGTGATGACAGGCTCAGGAGGGGCCCTGCTTCAGGGCCTTACCTCAGCCCTCCTCTTTAACCTCCCCGCTCACCTCCACGCAGGTCTCTATCTCAGGAAACTGGCTCATGATGGGCAGCACAGTCTCCATGGTACTCCCTGGCCGCAGGTCTGACTTATTGCCTACCAGGATGATGGGCAACCTGGGAGAGAGGCCATGATCACCAGGGATGGGGAGCAGGTGGGCTCTAGTCCCCCTAGCTGAGGCCCTGCTGGTCACCTGGGCCCTGTCGTCGTCCTGCCATTCACGAGTGGGATCCACTTGGTTCGGATCTGAAAGACAAAAAGTGTAAATGTGAGGCAAGAACATACACATGCTCACCAGCCCGTGTTCTTCTACCTGGGGCTAAACAAGCTCTCAGAGAGCAGGATAAAGCTGGTGGGAGACTGCAGATGACAGACAGGGACTTGTCTGACCCCAACAGCTGCAATCTCCCCAAGGAGGCTGGGGTATAAGGAGAATGCTCCTGAGCTAGGAGGTATGGGGTTTCCTGAAAGGCTCAACAGACACGAGGCTGCCCAGGTCAACTACCAACTAAGCAAAGCACTAGCAGCAGGGGTTAAAAATGGACAAGGAGCTGGGCAGAGGTGGCGCACACCTTTAATCCCAGCACTTGGGAGGCAGAGGCAGACGGATTTCTGAGTTCCAGGCCAGCCTGGTCTACAGAGTGAGTTCCAGGACAGCTAGGGCTACACAGAGAAACCCTGTCTGGAAAAACCAAAAAAAAAGGCCAAGGAGCTCCCCTCTTGCTTACCTTCTCAATGGTGGCCTCCTCAGACACATCGTACACCACACACACTACGTTTGCCTACGGGAAAGCAAGGTACAGGATGAGCTCAGTCTGCCTGCTCACTACGGACAGCAGGAGCCACTCCAGCATGTCCCAGGTTCTTACAGCAGTATCGGCAGGGCTCTGAGGCCCAGAAAGCCCACCTTTGCCAAGCTGGCCTCTCCCTGCCAGCAGTCTAAGAGACACCAGACCCTAGCACCATGGCTCTAGTCAGCACATCCTTGTCTTATGACAGACCCATCACACACAGGGTACAGTCCCAACCGGGTCCCCTCACTTTCTATCTCAGTACAAGCAGCAAGGATGCTGCAGACCAAAGCAAGGAGACACTGCACCCTGACCAAGTGACCTGCACCTGTAGGACACAGAGAAGGCTGAAGGACTGCATTCAGGAACACAGTAACTCTGGCAACAGGGAACGCCTAATTAAGATGGCATCCACTACAGCCTAAGGGAGGAAAGGTACTGGGGAACGGGATTAAGGAAAAACAATAAAGCACATATATCTTTGCTCCCCTCAGACCCTGGGAAGCATCACTAACGGCAGCACTGGCCGGGTTCTGGTTTCCAGAAAACTGTGATCTGGAAAAGCTAACAATATTCAACCTTGAAGGTCACAGTTTAATTACCAGGGTCAAGCACAGTCAGTCACCTAATCCAGCCCACAGAAGAGGAAGCCGATTAAGACTAGGTGGCAGCAAGCTGGGACCAAGGAATCGGGCTCTGTACCCACGGGTCTGCAAGATGCACCGCACCTTGTGGATCTCCTCCTGAAGTTCCTCCTCTGTCTGCTCCGCTTCTAGAAGGAGAAAGAATCCTATGTAGAACAGCTGTTGCGCTCAATTCAAACCGGCTGCAGGCTCAATACACGTCGGCTGGGAGGCAGCATTTGGGGATACCTGAGTAATCCACAATATGGGTGGGCACCTTCTCCGGGGTGACGTCGGCGGGGATGGTTATCTCCTCCGCGCGGGCAGGGACCTGCAACAGGTGGGTCAGTATCGAATGCAGAGCTCGGCTGCCCAGAGCCTTGCATCCGCCCCGAGTGTCCAGTCCGCCCCGCGCACCTCCTCGGGAAACTCCTCGCCGACTAGCGACAGGATAAGAGAAGTCTTCCCCACTTGGGCTGCGCAGGGAGAAGGAACAGTAGTCAGGAGCACGGCCGAGGTCACGGCGACCCCACCCGTCTTCCCGTGGTCCCAGCGAACCTACCCTCGCCCAGCAGCAGGATGCGCACATCGCGCCGCATGGCTGCTGCCGCAGCACCCCCGAACCCACCCTTCCCGGTCCGGAACGGACCAAGCTGACCCAATCCCAACCCTAAGCCTCTCCTTCAACCCGCGCAGGCCCCCGCACTTCCTGTCTTCAGTACCGCCCTCATCCAAACTTCCGGTCCCGCCCACGCAGCACCAGCTAGTGATTGAGCTAAGGAGCCGCGACTGGCAGCTGCGTGCTCCTGACACTGCAGGTGGTGCAAACAAATCTCTTAGCCTCAACAAGCTTCTCAGGTGGACAGGTCAGTGGAGAGCAAGCCTGGTCAACGGGGTGGATTGTGGGCAGTGGAAAAGGGTGAACTCAGGCCAGAAGTGATGCAGAAATACAATTTATGGGACAATAAAACAATGTATCGATATAATAAATGCCAGTTTTTATTTACTTAAGCTGTACAATAAAAACAATAAAACAAACTTCATGTGAAAAACAACACAGTTTGCCAAGTCTTCTGGGGGCGGAGGGAGTGGTTCCAGGATCAAATCCATGCTTCACAGATTCTAAGCCATTACCACACCTTCAGCCTCCTTAAGTCTTTTCAGATTTCACCCAAATTCCAAACAATGCAGTTCTGAAGCCTGTTCCAGCCATCCTGGCTCGGCATATAGCAATCTACAGTTTGGCTTTTCTACCTATGTTCCTAACTCGGGCTGGTGACTTCCCACACCAGGATCTCGTTGTGAGCAGCTGTGAAGAGCAGTTTGCCAGATGGAGTGAACCTACACAGGTGTACTGAGTCGTCATGGCCTTCAAAGTCCTGGGCAGTCCCCGATGCACAGTCTAGGAGCCTTAGCATGCATTCTGTGGGTGGATGACAGGGTGGGAGGGCCAGGCAGCACCCAGAGGGATTCCCAATCCTGTGTCCCCTGCCTGACTCAGTGCTCTGAGTACTGATACAAGGAAACCTCGCTGAGGGGAGTAGGGACATGACATCTATGCCCCCACACCTGCGATGGCTGAGGGCCATCAAAGCTGCCCTCCCTCTGCCCCAGTGCAGATGCTGCAGCTGGTGACCTTAGGCCTCCCTTTGGGGCTGTGTCCACACTCCTTCAGCGATGAAGGAAGAGTGGGTGTGCCAGTTTGCCACTCCCCAGAACATCTGTTTACACTAGCACTCACCAGCAAAACCAACCACCATAAGATGAGCCCCTGGGGACAGGCTCAAGGACATGGCGAAGAAGGGCAGAGGTGTCTTCTGTAGCACCTGTAGGAAGACAGTATGACACTGAGGTCTCTGCCAGAGACACAGCCCAGGCTCCATGGCCTTATGACTGTGACACACAGCCCCCGATGCCCACCTACAGTGCAGTATCTATTGTGTACAGACCTGCTTTTGACGGAGGCTGTAGAAGACTACCTCTTCATGTGCACCAAGGCCCACACACACCAGTATTGCCCTATCCCAAGGGCAGAAGGCGGCAAGAGAGGGGGGCAGGAGGCCCGGAGCCTGTGGAAAGCAGTATGTTGTGCTGAGTTGTGCAGGCTCCAATCCCCACTCATATGCCCGTGGAACTCTTACCTCTGAGATGGCAGGTGCAGGAAAGCTCAGCCATTCCAAGAGCTCACAGCGGTCCCGGGGCCAATCAGAGGCCCAGATGCTGACACGTTGGTCCCCACTTGCAGCCAGCCACAGTTCTACACCCTCTACCCGAGGTCTCCATACTGGGAGAAATGAGGGATGTGAGAAGCCTACCCATAACACCCCAAACCCCTTCCCACCATCCCCCGAGGTTGCCTTACTTCTTTGCTTGTGCTCTGGATAGCAGAAATTGGAGCACCGCGGTGGTCACTGAGAACACGGAAGGTCATTCCTGTGCTGGGCTGGCTTACAGCCACAAGTCCGTCCTTATCTCCAGACAGGACGATCTGACCTGTGCCAGATGAAGACCAGGATGCCATTCTGTGAGCCCAACCCCCGGCCTGAGTGGTACAGGCTAGATGAGGTGGGCACATCCTCTGTGGCCGCATCTCCTCACCGTCAGTGGAGAAGGCAAGGCTGTCAGAGCAGCACGGTGGGGGTGCATCTTGAGTTCCATCGAAGTACGAGAGATGCTGAAGACTCGAAGTGTGCCATCGCTGTAGCCGGCCACCACCTGCTGCTGCTCTGGGAGTCCACAGGACGGGGAGTCCATGCAAGGCAGAGGCAACTCTAGTGTTGCATGGAGAAGGGAAAACCAGCATTTCCCCAGGAAGGTGACAGAGGGAGCAGAGCACATGACCGAACCCCCAGATCTCTCTACCTACCTGGTTCAGCACCTGAAACTGGATCACCAGCTCCATGCTGGCCAAAGACCACACCCTCACACTTCCATCCTCTCCACAGGTGGCACAGTGAGATTCACTGGGGCTGAAGACCACCTCGTTACCTGTGGAACCCCAGTACAGCTGAGGGGATGCCCATCTGGCCTTTCCTACTCAGATCTCCAGGCCAGGCTGCCTACACAGGAACAATTGTCTTCTGCCCAAGCCCACTTGACCCAGCCACCTCCATGTGAGGTGCATGCTGCTCCCTAGACTTAGGGATGAGCCCCTGGGGGGTGGGGGACCTGGAAAACCTTAGGAAACACTGACAGAACCTAAAGTGTATAATGTGACCACATGTCTCTGGCAGGCTATAAACTAGAAGAAAAAGCACAAGCCACTCAGCTGTCTCCAGGGCTCACAGCGTGAGTAGCTCTGTGGCGTTTTATTCAGGCTGTTGAATGTCTTGACGGAGAAAACGCGTGTACCTCATGGGCAACACAGGTGCCATGAACCAGTGAAATGCAAAGTGTAAACTGAGTCATAATATCTCTTGGAGAAAATCCAAGCTTAGGGTTGCTCAGAGGTCCTGGGTCCCACTGCCAGCTCCTGGGCTTATGAGGTTTGTATCATAGCCTCTGGGCTACCCTCTGTCTACCTTAGTGCTGGACAGCAGTCAGGACAGCCAGCACAGCTAAGGGTACAAGACTCAAACTTCTGTGGGCGGGAGAGCATACTGGCTATTTGAACAATGGGAGACTGGCCACAGAAAAGACAGAAGAACTGAGACACGGCCTGGATGAACCTGGAAATCTGATGGACAATGAAGGGAGCCCACACATGGCCACAGACACCACCTATCACAGGGCTGTCAGGCAAGAATAAATCCAGATAGTCCTATCAAATGCAGGACTGCCTAGACCTGACCACATCTGGAATATCCAGACCAGTTCCAACTGCATATGAGCAGATCCAACTAGAACCTGGTGGGGATGCCAGGACTCCACAGTAGGATCCTGATGTCAGCAGAACCAGCCCATGAGAAGTGCTAAGCAGGTGATGTGGGTTCTTTAACAAGAACAAAAAGAAAAGACTGCAGAGTCAGTCTATACTGGTATATACAATGCCTGGACCCAAAAGACCCCACTTGAGTCTCCCTAAAGTGTTACTCCTGAGCTGAAGACAGGGTGATGGGGGGGGGGGGGCGGGCAGTAAATGGGCTTGGTGCCCTATCCTACCCTGCCTGGGGTGGAAATCCGTCTTCCTTCACAGCCCAGTAAGCTCACCTTGGTCCTGTGGCCACTGATGAGGCGGGTGCTAGTGCCCTCTGTCCAGCTGATGTACCAGATCGTGCCAGCTGTGGTGCCCACTACACCCATGTCCATGCCACTGTCAAAGCTGGCACTCACAACAGCCCCATCCAGGGTCAGCTCACGCTCCATGAAAACAGAACAGGATCTAAGACAACAGGGAGAGGAGTCTTGAGGCTGGAGACACGAGCCAGTTGAGTCTGCCAGGTAACAGGGAAACCAGAAGCCATTAGTCTGGTCCTCTGTTCTCACCAGTAAAGGAACCAACTCGACAGAGCCAGGGCTTTTAAGCTTCTTTCTCCTTGGTCTACAACCTGCGAGGCCCATGCTATGCCTTAGTGTATCCTCAAGGAGGGGCCCAACTAAGGACAGATATGTAGGGCAGCCCTCGATTGAGAGCTGTGCTGGCTTGCAGGACCCATCAAGAACTTGACACTTTAGCTGGGCAGTGGTGGCACACGCCTTTAATCCCAGCACTTGGGAGGCAGAGGCGGCGGATTTCTGAGTTCCAGCCAGCCTGGTCTACAGAGTGAGTTCCAGGACAGCCAGGGCTACATAGAGAAACCCTGTCTCGAAAAACCAAAAAAAAAAAAAAAAACTTGACACTTTGTAGCCAAAACTCAGGGGAATGATGCGGGACAGAGGCCCATGGCAGCTCACCTGGCACTTGAGCCTTTGTGCCTCAGCTCTGGCACAACCCCAACAGCCCAAAGGCGCAGCCTTCTTGTGTTGCTCCCACTGACCAGTCTAGAGCCTGAACACAGCAGCACTCCTAGAAGACAGGATGGGTATGAGATACCCATTTCCCACACTGCGACAGCCAGCACAGCTGGAGGGCCACAGAGGTTGCTGGACACTCACCAATCTCGCCATCATCAGCCTCCCAGGCCAGGAAGCAGTGGCCAGTGCCAGTATCCCAGACACAGACCTGGCCAGAGCTGGAGCCGCAGTAGAGTAGAGGGCTGGCCCCATAGCAGAGTGAGGTCAACTCGGATGCCCCCAGTTCCTCAGGGACTGGTTCTTGGTGTACCTGACAGAGCACAAGTGTGGCTGTGGGTCAGAGAGGTCCTCAGGCAACCAGATTCCATCCTCTCAAGCTGCTCATGGAACACCTCGGGGCTGGAGAGATAGCTCAGTGGTTAAGAGTACTGGCTGCTTTTCCAAAGGACCCAGGTTCAATTCCCAGTGTCCATATGGCAGCTCACAACTGTGTAACTCCCCTTCAAGGGGATCCAACACCCTCACACAGATGCACATGCAGGTGAGACACCAATGCACATACAATGAAACAACACCTCGGCCAGCAGCCTGGTACCTGAAAGCTGGTGTCTGTCCCATGGTGCTGCAGGAGCCAGAAGGTGATGGCACTTGTGCCCACACAGATGAGCTCACTGGCATCCCACGGGTTAAAGGCCACACCATGCACAGGCTCCAGGAGGCGAGCGGATGACAGGAGTTCGTAGGTGGCCATGCTCCACAGGGCAAGGTTCCGGTCAGCATAGTCCCCTTGGGACATATACAGGGATGTCAGGCATAGTCCAACCACCAGGGCTCCTAGAAGCCTACCCTTTCTCTCTTCCCCAAGCCTACCTACCCAACGTTACAAGGAACTCATCATCTGGTGAGAAGGCCAGAGCTTGCACGGCTGTGTCATGGTGGGAAAATATGTGCCGACAGAGGCTCTCGGCAACACCCCAAATTCGGATCTGACAGCGGGCAGCTGTGTTGCCACAGCAGGAGGCAGAGGCCAAGATCTGCAGACCGGAAGGTGAATGGTCAGTAGAGACAGCTACCATGCCTGCCCTTGCTGAGCAGAGGGTAAGTCGGGATGTGTCCTGCATACTGAACTAGAGCCACGCTCTACTGTACACTGTGCCCCTGGACACGAACAAGGTATGCACCTGGCCATCCTGGTTGAGTGCCAGAGTAGAGATCTCCTGAGGATGGCCAAGCCAGTGCTGCTGGGTGCCAGAATGCAGGTCTTCCACTACCACCAGGCGACCACATGTGTAGGCAAAGAAGCCTATAGGCAAGGAAAACGCCAATATCCCATCACCATGGCAGTCAAACCTCATATGGCTTTGGCATAACAAGGGCATGTGCCAGTGCCCTACACTCTAGAAGCTTCAACTGACATCCAGTGTGTTTGCTGTGGAGGACCTACCCTAGAGGATGAGATTGGACGCTGCAGTCCTACCTGTGTCGGGCCTCCAGACCATGTTGGCCCGCCCATTCCCATTGTAGCCCACAACGGCCTTCAGTCTCAGTTGCTCCCTGCCAACCGGAGGGAAGGCGACACTCTGCAAGGAAGCAGACCCAGAAAACTGGCAACCAGCAATAGCTGGTCTCCAAACTCCACAGGTAAGCTGCTAGGACATACACAGAGAGCAGTCAGGTAAGGGCCTGGGGTATAAACAGGGAGGTGGGTAGGATCCATGGGAGCCATAGAACTAGGAACTTGATGCTCGGAATACTGAGGTGGCAGAGAGGGACAGCCGCACCACTGAGAACAGAAGTAGGATCGGCAGAACCAGAAAGTTGAGTACATATGCTACAGGATAGAGGATGTGTGTGGGCAGGATGGAGTGGAAGCTACCCTGGGGAAGACAGAGAGGGCCCATGTTCAAAGGAGACTATCTTTAGAAACCCCTAGGGTGATGTGCTGCCAACCTTAACCCGTGTAGAGGCCTTATATCGAGCTGTGAAATGCTTGTAGGAGTCTGGGCGGGTTGGCAGCCCAGCCTTTCCGCTCCGAAGGCTCCATTCACCTGACAGAGAGAGAGAGCACAGGACACTGAACTGCCTACTACCACCAGAGATCCCTCCCCAGACACAAAGCCTCCCAACCCTGCTAGGCTGAGAGCTGTGTCTCAACCCACCACAGATCTATCAGGATCCCCAGAGTCCTGGAGGTGACCTCAACTCATCTTTCAGAGAAGATTACTACAAGCCCCAGAAGTGGCCTGGCAGAGGCCTCTGTCCCTGCCTGCAGCCACTGGCTTACTCAGCTGGCTGTGGTGACTGGGACGCTCGGCGTGTGTCCAGGAGCTCTTTGCAGCCTCCTGAGGGGCATCCCCAGCTCCACTGGCCTCCTTTTCCACGAGCACAGGTGGGGTCGGGGCCTGGCCTTGGTGGAATGCCCCAGAAACATGGTTCTCCTCACAGAGTCCTTCCTCATCAGAAGTGGAGAAGGTGCCTAGAGTTGGGACCAAGAAGAGAAAGAACAAAGCCAGAGCTGGTGGTGCATGCCTTTAATTCCAGCATTTAGGAGGCGGAGACAAGTAGATCTTTGTGAGTTTGAGGCCAGCCTGGTCTATATGGTGAGTTCCAGGATAGCTAGAGCTGTCTTGAAAGCGAGACAAATGTATATACATATACAGTGTCCGCTCCAGAGCCTGCTCCTCCCTGCCTCTCAGGGAGGATGCTCGTTTGCTGCTGGCAGCCACTGGCCGGACCGTTACAGTGTGGGATTATCCAACACAGGTGAACCCCAGCTGCCAGGTACGTGCTGTGGTCAGCCACGGGCTATGGCTCCCACATATGACATAGGACACAGATATAGTGAGAGCCTGTCTTGAAAGAAAAAAGAAAAGAAAAACAGCTACCTGACCTGACACCGAGAACCAGAACCACGCACACGCTGTGACTATGCACGCCCAGACCTGCCAAGGACCCCAACCCTTACCAATACTGCCTTCAAGGAGCCTGTCATGGGTACTCAGTGGGGGCGGTGATGCCAGAGATGGTATGGGCACTTGCTGCCGAGGGAGTCCACTGGCTCCAGATGCCAGGTCTTCCAGCTGCCCCGCACTGGAGCCTAGAGATAGAAAGGCTATGTGAGGGCTGGGCATGTCAGGTATTCTCTCCCTCAGGAAGGTGGTCTCATCAGGCAGGCATAGGAGAGGAGATGATGCCATTTGCCCAACATGACCCCTAACCCAGTGTCAGCTCCACACCAACTAACATGATCATGCCCTCCTCATCCCGCTAAGCCTGGATCACTCACCGGCCTCATGCACTGGGGATGCCTCAGGGTCATCTCTGAGAACAAGAGAAGGTGTCAGGGGCCAGCCAGCAAAAGGACCATGCACACATGGTGAAGGGTAGACACTTGCCTCTCAGGGGTGGCCAGGATATCCCAGAGGAAGATGGCATCCCCCACAGTGATGACCTGTAGCTGATCAGGTGTGAAGGCTACAACGTGCACAGGCTCTGAGTGGCCAATGTATACCTAGGGGCAGTAAGCACCATACACAGGGACCCAGGGCATGGCCAGGATTCTGTGCTCCCAGTTTCTAGGTATTCCCATGTAGCATTTGGCTTCGGCAAGCAGAGGGTTCTACACATCACCCTTGATCCTTCCAGTCCCTGCCTTCCTTCACTTGCTCCACCAGGGTCTCCGCAGCCGCCCACGGGGAGCCATAGCCCGTGGCTGACCACAGCACGTACCTGGCAGCTGGGGTTCACCTGTGTTGGATAATCCCACACTGTAACGGTCCGGCCAGTGGCTGCCAGCAGCAAACGAGCATCCTCACTGACAGCCAGGGAGGAGCAGGCTCTGGAGCGGACACTAGTCAACTAGAATAAAGCATCCTCAAAGATGTCCCTTTGTAGTGGAGCAGCTGGCACTAGTGGCAGCCCACTATTGCCTGTAGTGCCCTGACTCACCTCCCGGATCGTGTATCCTGATACAGCATCCAGGACCACAACCTTGTTAGAGGATGTGGACACCAGCAGATGGCCTGAGTTCTTGGGGCTGAAGCAGACGGCCACAGCCC
This sequence comes from Mastomys natalensis, assembly GCA_021653895.1. Lineage (NCBI taxonomy): Eukaryota > Metazoa > Chordata > Mammalia > Rodentia > Muridae > Mastomys > Mastomys natalensis. The sequence continues at coordinate 527,220 of JAJTUV010000713.1, forward strand.
AGTCCAGGTGGTTGCTGGCCAGGCTGAGGGTGCTGACATCAACATGGAGTAGCTAGGGGGAAAGTGACCACTAGCTTCCAATCCAGGGCTAGTGGGCACCACCCAAGGCTAGGGAAGTGGCTTTAGAAGCCCCCACCTGAGTGCCCAGACATAAACCTCACATAGAAAGCTGAGCTTCTGGAGAGCATGGTAAGGCCAGGACCTGTAGAATCATGGACTCATGCACTGTAGCCTCTTACCTATTCCTGAACACTTTAAACCTAGATAGGCAGAGCCCCTGGCTTAGGAGGTCCCACACTCACCTCATCCAAGGAGGCCGACTCCACAACTGTCACCATGCACTTGGAGGGGCCCACAAAGGCCAGCCGGCAGCTGTCTCCACTGACTGCCAGGATATTGGGGTTGGGGCGACCATCCTGACATACCATGTTGGCTGTAGCAGCACAGGGCAAGGGGTCAGTGGGTTTGGTGGGAGACACTTAACCCATCTCCCCTGCAGCGTACACTGGCCCTCTACAGCTTGCACAGAGCTTATACTTCAGGTCTCACAGGCTGTATCACATGACCACTTGGAAGGCTAAGTCAAGGAGGAGCACTGGAGGCACAGATGTCCTTTGAATGGGTCTCTCCCAATTGCTTTCCTAATGCCCAGGCTGCCTACCTTCTGAAGAAGAATAGGCATAGACCCTTACTGACCCTGGCTTGTAAGGAGGAGGGCTCAGAGACGCCCTCCTTGGTGGGAGGCACATGGCACAACACTGAGTGTGGAGGATGGCTGTGCCCTTTTTTTTTTTTTTTTTTTTTTTTGGTAAACTTGACACAAGTCAGAGACACCTGGAAAAGAAAACACCTCTATCAGATTGGCCTGTAAGCAAATCTGGGAGCATTTTCTTGATTAATGAATACCGATGTAGGAGGGCCCTGCACATCTGGCAGTGCCATTTCTGGGCAGGTGGTCCTGGGTTGTGTAAGCAAAGCAGGCTGAGCTAGCCATGGGGATCAAGTCAGTAAGTAGTACCCTCCATGGCCTCTGCTTCAGCTCCTGCCTCCAAGTTCCTGCCCTGACTTCCCTGGATGGACTGGAAGCTGTAAGATGAAATAAACTTTCTCTTCCCCAGCTTGCTTTTGGTCATAGTCTTTACCACGGCATAGAAAGCTAACCAAGACAGAGCTCCCCAGTGCCTTGGAACAGCGTGAGTGGCTAGGAGGCTGACCTGCCACACGTAGGACGCAGCATCGGGAAACAGCACAGCTGTACTGGACTAGGGAGCCCTGAGAACAGGAGCTGAACAGGAATCTGCCGTCAGGGGTGATGACCAGGCTGGTGACGGCCCCTCGGTGACGCCTGCACCACACATGGGACACTCACTGGCCTTCGCCCTGGGAGCCAAGATGTGCTTTATGGTGGCACTGGCTTTCCTGCAAAGGTCCCCCACGTGGGGTCCCACCAAGCTCCTCAGCTTCCACAGACACTGGTGGTGTCTGTGGAGCCCTGGTCCCCTGGAAACACTCACGTGTGTTCCACCAGGACTCCAGAGTTCTCCAAGCTGAAGGAACGCACAGTCCCACTGCTGAAGCCACAGAAGAAGTTTGGCATTGTGGGGTGTAAAGCAACGGCACAAGGGGTGTCCTCAGAGGACGAGAAGTCAAACAGCTGGAGGAAAGAGACCACCATAAAGGGTGAGGCCAAGAGAACGCAAGGACAAGTGTGCCCCATGTGTTCCAGAGACTGGGTTGGAAGGACCCAATTCCCTGTGGATCTCCTGCCCTCAACCTTTTGGTGGGGCATCCGGACCTATCCCTGCCTGCCTTTTGCCACTCCCCACCTGCTGTAGGGTAGCCAGATCCCAGATGCGGACAGTGTGGTCAAGGGACACAGTGGCCATTTGTCCCCGGTTCTGTTCTGTAGAAAGCGCCAGCACTGGGGCCATGTGGGAGCGTGCCAACACAGTATACTCCCGTGAAGGGACATCCAGGAAGCCCAGGTGGCCTGAAGTGGTGGTGGACAGCACACGCAGGCCATCGGGACTGAAGGAGATTGAACTGACAGGGCCATCGTGTTCTGTGGGAAGGGTGGGGCAACAGCCGCTGGGGCCCAGCAAGCTTGAAAGATGACACTAGGAAAGCTCACACCACACTACCACACACACTATGTGAGCACTGAGGTACCCAAGACACAGACCACTTGTTCCAAGGTCTCCAGGGTAATGAGAGTATTGTGCCCACTAGCCACTGCCCCCAAAGCCCCTGTGAATGCAGACTGTGGAGAGTACTGGTATTGCTAGGCAGCCAGGTTCAGGGCAGCTCCCTCACCCCATAACTCACAGTCCAGCCCAGGAAGAGTACTACCAAAAAACCGAAGGATCCCAACCTTCCCTGTGCCAGGACCAGCTCTCCCCAAGCTAGAGTAGACAGATGTCTGCAATCTCACCGGCCTCTAGGAGCACTGAGGAAAAGTCCAGGGGCCAGAGTCGCAGGTAGCCATCCTCAGAGCCCACAGCACATGTGGCAGTAGAGACACTGAGGCTACTGATAGCAATGCCGGACCCTGAAAAGGGCAGCCGTCAGCACCTCTACATGACGTCACTTCCCCGAGGAATGGGTGCACACCTACCCACGCTGAAGTTCTGCTTCTCGGTGAGGGGAACACCAGGGGACTGTGCCGGCAGCAAACGGCGGACATGCTGCACAGCCATGCGCTGGTGGTCAATCTCCAGGATGTGACCACTATGGCTGCACACAAAGCTGCAAAGGGAGGGTGGAGTGAGGCAGGCACTCAGGGTAAAGGGTGGGCTGGGTAAGAACAAAGGCGGGGACTCACAGCATGCTGGCCGAGGGCACGCAGTGGCCATCCAGCGCCTGTGCAAAGGCGAGGTCAGTGAGCTCCAGTGAGCAGTACTCCCCCAGGTCCACAGCGCAGGATCGAAGGGCACCACCCCGTAGCCGCCAGAGCCGCACACTGCCCCGACCACATGATGCCATCCTGCGGGTATGGAAGAGTAAGCAAGGTGGAGCAGAGGGACTCAAGGCCCAAACCCTGTCCCAGTACCACATAGCCTGGCCACATACCTCGTTTCATCAAAAAAGGCAATCCGGAAGGTGTGAATGTCAAAGTCAGTATGCACCTTTGCAAGGACTGCCACCTCACCGCCAAGGCCCACCTGGTCTGTGTCCCAGGCCACCACCACCTGCAACAAATGCAGAATGAACTCCAAGTGCAGACTTCGAGCCCTGCAAGAGCTCTGCCTAGCCCTGCCCTGTAAGGACTAGCTGAGCCCCAGCCCCTCAACAGGCAGGGGCTCGTATAGAGATCAGCCCCTGAACATCAAGTCTCCAGAGTGCAGCAGTAGCTGCCTATAGAGATAAGCAAAACCTGACTGAGACTGGGGCATCTTTCAGTGGCAGAGCAATTGGCTAATACGTAAGGCCCTAGATTGGAGTCCCATAATCTTTACCTTCTTTCTTTACCTTTCTTTACCTTCTGAGAAAAAAAGCCGAAGGTAGCCCACACAAGAGCAGCTAAATGCCTACAACTCTGCCAACACTGAATAGGAATATACAGATTTAATGTATGTAGCCTTGGCTGGCCTGGAGCTTGCTATGTAGACCAGACTGGCCTAGAGAACGGCCCACCTGCCTCTGTTTCTCCAGTGCTAGGGTTAAAGAATGTGCCACTGCAGGGCAGCACTCCAGAGGCAGAAGCGAACAGATCCCTGTGAGTTCAAGGCCAGCTAGGTCTACAGCATAAGTTCTAGGACAGCTAAATTTACACAGTGAAATGCTATCTTGGGGATAAAAAAAAAAAAAAAGCAAAACAAATATAAATAAAGGAATGTGCCATCATGTTTAGCTCATCTTGATTCTTCTTTTTAAAAAGCTTCTACAGTTATTAGTGATGGCCTAAATGTATGTCTGTGCATCGTGTATGACAATAGAGGGCAGAAGTGGGCACTGGATCCCCTGAGACTGGAGTCACAGACAGCCTCCATTCTGATGTCTGGAACTGAACCCCAGAGGCCTCTGGAAAGACAGCCAGTGCTCTTAACCACTGAGTCATCTCTCTGGCCCCCATCTTAAAGCAAGACATATATACTACTTTAGTAAGCAGAAATAAACAAAGACAAGAGTGTTAGAAAGCAAAGGCTGAGCCAGGGGAGTGGTGGCACACACTTTTAGTCTCAGAACTCAGGAGGCAGAGACAGGCAGATCTCTCCAAGTTCGAGGCCAGCCTGGTCTACAGAGTGAGTTCCAGGATAGCCAAGGCTACATAGAGAACACTGTCTCAAAAAAAACCAACAAAACCAAACAAATAATCAAACAACAAACAAATAACAAGCAAGCAGAAAAGGCTGGCTGGAGCTCACCACCCAAGCAGCAGGGACCCCGCCTCCTGTACCAAGCTTATTGACACATTACCGTCCTCCCATGTCTGTCCTTGCCCACACCGCAGAGGAGCGCCCCACTGCCAGAGAAGCTGTAGGTGTGGAAGATGAGGTCAGCAGTTTCTTGGCACTTCCCACTCCCCCTGCTGGCCTGCCCCAAGGCTACTGCACCTGAGGGAGCAGATGGTGTGCAGTGGGCTTCTAAAGAGAGACAGGCATCCCCCAGTCTGGAAGTCCCAGAGACGCACCATGCTGGGAGGCTGCACCTGAGCTGAGGCTAGCAGTGTATCATTGCCATTGAGCGCCAGGGCAGAGACCTGGAGACGAAGAATAAGGAAGAAGGGAAAATCCTATGGCCTGCAGGTTCCCTTCTCCCTGCCCAGGCCCAGCAGGCATGTACCTTGTCGGTGTGGCCAAGGAAAAATCTCTGCTGTCCAGTGTCGATCTGCAGGACGATTATGATGGCATGGCAAGGGTAAACAACAGCTGCACCATCTTTGGTCCACAGGGCCTAGCACATGAGGACCAGGACCAGAGTCACCCACAGAAACCCAGCCTGGTCCCTCTTGGGGAGTCTGAGGCACACATGTACACACACACATACACACACACACACACACACACACCACACACACACACACACAAGAGGCATGTGGCCACCCAGAGAAACATCTGTCCCCCCCCATCACAGGCATACGTGGGAAAACAACTAAAGCCTCTTCACTGTAAAAGACTGGTGATCTTGGTAGCAAAAGAGCAAAGACTCAGAGACCATGCCCAAAAGGGCCTAGAGAATGCCCAGAAAGGAGGGAAACACCACTCCTTTCTAACAGGCCTTTCCCAGAGGCCCACGTGACTCCCCACATCATACCCAATTCCAACATATCTAGTCTGGATCAGAGATCCACACTCATAGAAGGTCTAAAGATATAACCAGGGCTGAAGAGATGGCTCAGCAGTAAAGACAGCTTACTATTCTTGCAGAAGACTCACACTGTGCCCCAAGGTCCCACATGGCGGCTCACAGCTGTCTGTAAATCCTGTTCGGAGGGTCTGAGTCCCTTTCTGATCTCTGTGGGCTTCTGCACACATGCAGTGAGCATACACATAAAATAAACAAATCTTTATGGCACTAGAGAGAGGGGCCTGGTATGTAGTCCTGGCTGTCCTGGAACTCTGTAGACCAGGCTGGCCTCAAACTCACAGAGATCTGCCTACCTTTGCCTCTGAGTGCTGAAATCAAAAGGCTTGTGCCACCACCACCCAATAACATAAAATAATCTTTTGGGTCTTGGGTCTTCGAGAGCCCTTTAATCCAGCCATTACCTAGCAGATCTTACCAAGTGAACAGGGGGCACCCGTGACCTAAGAGCTCATATCAGTTCTCAGGAATGAGCAGATGTGGGCAAGGCAGGGTTTCTTGAGGACCATAGGAAAGAAAGTGCCTAAGAAGAGACTAGAAATTTTTCTAAAACTCACTCATACCACCCAATGGAAACTGGCCTGGAAACTGCCTGGAAACCTCACCCATTGGGTGCTGTGACCCCAAAGCCGATGACTCCCTTGAGCCTCAGAACTGGGTCTGGGAGGAAGACCTGAAATAGGAAAACGCAAAGTGAGACTCGTGGAAGTCACTCTATCCCCACCTGTGCTATCTCTCAAAAGAAAGAAAGAAAGAAAGAAAGAGAGAGAGAAAGAGAGAGAGAGAGAGAGAGAGAGCACGAACAGACCATGGGTCAGGGAGCTCTTGCTAACAGCAGTCTTCCGGATGCCATGGTAAAGTCTCCGAAAAGCCTGGGTCCTGTCCTTTGACAGACTCTCTGTGGTGACCCTCAGGGTTGGCAACAGGAACAAACCCATCTCTATTTATCAACAAGGTCTCTTGCTCAATGTACGCAGGATTAGCGACCCATCCACTTTAAACGCATCTCAGGAGGCCAGCCCTTCATCTCACTAACACCCAAATGCCTTCAGATGGGCACTCACCTTACAGGAGCCAATGTCCTCAAGGGCCATTGGCACTCCAGATGATTTGTCGGGAAGAATGTGTCTCCCACCGGCCACCATGTGTGCGTCGGGAATCTCATCCCAGGCTGGAAGACGTTGGCCATGGATGCCGGAGGCACTTACACTAGAGACCTCTGGAAGGCGATTGGGTGCTGAAAGGACCTGGCATGGCTGTAATGGAACATGTGCCATCAGCACCCTAGGGCCACCAGTCCCCAGCCCTTTCCCAAGTAAACTCACCAATGTAGGGCTAGATGTCTGGGCCACAGGGGACCTACTGCTCAGCGAAGGTTTGCCAAAGACCACTGGATGAGGCAGGCACTGTGACACATGCCCTAGGAAGACTACAAGGGAACAAAGAGCCAGAGTGGAGCAGCAAGAGGCCCATGAAATGCCAGACAAGGTGCAGGGAGGGACAGGTGGCTCCCCTCACCCATTCTATAGATGCTACACCACAAATGCTGCCATCATTCTACCCCAAACCCTGGCAGATCCTCTCCCAACGAGAAAGCGTGGGGATCAGATGCCACATGCAGGGACCTTAAATATGACTCTAGAACCTCAGAGGACCACCAGCTAGACCCTTCTCTGTGCCCACCTCCAGGCTGCCCGAGGCATGTAATACCTGTACCCTCCATGCTACTGAACCCCACTCAGGATGCCCCATACTGTTCCCACCAAGTCCTACGCACCCTGTAGAACCACAGCCCACCTGCCTCTGGAGGAGAGCAGCTCTTCTCAACCTGCTCCTCAGGAGCCTTTGAGCCGTTACTTGGAAACCTCGTGGGTGGCAAACACAGGTAGAAGCAAAATCAGTATCTGGGGACTGAAGGCCACCTGGCCCCTCACCATCTGAGGTCCAGAGCTGCTCACCGAATGTGGATGTAATGGTCATGCCAGCTCTCCCCTTTTGGCACTGGGAAGGCCATTTCTCGAGGCATAGGGTTGACAGACAACTTTGCACGCCGGGCCTCAGTGACGGTGACAGCTACAACAACCAGGACTGTTCTAGATCGAGGGACATTTGTCCTACCCCTTCCTACCCCAAGCAAGATGCAATACTAAGTATCTGCCACTCCACCAGTGCCCTTCCTGGAACTGGGAGCCCTGGTGCATGGCTGTCTGAAACTGGCGAGTGGTTCTCATCTGCCAGCTACTGGGAGGGTTCTAGCCTTCAGACTGGGATGGAGCATGAAGTGTGGGCCTCACCAGGGTCAAAGCACAGATCACTGGTGTAGAGGTTTCTGACTAGCAGGCTGGCACACAGCCTGATGCTTTTAAGATGGCCATAATGTCGGCTCAGGTAGAACATCAGGATGTCACGCAGGTCCACCTGCAGGCAGGTCCAGTGGGCACGAGGAGGAGCTACACCTGCCAGGTCTGCAGAACAGGTGCAAGGTCAGCACCTACCATTTTGTTGCAACCCCCGCAGCCCATCCCCCAGCTGTCCTCAGAGCCACACAGAAGCGCAAGGCCAGTTCTAGGCCTTCATTCAAGCTGTTCCTCCCAGACCAAATGTCACTACCTCTCCTAAGTGTCTTAGTCTCGAAAGCAAAGGGGAATTGAAGCCATGTTGTGGAGGACTTGAACTCCTTAAAGAGGTTGGAGAAAGACACACGGATGACCTGGCTGTCCTATGAAGCAGAGTAAGGCCATCAGATGAAGGTTATAGGGGGGAAAAGCAGCAACAACCCCCCAGCCCTCCTTCTCCTTCCAAGCTGGGCACCTTGGTGGACACGTCCAAGTGGATGACAAAGTGCTTGGTAGGCAGGGGCCGGAAAAGCACATACAGGTACCGCCCAGTCAGCCCCAGAGACTGGGTGCTAGTTCTGGGGAGCTGGATGTAGTTGCTGGCAGATACAGATCCACGGATGCGATACACGGCGCTCTTCAGGACCTTGTCCTAGAAAGAGAGAGGAGCTGCAAACCGCGCAAAGCTGGAGGACAGTCACAGTGCCCACTGGGAGATTTCTCCGGAGCAGGAAAGACCCCCGCGGTCAGTACCGTCACCACAGACACATCTCCCTCTTTGCTGGATCGTTTCCACTCATCCACCCTGAAGTGTCTGAATACATTGAGGAAAGGGTGCTGCCAAGCTGCAGGAGAAGGGACGCCGCCTGAGCACCGGTCTTGGGCAGCGCGCCGCGACCCTCCACCTCCGCCCGCGGGACGGGCTTCTGCACGAGGTCCAGTCAGTGACGCAGCGGGGACCTCGGACCCGGGACTCCCGGGACGCGAGACCCGACAAGAGCGCGCCTCGCGCGCGCTGCTGCCTCCCGCCATGGCACTACAGCTCGCGCTTCCCGCCTCAGCTGACGCTGTCTTACGCAAAACACGCAGCACGGCGCCTAGCAACAGCCGCCTGGCAACGCGCGTCACTTCCGTCGCCGTTGTGGCGACGCACAAAACTCCCGCGGCTGCTTAGCTCCCGGTTGCCTAAAAGACCCCCACCCAGCAACCACCAAGGTGGTTCACAACCATCTGTAGTGGAATCTGATGCCTTCTCCTGGTGTGTCCAAGGAGAATGACAATGTACTCACATACATAAAATAAATAATTAAAAAAAAAGAACCTCACGTCTTGCATGGGCTCGCCCTGGCCATTTCCTCCGCTGTAGCCTTCTGCTCTGGCCTCTGAGGCCACGCCCAGCCGGGGGCCTCAGCGCAGTGCAGGGAGCTGTGCAAAGTAGGTGTGGTCGCTGACCCTCTCTGAGGCCTCCGGTCGTTGTTTGTTTGCTTGTTTGTTTGTTTTTTGAGAGCTGAACCTTTTTTTCTATATGTGAGCCAGAAAGGTCATGCTGAGGTCTGTTCACATTCACCGTCCACCCAGGCTGGGCCTATCTCTTCTAATTGTTTGGAGGTACCTGATCAGCATCCAGGTACTCTGTGTCTCCCCGCTTCAGAGAGTAAGGTCCCAATGGCCACTGGGGCGCAGCTTCCAGATAACTACCACGGGATCAACACATACCCAAAGACTCTTGAGACATTTTTCCCAGTGTACCACAGCCAGACCTACAGGCTTGAGAGAGTAGGTCCTGCAGTCTAGAGCTAGGATTCTGTTCCAGTTAAGTCCTGGGAAAGGATGGACTCTGCCTCCAAGCTCTTATCTCCTCCCTTAAGGGTCCTGTTAACTAATGCACTGTGTTCCTTGCTCTTTCAGCTTTTTTTTTTAGACCAAAGTTGTCCTAGAACTTGCTATGTAGACAAGGGGATAGCTTTGAACTCACAACCTCAGCCTCTGCAGTTCAGGGATTAAAGGCCTGGGCAAGCCAGTCCCTTCAGATACCTTCTGCTAGGTGGCTGACCTTTATCTGTAAGAGCAAAGCTTTTGCTTTTCCTGCTTGTCCTTCCCCACGGTAGTGTAGACATTTACAGTTGCCTGCCCTGGGGTTTTCCCTTTAAAGGCTAATAAATGCTCAAACTTCTATTTCAGGCTGTTTTTGTCCTTGAGCTTGTTGTGGCCATTCTCTTTCTTGTCTCTTTCTCTCTGTCTTTTTGAGACAGAATATCTCTGTGTAGTCCTGACTGTCCTGGAATTCACCATGTGGCACCAGGCTGCCCTTAAATTCAGAGATCCTCCTGCTTGGCCTTTAAAATGCTTGTATTAATGAAACTTAAGAACCCTAAAAGAAGACCTTAATTTCTCAGGTATCACCAAGATTTCTGCCTTTTAATTCTTTGTCAGATAAAACAAATCCATTCCTACACTTCTCTCCAGCATCACCTGGGTCTTGAGGTCTGACTTTGACATCTGTTGACTGTCAAGAAAAAGAGGTAATGAATTCAGATGAGACAGCTTGGGACTACATATTTTCAAAGTGAGCTGGTCAAGGGCCCATCACTTGGTTAGCTGGGCATGGTAGGATGTGCCTTTAATCCCAGCACTCTGTGAGTTCCAGGCCAGCCAGCCACCTGTCTCAAAAATAAAATCAAGCCGGGCAGTGGTGGCGCACACCTTTAATCCCAGCACTTGGGAGGCAGAGGCAGGCGGATTTCTGAGTTCGAGGCCAGCCTGGTCTACAGAGTGAGTTCCAAGACAGCCAGGGCTACACAAAGAAACCCTGTCTCAAAAAAAAAAAAAGAGAGAAAAAAGAAAAAATAAATAAAATCAAAGAGAGCTGGACAAAACTTAACTCCTGCTAGCTCAAGAGTAAAGAGGGATGTGACTCCAAAGGGATACTGCAAACCAGCCTATAATCCCAGCTACTGGGGAGGCAGGAGGATCAAAAGTTCCAGGCTGGTGGCTCATGTCTTTATCCCAGGACTTAGGAGGCAGAGGCAGGCGGGTCTCTGTGGTCTCAAGGCTAGCCTAATCTATGTAGCAAATTGCAGGTATGCCAGGATTACACACTGAGATGGTGTTTCAAAAGAGAAGGAGGAAGAAGTCGTAGTAAACAGAAGGCTGAGGATGTAGGTCAGTAGGTCAGTAGTAGAACAGATACCTAGTTTGTGTGAGACCCTCAGTTCAATTCCCAGTATCAAAGTGTTAGGGGGAGGCTAGAGGCCAAAACTAAGAAGTAGAACTAGAAGTAGTCACGTGACCCCAACACACACACACACACACACACACACACACACACACACACACCCCTCCACATTCACTGACACCCAAAAGGGCAGTTTCTCAACTTTATTAGCCCAAACTCCTCCCTGCCAGCCCCAGGGGCTGGTCCCTGGGCACAGTGAGCAGGACTGAGGTTAGACAGGTTTGGCCCCTGGCTCTGGCAGCTTAGGACAGCCAAGCCAAGGGAACAACAGGTGCAAAAGTCCAAATGTTGGCACTTCAGGTGTGGCCGGTACCCAGCCAGGCCACAAGGTGGATCGGCGCACCATGGTCCTCTTCTGGCAAAGGGTCCGCTATGGCAGTGTTCCTTCCCGGACAGCTGCTAGGAACAGTTGGTGATTTTAGCCAGGAACTGCTGTGCCCACCACTCATCCAGGTCAATAGGTACAAAGTCTGTGGGTAGAATACATGGTAGGCAGTGATGCTGCTTTCCAAGCTGGCAGTACTTCTGCCCTCTAGCCGATCACAGCCCCTAACCTGGACTCCAAGCTCAGCACTCAATGGAGAACAGGGGAGTCTGGCCCAAGACCCCCTTTCCCAACTACCCAGGGCTACCTGGGGCTACCTGGTGTAGAGGATTCTTTGGGGATTCAGGGCATGGGGGATGCTCACTTTGTAGCCGGGGATCAGGAGTGTTCTCCACATACTGCACAGGCCGTGGGCCACTCTCATCGGCAGGGCCGCCATCCAGCTGCCGCTCTACCTGCTGCCAGGCTGTAGGGGAAAGGACAGTTAGAATGAACAAGGCCCCCGGTATCCCTCCCACCCCAGAGTCTGGGGGCCACCTTGGACTCCAACCCAGCTCAAGGAATGGACATGCCAGGCAGAGAGCCGAGGAAAAGTCTAGCCCCTGAGCTGCTAAGAGTCAGGCTATAATGGGGAAGGACAGGGCAGAGCCAGGTCCACACTACTGGGATTCTGTAGCCTGAGCCACACCCCCTGGTCCCTTACTACCTTCGGACACAAATCGGACGTTCTCCTCGTGGGCCACTGTGTACGTCTCTTGGGTCCCCTCGAGGGATGGGGAGGTGGTGTGGGGCCGCCGGCCATTCACTCGATTGAACACAAGCCTTGGCCCTGGACTGTGGGAGGGTAGGAGACAGATACAGTTGGCACCAGCCATGTACAGGAGCTACTATGCAGGGTTCAAGAGCAGCCTCCATACATACCCACTGTACCTGCACAGGCCCTGGCCCAAACTAGACCCTTCCTTAACCAGAGCAGCTGCCTTTAGCTGCTTCGGGACAAAGGCCTCTCTGCTTGCATATCTGGAGCTTACTGCAGCTCAGCTCAGTAGCTCTGGACCCAGGAAAGGTGAGTGATTGCAAGTCAGAAAGAGCCCAGCCCTGTAACCAGACCTTCAGCAGAGGCCAAGAGATGACTCCTCTGCACTCCCAATCCCCACCATGCAGGCTTCCAGCAGCCTGGGTGAGGCCTCAACATGATCAGAACTTTATGCTGTGCCCACCCATCAAGCACACCCCCCTTCTTCTAGAGATGTCCCACAGATCCCAGACAACTCAATGACACCCCCACTGTTGGAAAACAGACCAAAACAAGGATGGCTCAGCATCTACCCTTCCCTCTCCCTGGCTGCCCTCAGGCCCCAAGGAGATGAGCACAAAACGCTGAGCTGTTCTCGTGAGTGGGAAGAGCATGACCTTAAGCCTGACCCACTCCTCAAGGCAAGAGAAAAGGGGTAACTGAAATGAGATGCTCCCCCACCCCATAGCCCTGTGCTGTACTCTATATCCAGGGGTGAGGCCAAGCAGGCCCAGGGCAGGGCAGGAATGTGCCATCTCTGTTGACTGGTGGCAACTGATCAAACCCTGTGCTCATGAAGCCTGGGGTGGGGCCACAGAGGGAATGGGGCCGCACCTACAGTAGGAGGTGGGAGCCGGAGTCCTGGACTGCACCTGCCACTCCGCCAGGCACTCGAGGTCCCGGCAGGCCTGCTCGCCTTCCTGGGCTCAGGTGCCCCACGCCGCTCTGGGTTCCTCCTCAGGTGAGAGGGGCACTAAAATAAAGAGGAGGGTCTTGAGGGGCACAGGGTCCTGCCAGCCCCAGGGCTGGCTGGGTCTGGTGGCTATAGAAAATTTTAGATGTGCCAGTGGGGACCAGAGGAGGCAGGACTCCTCCCAAAACCACTGGGTACCTGTGTTTTTGGTGAACTAGAGGGCATAAAGGCATTCTTAATGGAAATTCCCCCCCTTGCTTGCAACCACCTCCACCCCAAAAGGGTTGAAGCTCATCAGGATTGGACATTGAGTCTTTTTATGTTTTTGTTTTGTTGAGACGGGGTCTAGACTCACAGAAATCTTTAAGTACCAGGATGTAGGTAGGTGTGTAGTACACCTTTCTGTGCCTTACATTGATTCTTAAAAAAAAAAAAAAAAAGGAAATCCCAGCCAGGGGCTGTGAATAGCAGAGGATTAAGGTGGTGGCCCTGGAGCAGGAATGGGGCCCCAGAGGGCAAGGGCTACACACCCAGAGCTAAGCCCTGCCCAGCCTCTGCTTAGAGGCCATGGTTATATAAGACAGGGCTCTGTAGGGGAAAGGGCACTAATCCCAGGGTGCACCTGTACTCTCTCCTAGGGCTACTGCCTGCTGCAGCACCAGGGCATAGTGCCCCACAGACCTCATCTCATCCCAGAGTGCACCTGTACCCCTTCAAGGTGACTGGTCACTCATCTTTCAGCCTGGGAGAAGAATCTCCCTGCCTGTGCCACACAGTAAAGGGCATCAAGATTCAAAATCAATATTTCAAGATTTAGCAGTATTCTGACTCCAATGCTCCCAACGTTGGCTCTGCCCTAACCAAGTCTTTTCTGCCCAGTGGTCCCTGAACATTGTCCCAGTCTGCTCTTGGTGGGGGAGGTGATCACATGGTCTCATCTCAAGTCTCTTCTGTCTGTCTCTTGCCAGGAGAAAAGAATATGTCAGAGGCACAGGCCTGGCCACCATAACTGGCAGCACCCCTACCTAGCCATTTAGTGGGTTGAAAGCTTCGAGATTTTTGTCCCACACCAGCAGGAGGATGACCAGTGACTCCCGAGTTCCCTCCTGCTAGAGCTGGAGAAAGAGATGGTAACTGAGGAAAGGCTCCAGGGAAGGCAAGACAGGGAAGATGGTGGACATGGGTGACTGTGAAGGGGGGTGGCCTTGAAAAGTCACAGGGCTAGATGTAGAATTCCATGTGGAGGCCCGATCACAGATGGGAATTCATAGCCCAGGGACCAGGAAAGGGCAACCTCAGAGGAAGTAAGGAAGACACCTTATCCTATCTCCTCGGTTCCCAGAACTCAGAGGGCCAGGAAACCAATCTCTCAGGCTTCAGACTTCGGCGCCCTCTCTTCCTGGCTGCTGATAGAGGACTCCAGGCCTTCACACCAGCTTAGCTTACTGAAGCCTGTCTGGAGTAATATGATGTCATATGCAGTGTGGTGTCCCTTGCAACTTAGCTTTCTGGGAAATGTTACTACCTTGTTCTCCTCCTGAACACTGCCCCCAATACTGCCACAAACCTGTTCTTTTTGTCCCCCAACAATGAAGACTTAAAAAGGTGGTTTCCCAGGTAGAGATAGGCTGGTCACCAAAGCAACTCCAGCTCCAAGCTCCCTGTCTGGGTGACCACTTTGTGGTTATACATCTGTACCACAGAGTCCTCCCAGAGACATAAGGGCAATAAGGACATAAACCGATGTCATCAGGATGTCCCCTACAGCAAACACAGGCACAGGCGTCTCCCACCTATAGCTTCTGAAGCCCAGTAGCTGAGAGCTAAGAGGTGTGGACCCAGCCACACTTCCCAGCTGAGGCGAGTCTTTAACTCAAGGCCTCCCACGAGATTGTGTCTTCAACATGGGCTCTCTGAGGGCCTAAGGCCCTTAACCTGTTCACATGCCACCACTACTAAAGTCTTGAGCCCAGGAGCCTACATGCCTGCAGAGACCAGGAGTGAAATCTATCAATACAGGAAACAGTAAATTGGGCCAAAGAAGTAAAAGGTTCAGGCTTGACAGAGTGGGATCACTTCCAGGTCACACTGGCTGAAATCCAAAGTAGCTAGGGCTGAACTTCCCTGGGAACACTGCGGTTTAGGAAATTCAGAAAATTGTTGGGACCCACAGGCTCGGGCAACTGCTGGGGAGGAGAGCTCCAGTGTCCCAGGGTGTTAGTGAAGGGTAGGGACCTGATAAGACCAGCAGGAACACGTGCGCTTCTTCTGCTCTGCAAGGACAGGGCCTGAAGTCCTTGAGGGCCAGGGCCTTGGGCAACTTTCCCCAACTTTGACCTCGACCCAAGGGGTCCGAGTTAGCGGCCCAAGGTCACCAAGTCCCTCCGTTTTGGGTACTTGCAGTCCTTGACAGGCCGGATCGGTCGGAAGCTTGCAAGGCTCCACGTGGCCATCAGGGTCCACACAAGCCAGCTGGGCCCAGAAGTTGCCGGCGAGCAGAAGTGCGCGAGCTGCCTGCGCCCCGCCCCCTGCCCACCAGGACGCGTGGTCCCCATCAACCTTCTCCAAGGTCACCCTCCTGCCCGGCCGCCCCGCTCACCTTGCAAGGGGCCAGGGTCCCTGAGGCTGTGCTGAGGGCTGTTCGTGCGCGGGTAGCGCGGTCGGCGGCACGGACTGCCGGCATTTCAGGAGCTCGCCGAGCCTGCTCTCCACCTGCTGCTGTGTGGGACCTGCGGGCCGGGGCGGAGGGCGCTGTCAGCCGCCGCGGGCCAGCGGTCAGGACGTCCCGCCTGCCCGCCCGCCCTGCGCACCTGTGCGGCGCTGCGCGACCAGCTTGCTGGGCCCCTTAGTGATAGTGTACATGGTGCGCCGTCCCGCCCGCCCCTGGCAGCAGCCAGATCAGGCACTCTCCACCAGCTTCACTTTGCGGTCCCAGAGGCACGGCCCCTTTAAGGAGGGAGGATGGGCAAAGAGGGGCGGAGCGATCCACACACGCCCCCTGCCCTTAAAGGAGCTGCAGCCACTTGGTAACCTTCCCAACCCTTTGGAAAATTGGCCAAGACACTAAAATTGAGCTAGGGGCGGGGTGTACTCACCAAAGGGTACACCATCTCTAGACTGGAGCGTGTGTGCGCGAGCCTGCATGTGTGTGTGTGTGTGTGTGAAATTTCTGAGATGGGGAGCTCTTTGAGTGGAGGAGGGCCTTTTGTGTGCTAAGGTAGTTCTCTGAGCTAGGGACCTAGAACAATCTCTGAAATCAACAGTATTCCTTCTCATATTTGAGACCCCCTCAGCCAAGTGCCTGGACAAGCCTGGATTGATGGGGATCATCAGAGTCTGCTTTAGAATAAGCGCTCTAAGACAAAAGAGGTGTGTTTTAAGTAGATATGAAGTCCTGGGGCCCGGAGGAAGACTAGGAAAATATAGAGCCCTCGGGGGTACCCCAACTCTAAATACTAACCTCTCCTCAAGGTTAAGTCCTGAGCTTTCCTGGAGGTGCCCCCTCTTCCCAACTACTGGGGAAGCTGAAGAATTAGGTCTGTGGGGAGAGCCATAGGGTTTTCTAGTACAGTCTGGAAGGAGGAAGACCAGCAAGAATGGAAACAGCCTAAACCCCCCCCCCCCCCAGTTCTCCTTAATAACCCACTTGAACTGCATGCTGAGCTGGGTCTTGTGAAGTCTTGAACCGTATCTGCCAAGACTTGTGCTGCCGCCACCTGGTCTTAGGTTCCTATTGCCATATTTGAGGAGGGTCAGTCTGTTGGGACTAGAGACTGGGGAAGGCAGGTCTGCCAAGTCTTGGGTCACTTAAGCAAGATAAATAGTAAGGAAGGGGTGAGGGTGGGTAGCTGATTCACCTCAATCCTAGGGTATCCAAAACCACCTGTGCCATTTGCTAGTGGAACTTCAGGAGACTTCTAGCCCAGGTGGCCAAGCCTTCATTCCTTTGGCCCAGGGCCTTCAGCCTTACATTATGCAGAGCAGAGCTGGAGAATAAAAGGCTTTCTCCAGCTCTGTGAGGACTGTTGTGTGACATGTACTAAGGAGGCATGAGAAATGTCTTTTCACCTGAGACATCACAGCAGCAGCGACAGACCAAAGAGAGAATGCCTCCCAAGTCTAGTTGGTTAGCCAGTGAGTTTACTTACTGGAGCATGGGTGAATCTCTCACTGTGTCACCAAAAGCTCACCACAGTATAGGGCAGATTGCGAGTGCTGATCCCTGGGGCTCCTCTCCCAACCCTACTTAAGAGTCTCCTTTCTCCCCCGGCGGGGCGGTGGTGGCGCACGCCTTTAATCCCAGCACTTGGGAGGCAGAGGCAGGCGGATTTCTGAGTTCGAGGCCAGCCTAATCTACAGAGTGAGTACCAGGACAGCCCGGGCTACACAGAGAAACCCTGACTCTAAAAACCAAAAACAAAAAAAAAAAAAGAGTCTCCTCTCTCCTAGCACTTGGCTCTGTTATGCAGCTTTTGGGAAGGTGCATGTGCATCTTGAGGCTTCCCTGAGCTTCAAAAGTTTCAAATCGCCTTAGCTTCCTGAGTCTTAAGAGCTTCATCCTCCAGCCTGGTCTACAGAGTGAGTTCCAGGACAGCCCGGGCTACACAGAGAAACCCTGTCTCAAAAAAACCAAAAAAAAAAAAAAGAGCTTCACTCCTTCATCCAGGAGGAAATGTTTCAATCTCCAGGAAATAGCTGTGTACCAGGCTTGTGGCTACAAAGGTGAGTGCAGATGTGGGAAGAGTGAGTTAAGGCCTAAGACATACCGAAAGAAAGGGCCATTTCCTGGCTAAATTTGTCCCTCCCCACTTCCACAAAGCCTGACCCGCCCCACTAACCTTTCCCTCCAAGGCCACTGTGGCCTGACTCAGATGACCTAGAGCATGCTGTTTAGTCACTCAAGAAAGGCAAGAAGGATCCTGGAGTTCACGCTAATTTGGTTGGTCTTTTGTTTGTTTTGTTTTGAAACAGGTTTCTCAGTATAACCACAACCCTGGCTGTTCTGCACTAGATTTGTAGGTCATGCTGGCCTTGAACTCACAGAGATTCATCTGCCTCTGCCTCTAAAGTACTGGGAGTAAAGGCGTGCACCACCACTGCCTGGCAAGGGGCAGGAAGGATCAGCTGTGACAGAATGAAGCACAGTAAGGAGGTAGGGACACAAGGCCCTGGCGTCGAGAATATGTATACCATATACTGACAGGAGCTCCCTTGAGACAGATCCCTCTACAAGGAAAGTGCAACCCCAACTAGCTACTTCCAAACACCCAGTCTCACCCGAACTCATCAATGGATAAACTCAATCTTGGCTTAAATAATCATTGGCCAGAACTAGAGGGCAAGACTCAATAGTTGCAGCAGAAGTCCAGGGTTGGGTTCAGAAGCCCTTAGAAGGGCTTTCAGGTGGGCTTGTTCTGAGGCTAGGGCAGGGGCAGGTGAGGTCAGGGGTTTTGGATGGGGACAGAGGTGAGAGTGTAGTGGTCTCTATGGAGCAGGAAGCTGAGAAGTGGAAAAACATGTTGGAGGGGCAGATAGCCTAGTGGTGGTTGGGCTCCACAGTGAAGTCTTCCCAGATGCAGTGATCCTAGGCCTCGTGAGGATGGAGTTTTGGTAGAATGTCAGGTGGGAAGCCTGCAGTCTGAGGGGGTGAGGGATATGGGAAATCACTGCTAGAACCATAAGAAAGATGACCTGGATGAAGCCTTCAGACCCTGACTATGCCCTTTTCAGAGAAAGACATGAGGGATCTAGACACAGAGGAGTTGTATGAAAATAAAGCAGAGACTGGGGTCACAGCCAAGAGGCCAAGACAGTGATCCAACAACTTTGTTTTGGACTTCTGGTCTTCAGAACTATAACAAAATAAACTTGTTTTATATTACCAAGTGTTGGGTTAATTTGTTACAGTAACCACAGAAGGAACAGAGAGGCAAGGAGAAAGGCAACAGCAAGAAACCACAGAGGCATTAGACTTGGTGGGTTCTAGACACATGGGACTGGGCTAAGGAAAGAATGTGAGTCCTTCTCAGTTCAGGCTCACTATGGGGAAGGGGAAGCAGGAAGATCAATCGAGGGTTGTTGCCAGTCTCCCTATTTCCCTGGTTTTTTGTTTGTTTTTCCAGACAGGGTTTCTCTGTGTGCTGAGACTAAAGGTGGGTGTGCTGTGCTTTAAGAATTAATTTTTATTATTTGTTTTGCTTTGTTTTCCAGACAGGGTTTCTCTGTGTACCCCTAGCTGTCCTTGAAGTCACTCTGTAGACCGGCCTCTGCCTCCTGAGCACCACCACCAGGTCCCAGTTGAAATTTAAGTAGCTCCCTGGCTGTCACAGGCCCTCTTCCTGGGACTCTTTGAGATGGTGTGTGTTGTGTGTGTGTGTGTGTGTGTGTGTGTGTGTGTTGTCTTAGAACAGTGTTGTACTTTGATGGAGAGAAAGAACACCTCTCCTGAACTTGGACATATGATGCTCACACCCCTGTCCCCCCCCCAAAAAAAATCCATGAATAATCTATGGAAAAAGTAAGCCAGGTAAACAGAGGCTGAGGCAGTAAAAAGGAGAGCCTAACTCACGCCCAGTCAAACTCACCTCCAATACCGGACATTCATAACCACCTGTTAGGGGCTGCTCAGAGTGGGTGAGGGGCTGGATGTCAGAATTCTTCCTCAGTCTGGACTGACAACTTTTCAGAGGGGTTTCTAGAATGGCCACCTTATATCCTATCCTTGGGCCGTGTCCTTACATAGTTTAACTACACTCACACCCCTGCCCACCTCGGCTGACTGGAATAGACACCTCAATTGCAATCCCAAACAGGAGCCATGCTTAACCCTGAGCGCTATGATATAGTATGGGACAGAGTAGCCCATGCAATCCTTGAACTAGCTGTTGGCAACCAGGCATGAGCGTCTCGGGCATTTTCTAAAAAATCCAGCTCCTATGAGAAATGGACGCCTCACCCCGCACGTAAGGTGACCATCAGAGAAATACCCTTGTCCGTGTACTCGTCGCTTCGAATTTCATTTCATTGGTCACCGGCCGCCTCCTGCTATCTATCTGTGGACCTCGAGCTGTTGCCAGCCGTCTCAGCATCACACAAAGCTCATCTGAACCCCAGTGGTCCCAGACCTGAGGAGTTCTGCATCTGGGTTCCCCAAGCTCCATTCAGTTACCACCCACAACGCCCACGCCCACAAGGCTTGGCCGATTGAACTTCAGGACTTGACTGTGGCCGCAGGCTTCTAAGAGATCATGATTGCTATGGTTTCCATGGCACAGAACCAAATCCTGGCTGTCTATAAATCACAGGCACCCACATTTTCTCGTTTTCCTCGGACGCCAGCAATACTTTGGGATCCAGCAACACGTGGGATATCACGTCCTGCAAACCCTTGTCAGCAGAGAACTGGCGCGCAATAGGAAAAACGCATGCGCAATACTGTTACAGTAGCATGGTTGCGTCACAATTCGTATGTCTTATGGACTGCTCCCTTTCTCAACAGCGCCGCTGGTGTAGTGGTATCATGCAAGATTCCCATTCTTGCGACCCGGGTTCGATTCCCGGGCGGCGCACGTTCTTTTCTGCTTTTTTAAACTGTTCATCTTTGAATACTTTGCAATCTGAACACCATTCCTAAAAAGGTGAGGCGCAAAGCAACAAACGGACAGCACGCCGTTCAAAGTGACAAATACGCTGAAAACAAGGTGCTATAGCTGAAAGACTCCAGGAAACCACAGCTCTCTACTCGAGCCTTGTTCCCTGTTCGAAGTCACCGCCAAATCCAGCTGCGGGAATCAGTCTCCTGCCGGTGCGGACCCTTTTAGGAGTTGAGAAGCCTGGCAGTTATCTTGCGGCAGGCGGCTGATCCGTAAGACCACAACTCCCGTAGTGCTCCGCGCAGGAGCTGGACCACAGCTCCCGTGGTGCCCCGCGCGCATCCCTAGCTGGGCTGGGTTCACCGCTGAGATGCTGGTGGCTGCGGCTGCTGAGCGAAACAAGGAGCCCATCCTGTGCGTGATCCGCCAGTATGTGGATCCTGCCCAGCACGGCGTTCGCGTGCTCGAGGTGGCCTCGGGCTCCGGACAGCACGCCGTACACTTTGCCCAGGCCTTCCCGAACGCCGAGTGGCAGCCGTCGGATGTGGACCAACGCTGTCTGGACAGGTGCGGCGGCGCGGTGTCTTCTCCTTGCGGCTACTTGGGGCTGAGTGGGCGGCGGGAGCTGGCAGACCGGAAAAGAGGGCAGGCCGAGGTCTGGGTGCCAGACTGAGGCAGTAAAAGCAACGGGCTGCAGGGTCGACAAAGCTACTCCCTTGCCGCTCCTCAGGACTTAACCCCCGAGTCACTGAGGGGCCTCGTCGGCCCTTGCCCACACGCTGCTTTCCACAGCATTGCAGCCACCACCCAAGCCCAAGGGTTGTCCAATGTGAAGTCTCCGCTGTACCTGGACGTGACCTGGGAGTGGGAGCAATGGGGCGGATCCCACCGCGATCGCTGGACCTGTTGCTCTGCATCAATATGATCCACATCAGCCCCCTGAAATGCACTGAGGTGGGGACCACTGGAGCCCAGCTTTCACGTTCCAAGGAGGAAAGTATGAGTCTCCAGCTCCCAGCTTACTGTGCCCTACCTGCCTTCCTCTCCAGGGGCTCTTCAGAGCAGCAGGACACCTGCTCAAAACCAAGGCTGTGCTGATCACCTATGGGGTGAGTGACCCTACAGCCTTAGGTGTTTGCCCACTCTTGAAGCCCAGGGTCTGGGACCTAGCCTTTTTCCTTTTTTTTAGATTTATTTATTTAATGTATGTGAGTACACTGAAGCTGTCTTCAGACACACCGGAAGAGGGCATCGGATCCCATCACAGATGGTTGTGAGCCACCATGTGGTTGCTGGGAATTGAACTCAGGACCTCTGGAAGAGCAGTCAGTGCTCTTAACCATTGAGCCATCTCTCCAGCCTTTTTCCTTCTTGAGTACAGAAAAAAGTTATTCTTTGCATACTCCTATAGAAAGAACTTTATCCTATCCTGCAAAGCAGCCCTATGGGAACAACTGTGTCTTGTTCCCACAGCCCTATGCCATCAATGGGAAGATCTCTCCCCAGAGCAACGTGGACTTTGACCTGACCCTCAGATGCAGGTCAGACATGGGTAGGAGGTGGCTTAGCTCAGAGAGAGGGTCGGCTGGATGATACCCTCAACTCTGCAAGTGCCCTCTACCTCCTTTCCCAACTGCAGGAACCCAGAGTGGGGGCTTCGTGACACAGCCCTTCTGGAGGAACTAGGCCAAGCCAGTGGCTTGGTCCTGGAGAGGATGGTAGGCAAGGCAGTGGGGTGGGTGGGGTGGGGGGTGGGGATTCTCCCTGTGATTAAGAGTCACTCCAGCATAGTATTTTTCCAGGTGGAATGCCACACAAGTGCCTGATTTTCCGGAAAGAATAGCATCTCTGTCAAAAGTTGTCATGGTACAAACTAGACATCAGCCCCTCCCTCACTGGGTCAGTCCTTGGGATAAATTTGCCCTCCTAGTCTAGTGGCTGCAGGGCTGCAAAGAACCTGGTCACAGCGGGCCTTAAAATAAAGCCTTTCCAGCCCACTGTAGGCTGTCTATACTACATTGCTTGTTGGGAATACCCAGGGGAGGGCAAAAGGGGACTGGTCTGGGGAAGATTAGGGCTTGGGGTGGGAATAGCTGAAGCAGCACTGAGCTAGCTTTCTCCTATCTCCCTGGAGAGAACCTTACACATCTGTATGAGGGTTCCCAAGAGTGATTTGGTGCTACTTGGTGACCTCAGGTAGGAACTGGATCTCCATCTCCTCACAGGATTCCAACTGAATAGATAGTGCTGATGGGGGTGGGGTGGGGCACTGCTACTAGAAAGGAACCAGAGGCTGTGAATCCCACAGGCAAAGACATTTATTCAGCAGGAAGGAAGGCAGGAATGGGGATTATGCATAAAGCTAGTCTTGGAAGCGGTTGAGCAGTTCACAGGCCTTCTTCTCAAGCAGTTCTACAATCTTCTTGACTCGTTTCTCGCTGGCAGCACGGACATAGCTGTTGGCGTCCAACACAGCCACACCTTCACGAACTTCACCCATGATGACCAGTGGCCCATCGCCAGCTGTCACATTGGGGCACGGGCAGGCCCAGTCCATGCCCCTCAATGTCACCTCCAGGTATTTGGTGCCCAAGAACTTGAGGCCCATCTTGTCGTCCTTTAGCACATCATCTAAGGCCACACGAGCAATGCCGTCTGCAGCCTCGGGCTCCTCCAGGACTTCTGTGAGTCTGCCCACAATGGCAAAGTCACTGCGGCACAAGCTCAGAGCCAGCTTGCTCTTGAGGCGGCAGGCACGACAGGGAGGTGTGCGTGGGACAGGGCAAGCATCCTCACAGCTCTCTCGGCTCTCAAAGTTATTGCTGTTCCCTTCACAGCCACTGTACACAAAGGGGTGGCACTGCTGCAGCAGTGGGCTGTAGGCCCAGCGTGGCTCCCAGCCCTGGCAGGGGCCTTGAACTGCAGGCAGTGCACAGACATCGCCAGGGCCACGGACGCAGGCCTGTTGGCATGCCTCGTAGGTCTCGAAGCCCCGGGCAGCCCCATCACATTTGAGGGCTGGGAATGTCATGCAGCTGCCTCGCTGCGGGTCAAAGCGCCAAAGGACATGATGGGGAGTAGGTGGCCCAACACAGGCTTGTGTGTCGGGCTGGCACTCAGCCAGGGCACCTGAGTCCCTGTCCTGAGTAGTTGCCCGCTGCAAAACAGAAAGGGGGAAGTCAGCCCGCAGCAGACCAGCAGCATTTCGTGCAGTGCAGGTATACAGTCCTGCATCCTCCAACTGAGCATTGTAGAGCACTAGCTGTCCGATACTGGTGACAACCACATTGCCATACATTTGGTCAGGGCGCATAATTAGGTTCTCCCGCTGATGGCTCTGCTTCTCCCAGGTCACAGCAGGTGGCGGACGGCCACTAACATCACAGTGGAGGCTGGCTGTTCCCCCCACATGCACAGCCTGTGGGGAGGGGCTATTGTACAGAGCAGGTGGCATGGGGGCAGCCCCTGGGGTTGGGCGAGCAGTGGTCTCAGGTGGTCCTGGGCTGCTGGGTGGCCAACTGAGAATGTGCTTACAGGGTACAACATGCAGGTGGAGACCCCGCAGGCAGGCTTCTGCATCCATATAGCAGCGGTTGTAATAGGTAAGGCCATCAGAAGCACACGTGAAGCTGGGTTCTTTTTCACAGCGGTCACGGCAGCGACAAACTGGCTGCCCATCCCAGATGTCACAGTCAGAACCCTGTTGTGGGCATTGGAAGCCTTCACAGGAGGCTGCTGTCTCAGGTACAGCTGGGCCACCACTGGGGAAGCGGGCGGCCACGCAGCTCTGCAGCCCACACACATTGGTGCAGCACTTCTCGGATGCCGCACAGTCCTGAGGGACAGGGACAGTTTAGTGGAGCCCTGACCCCTACCCGGCCTTGCCAATGCACTACCCTGCCTCTCTATCCTGGGAGAGGTAGCTGCCTCTCTCAAAGCCTCCTCCCCTATGGAAAACGGTGGCTGTGCTTTCTGAACAGTTTGGGCACCAAGGCCACATGTCACCTTACTCAACCCCACTGAATCCTCAAGGCCCCCAAGCAAGCCTCATTAGCATTCCCACTGAGCAGGTGGAACAGTGTGCAGGCAGCTGCTCTGCCATCAGAGGGCGCACCACTTAGGGAGCTCTTTGTCCCCTTCCTAGTCTGGGATAGGAGGAAAAAACTACAGACTGGCAGGGCTAGGGAAGGGTGGTGCCATTTGCAGGGTAAGTCAGAGGCCTGGGTTCACATGACTTAAGAAAAAGTGGTGCTCAGGAAGGTTAGAGATGGGATTGGTGCGGAGAAAGTCAGTCCAGGAATTGGAGATGTTCATGTTCTTCAGAGGGCAAAAAGGTGAGGATATCCTTTGAGCCCTGTGTACAGGTCATGGCTACCTACAAATCCAGGTAAACTGAGTGTAGGGGAACCCTGGAGGAAGCAGACTCCTAGGGTTGGGGTCTACTCCCCCACTGAGGAAAGAGCTAGGATGGGGCCCAGGATCCCATGAGATGCCAGTGCTCACCTGGTCCCTGGTACACTCACGCTCACAGGTGCTCTGGGCGTCGACCCACAGGTGGGGGCTGAGCTGGTTGGGGCACATGCCAGGATGGCTTCCAGGCTCTGGCAGCAGGTTGGTCTCCGAGGTCAGATGGATGAGCACGAAGACAAAGAGCAGAGGCAGGAGTGGCTGTGGGGCAGGCATGGGGACCACAGGGCCAGGGGGAAGGAGTGTGTGGCCACCAGCTGAAACTCCCTATAGGCATCCACCCTATAGGGTCCTGGGCCCAGGATCACTACCCCTACCTCAAAGGACCCTCTCCTGTGACTCTTGGACCCTGTAAGGCTGGAGCTCACAGATGATGTCTTCTCTGGAACCCTGAATAGTTATTCTGGGGTCTCTCAGAACCTGTCCACAAAATACTGGCTGGCCCTCTCCCAACCACTGTGGGTGGCTCCCAGGCTCTGGTCAGCATAGGACTGGGAATAGAAGAAGAGGAAGGGCTAGGGAGGGGCCAGAGGCCCTGAAGCCCAGAGCAACTGACCACTAGGGTCACCAAGGGGCGGAGAAGGGCCAGCTAAATCAGGGAGGGGGATGCTGTAACCTGAGCCCCTCCCTCTACAAGCTGGAGCCCAACAGGGATCAAAGTCTCCTTAAAGACCCTCCCACCCTCTATTCAGGGAGGAGGGGCAGGGCTGGTAAATTTCGGCTTTTGTCCTCAGCTCTTCAGTCTTTCATTCAGTGAGGTTGGGCAGGGACTCAGTCCAGCCTCAGCTATTAGCCTAAATTTTCTCCAAAGGCAGCCAAGGACAGCACCTGTCATAACTATAGGTAAGGCACATTTTCCACTGGCAAGTGGTAGAGATTCTGTTCTCTTCTGGCCCCCTTCAAGTGTCACATCTCTTCTGGCCCCCTTCAAGTGTCACATCTCTTCTGGTCCCCCTTCAAGTGTCACACTTGCCAAAAGGCCTTGGCATAGAATAAAAAAACCTGCTAGGGTACTTGGTGCCGTGGTCCACATTTGTAATTCCAGCACTGGGTAGGTGGGCCACAGGAGGATCCAGACTGAGGCCAGCCCAGAGCTACACAGCAAATACCAGGCCCATTTAGCTCTGTAAGAACATACTGACTCAAAAAAAAAAAATCCATTAGGTCTTGGCATCTCATCAGCTGAAGGCACAACTTGGCAGAATTTATCCTCCTAGATGTACCTGTTTCTCTAGAACTGGGCTCCTGACATCTAGCTAGAGTCTATGCCACTCAGTTCCTTCAAATGGGCAAGGCATGTACAAAAAAAAAAAAAAAAAAAAAAAAAAAGGCTGTCTTATCTGCTGGAAGCAGATGATCCATGCGCACTGGCCATAGACAGTCTCATGTCAATGACTGGTACACAGTGCACACAGGAGCACAGAGAAGCCACCCAACTGACCATATACAGGGTTAGATAGATGGCTAGCTCAAGGGATGGCCAAGTGCATCTTTCAAAGAGCAAGCATCCTAGATGTTGCTCAGGGATCTAAGTACATTCAAGCCTTGCCCCAACAACTCACCATGAAGGCCAGCATCCATTCTTTAACTGAACTAGAGGCTTCACTACTGTGGGGGAGGGCAGGGAGATCAAAGCTGGTGGCAAGACAAAGGCCCTGCCTGGAATCTGCCTTTCCAAACCCTTTCTGTAGCTCCAGAGGTCCCCAGGGAGTGGTTTTCTCAGAGACAGGAAGGAAAAAGTCTGTGTGACCCTCTGTCTGACCTCCTGACCCAGGAGGCAGGGTAATAAGAGCCTGGTCTGGTCAGGAGATCAAGAGATGGCTACCAGGCGCCAGTGTCTGCTGCCTTACAAAAGAGCTGTGGGTGAGCCAGCTCCTGGTGTTGAGGGGGCAGGGTCACCAGGCCACAGGCCCAGGATGCAACTAAGGAAAAGTGCAGGTGACACCTGAGCCAGAGGCCACATTTAAAGTGGACTGTCCTATCCCATTAAGCTTTGCCTTCCAGTGTATGAAACATAACCCTGGCTGAGCATGGCCCGCAGAGTCCATAACCTGCTAGATGTTTTCCTGCTAAAGGTACCAACTCCAGGTCCCACTTGCAGATGTCCTTGATGCTGTGGTAAGCTTTGTGCCCTGGGCTATGAGTAAAGGCTCTGTGAATAGTTGGGCTGCCTGATGCTAGCCTGGCCAAGATCAGACCTCAGGAAACAGTGCAGCTTGTAACCAGGCCTGGCTACTTTGTGGCTGGGAATGTGAACCCAGTCGATGGATGGTTCCAGGTCAGCAAGGTCAGCTGCAGGGGACAGTTAACAAAGCCTGGGACCATTCTGTCAGGCACAAAGCAGTGCTGGCTCCTGTGGCAGAGCACACTGCCAGACACTCCTTACCACCCCCAACAAATCACATTCAGATGAAGCCAGACTAATGTTCACAAAGACAGACATGAGCTCACTGCTGAAGTACATTTACTGTACAAAGAAGTAAGAACAAAGAACCAGGAATGGTGGAGTCCACAGCAGCAAGTGTAGTGTTGATGGTGTGCACGCAGGCCAATCCAGGTCCTCAAGTCTATACCATTCTATTCTCGATTCCAGAGAAAAGGTCTCTGTCAACAGCAACAGGACTGGTGGGGAAAGGTGATGCTTGATTGTATCCAGCCTCTGGGCCAGGGTCCCAGGGGCTGCTGCTTATCAGGCAGTTCCCACAACCATAGCCCTGTCCCTCCCTACAGACATTAACCCAATCTCCCAGAACAGCAGGCTGGCGCAGTGTCTACCAGTGCCCTAGTAACATCCATGGCAAAGATGGTCTTAGGAAGTGTGCACTAAGAGGTCCCCAGTAAGGGGTCATGGCTCCTGTTATGACCAGGGCCCTGAGGGCAGGAGGTAGAGTTAAGCACCAGCATGCCTGAGGGCTGTGTCACCAGGCAAGGGCAGGGGAGCAGTCACACAGGACATCCACTGGGGACAACATCCCCACAGGGGAGAAGGCTGACCAGAGCAGACTGGGATAGGAGGAGCATTGTGGAGGAACAGTCCATGGCTTCAGAAGTTGCTCAGGCCAGTGAGTCCCTAAGGAGGGGCTTGGTGTTCACCCCTAAGGTTGAGGCTGCTGTTCCAGAGAGTGTCACTAAGAAACAGGTCAGAGATTCCAGTGACATGAACTTAAAGGCAGAAGGGCCACAATAGGCAAGGAGCAGCTATGAAAGTTGGTGCTGAAGTTGGTGAGTACAAGCTGCTAGACACTAGGTCCTAGGCCCTGTGCCCCAGCCCAGATACTAGAGGCTCCAAGCACTAAGTCTGCTGAAAGCTCTGTAGCCTCAGCCTGGAGATGTGTATAGTAAACATCAGCAGAAGTGCCAGGGCACAGTGGGAGGATAAATGGGGTTTCCTAGGTGCACCAACATCTCTCCTCTCCTAGGAGGTCTCAGGGGCTGAAACCTTGCCTATGCCCAGCATACTGATCACCTTTGTCACATATGGAAGCTGGAGGCAAGCCTGCTGCTAGAAGCATCTGAAATACACCCTGGTTTCCCCATCTGTTTCCCCAGGCCTCTGAGCGACACCCAGGCAGGGTGTTTATAAATCCAGAGATCATCACTTCAACACTGAAACCCTCCGCCGCTGCTTCATCCCTCCTTCCCTGACATCCTGAGCTTCCCCAACGGCTAATGTGGCTATGAGGGCATCCAGGCTTCCCTGACAGTCCTTTAAAAATGTACAAAACAGGTAAAATGTTCTCCATATAAATAAAGGGGAGCCAGGCTCGTTTCCAGCCTGGAGTCCAGGACTGGTTCACACCTGGTCCCCGCAGCACCAGCAGCCCTGCTGCCTGGTCTGAGGAGCATGTTCTCTCCTGCGCGCCCCTCCCCTCCACTAGCTCAGATGTGGAGGAAAGCCTGGAGAGACCCAGGCAGGGTTGTGTAGCCAAGTCTTCCTGCACGCAGCAGGGCTTAGCGCCTGGCCAGGAGTGCTCCAGCGTAAGCCCCAAGTCTGAACAGGTGGAACCCACAGGTCCCGCTAGGAGATCTTGCAGTTGCTCCGAGAGCAGTTCTGAGGTGGGCTCTGGGGGGGACGGATGGACTTGGACCTCTTAAGGCTGTTGCCCTTGCTGCCACTGCCCCCGGCCCCACTTGCCAGGGAGTAGGAGCGGCCATGCATCATGACAGCGTTCATGCCGTTGGCCATGGAAAAGGACTTGAGGTGGCTCTTGATGGTGACAGGTAGTGGGAGCTTGTCGATGAGGTGTACAGGGGTACAGGAGACAATGGCACGGCAACAGAGGTCCTGCAGGCTGAAAACTGAGGGAGGCAAGATGGAGGAGGGAACAGATAGGTTTTGTTAGGGAAGTTACACAGTCCTCAAACTACCTATAAAACCTGGCTCCTGCATCTCACCAGCTCAGGGCTCCTGGATGCCCCACTATCTGACCACTGGGTGGCTCCCACCTCCTGCCTTAGAGCAGAGCGTCCTATAAAGTGCTGCTGGGAGAGGCCAATCTGCCCAGCTGCTCTGAGACTGGGGTGGGTGAGGAGGCAGACTGACTTTGGAATGCAGCCTTTACTATAGTTCTGGTTGGATGTTAACTCAGTCTCTTGGCCCAAGAGAGGGACTTAGTTACCCTGCTCTCCTCTGTGGTTTCATAAGGTGACACTGTGACCATCTGTGTGGCAACCAGTGAGCCCTGTATTAGAAAGTAACTGGAGTAAAGCCATCATTAGGGGCTTCTGATCAAGTGCTTGGCATGGACAACAGCCCAGACATTGCTGAGCTGCACATACTGCCTCTGTGACCACTCAGCAGCAAAGGTGCACATGCAGAGCTCTGCTCTCAAAGCATGGCAAGGAAAGAGATCACCTGTAGGTCTGGGCAGGCAGCCAGGGTGACTCTAACTCCACTGTCAATGCCTATAGTTCCATCATCATGCCCTATTACTCCACTAGCTAGCATCCTATCGGAACTAAGCCTCAGTCCCACCTCGATTGGGCCTCCAGATCTTCTCCATGCCATGCCGCATGAGCACAATACGGAGAGCTCAGTGAAGGACTCAATGACGTTGAAGTTGCACAGGGGGCTGACTTCAAAGAAGGTCATGCAGTTCTTCTCTGCGTAGGCTCTGGCCTGCTCCGTTGGGACTTGCCGCTTGAAGGCCAGGTGCAGCCGGTTCCCAACCAGGATCCGGGGAACACCAGGTGCGTGCTTAGGAGGGGTTCAGAACTTAGCAGAGGCACAACCACATGCCACCCCCACCACTTGGCCATATGCAGGGCTGCCAGTGTCTGCACTCTACAGTGCAGCGAGTCCAGGAAGCTCTGGATGGAACCAGGGAAACTGTGGCGTCCAGTGTTTATTGGGTCAGGAAGGACTACAGCAGCAGCACTCCCAGGCATGCTCAATCACAGCTTGGTCCCACAGTTTCTTCTGGAGAGGCACAAACCCACACTTACCTCATCGATCTCCTTGATCCACCGGTCAATGCCATCAAAGGACCAGCGGTTGGTAATGTCGTACACCAGAAGGATTCCCTGCGAGTTAGATGGAAGGGGGTTATTCACAGAGACATTTGGGCCCACTTCCAGGAAAAACTTGCTAGACGGGAGTGGTCACAATTCCTAGACAAGGCTAGGAATATGGTCCAGACGACTTTACAGGTCATTAGTATGGCCATGAACTGAAGTGGGGAAATGCATCTGCCACTCAAACAGAAGACCAGCAGGAAGGGACCTTCTGTAAGTTGAATTGTCCCAACCCACATATGCCATCCTGTCCATCCCCGAGAACATGGCTGGGGCGGAACTGACTTTTTAACAGTTTTTAAATCCAGGCAGGCCAGTCACAGGCATCACTCTGAAATCATTCAAAGGTCACACAGGCTAAGCCTACACACACAGGTCAAAGCT
Organism: Mastomys natalensis; assembly: GCA_021653895.1. Lineage (NCBI taxonomy): Eukaryota > Metazoa > Chordata > Mammalia > Rodentia > Muridae > Mastomys > Mastomys natalensis. Next base: position 558,086 of record JAJTUV010000713.1, read on the forward strand.
TTGGTCGGGGGAGGGGTGTGAAGAGCCGCAGAACTCACTAGAGGGGCAAGCATTCTGGAAGTCAGTCCATCAGCAAACTCCGCCCTGGGGGCACCTGGGGCTGAATGGAGGCAGCTCTGAGTTTTCCAACTCCAAACTTGTACAGCAGGATGTCAGTCACTCACAGAGCAGGAGTCGGTGAGAGCTGCTTGAGTCGGGCTAAGCAGGATTTGCTACGGGGCCTTTCCTGCCACATCCCTCAGAGACCAATTACTGGGAGCTCAGCTTTGGGCTATCTCCACCTGCCTCAAACATCCCAGCGGGGCCACTAACATGGGCTTTCCGGCAGGGGCAATGTGGAGCAAGCACACTGCCAACCTGCCTCTCATTCTGAATTGACTTCGAATGAGATTCGGCAATCAGAGTCTACCCATTGAATTACCTTCTCTTCTTCCCACAGGTTCTCAGACATGGAGGACAGAGGAGGAGGAAGAGAAGTTGAAAGATCGGAACAGGAGGAGGGAAGCAGAATTGCCATTTCTGAAAACTCAGGCTAGTCCCAGGTCCTACAGAGACAAAGGTACCCTTACCCTCAGGTAGGTAGCAGGCCTGGCTCAAGCAGGGCAGCAGTTGGGGAGGAATTTCTCTATCCTGGAGGGGCCCCATACCAACCTTGAGGTCAGTTACCACTGAGAGGAACCAAACTGGAGTTTTCCTGACCTCAAGGAGCCAGACTGGTGGATAAAAAAGGTTAATATTTACAATAGACATAACAGAGATGAGGGTCTACATCTATAAACCCATCACTCAGGAGATGGAGGTAAGGGACTGCTGCAAACTCAAGACCACTTGAGGGTCTAGATAGCTAGATCTAGGCCAGCCTGAGCTACATGGCAAGACCCTGCTTCAAACACTGTGGTTTAAATGAAGATGGCCCCCACAGGCTCATATTTGCATGCTTAGTCCCCAGCTGACCAATTGACTAGAAGGGATTAGGAAATGTATCCTCGCTGGAGGACCTGAGTTGCTGGGGGATAGGTTCTGAGGTTTCAAAAATTCTTGCCAGGCCCAATATCTGTCTGTCCGTCTCCCTTTGCCTCCTGCTGCAGATCAAGAATGTAAAGCTCCCAGCTACTTCTCTAGCACTATGCCTACCTGTATAGCACCATGCTCCCAGCCATGATGATAATGGACTAAGCGTCTGAAACTGTACACAAGCCCCCCAATTAAGTGTGTTCTTTTATAAGAAGTTGCCTTGTCCTGTGTCTTCACAAAAATAGAACAGTAACTAAGACAAAAATCAACCAACAATAATAACAAATCTCAACTCCCTCCCAAAATCAATAAACAAACACATCTCTAGGATGAAGCTGTTGCCTGGGGACAGGGAAGAAAGCGCTCATCTGTTGCCAAAGGAAGGAGGCTAAGCTTGGGGGTGATGGTGCCACTACATCACATTGTGGAGCATCCTGGCTCCTGAGGCTTACTCAACAGTGTGCCAAAGACCACCCTCAGAGGCTCATCCCAGCATATTCCAACAATGAAGGTTTTCTCTTTCTCTTGAGGCAGTGGTAGGGGCTATGGTGGGGGCGGATAGAGTTCAGTGGCAGAGGAGTAGCCTGGAATACATGAGGCCTGGATTCTAATCCGGCCACAACAGGAGCAGGAGGGTAGAAGGAGGGAGAAAATGTCCAGAAGCAAGGGGCTGGGGATACAGCTGAGTGCACAGCATACAATGTGTGATGCTCTGGATTCCATCCAGGGGACAGTGGAAGCATCAAAAGACCAAGAGTTCTGAATAAGTAGTTGTCAATCACAGTGAACATGCACAGTAAGTTGTGAAGTGGGAGCTACAGATTCCCCTGACACTCGGAAGAATGAAAGCATAAACAAATGGCACACAGTACAGGAAGTTTACACAAACATGCAGCAGATGGTACAAGGCTGGGTGCCTTTAATTTCCTGTTTACACCTTCCTTTTTGCCATAACCAGCACTTGTGTTACATTTAAAGACAAGCAAGCAGAAGGCCGACCTCCTGGAAGAGGTGCTCCTACAGAGGCCGCCTGGGCAAAGCCTTCCCAGCTCTGCTCTCACAGACAGACCCTTGTTGGCACAGTCTGAGTGACAGTTGGAATAGAGACCAAAGCGGCTGTGGATTTCCTAGAGAAAACTGTCTGGGATGAACTGCAGGCAAGAAGCTGAGAACCAAAATGAAGTTTGTTCATACGGTAACTAGCCCAAAGCCATCAGTTGTGTTTCAGAAAGACAGAAAGACTCCTACACATTACGCCTTTGAAATGATAAAGTTAGATAATGCTAATTTTTAGACCGCTTATTTGCCAAGACACAGACACAGGTTCCTCTTTCTAGTGACCTTCTCCATTCAGCAATGACTCCAGAGAGTACCCTTCCAAGTGTCTTCTAGATTTTCCTGTAATGTGAAGCTCCATCAACATGGACGAGATCTTGTCAAAGAGCCAGGCACTCAACACTCAGAGCTCCGTGAGCCCCCTGAACAGCAAGAGGCACTCTACACCAGATCTATTAACTAGTCTTAGGTACTTTACCTTCTGGTAACAAAAGTGTGAGGTGACTCTGCACATAAGACACTGTGTTCTGCTTAATATATAAGATCTATTTTGAGACATGGAACTAGGCCTAAGAGTAGGTTCCTTACTGTTACAATTCTCATTATTATTGTTTTGTTTTGAGACAGGGTCTTACTATGTAGTGCTGGCTGTCCTGGAACTCCCTGTGTAGACCAGGTTGGCCTTGAACATCTGCCTCCTGGGGGTTAGGACTGATCAACCTGAACTTGATCTTTGCAATCCACATGGTAGAAGAGGAATGACTCCCATAACTTGTCCTCAGACCTCCACTTACTCACCCTCCTCTCAAATAAATAATGTAAGTAAATAAGCATTTAGCACATACAATGTATCTGTGTGGTTCAAACCCCCAAACAAAATCCTCCTGTCTGCCCACTTCACATACCCTAGTTGGACTAAACTGTTCACTCTGCCTGCCGGATGCCAAGTGGTATGCTGGTGTTCTCAGCAATCATCTATTAGCATGCATCCTCTCCTAGTCCCACAGCAACAAATCCTCACCTGCCCTCAAAGGACACAGCACCTGACCACATACTTCCTGATTTAATGGAAGTGGCCACAGGCCAGCTGGGCAGCACCTCCTGCTGGCACGGCTGTGTCAGGCCTGCCTTATCGCTTCCTTATACCAAGCCAGAGGGACCCACTCACTTTCCCAGAAGCCAGCACAGGACTATAGGAATTAAGAAATCATTTCAGGACTCAACCATACAAACATTGGAGCTTGGCCACTGGTAAGGCTTAGAGGATTTCAACAAGAGCCACTAAACAGTGCTGAATGTGACAGGTGACAAAAGGAAGGTCAGTGGCCTTTGTGCTATGTGCAGGACCCAGACCCTGAGGGACCCAGAAGGGTAGCAGAGCAGCAAAAACCTATTCTGTTAAGATGGATTGTCCCTCTGGAGGTGGCTCAGGGAAGCACTGCTGCGTTTCTGTAGGAAACCACCATCTTGTTGCTATTGGCCCCACCCAGAACACACACGGGATAGGACAGGAACAAAATCAGGGGCTTGTACCACAAGATATGTCAGGTATCTCAGATACAAACTAAGATGTGTTTGCAGGGTATGCTCAGTTCCTCTCAGTCAGGAGACAGCCACCAGAACTTCCGGGAATAACAGGCAGAACAGAACTGAACCAGCGGTGCTGGATGCTTCGGGAATTATTCAAAAATAATGGCGCAGACACTGCTTTTTAAAGAATTTGGACTGGCAAAGGCAGAGTTCTGAAATGTACGATTTTTAGTTCCCATGTACTGAGCAGATCAGTTTTTCGTTAGTTTCACCGCCATCCCTCATGGCTTCTTGTTGCACAGCACCAATCCCACTCAGGCCATCTCTGAGCCACCACTCTCATTTCCCCAATAATATTGAGTGTTGTCACCCAAAGCCCTCACATCCTTTTTGTAAATTTATTTTTTGGTAAAATTTTTAGATTTGTTTTATGTGATGAATATTTTATGTGTGTTTATGGCTGTGCATCAATACATGCCTGGTGCTCATCAAAGTCATAAGTCAGTCTGGACTCCTTAGAGTGTGGGGTAAGGACGGCCGTGAGTCATCATGTAGACACTAGGGATCAAGCCCAGGCCCTGCAAACAACAAGCACTTAACGACTGAACATCTCTCTGGTCTTCTCTTTTGTTTTTAATTTCAAAATTATATGTATTTACTGTTAAAAAAAAAATCTTAAAGCTGGGTGATGGTGGCACATGCCTTTAATCCACCCCTGGGAGGCAGAGGCTGGGGGATCTCTGTGAGTTTGAGGCCATCATGGTTTACAGAGAGAGTTCCAGGACAGCCAGGGCTTCATAGAGGAACCCCATCTCGAAAACAACCACAAGAAATCTGAAAATGCTGCTTAGCAAAAGGAAGGCAATAAGCTATGTCTACAATGGAGGACTTGCAAGATGGCTTAGTGTGTAACAGGACTTGCTGCCAAGCCTCAAGATGTGAGTTTCATGCCTGAGGAAGCCAGCCCTCAGGCTGTGCGCTGAGCTCCATACTCCTGCCTTGTTGTGTGCTTGTGCATGTTCTCTTTCTCTCTCAACACGAAAAGAAAAAGGAAAGAAAGAAAGAAAAGAGAGAGGGAGGGAGGGAGAGAGGAGAGAGGAGGGAGGGAGAGAGGGAGAGAGGGAAAAGAGGGGAGGGAGGGAGAGAGGGAGGGAGGGAGGGAGGGAGGGAGGGAGGGAGGGAGGGAGAGAAAAGAAAAAGGGAGCAGAGAATGGCGGCTCGTGTAACTCCAGCAGTTGAGAGGCTAAAGAAGGAGGAGAAAGAGGGTCCTGCAGAGTTTGAGGCCCACTTGCGCTATAATGTGAGACCCTGTCTCAAAAATCAGGGAGAGGAGTTGTAGAGATGGCTTAGTGACTAAGAGCACTGACTGTTCTTTCAAAGGACCCAGATTTCATTCTCAGAACCCACAAAGCAGCTCAGAACCACCTATAACTCCAGTCTCAGAGGATCTGAAGGCCTCTTCTCCATGGCTACCAAGCATACATGTGGTGCACAGTCATACATGCAGGCAAAACACCCATTCACATAAATACATCTTCAAAGGGAAAGCGAAGCGAGGAAGGACCTGTAGAATCCATCCTTAGCCCAATGCTCATCAGTCCTTCAGTCTGTCTGAAAGGAACTATACTTCAGACCATGCTTCTGCTTTCAGGGTCTGCCCCTTTGTTCCCAAGGCTGTCCCTGGCTCTCCAGAGCTAGGGTCTGAGCCAAGGGAGTTCTCTAGGCTCTTCAGAAGTCTGGGGGTGCATCACAATGGAACTGAACTTCCATTCACACCTTTCATGTGGCAGCAGCACAGGATCTAAAGCAGTTCTATCCACACAGGTCTCCACTACTTCCCCATCTTCTGATTTCAGAGTGATAAGTAAATATCTGAAAGCATGTGGGATCCCAGGGAACAGCTATCCACACCCTGGGTGGCACAGTGCATGCATAGTGCTCTTCTCCAGGCAAGACAAGATCACCATAGCCTATTTCCTGTCCAGAGAATCATCTGCAGCCCATCTTTAACAATCCCAATCTGCAGACTTCTAACGTGTGATACAACCCAGGTCACCTTCACATCCAGTCACACCCCTTAGGAGGTGCACGACTCTGTGTATGAAGGACATATGGGGAGAAACCTTTGTTTTTTTTAGTGAAACAGATGGCTATGCTGCATTTTAGTGGCATGGAGAGGCCACTGCAGTGACTAAACTCAGGCTGAGGTATCATGAGAGCAGGAAGGACTCATGCAGGGACACTAGAGACTCAATTTCCTCCCACATAGACAGCTCAGAAATGGAGGCTCCAAAGCTCTGGATTATTTTTCCTATTACATATAGATGGGCTTTGGAGACCTGATGTCCCCATGTCAAAATACTTTGGAAGAGGGCGGAGGATGCAGCTAGCTGTGGACCCTTCCTCTATTGAGCACGAGGCTCAGAGCTCATCCCCAGCGTGTACGAAAACAAAACACAAGAGAGTAAAGAACTGTCAGGGCAGCAATCTAGGTTCAAAAAGAATCAGGAGAGGAACATACTGGACAACACATAATACAGTGCTGGTCTTACCTGTGCGCCCCTCGAGTAGGACCTGAAGATGGTGCAGAACCTTCCCTGGCCCGAAGTATCCCTGAAACACATAGTGTGGGAGATCAGGCCCAGTGTGAGAGGTCCCAACCACACATTTTTCTTTTCTTTTTTTTCCTGCTTTTTCTTTTTTTTCCTGCTTTTTCTTTTTCCTTTTTTTGAGACTGAGTCTCACTGTATAAATCTGACTAGAATTTGCTACATAGACCAGGCTGGCCTTGAACTCACAGAGATTTTTGCCTGTCTCTGCCTCCTGAGTACTGGTATTAAAGGCATGTGTATACCTGGTTCCTTTTTAATATTTAGTTTTATGTGGATGAGCAATATATGCGTGCTTCATGCCCATGAGAGGCTGGAAGAAGGTTATAGATCCACGGGAACTGGAATTAGAGACGGGTGTAAGCTGCCAGATATGGTGCTGGGAACTAAACCTGTGTCCTCTAGAAGAGCAGCAGCAAGAGCTCTTAGCAACCTCTGAGCATTTCGCTAGCCTCATGAAGACAAGTTGTTATGAGTAAACTGGAGGAGGCTTTAAAACAAAACATTCTAGATTTTTTGTTGTGTTCATTATGGAGAAAAGTTCCGTTTGAGCAGGGTCTATTTAAATGGCTATTGCAAATAAGGGGCTTCCTCACTTGGCTTCCCCTGCTCTCATTAGATCACCAACTCACCATAGCTCCAGCTTGACACGCCGTCCGTCCAGTAGGATGGTAGTAGTCTTATAGTCTATTCCTGTGAGGAAGCAGAGGCGTGAGAGTGTCCATCAGCAACTGCTTCACTGAGGTCCCCTGCCCAATACTTCCTCAAATCCCACAATGACCCTGAGGAGCAGAAGGAGGGTGCTCACTGCCCTCAGCTATGGCTTTCTCAGGCACCAGCCTAGCTCACGCTGTATGGCAGCCATGGGCAAGGCAGAAGCCCAGGTCAGATGGGCATCAGATACACTCAGGTCACACCAGTCTCTCTAAAGGCTCTGGGCCCAGAATGCCTGGAAGGAAATGGTTCACTCCCACTGTGACATGTCCTTCCTATAGATTCTAAGTTGAACCCTCAAAGAATAACGTACTTCCTAATTCTTGGATCATCAACAGGAAGGTATTTACTTATTTACTTAGGGGTTTTTATTTGTTTTGCTTTGTCTCCAGACAGGGTTTCTCTGTATAGCCTGGCTGTCCTGGAACTCCCTCTGTAGACTAAGCTAGCCTCAAACTTTTAAGAGATCTGCCTGCCTCTGCCTGGGATTAAAAGTGTCTGCCACCACTGCCTGGCTACTTACTTAATTTTTAGAGACAGGGTCTCAAGACATAGCCAGGCTGACCTTAAGCTATGAAATCTCCTGCCTAAGCACCTGAGGATTATAAATGAACACTTTTACACAAGACTAAAGTAATTTTTAAAATGTTGCTTCCTACAGCAGTCCCTAGAGAACTTACGCTTTCTCTAACTTGAAAGTTTGTTTGCTTTATAGTTTCACATTTTTATGAAAGAAAAGTCACCCAACATATGCTGGCTGATCAAGCCTTTTGCGGGGAAGGCAGGGCTAATGGTCTTACTATGTAGCAGAGGCTGACCCTGAACAATGACTCTCCTCGCTCATGTCCCATTAACACCTCCAAGGCATTAGTCTCTTATTTTTCATATATATAATACTTGCCATCCAGGTGTGGTGATACACATCTGTAATTCTACCACGTGAGAGGCAGAAGCAGGATCAGGATTTAGAACAAGGCCATCTTTATCTGCACAGTAAATTCATGCCTGCCTAATCTACATGAAACCTTGTCTCAAATAGAATAAAATTTTGATCCAAGAGGGCTTGGAAAAGGGTGTTTTAAAATGTGTAGGTATTCTCACAGAATGTGGTGTACATGTGCACATCCTGGTGAGTAAATACTGACATCTGTGTGCCCATGGCCTTGTGCAGGAAGACAACACAGCATCTTCTTCAGGCCTCAGGTGCTCCTTCTGAGCCATCTTCTGCCTAGTCAACTAGTAACTGCATCCAAACTAGGTTCTCATGCATTAAAGGACACTACAATAGAGTGATAAATTGCAACATACAGAATAAAAGAAAATATTTGCAAGTTATTTTATTTTTCATTTTATTAGGACAGAGTTCTAAAAAAAATATCCTTCAACTCAATAATAAAACTCAGTTAACAAATGGGCAAAGTCATATCCTGGCAAAAGACTTAGATAGCAATGGTAACAAGCACTAGAAATTGTTCTGTACTATTGGTAGCCATCAGGAAAGGAAATCAGAACCCTGTGCTAAGCACCAAATGCTGGATTAGATAGCTAGACTCAAAACAGATGGTGAGGTAGCTCTCTACCTCACCAGGATCTTTCTACTTTCCCAGGTGTGGGGGAAGGGAAGGGGGGTGCTATAAAATAATGATTGCACAGTGTACAAATAGGAAGCGCTACAGAGCTGTGTATTTGACATATATGGTTAAGATATGCTTTTCTGAGACAGTTGCTTTCTTTCTTTTTCTTCTTCTTTTTTTTTCCCAAGACAGTCCTAGAACTTGCTCTGTATACCAGGTCCTCAAACTCACAGAGATCCATCCACCTACTTCTGCCTCCCAAGCACTGAGATTAAAGGTGTGCACCACTAATACCCAGTTGAGACAGGGTTTTCTATGAAGTCTGGCAGGCCTGGACCTTGTTACATAGCTGGCTTGAATTTGTAGCAATCCTCCTGCCTCTGATTCCTCTATTTCCATGACATAAAGTAAGGGTACTGCACGCACACTCACAGGACTGACAGCTGCTGTACCCTTTCCCCACCTTTCCCTGAGCTCCCCTGGAAGAAGTTCAATGCTGGCAGCTGCAGCTTCCAAGCAAAGCTTGTGAGGACACTATTGCAGTGGTTTTATTTTTATTTATTATTTATTCATTCATTCATTCATTCATTCATTCATTCATTCATTTTGAGGCAGGGCCTCACTATGTAGCTCTGGCTGGCCTGGAACTCACTATGTAGACCAGGCTGTCCTTGAACTAAAGAGATCCTTTATAGAGATCAGCCTGCCTCTACTTCCCAAATGCTGGGATTAAAGATGTGAACCACCATACTTTATACTTATTTTTGATTGGCTTCTTTGAGAAAAGATCAGCAGGACTGCAGCATAGCCTTCTTTGACTGTGATTTGGACTCCCAGTCCTATCCCTGAGGAAAGCAACTGCCTGACTACAAAGCTACCCCTAGATGGTGCTGTGGCCCCAGGCCTGCCAAGAGAGCAGCAGCTGCAACAGAACAAAGGATGCCTGGAAAGAGCTTTCAAAGAGTCACTAACAGGCCTGTCAGCAACTTAAAGAACTATGGTGATGAACCCGGCACTGTTCTCAGTTGGGTTCTGAGGTGGTCCTGCCACTGACCCAGCCGACTGTGTGACACTCACAGGCTTCCCCAGACAACATACCTGCCTTTTAGAATGAAATACATTTGCATCACTCTAGCAGTAGACCTACAGGAGCCCCACCACCAGGAGAGCCCTGAAAGCTTCTAATATAGAGATGGTTTGCAGCTCTGGGAACCAGGTCAAGTATCTCAGGAGAGGAGCTGACCCTGGAGGTGGAGGGAGCAGGGCCTGCTCCATATATATACTTAACTGTTTCTTGTTCAGCCAGGAAATATAAGATGCAGTCATCAGCTAGCCAGGGAATCAGCCTCTCCTCCATCAGATTTTAAGCATTCAGCAGCTTTTTAAATAATGGGAGCCCAGTGTAGAGCACAGCAGTAAAACATGATTTGCATACACAAGGCCGGTTCAATTCCTAGTACCCCTCCCAAGAAAACGTGGAGAATTTTATTCAAAATAAATCAATGAGCTGGGCATGGCAGCACACACCTTTAATCCCAGTACTTTGGAAACAGAGGCAAGCAGAGCTGTGAGTTCATGACCAGTCTGGTCTATGTAATTCCAGAACAACCAGGACTACATAGAGAGACCAGGGGTCACAGCAGTGGTTTTGCATCAGTACCTTCTAGCAGTTCCCTTTTTTAAAGTTGGGAAAGTGAAAGCCGTGCTCCTCACCCTGAAAAGCATTTTTATCTAGCCTTCTAGTCTTCCAGCCTGGCTGAGCTACAACCCAAGGCCCTTCAAGAAATTAGAGTCCCCGGAGCTTCCTCCAGAAGCTTCTGGGCGTTTCTCCCCAGCAGGACTGGATGATTTTAGTGTCTTAGCGCTCAGTTCAGTGAGGAGGGCCTCACTAGGTTCACTGGTCATCACACAGCTCTGAAGGGGCTCTACACCAAGCAACCAGAACAAGCAAACTCCAGTAGAAATGAATGCTCGGGGGTCTAATGACAGTCCACATTAATGTGTTAAGCCAAGATACCAGAGAAAGAGCCCTTGGCTTAGTAGGGATCTAAAAGGAGCAATTATCCAAAGCTTGAGGGTAAGTAGGTCCTGAGAAGGAGGGAGCACAGAGGTGGAGGAATGTGGTGGAAGAGGCAGAGCAGTGACCTGGAAGGGGTCTAAACCAGACCCAAGGGAGACAGCAGGCATGTGGGGCCCAGTCTGGCAGAGCCACCGGCAAGCTCAGGTCTGAACGTCACTCTTACGGGTTTGGTGGTGTCAGCAGGATGCCATCCAGGCTCTCTTTCAGCACCATTCATTTCCCTACTGTCTAAAACAATTTTTCTTTTTAAATCAGCTAAGACAAGCCCCCAAGGAGGACAAGCTGTCCCCCTCAGGCCCCAGATCATCTGCTGAGCCAACTACCCATGGATCTGAAAGCCTCAGCTAACAGCTTGGCTCCATCCTCACAGCCCTCTTACCCATCTGAACTGAGCAAAGTGCTGCCCCTGGCAGATCTGAACACAATTCTTAATTCTGAGATACATATCAAACAGGGAAACTGAGGCAAGGAGGTCATGACACTTGCTTGACTCATGAGAATAAAACCATCGGCTGAGGTCCTGGCTCGGTCTACCATTCAAGTCAAGGCCTTTTGTTCAAGTTTATATGAGACCAGATTTCACAAAGCTACACTTGACCCCTGCCCAGTGCCCTGCAACTCCCAACCCTTTCCTCTCTCAGGGTGTCTCCTCTGCTTAGCAATGGCTGTGACCTCCATCCTTGGTGCTTTCATCTGTTAGCCTTGCTCCACATGCTCAGATCCTGTCCTTCCTGACCTGTGCTGGCCGAACTGACTGCTGACTGTGCAGGTTTCTATCTTTCCCCATCAGTCCTGCCTGTATATTCTATTTTCTGGGAGATTTCCTTAACTTTATTTTCCAGCCTTTTCCACAATTTCCATTGATCTGTAATTTTTAGAAGCTCTTTGGGGTTCTAGATATCCCGCCAACAGGGCAGGAAGCTGGTCTTTGTTCTGAGGTGTGGTGAGATGTCTGGGGCTCTCTGGAGTTCCCAGGGTCCTCTTCTATCTGCTTACATCTTTTCTCACACATTGCTGAGTTTGGTTGTCCCTCTGACCCCTATGAAAACCCCTGAGAAGCTGCAGAAGGCTCTGTGACTCTGCCTTGAGAACCGGCTTGTGGACGAGCTGCTGTACTGTGGGTGTCTCTGCCTTGAGAACCGGCTTGTGGACGAGCTGCTGTACTGTGGGTGTCTCTGGAACTTTTCTTGAACTGACAGTTGTGCAATGAAGATCAGACACTCACTTCAGGATCCTGTCTACCACTGCTGGCGCCAGGGGGTGCCAAGTCCCCCCATTCAGAATGGATTTGAGCTAAGAGGACTCTGTTATTAGCTCCTTCTCTCCACCCTCATGCACCCAGTGGTGTCTGGTGTCCATGGCTCTATTCTCTAAGAGAATAAGCCTCCTGTGTCCCCTGGTAGAGAGGGACTTTGACATGCCAGCCTCTGGGCACCTGCTCTGAGTTCAACAGGATCCTTGTGATCCAGCTCACCCAGTTATGGCTGCATATCTTGCTTCCTAAACCAGCAGCCTCTTGCCTTACAGATCTATGTTTAATTTTTTTCATTTATTAATTTTGTGTATGAGGGTTGGGACATGAGCATGTCATAGCAAACATATGGAGGTCAGAGGACAAAGGGGGAGTCAGTTCTCTCCCTGGACCATATGAGTTCTAGAGATCAAATTCAGGTTGTCAGATTTAGGTGGTACCCCCACTTGCTGAGCCATCTCACTGGCCCCAGATTTATGTGTTTTTTCAAGACACTTTACTATTACTTAGTGGGCAATTCTCAAGAAAGTGGCAACTCATTTAACAGCAGTATTCCTAAGGCACACCAGTCATTGTTTTCAGGTACTGAAGGGGCTTAAGCCATCCCCCAACTGCTACCTGGTCCATGTACTCCAGTGGTGACTGAAAGCCGGGAGGTGTCTCAGTGCGGAGAAGTGTTTAACAGCCTGTGTGCCAAGGTGGAAAGGGAGAACGGATTCCACAAAGCTCTCCTCTGATCACACATGTGCTGTGGCATGTGTACCCACACCCACAAATCAACAATAAGTCGTTTAAAAGATTTAAATTAAACACACCTTTAATCTCAACACTTGGAGGCAGAGGCAGGTGCACTGTTATGAGTTCCAAGGCCAGCCTGGTCAATACAGTGAGTTCCAGGCTAGCCAGGGCTACACAGTGAGACCCTGTCTCAAAACAAAACAAAAGAGGAAGAAGAAAAATGAATAAATGAATGGATGAGTGAATAAATGTGGAGAGCAGGTAAGACATCGGCTGTCTACCTCTGGCGCATATATATGAATGAATGTACACATATACACATATTACTAACACAAACATATACATTTCCCACAGATTCTAAACATTCCCTTGAGGGCATATGGTCCAACAATGTAGCAAGGCTGGCAAGCCAAGGAGCTTCAGGAATCCACCCATCTTGGCTACCCGGACTCCCCACCCCAGTTCTGGAGTTAAAGGTGTATGCTGCCATACTTGGCTTTTTATGTGGGCTCTCACGATCCAAACTCAAGTCTTCATGATTGTGTAGTAGGCCTTGACCTACAGAGCCATCTCCCCAGCCCTTGGGGGACACGGGGACAAGGGTACCACTATCATAAATACGACTTTTCTGAAGCTTGGGGCATGTACTGATGCCCACAATCAAGCAAGTGCCTGGCTAGGCTGCCCTCCTCACCCTCCTCTTCCTCCTTCTCCATCATCATCATTACCACCACCACCACCACCACACCATCATCCCTTTTTGAGACAGGGCCTTACTATATAGCCCAGGTTAGCTTTGAACACATCATCCTCCCACCTCAATGACAGGCGTGTGCCACCAGGCCTTACTATTCACACAGCTAAGACACCTGTGCACTATAATCTGAAACAAGACAAGACTGCACGTAGGTTAGCCCTGTCTGTTGAGACATTGCTTTATAGACACAGGAGAACAATCTTGGTTTCTGAGGATTTTACCAAGAGTTGCTAGCCATGCTGGGAAGATCACCCCACCTGTAACCCTGGCACAGATGTGTTTCACCTGCTACCTCCTCAGGTCGCAACGACTGAACCTCAGCACTGGTTTCTTCACCAGCTGCTTCCTCTTTCTTTCTTTTCTTTCTTTCTTTTTTTTTTTTTTTTTTTTTGGTTTTTCGAGGCAGGGTTTCTCTGTGTAGCCCGCTGCTTCCTTTTCTTTGTGAACTGTTTTGTTTGTTTGGTTTGGTTTTTCAAGACAGGGTTTCTCTGTGTATTCCAGGCTGGCCTCAAACTCAGTGATCCGCCTGTCTCTGCCTCCCAAGTGCTGGGATTAAAAGCGTGCACCGTCACATGTGGCACTTTAGGAACTGTTCTTTCTGTATATATGTATTTAGGAACATTTAAGCCAGTACATAATGCACTGCTTGAATCTTGTTTCTTTTCAACACATAAATGAGATACTACAAAGCACTGTCAAGGAGCAGCCCTGGGCCAGGTGGAACTGAGGGCCACATCTGTAGGTTCTAGCCTAAAGCTGAGGTCCTGAAACTCCCAAATCCCATTCCCCTACAGCTGGTCTATGTCCAGCCCTTCAGGATGACTGAGGATAAATGGAAATGTGTCAGTTCTAGGCTTGGAGGTATGAAGGCTGTTTTCAGGAGGCCAGATAAACAGACCATCGAAATTACCTGGCTGCTGACTCAGGCACTTCTCAAAGGGTTACTTCATATATATGGATTCAGGCAAAAGTTGTACAAGAGGAAGCAGGCAAAACCAAGTTACCAGTTGGGCAAGTGATGCATACCTATACAGTAATTCCAGTAACAGCCCAGCCAGGAACTACTGGGAGTTCTAGGCTAGCCTGGCTACAGAGTGAGACACTATCTTGAAAGCAAAACAAAACAAGGAGTTGGAGGCATGGCTCATCAGTTAAAAGCACTGGCTGCTCTTCTGGAGGACCAAAGTTTAATTTTCAGCACCCACAGGACAGCTCACAGCAAGGTATAAATCCAGTTGCAGGGAGGCCCAACAACCTCTTTCCGCCTCTACAGGAACTGAACACACATAGTACACATTCCCACAAATCAACAATAAGTCGTTTAAAAGATTTAAATTAAACACACCTTTAATCTCAACACTTGGAGGCAGAGGCAGGTGCACTGTTTATGAGTTCCAAGGCCAGCCTGGTCAATACAGTGAGTTCCAGGCTAGCCAGGGCTACACAGTGAGACCCTGTCTCAAAACAAAACAAAAGAGGAAGAAGAAAAATGAAATAAATGAATGGATGAGTGAATAAATGTGGAGAGCAGGTAAGACATCGGCTGTCTACCTCTGGCGCATATATATGAATGAATGTACACATATACACATATTACTAACACAAACATATACATTTCCCACAGATTCTAAACATTCCCTTGAGGGCATATGGTCCAACAATGTAGCAAGGCTGGCAAGCCAAGGAGCTTCAGGAATCCACCCATCTTGGCTACCCGGACTCCCCACCCCCAGTTCTGGAGTTAAAGGTGTATGCTGCCATACTTGGCTTTTTATGTGGGCTCTCACGATCCAAACTCAAGTCTTCAGATTGTGTAGTAGGCCTTGACCTACAGAGCCATCTCCCCAGCCCTTGGGGGACACGGGGACAAGGGTACCACTATCATAAATA
This sequence comes from Mastomys natalensis, assembly GCA_021653895.1. Classification (NCBI taxonomy): domain Eukaryota; kingdom Metazoa; phylum Chordata; class Mammalia; order Rodentia; family Muridae; genus Mastomys; species Mastomys natalensis. The sequence goes on from JAJTUV010000713.1 coordinate 573,300, forward strand.
CGACTTTTCTGAAGCTTGGGGCATGTACTGATGCCCACAATCAAGCAAGTGCCTGCTAGGCTGCCCTCCTCACCCTCCTCTTCCTCCTTCTCCATCATCATCATTACCACCACCACCACCACCACCACCATCATCCCTTTTTGAGACAGGGCCTTACTATATAGCCCAGGTTAGCTTTGAACACATCATCCTCCCACCTCAATGACAGGCGTGTGCCACCAGGCCTTACTATTCACACAGCTAAGACACCTGTGCACTATAATCTGAAACAAGACAAGACTGCACGTAGGTTAGCCCTGTCTGTTGAGACATTGCTTTATAGACACAGGAGAACAATCTTGGTTTCTGAGGATTTTACCAAGAGTTGCTAGCCATGCTGGGAAGATCACCCCACCTGTAACCCTGGCACAGATGTGTTTCACCTGCTACCTCCTCAGGTCGCAACGACTGAACCTCAGCACTGGTTTCTTCACCAGCTGCTTCCTCTTTCTTTCTTTTCTTTCTTTCTTTTTTTTTTTTTTTTTTTTTTGGTTTTTTCGAGGCAGGGTTTCTCTGTGTAGCCCGCTGCTTCCTTTTCTTTGTGAACTGTTTTGTTTGTTTGGTTTGGTTTTTCAAGACAGGGTTTCTCTGTGTATTCCAGGCTGGCCTCAAACTCAGTGATCCGCCTGTCTCTGCCTCCCAAGTGCTGGGATTAAAAGCGTGCACCGTCACATGTGGCACTTTAGGAACTGTTCTTTCTGTAATATGTATTTAGGAACATTTAAGCCAGTACATAATGCACTGCTTGAATCTTGTTTCTTTTCAACACATAAATGAGATACTACAAAGCACTGTCAAGGAGCAGCCCTGGGCCAGGTGGAACTGAGGGCCACATCTGTAGGTTCTAGCCTAAAGCTGAGGTCCTGAAACTCCCAAATCCCATTCCCCTACAGCTGGTCTATGTCCAGCCCTTCAGGATGACTGAGGATAAATGGAAATGTGTCAGTTCTAGGCTTGGAGGTATGAAGGCTGTTTTCAGGAGGCCAGATAAACAGACCATCGAAATTACCTGGCTGCTGACTCAGGCACTTCTCAAAGGGTTACTTCATATATATGGATTCAGGCAAAAGTTGTACAAGAGGAAGCAGGCAAAACCAAGTTACCAGTTGGGCAAGTGATGCATACCTATACAGTAATTCCAGTAACAGCCCAGCCAGGAACTACTGGGAGTTCTAGGCTAGCCTGGCTACAGAGTGAGACACTATCTTGAAAGCAAAACAAAACAAGGAGTTGGAGGCATGGCTCATCAGTTAAAAGCACTGGCTGCTCTTCTGGAGGACCAAAGTTTAATTTTCAGCACCCACAGGACAGCTCACAGCAAGGTATAAATCCAGTTGCAGGGAGGCCCAACAACCTCTTTCCGCCTCTACAGGAACTGAACACACATAGTACACATTCATTCAGGCAAAACATCTAGACACATAAAATCTTTTAAAAATTTAAAGTAGGTCACTAAAGTATCAAATATCTGTAATGAGACAATTTTAAACAGTGATTTGTAGGTTTGATCTTGCTCTTGAAGACCATTCCCCAGACCTGTAAAACACACTGAAGATTCACCACAGAAAGCCAGGTACTGTGAGCAGTTTCTGGGTGACACAGTTGCTGGTCATGGGATGGCCATCTGAGTATAGTTCCTCTGCTCACTTGGCCAGTCTGTCAAGAACAACCTTCAGCAAGCAGCCACTGTCCTGCAGGACGGTTATCACCTGACATATCACAGCAAACTGGAAACCACATCTTCGACCCCCATTTGCCTCCACTGCCATCATGTCAGGAGAGCAGGTAGGTTTGTGAGAGCTGGATTCACCACAGGAAATCCCACAGTGCTCAGGAAAGGAACAGTACATTCTGACTGAGTCAGTTGTGTTAACTCATGAGCCTGGACTTCTTTTCTCTGGAGCAGGGACTGGCCAGAGTGAAGACCCACTCCATTATGCACTCCTGGCCAGCAGTCCCAACCTGAGAGTCCAAGCTAGAATGTGAGGTAGGTTATTTTCCCACACATCTGGGCCAGATTTAATGCAGTCATATGCACTGAGTATAATAGTGCAAGGGCCCCACAGCACTGTCACAGCAGCAGCAGAATACTCGCATATAAATATTGTATATATATTTAAGTTTTGAGTTGTGAAAATTAACAATTTCATTATATTTTCACACCCAATATTGTAATATCTCACTTTTATAAGATTCAAATACTTATAGAGAAATGGTTATTGTTAAACTTGTAGTTATCTAGTTTCCAACTTGGCTAAAAGCTACAAGACCTAAAAAACTCATGACAAGCCGCACAGTGGTGGTACATGCCTGTGATCCCAGCACTCAGGAGACAGAGGCAGGAAGGCCTCTGAGTTCTAGGCCAGCCTGATCTATAAAGCAAGAGTTAGGACAGCTGGGACTGTTACACAGAGAAACCTTGTCTGGAGTGGAGGGGAAATTAAACCCATGTAGGTTATCAATCTACCTTTAGATTAGTAGGTCTCCTTTCAAATGCTATACTGTGGAAAGGTGACACTCTGCACATGCAACACCTAACAGACTCCCCCTCAGAAACAGGGACATTTGCATCTGCTATCACAGCAAACCGGTGCCTGCAGAAGTATAGGACAGGAGGAAGTTGCTAACAGGCACAGAGATGCTATGCCAACGCCAATGCCAGACAGTAGAGGTCATGCCAGGGGAGCTGTACACAGGGATCCTTCGGTGTCAGAGCTTTTACTTACTGTTCTAGAACCAACAGCAAACTGTATTTCTTCTGTCTACTAAGAGCAAGCACACTCAGCATGAATGGAAAGCTCAGTGAGATACAGAGCACTCCAAACCCACGGAGAATCACCATTAACTTTCATTAAACGTGCTTTTTCCTTTCACATCTGCATAGTATATAGTCACAATTAGCCCACCAGATCTGTAAGTTCCACATCCATAGATTTAATAACTACAAAAAAGTACTAAAAGAAAATGTATTTGTACTGAGCACATGCAGACCTTTTTAAAAATAGTTTTTGCTTTGTTTTGGTTGTTATTTTTAAACAGCCTCACTGAGTAGTTTTGGAACTTGATATGTAGACCAGGCTGGCCTCAAACTCATAAGAGATCCACCAGCATCTGCCTCCTGAGTGCTGGGATTAAAGCATATGCCACCGTAGCCAGGTTAGACTTTTTTTTTTTTTTGGTTTTTCCAGACAGGGTTTCTCTGTGTAGCCCGGTTGTTTTTCTCCTGTGAGCAAGCGCAGGCGGGATTCGAACTCAGGAGAGACGGCTGGCTGCCTCGGACTCCAGAGCACAGCGACTGCAGCGGTGCGCCACTGCTGGCCGGCTCCAAGTTAGACTTTTTTGTTTGTTTGTTTTGCTTTGTTTTTCGAGACAGGGTTTCTCTGTATAGTCCTGGCTGTCCTGGAACTCACTTTGTAGACCAGGCTGGCCTTGAACTCAGAAATCAGCCTGCCTCTGCCTCCCAAGTGCTGGGATTAAAGGCGTGCGCCACCACTGCTCGGCTCCAGGTTAGACTTTTTAAGATTTATCTGTGTAAGTGATACCTGCATGCATGTCTGTGTGCCAGGTGTGTGCAGACCTGACACGGTCAGAAAGTGTTGGATCTTCTGAAGCTATAGTTACAATGATATAAGCCACCATGTGGACCCTGTGCAAGAACAACAGATGCTGCTAACTGCTTAGCCATCTCCTCAACCCTCACATGCAGACCTAAAACAACAACAACACTATTATTATGTTACATATGAGTGTGTATATGATTATCTGTGGTGGAGGGAAGCAAGAAAGCCATGGTATGATTTTTGGAGGTCAGAGGATAACTCTGTGGAGTCAATTATTTCTTTCTACTTTTAAATGGTTTAAGGGCTGGGCGGTGGTGGAGCTCGCCTTTAATCCCAGCACTTGGGAGGCAGAGGCAGACGGATTTCTCAGTTCGAGGCCAGCCTGGTCTACAGAGTGAGTTCCAGGACAGCCCGGGCTACACAGAGAGACCATGTCTCGAAAAACCTAAATAAATAAATAAATAGGTTTGAAGGATTGCACCCAGGCCACCAGGCTTGCAAAACAAGCACCATTACCTGCTAGGCTGTCTTGCTGACTTTTTAGTATCATTATTTCTTCAGCAATATAGATTGTTTACTTTTCAAGACAGGGTTTCTGTGTGAAGCCTTGGCTGTTCTGGAAGTCCTTCTGTAGACCAGGCTGGCCTTGAACTCAGAGATCTGCTTGCCTCTGCCTCCTAAGTATGGGATAAAGGCATTCACCACTACACCTGGCTTCTTTCTTTTTTTGTTTTTTAAACTGTCTCTCTGTGTAGCCCTGGCTATTCTGGAACTTTCTATGTAGACCAGGCTGGCCTACAACTCACAGAGCTTTGCTCGCTGCTGCCTCCTGAGTGCTGGAATTAAGGGCATGGGCCAGTACTCCTGGCTGTGTGTCATTTTATAAAAGGACTTGAGCATCTATGGATCTGGACATCTGACAGGCTCCTGATATTAATTGCCTATGGACACCCACAGGTGATTGCATTTCCCCCCACTTAACCAGGCATCGGAAACAACCCTGTTATAGTAAGTATCCATTAGATGTTCTTCTGAATAAGAACATTCAAAGGCTATACAGTTTACCCCATGAACATAAGTACATCATGTTTCCACTGAGGGACTCAGGCTATTTGTTTTCCATTTTTATTTAAAAATGAAAAGTCTTAGTTCCCTCTGTTGTATCTATCATCTCTGTGGGACACAGTCCTAATTACTTGGTGAAAGAGAAGGATTTCTGGGATGCTGATACACAGTTGCTCCTTAGAAAAGTACACCCACACACCTCTGTTCTGTGAGTCACTGCTTTAGTCTCTGACAAGTTTTATGGGTTAAGCACACCCTTCAGCTGAGTTTAAGGTTCAACCTCTTCTACCCTTTCCGTTCTTCTCTGTACACTGAGATCGTGGACCTGAACAGCTGGCCTGGGACAGGAACAGACTTCCAATAATCAAACTGTTTATCAGAAGAAGCTGCTGTGGGGGAAACAGACCTGACACATACCTGAATGCACATACACTCTCATTTTGGCTCCTATGAGTTCCAGGACCTCTCACTGTGTGTGGGAGCCTGATTTTTAAAAAAAAGCTGTGAACTTACTGTGAACTGTGGATAGGGCGGAATGCAGAATGTTTCCCACACGGTGGCCTTCCAGAAAGAATGGCATCAACTATGATAAGGTGAAACTATGCAGTTGAAAGCAGGGACATGAAGGGGATGCCACAGAGCACTGAGGAGGCCGGGCAAGTGCACGTTGTCTCTGTGGGAAAGGCAAAGGCTGAAGGAGGAATACTCTTGGCTCTTTTCACATGAGCAAAGATGACGACATATAGCACCAGGTGTATTCCCTCGCTGTACTTGTGTTGCTTAAGCTATCTGTAAATGTCACTCATGGTTTACTTGCTTTAATAATACAAATGAGAAGTACTTTGTTTGCAATACTCTTGAGCTCAAAAGCCTAGCTAGCCACCCCTGGTCCCCCATGCAGGTCTTTGAAAAAATCTTCCCATCCTTGAGATTGCCTGACTGACCACAGGGCAGGTCGACAATTGAGCTCTAAACAGTGTTACTACTGTGCAGATTTATTTTTGCCTCTTTGTAACTAATTTGATGCCTTTAATAAAAGCCTAGACAAAGTTGTCATTTTTTTTTGTTTGTTTTGTTTTGTTTTTTTCGAGACAGGGTTTCTCTGTGTAGTCCTGGCTGTCCTAGAACTCACTCTGTAGACCAGGCTGGCCTTGAACTCAGAAATCCGCTTGCCTCTGCCTCCCAAGTGCTGGGATTAAAGGCGTGCGCCACCACCGCCCGGCATCAATTTTTTTATGTCACATCAGAAAGGATGGCTAACTTCTAAAACAAGTTGTTTTCTAGCACAGGTTGCTTTTTGTTTGGTTGGTTTTATATTTGTTGTTGTTGTTTTTCTCGAGACAGAGTTTCTCTGTCCTGAACTCTGTCCTAGCTGTCCTGAACCCGCTCATTGACCAGGCTGGTCTTAAACTCACAAAGATCCGCTTACCTTTGCCTCCTGAGTGCTGGGAGTAAATGCCCGTGCTACCACTACCCAGCTTTTTTTTTTTTTTTTTTTTTTTTTTTTGGAGAGGAGGGGGGCAGCAGGGTCTCACTTTGTAACCCTGACTAGTCTGGGACTCACTATCAGGGACCAAGCTAGTCTCAAAATGCATCTGTCCTAGGAGTGCTGAAATTAAAGGCATGTACCAGATGAGCATGGTGGTGCACACCTTTAATCTCAGCTCTTGGGAGACAGAGGCAGGTAGATGAGTTTCAGGCTGGTCAAGATGATAGAATGAGACCTTGTCTCAAAAACAAAGCAAAACAACAACAACAGGCAAAGCAAACAGTTTCAGTGGTTAAGAGCACTGAAGGCTGCTTTTTCCAAATGAGCCAGGTTCAATTCCCAGAACCTACACAGGGTCGTTCACAACTATCTGTAACTCCAGTTCTAGAGGATCCAACGCCCTCTTCTGGCCTTCACAGACACTACATCATAGATGTGGTCCACTGACATACATGCAGACAAAACACACAAACACATGAAATAAAAATAAAGACTAAAAAAAAATTTTTAATTTTTTTTAGTCTTTCTTTCTTTCTTTCTTTCTTTCGTTCGTTTCGTTTTTCAAGACAGGATTTTTCTGTGTAACCCTGGCTGTCTGTCCTGGTCACAACCAGACTGGCCTCGAACTCAAGAGATCTGCCTGCCTCTGCCTCTCAAGTACTGGGACTAAAGGCATGAGCCGCCACCACCAGTTAAAAACATGTTTTTTAAAAAACATATGACAATGGCACAAGCCTTTAATTCCAGCACTCTGAAGGCAGAGGCAGGCAGATCTTAATGAGTTCAAAGTTATCTTGATCTACTTAGTAACTTCCAGGGGAGCCAGAGCTCTAGAGCTCCATATGAGACCATGTCTTGAAAAAAAAGGAAAGGTATGTGTACCATACCTGGTGAATATGTACATATATCATTATGTAACATATAAATATGAAAAGGAAAATCAGGTTTTATGTTAGGCTTAGTGCCACACACCTGTAACTCCAGTACCAGGGACACTGAGGAAGGAGCAGTACAGTGATTTCAAGGCCAATTTAGGCTACTACATACTGAATCTAAGGTCAGCCTGTTTCTAAAACAACAGTCTTCAATGCTGAGAGTTGGGTTTGTGTGTGTGTTGATGCTGGTACACAACGATCAGTAGCACTGGATGCCCCAGAGCTGGAGCATATGCAGCTGTGAGCTACCTGATGTGCATACTGGGAACTGAACTTGGCTCTTCTCCTAACCATTGAGCCATCTCTCCAGTTTTATGGTTCTATGAGTTTTAAATGCCAACCCAGCCCTACACACATGTGGAGGTGCTCTGTCTCCCACATAAGCAGCAAGCAAATGTTTAACAATGAGAATTGTAAAGGAAGAAAAAAGCTTCAACTCCAACAACTGGGAGAGAGTTCTGTAGAGAGCTGTCCCACAAAGTCTCAACTCAAGGTCCAGAAATGCTACAAGCTGCGGGTGCTGGAGAGATAGTTCAGTGGTTAAAGGCATTGACTGCTGCTCTTCCAGAGATCCTGAGTTTAATTCCCAAAACCCACATGGTAGCTCACAACCATGCATAAGTATAGTCCCACAGGGTCCCATGCTCTCTCTTCTGGTGTGTAGACAGACATGCAGACAAAATACACATATACACAAAATCAGTAAACTAAGTTCATGCTACAGGCTTCTGCCTGGGGTTACAGCCCTTATGTTCACAAAGGCAACACCCTCAGTATTACTCACTTGCTCATGATGAACTGTGTTTTTAACTACCTTGCAATAAACGTAGGCACCAAAGTCCTTCCAAAAGGTTCAATGGAACAATGTCTTCAACTGAACATTAGGTTTTACCTGCCATTCTGATGCTTTGTACATGCTGTGTTTGCTGTTATGAACAAGTAGTATTTTTTCAAGTATTCTCTTCTTAATAAAATTCATCTAGGAAAGTAGCATAATAAGCTAGCTGTAGTTGCACATGCCCATAACCCCAGCACTTGGAATGTGGAAGCTATCCCAACTGGGAACTAAGAGCTCAAGGCCAAACATGGTAGCACAGGCCTTTAATCCCCAGCTCTTGAGAGGCAGAGGCAAAATCTCTTGTGAGTTCAAAGCCAGCCTGGTCTATAAAGCTAGTTCTAGGACTGCTAGGCTGTTACACAGAGAAACCCTGACTGGAAAAACAACAACAAAAAGAGTTCACGGCCACTTTTACCTATACATGGAGCTTTGAAGCCAGCCTGGGCTATAAGAACCCCTGTAAAAGGCATACTCTCTGTCCTCACAAAGAAATGCCAGGCTCTCTGGAGAAACTAGCCAGTTCCAGACTAAGCAAGGCCAGCATGTAACTTAAAGCATCAACTGCACCAAACGCAGAAGATGGTCAGCCACTCAGGACATGGTGCAGAACTGCCTGAAGAGGCCCCACATGTAGCACACTACATGTACATGTACAGGAAAACAGCAGTGAGGGAGATGAGGTGGCAACAGAAGGCCCTCACCTCACCAGTGAGGAGGTGAGGGACATCGCTGGCATTCACTGATACAGGGTGGGAGTCAGTGGATTCGGGAGACATCAAAGAATCCAGAATGGACCACCATTCAATGGCTTCCCTTCTGCAGGGTCCTACTCATCGGTTCCCAGGGCCTATGGGCCCTGCTCAGTTGTATGGCAGACCTCAGCCAGAAAGATGCTTCAGGGACATACAGACTCATAGCCTAGGCAAGACTGCTGACTCACCTTCTTTGAACAATGTGGTATCATGGGGCAGGGCAGGGCAGGGGCAGGGCAGGCAGCAGCCTGGGCAGCGACCTAGTTCCCTTGGTCACAATCCACTTGTTAAGCAGAGATTTTCTGAACCTAAAGAAGAGACCCTTGGCAACCCTGATAAGTGTCACTGCACCTGTTCAGTACCTTACATGAACTTAAAGCACCTTGAACCCTGATTCATCTACCCTACTAACAAGGTGTTACACAGATCAAAAAATTAACAGTATGCACAACCGAAAGGAACCAGGTCCACTTCAGTTACAGCTCCCAAGCTAACCCACACACCCCCATGCCACCCCCCACCTCACTAGTTCAGAGCTTCCAGCACTTGACTGTCAACTCTTTTGAAATGTTTCACAAATTATGAGGTTGACTGTGTCTGTCCAGTACTCAGTTCTTCTATCATCTGCTTTTCCCAGATGCTGGCATGGATATCCCTCTCAGAACAGAGATGTCCTTCACAGAAGTTGCTCAAGCACCAGTGGCGCACCTTGGTTCTAAGCCCCTCCTGAAACCACTGTCCATGTCTCCTGCCTCACTGCCCTCTGGAGGCCTGGACACTTTGAGTACTTCCCATCTTGCACATTCCTCTTCCCACCTGATATTTAGGTGTCTGAGCATTTTGCCTGTATGTGTGTATGTGCACCACTTGCGCACTTGGTGTCCTCAGAGATCAGAAGGGAGATTCATATCCCCTGGAACTGGAGTTACAGATGACTGGGCCACCATGTGGATGCTGGAAAGCAAACTAGGGTTCTCTGCAAGAGCAAGTGTTCTTAACTGCTAAGCCATTTCTCCAGCGCTGGCCCCCCTCCATATTTAAATGTCTAGCACCTTGACAGGCAGGTGTATCTGCTTCAATCCATCTAGTGTGTCCCACTGTCCTCTTGTCAGGCTTGCCTTTCTCTACTATTCCCTTCCTTTCTAATTTCTGAAGGACACATGTCCAAAGATAAAGGCAAAAGACCCAGGGACATTACTAAGCTGACTGATGACCAGGGCACCTCCTCTAACCCTTATGTTTGAAATCTGAGCTTACCTTATTCATTTACTGTCACCAATCCAAGGACTCAGAGACTACTTTTCCATCTACCTCCTGCCTAAGCATAGTCCCCTAGACACAGGCCTTTGGCCAGCCAGGCCCTCTCTCTGTGGATGCTCTACTTCCCATCAACCTCTCACTGCTGGTCCCCACACCTGCTTTATAGGCATGTGGCCAATCGGCCTGACCACCTACCTTCCCTTCTTTGTCTTCTTCAGGCTTCTCTCAACCAGCATGCTAAATGCTGAAGGCTGTTTGTTCCCTGCATTCTTAGATAACAGAGATGCTCTGGCCAATGTAAAACTCTATAGCTTCCTGTTAAATGTGTCCTAGTTTCGGGCTCCACACCTGAGTAGGGGCAGCTTTGCAGGGATCAAGCAATTTTATACCTTCCCAGTTATAATCTTCAAAAAGAACAAGAGGCAAAAGGACCTGCCAAGGGCCAGTTCCTTCCCTTCATGTCCTTCCCGCCCACTTCTCAGCTCCTGATACTGTTTCCTTCCTGAACCACTGTTAAATTTAGATCACCTCCAAGCCACAAACAATCACGCTGATGGAAAAGATGACATTATCTCTGCAACTTAACAATCCCAAATGTGACTACACAAGCCTCCCAGAAAGCTGACAGGCCTTGCTGGGCTTACCACTTGAGCCTTTGCTGTGTCACTTGGTACTGTTTATAACAACAAAAAAACAAATATTCTAGTCAAATGTGGTAATCTTACCATTTGGGAGGCAGAGGCAGGAGGATCACTTCAAGTTCAAGGACAGTTTGGTCTAAATAGTTGAGTTCTAGGCCAGCCAGGCTTATATAATGAGACCTTGTCTCAAAAAAGAAAAGCCCTTGTCCCAAAAAGTCTATAAAAGCAAACTGTTCTCTAATCAGCTCTGGCTTGTCCCCTGCATTTCTCGACGACAGCTGGGTGCACTTAAGACATCCACAAATATATGACTGAACAAGTGAATGAATGATGAGGTGGAGGTGGAGGTGCATGGACTGTGAGAAAAACAGACCTAGTTATAACAAAGAAACAGAAGGTAACCAACCCCCCAGAGGGTGGCTTACACGCCCAGGGGACAATATGAACCAATGTCCAGCATAAATGATGGTGTTCTCAAGCACAATGAGAAGGCCTAGGCTGTTCTTAGGCATGGTGAAAGGCAGAATGTTTCTGTGGGAATGGAGCAGGGAAGTCATCATTTGCAGGGCCTATGACAAATGATAGTGGCCTGTCAAGAAGTGACAACTCTCGGAAAGGATGATACGGCTTCCCGGAAAATAGCTGGGTCAGGTAGGAGCTGGGACAGGTCTCCTAAGGTGCAGATATGCAATCAAGTGTACAGAAGTAGTGGGTGTCTAGACCTACTGAGGGTAGGAGAGTCAGACCACAAAGTGCTATTGCTGCACTGTTTGAGGTCTGTCCAGCTCCCTCTCAATGAAGGCTAGAACAGAGCCAACCAGGACCCCAGTGACCATACAATGCAGGGCAACTGCAGCCTGTGCTCCTTGGAACCTCATCCATGATAGAAATCATGGGTACTGGTGGAGATTAAATGACGAATAGACACACACTCAGCAGCATGCCTGGCATAAACCACACACTGGAGGTTATCAACTGTTACCACAATAACCATTCCTGTTCCTCCTGGAGCCAACAGTCTGCCAGAAAATCTGGCATCCAACATAGGAAAAGCCAACAGAACCCAATAAATTACCCCAGAGTATACACAGTAAAACTGAGACCTAAGTGCCTGGCCTCAGAGAAGAAGGAATGTCAGGAGTTACCATAGTGATCATGTGGACTAGCACCAAGGAAAGCTGTATAGAAGCTGTTCATTCACTCAGAAATACACATTTAGGTCAGGTACAGTGGATCTGTAGTTCTAGACTAGGAAGGCTGAGGCAGGAGGATAGCAAGTACAGTTTGATGTACACAGCAAGTCTCCAAAAAAAGACGGGGTATATGCAAGACTCATGCTAGTGCTGGAGATAAAGCAATGAATGAGACATATGGAATGTATGATTAAAGGCAGGTTCAATAATGGAAAATATAATGTATAAGTGTTTAAAATTTCCCCCTGAGTGGGGCTGGAAAGTTTGCTCAGCAGTTAAAAGTACCTGTGGCTCTTGAGGAGAACCTGGGTTTGATTCCCAGCACCCACATGGTGTCTCACGACTGTTTATAACTTCATAAGGACAGACCTTGTTTGGCACTAGGTCTGGCATATGGTGCACAGACATACATTCAGGCAAAATACTCACGTGGAACCTGCTGCTTAGGCCTATTCTAAGTTCGATCCCTAAATCCCACACAGAGGTGGGAGAGAAAACTAACTCCCAAAGCTGTCTTGTCTTTTCTTCCTTATTTATTTAGGTATTTTTGAGACAGAGAATCACTATGTAGCTCTGGCTGTCCTAGAACTCACTGTGAAGATCAGGCTGGCCTGGAACTCAAAGAGATCCACCTGCCTCTGCCTCCTAAGTACTGGGATTAAAGATGTGTGCCACCATGCCTGGTAAAAAGCTGTCTCTTGACCTCTGTGTGACACACACACACACACACACACACACAATTAATAAATAAAGTACTTAAAAACTCCCCTTGACCCTGTCACTTAGAGAAATGGAATTCAACCCAAATGAGAAGGAGCATGGAATAAGATTCCCATAAATGCTGTTGACCACTGGGTCACTAATCTGACACCACAGCCCCAACTATAGCAGGGACCTTACAGCACGCTGGGACATAGGCACACCTTATCCTCACTCTTTCAGGATGCATGCATCATTTGATGCCACAGACATCTCCATATCCATCAAATCCCAACATTCATGGCAATGCCCAGTGTCGGCTTCTCCTATAAGCTGCCCCTTCCCAACACCCTGGGCTCAAAGGAAAATGGAATCATTCCACAGCTTCCTTCTATCAATACTAACTCCCAAAGGAACAGAGAAATGAAGTACCACCCATGGACCCATTAAGAGACGTGGATCTATCAGGTCATGAGCATATAAACCACAGTGGATTTTCCTGAAAGATCTAACACTCAGGAATCTTTGTGTGAATTAGGGTGAGATATAATTATCTTAACTAAGGATGTTCAATGCCCGTATCACAAACAAGGACAGTCTTGTGCGCTGTAATAATGTTTCCTGGGTTCAAGGGTAAATACTCAGTTGGCTGACTTGAGGCCAACACGGACCTATCATTCCAAGGCCACATATCAGAACCAGAGGCAAATCTACTTGCTTTATGCTTGTGCATAGAAGCTGCTCAAAGAACACCTGCCCTTCCCCCTTCTGTCCTCTCCCACAGCTCAGACACAATGCCTTTTCTCTGGAGCATAATTCCACTGTGGATTCCCAGATGGAAGCTCTCTGAAGAATGTCCTGTTCCACCCAGAGAAGAGACTGTCACTGCTGCTGGACACAATCACTGCTGCGTGTTCAATGCCCTGATGTTTCTCTAACTCCACAGAGACCCTAACCACAGGAATCTAAAACACCAGACCTGGGGGCTCCTGCAGATGCTGAGCACATGGTCATGGTATCGTCCTGTCACTGTTTCAGGTGTCAGAGCTAATTAAAAAAAAAAAAGTCGTTTTTGATGACTCACATGTTTGTGAAGTCAGAGAGAGCAATGTTCACACCTGAGGAACAAGCTAGACCAGACATTAAGACAGGTAAATAACCCAGCTGGGATCAAGGAGGAGATCAGGGGCCAATGTGGAGCAGCAGGCCTCTTCCCAGGTGGGGACTACCCTGATCAGAGGAGCCCTGAACCTTGAAAAAAATCTAAATCTGAAAATGAACATTCTTTCTGTTTCTCAGACAAGGTTTCTCTGGGTAGCCATGGCTGTCACGAAACTTGCTCTATAGACCAGACTGGCCTCCAACAGGAGATCCGCCTACCTTTGCTCCCCAGCACAGGGATAAAGGAGTGTGCCACCACCGCTTGACTGACATACGAAGGATTTTTTAATAATGATGGGGAAAAGGAATCATTTACCTATCTACTTAGAGAACCAGAAGTCCAGCTTTTTCAAACAGTAAACACACACTGCTCACGATCCAGAAAAAGCTGCTTTAATCACTTCTAATCTCCGCTTCTCTGAGGAGGCCCAAAAATTCTCAGATCGACCAACTTCCCTCTGTGGAGTGCTCCAGGAGGCAATGGCCCAATGCTCTGACCCAAAGGCCTGATATCTGTACTGTATCCATGTCAACCTGACACAAGAAACACGCTGTTGCAGCTGTTTCCCTCTGTGCAGCACTCACACAAGGACCTGCAAGTGTGCCCTGGGCCTTACAGCTTGTAAAAGCACTTGGTGAATGGTGCCCTGTGATAAGTGCCCCACAGTAAGTTTCACATCTGAGCTCCTTACGTGCTACTGGCCCCACTTCAGGTAGCATGTCATAGGGAATCTACAGTTGACAAGAGGAGATGAGGAAGGAGGATCCAGCTGAGGCTGTGTGTATATGCAGTTGAAGCTGATGGGGCTAGGAAGATTGGAGCAGGGGGCCACAAACTGTCTCTCCAAAGCACAAGTTAATACTAAACACTTCTGAAGCCAAGCCCAGCCCTTCCCACACTCCCCTGTTGGAAAGGTAACCCCAAAGCCTATCTGAGCAGGGCTATCACCCTGGGACACCCAGTCAAATGCCAGTCAAGGCTGCCTGGCTGTGCAGAGGTCCTTTCACATGCCCCACAAAGTAAAACCACGGATCTTCCTTTCCTGCGCTGGAAGATGTCTGCTGTGGACTGAAGTGAGAGCAGGAGCTTGGGGGAGGAGGTACAGAGAAGATCCAGCACCGCTGTTCAGAAAGAAGGATCTGCCACTGAAATTCTGGTGGTCATCACACTGACAAGTCCTAACTGCTAAGAGCGGTACATGTCTTGCCTACACACTCAGCTGTTATTTACCAGACCGCCTGTGCTCAGAGTAGTAAGACAGGGCTAACAAGACCCCAGAGAACAAAGTAAAAAGGCCGAGAAAAGGGACCCAGAAAGAGACCAGGAAGATAAATTAGTCCAGTAATAGAATGACAGGCCTACTGCACATTAATTCCTCCGAAGTCAGCAGCCCCTGTAGCCTGTGATCCAATCCCACCCACTGTTAGGTACGATTTTACCTTAAATACCTAAATTAAGAGGCAAGTTCAGGCAAGTGCCAGTGATGCAATCTACCTTGTGTATTTTTTTGCCATGCACCCGGAAGTTAGCAAGAATCACAACGCAGCAGACGTATTTTCTCCCCGCACAGGGAGCAGTGTCCCTGAGCAAACCCCTCCGGCGGCAGTGCGGTGAGCACCGGGCCGGTCGTGCGGAATCTGCTGCGCGGCCCATTCCAGGCCCTAAAGGACTCCAAAGACCTGCTACTGAGACCTCTTACCAGCCACCCGGGACCGCGCCCGCTTGCCGACGGCTCCCCAAGGCAGGGCCAGAGGATACCGCAGCAACACGCGCAGAGGCCGCTCGTGCCCGCGACAGGCCGCTCCCGCCCCGCGCGCCCACCGCCAACCCCGGCCTACCGTTGCTGTAGGCGTACGGGGATTCGGCTGCGCCGTCCTGAAGGCTCTCCAGGATCTCGCCTTTGCCCACGTCGCTGTCGCCCACCAGCAGGAACTTGAGTAGGTAATCGTAGCTCTTCACTGGACTGCCCTGGGTGCCCATCCTCCCGCCCGCCGCACCGCGGCCCACGGCACCGCCGCCAGACCTGCGGGCGAAGGCTGGTGAGCGGCCGTGCGGTCTGGACACTAATGCTCCCGCCCGTTGGCCACAGCCCCCAGCGCACCCGCCCCGAGGCCGCCAGCTTCACCTCAGCCTCCCAGCCGCCGCCGCTGCCGCCGCCCGCCCGCCGCTTCCCGCACGGCACCGCGCAGCCCCGCAGCCCCGCCCCCGGATGCGCCGCCGCCATTGGCCACCCTCCGCCGGCCCTCTCCGGGCCATTGGCCTGGCAGCCTGGCCGTCACGGTCGCCCCGCCCCCACGTCGCCCCACACACGGTGCCGCCCAGCCCACGGTCGCCCCGCCCTGCCTACTCACCACTGCTACTGGCCGCTGCCACCCTCTTTCTCACTTCTGTTGGTCTGTATGCTTGTCTGTCACTGAAGTCCCGTCCCCGCCATTTCGTACACAATGTTGCTGAGGCTGGCGAATTTCCCCGCCTCCTTGCTATGACCATTGGCCACTTCACGCTGATTTTCCGAAATCATTGGTCGCTCTTGCATGTCCGCCCGAATCCCTACCGCTTCCTGCAGGCTGCCTCAAAGCCATAGTAGCGGGGCAGAGACCTGCAACATCCTGGCCTCCCGCCCCCTTATCATTACTATTGGCTACTACTGCTAAGGCATTTGCGCCATCTCACATCGATCTTAACCTTCTAGGCCCACCCCTTTCCTAATTCGCGCCAATCAAGAGTCAAACATTACACAAGCCTGCCCCCTTCCCCCTTCGTGGACAAGCGGAAGGATAGAGATAACTCCTGCTGAGGCGACTTGGCTGAGTCCGGGGAGGGGAGCGCGGATATCTATCAAGCTGCGCTGGCTGCTCTCACAAAGATCCAGAAGGGAAGTAACAGAGTTTGGACGTACACTATGGGCTCGCCTTCCCTGGGGGCAGGGCGGGGACAGCCATTAGTGCTCGCCTCGGTGGGGCAAGGCTCTCTCTCCCTGTGGGTTGTTCCAAGGGGTGGGACTTCCTCCTAGCTGCGGAGTGGGCGGGGCCTCTACTGAGAGTTTTGGCAGAAGGATGATGGCTGAAGTCCGCCTCTGAGCTGACTCTTGTGTGGGACATCCTTCCCAAGGGGGATCCTGGGGCTTGGACCAGCAACCGAGCAGCGTTGGCCCGATGGACTCCAGGATGGGCAACGCGTTGTATGTGCACACTCGGTCAGCCAGCTTCAAGGCTCGAGGGCACGGATAGCGTTGTGCATTCTCAAGTCACGTGAATAGCAAGAATTTAAAAACGTAAACATAGATTGGGACCAATGCTATTGCACTGTAAGCCTGACATTGTGAGTCCGATCTCCCTCCAGTAGCTGGTCATCTCTAATCCCCATCTTACCCACCTTCCGCTCCTATAGTAAGAAAGTAAGTAAAGATAGGAAATTTGTCTAGCAGTTCGAGAACTACCTGGCCTGGTGTAAGCCTGTTTTAACAGGGTAGAAGGCTAAACTGATTTCTGAAAGTTATCCTCTGACCTCCACATACTGTAGCCACATGTGTTGCAGTCACACACACATACTGTACCTTGGATACACAAACTTCCTGAACATTGTCAGATAATAGATAAAATGTGTGTGTGTATGTGTGCTCGAGTGTGCACAAGTGGGGTACTGTAGAGATGGCTCAGAGGTCAAGATTCCTGGCTGTTCTTTCAGAGGACTTGGGTTGAATCCCCACCACACACATGGCAGCTTATAACTGTCTGTAACTAGTTCCAGGAGATCTGACATCTTCACACGGACAAATGTGCAGGCAAAACACCAATGCACATTTAAAAATAATTATAAGAAATTGATAATAGGACGGTGGAGTGTTCGGTTGGTGCGCCACGCCTTTAATTCCCAGCACTGGGAACGCATGGGCAAGTGCTTCTAACCTCCTCTGCAGTTTGAGACACAACCTGGATCTACAAAATGAGCCAGGGGCAAGTCAATCAAGCTTGTTACACAGGAGGAACACCTGTATCAAAACAACACAACCCGCCAACCTTCTGTGATAGCAGAGAGCTTTAACAGAGACCTAGTGCGAGCTTTGAGTGTTGGATGTTGAGACAGGAGTTGACCACTGAACGGTCTCTGTGAAGCACAAGTCTGTGCAGTGTGCCACCAGTGATCTGGTGCCCACTGAGCACAAGGGTGTCCACAACTGGCATCTCTCTTGGATGCTGGGAAGGCAAGGAACAGGACTGGGCAAGTACCTCCTCTTATCAGGTTAGGTGGGTGACACGTGCCTATTGCCCTAATACTCAGGCAGGAGGACTACTATGAGTTCAAGACCAACTTGAGCCACATAACAAATCCTGGCTTACTAAAGGTGCTGGAGAAATGGCTCAGCAGTTAGGAACAGTTGCTGTACTTGTACAGGATTGGAATTTGTTCTTAGTACCACAGCACACAACCACCTACAACTCCATGGTCAGGGGATCCAAAGCCCTCTTCTGCCCATCTTGAGTATCCATACTTACATGCACAAACACTCACACAGTCATGTCAACAATGGACAAGCAGGGCCGGGTGGTGGTGCACACGCCTTTAATCCCACACTTGGGAGGCAGAGGCAGGCGGATTTCTGAGTTCGAGGCCAGCCTGGTCTACAGAGTGAGTTCCAGGACAGCCAGGACTACACAGAGAGAAACCCTGTCTAGAAAAACCAAAAAACAATGGACAAGCAGGGTGAAGCCTAGTTGCCATGTATGTTGGCCACAGTACAGAAGGGAAGCTGTGATTGGACAAGCTTGTAGAAAACCCAGGAAATCTATTAGACTCTCACACTGAAACTGTCTCTTTAGCTGTACTGCCACTTCAGTGACACTATTCTTGTCACCAGTTGGTTTTCCCAGATTGTACATAATGGGAATCAGTGGACAAACCCTCAGGAGAATAACAAGACATAAAGGACTTGTTATTAAGCAGACTGAATGAGCAGTGGATGTCAGGTTATCATCAGGCAGTTATCAAGTCTGCAGATGCTAAATACTAACAGATCAAATGTTCAAAAGTGAAATTAGAATTCAGTAATTCCAGGTTATACCCCACCAGCTACTTAAGAAATGTGGAACACACACACACACACACACCAGCCAGGTATGGTCGCTCACATCTCTAATCCGAGCATACTTGGGATGCTGATGCAAGTTCAAGACCTGGCCTACAGAGGCCCTGTCTCCAAGAAAGAAAGAACAAAGAAAAAAAAAAAAAAAAAACTACAAGGGGTTTTTTCTCTTCTCCAAAGGACTGCTGGATCCAGGCCTTACCTCCAGCAACAGGTACCCGTCATTCTAGCAGCCTCACACTGAGTGACTAGCTCCCTCCAAAGGTGAAGACATGGCCTTTATTGAGCATCTTGATCTGTGAACACTGCCACTTGGTTTGACACAATATTCAGGGAAGGTTTGTGAGGGGATGGTGCCTGAGAAATAGCATCAGAGCTCCCCTCACCTATCTTAAGGGACAGGCTCTCCTGCACCTTTTTTCTTGATCAAGGGTGTGGAGGGTGGAGGCTCCTGGGTACAGGAGGGGGCAGGCCTTCCTACAGAATTTCTCAGCTCACTCTGAAATCTCCAATGGATCCCAGAGGTTATTGTCTTTTTTTGTTTCTGGCTACATTTTGCCCAGGAGTGGCCAGTCCTGAACTCTGGCTCACATAGATTAGTAAGAAACATCACGCTGCATCACAGATGAGCAGCGACCCACCAAGTCCTGACCCTCAGCTGATGAGCGGTTGAGGATGAGTCCTAGAGAGCCACAGCCTGGTTGTCAGGGAGATCCTCCCTTGTAGAGGCCATTATGCCCATACTTGAGCTTTGCCGATGTTCTGATGGCTCTCACCCTGTGCTGGCTGTAATGAGGGTGAGAGCCTTTCTTTAGAGGTGTAAGGCTTGAAATGCGATGTTCACCCACGGGGGCTGAGACTAATGGATAAACCCAATCCCCCTTTCCAGAGACTCACACAGCCTGTGACAATTGAAGTCAGGTGTTAGCTTGACTATATTTAAAGAACACTGAGAAAACTGGTCACACTTTATCTCGAGGCTATCCTCAAGAATATTTCCAGAAACAGAGAGTCTGAGTAGATTGAGCATCATGGTGGCCCACCCCTTATTTCACAATTTGTCAGGCGGGACTCATGAGAGGTAATTAGTAGATGAAGTCATGAGGGTGGCTTCCGTGGTGGCATTAGTGGCCTTAGAGGAGAAATGAGCTAGCACACACTTGTTTATGTCACCATGTGATGCCTGGCACCATGTTGTTTGGCAAAAATGCCCACAGCCAGATGCTATGTCCATAGCTTAGATTCTCAGCCTTTAGAACAAGCCAATGAACCTCTATTGATAAAGCATCTGGGCTCTTGCATTTTGTTATAACTAGAGAAAGCAGACCAAGACCAACTTCCTCACTCTGGGTGGGACCCTAAGTCCTCTGTGAACTCTGAGAATCATACAAAGGGACAGACCCTGGGCCCTACAATCATTGTCGAGGAAGCTCGGAAGTAACCACAAAAAATTTCAGTTTGGCTAGAAATTGGCAGCTGACAGTTTGCCTAGCACTCATGAAATCTTAGGTTTGATCCTTAGCACTCCATAAATTGTGTTATATAACTAATCTCAATACTCAGGAAGTTGAGGCAGGAAGATCAAGATCGAAGTTCAAGGTCATCCTTAGCTATGTAGCCAGTTGAGACCAGCCTGAAACACATGATACATATTTCAAAAAAGAAATGTTTCAATTACGCAGAAGTCCTGGCCTTAGACTGGCAACAAGAAGCCCTAGAATCCTCTCATAAGTTGACAGATCCAGATGATGGACATGGCAGCTAGTGGAGAGAGAATAGAGTCAGGTCATGTTCATGTCCCAAGTACCTTTAGACAAGCATCTTTTGGTTATAAAGGAAGGGAGATTGTAATAGGAACTCTGACAGCTCCTGAGAAAGGCCACCATTTGACAGCACCAGGAACCTGTCCATCAAAGTAATGCCCACCCAAAGATTAGCCCTTGTTGTTAGACATACATGAACTATGTCTGAGAATCATTAGAAAAACCTCCATGGCACAGCTCTCTGCAAAAGGCAACTCCTGGGGCTCCAATGGCCAGTGTTCCTTCGATTAGCTCTGGTGCCAGGCCCTGACTGGTCCTCAGAAGGGCAGACAGCCCAGTACTCTGTGCACACAGAACAGTTGCCAGACTAATCTCATGACAGGGCCAGCTGGGCTGAGGTCAGAAGCTCTGCCTGATGGGAGTGCAGGAGTGAAGGGGTGAGAACAGGCAGCTAAAGGATGAGGTAAAGGTGGCCAGGCAGAGTGGGGGAGAAATGCATGTACAGACTTGGCAATCTGTGTGCAGCTGAGTCCAAAGAGTTACCAAGAGACAAGTGGAAGGCTGGCCAAGTGTAGCACCCAGTATTGCAAATTAGAGCCATTTTCAGCAGGCTCTATGTGGGCACAGGATCACACAGGGCCATATGGCACTCCCCAGTTGGCCTAAACTGATCCTTCGTGGAGTCCCAGGCTAGAAAGCAACTGAGGGCCCCTTCTCTATAACCAGGACAACAGGCCTGGAGGCATCAAAAAGTGCAAATGCTGAGTCAGTTGAAGATGGGTGGTGTTGGCATACTCCTTCAGTCTCAGCACTAGGGACGCAGAGGTAGGCTGATGTGTGTGTGAGCCAGCCTGGTCTACAGAGTGAGTTCTGGGATAGCCAGGACCACATAGAGAAACCTGTCAGTCCAGGACAGTGTTCTGCTTTGTATGGAATCCACACACTCAAAGCCCAGAGTAGACAGCCCCAGCCCTAGCAGATTGTATCCCTGCCCCAGGAACAGGGTGACACTATGGCCAGAGGCCCTGAGCCTCTAGCTCTGTTCACCTATCTATGACATCTTTAAGTGCCTAGGGCTGCAACTCAGCAGACCCTCCATAGATGCCTTAGACAGGAAATGATGTCAGTAGTCTGGAATAACCTAGTGCTCCATCTAGCCCACCCACCCAGAGCCTGGCCAGACTAGCAGCACACCCAAGCTGGTACTCCAGATTCATGAGATTTTATTGTCACCACAGGATCAGGATTCATCTTCACCAAAACCCTCCACTGGCTGCTTAAGAGTGGCTGTGACTTCTAGAAAGAGGAAGCAGGCACAGACGAACCAATGTCAATAGTCCTGAGTGCCCCTGAAAGACAGGCAGGGCCAGCTGTCCCCTCCTGCCCACAGCAGACACTTCTAGACCATCAGGCAGTGAGGTTTCCTGCCCCCTAGGGACTAGCTCGCATAGGGTCCCACTAAGTGTTAGGGAACCCTGGCCATTCCACCTCCCCAAGGTCATTCACACAATGAGCCATGAAGTGCCTGTCCAGGGAGCTCCAATCCTGTAAGGAGTCTATATGAGAAGAAAGAATAGTTTGCCCAAGGGCCTATCCACACATGAAGCACTAAGCAAGAACAGGGCAGCCAGGCTGGCAGGTATCCAACCACCCCAGCTGATGTGACTTCAAGCAAAAGGTACCCACAGGCCTATTAGCAGCAACTTCAAAAGCAAGTAAACCCAATGGAGTACAGGTGAGGGATTAGTTTGCAGGGGCAAGGGATCAGCAGCTGCCTCTGTTCCCCATGGGAATGCTCTGCTGAGGCTTGTGGAGTGCACCAGGTGCCCAGGAGTGCTTCCATCCAATAAAGCAGCCAAGAGGACTTGCCAGCATATCCCACTCCTGGGAATCAGGCTGACTGCAACGACTACAAAAGCCACGTGGGTCCCCACAGAGGTGGTACTAGAGCAGTGGTTCTCAACCCTTTGCAGGGGGTCATATGACCCTTTTACAGGGGCCACCTGTGACTGTCAGAAAACTCAGATATTTATATTGTATCACAATTCATAACAGTAGCAAAATTACAGTTATGAAGTAGTAATGAAAATAATTTTATGGTTGGGGTCACCACAACATGAGAACCTATAATTAAAGAGTCACAGCATTGGGAAGGTTGAAAACCACTGTGCTAGACAGAGTGTAGGACTGAAGCTGGCAGGGTCCAGAGGGCCAGGGTAGTAACTCAAGGGTAAGGCCTGCCTACATTCAGCTCACAGAGTGTTTGGTTGGCCCATGTGGGACCTGAGATGACCTCACGGTCAGTGCTATCCTGGCAGAGAGGAGGCGTGATGGCTGTGCAGTAGCTCTGAGTAGGCTGTGTCCAGCTCCTCAGTCCTGTTTGTCCTCTCTCTGCCTCCAGGGGTAGATGAGCTCTCCGAAGAACAGCTTTCGGCACAGGGTACCCCAGGAGTGCTTGGGATGGCAGCCACAGCTAGGCAGACGGTAGGTGTGCACCACATGGCTATAGGGCAGGGGGTTTATCTGCAAGGCAGGGTAGTTATCAGTAGGGTGGGTGGTCATGCGTGCTTCAGCTGTGTCTACAGAACAAGCTCTTGAGGGAGGGCACCCTGGTCCTGACTGGCCCTCTGGAGAATCTTTAGCTAGACAACTGTAGGGCAAGCCCTACTGGGCTCTGATAAACCTTTGCCTATGGAATAGCCATGCTAGCTATACTTGGAAGCAGCCCATACAGCACTTTGGTCCCCTGAGGAGGGAATGGTGATGGGGAGCTCGGAGTCTCCCTACCCGAGGCTCTACTCTGTTTCTAGGCATCTGGGAGGAGGAGGATCATACCAGATGCTTCAGCATCTAAGAGTCTTAGATGTGGCCCAAGGTACAACTCAATACCTGGCAAGCCACCCCAAAACATGTTCTGCTCCCTTCCACAGGGACTGGAATCTGTGACTGAAGGAGCTAAGGGTTCAAGTCCAACAAATGACTACTTGTCATGAGGCCTTTGTAAAATCATTTCTGTTTCATCACAGTCGTGGCACTATGGGCCCCAGGGCAGCTTCATGATGTCTCTGGCCAAGGACAGAGGCACCCCACCCACAGGCTGGACTAGAATATTAGCTTGTAGACCACAATAGATAGCCACAACTCTGCATGCTCAGACACAGTGAGTTATGGTGCTCAGATGCCTGGGAAGCTATCCCTTAGCTCCACTAGGTCCTTCTACCTATATCTGACCTCTGGCTGACAGAACACTACAGTATCACACCAGCTGACACCAGCTTCCCAGAACATTGGCAGAATATGGGGGGGGGGGTCCCAGGTCTGAGTAGCAGTGAAGCGTAGAAAAGTTCTTACCTGCATCAGGAGGCGGAGGGGCCTGCCTGCCTCCTTTTCCAGAACTCTGAACTTCACACCAGCTATAAGAAAGCAAAGTATTTAGGAAGGAAGGTGGCAACACCCAGTCAGCTTTCACTGGTCCCGCTGAATGCACTGGGTCAGCAGAGGCTGTTGTAGATGACAATTTTAGACTATAGAAGCCCCTTTGAGCACACCCAGGTGGCAGCAGACCTGCTTGGGCACACAGGGTTCTCTCCTCCTCTACCTTTCCCAGCTGCCTCTATGCTGAGTGGCAGATGCCCTATTAATGGTTCAGTGTCTTACAACTTTCTGTGTCTGGCTGATTTAGGAGCCCATAGTAGCCCTGGACTATATTTTGGGATCCCTGTTAGGAAATGCCCAGGAAGAGGTTCTTCAAAGAACAGGAAATGGGCCAGGTGTGGTGGCACACGCCTTTAATCCCAGCACTAAGGAGCCAGAGGCAGGTGGAACTGTGAGTTCGAGGCCAGCCTGGTCTACAGGTAAGTTTCAGGACCTCCAGGGCTATGCAGAGAAACCCTGTCTTGAAAACAAATAGCTGGAAATGAAGCTTACTTAAAGCAGTGAGTGGGAAGGGTCAGAACCATAGCCTTCCGAAGTTAAAGCCCTGCCCCAGCTACTGGCTCCAGGCTAAGGAGGAAGAGGTCCTGCATCCCAGGCTATGTCTGGGGCTATTATAGCCCACCTGGTTTTGTGCTCTGAGGTGAAGAAGTGAGGGCAGAGGGTATGTGATTAACATGTCAAATGCGTCCCTGGCCTGGGCCCCTGAGGTTAATGGAGAATTAGCTAGGATGTTCACAAAATGTTTTATAGGCGTTCAGCAGCAGGGAGAAGTCTGAAGGCAGACCTTGAAATTGGTTCAAAGCCAAGGAATCTTGATGTCCTTATCAAAAGGGTCTGAGCTGGCTGGAAGAGTCAAATGGGCATACTGGTCACCTTAGAAATCAACTGAATTGGTGTTGAACATTGGCTATGCTAGGCAATCCTAAAGTCCCTGCTGTATCCAAAGCCCCAGAGACAAATGGGTTGCCCGTAACAACCTCATGCCTAAAGGAGATAAATTTCCCTCAAGGGACATACTATCAGAATGCAGAGATTCAGAGAGACAGCTTAGGCGATCAGTGAGGATTATACACAGTGCAGGATGCTCCTGCTACAGTCTAGCAGCCCTCATTCTGGCCTGTCCCTCCAAGGATGAGGGTCATCAAAAAGCAGACATATAGCCTATAACCACATGGAGACAGACTTCTCTGAGTCTAAGCCATATCCTACACAGACCCTGCAGCAAGCCTCACATATTACAGGGTGATGCCTCTGGTCTTTATGTCTTGGAACTTTCCTCTCCAGGGAGAGAGAGAAGACAGCATGTCCCAGGACCAAGTCTGTTGTCATGGCCCTGCCTACCATGGCACATACACCAATTCTTTCAGGCAGGAGACACATGAGGTTGGCAAGGTGCTTTTGTAAGGCCTATGAGTATGTTGGATCATCTGTCAGAAGCCAGTCCCCAGCACCCAACACTTACCTGCCAGCCTGTAGGGTCGGCAGAGTCGAAGGCCAAGGGAGTATAGTGGCAGGGAATTGATGAGGTCTACCAGGAGATGGATTAAGCCCTGCACAGTGATCACCAGGAGCCGGAGCTGTAGCAAAGGTGACATTCAAGGCCACTGACTGGGGCTGAGGCCACACATTAGACAGGTCTAGGAGGAGAATAGCCCAATAGGCTCACCTCTAGAGGAGAGCTCCCTCTGATCCCATCCACTTACTATGGGTCCCAACCTCCCCTGTAGCCAGTCTTCTCCAGGACAGGACCCCCAACTGTTTTAAGACCAGTACATAGTTTCCAGAGAGTTCAGAAGAGCCATGTTGATGTGACCTGAAGAGGTAGATGGACTGGTTCCCTGTGTGCCTGGCTTAGGCAGTGACAAATCCCAAGTTCTGTAGGCCCCAGGGCAGGAGGTACTGAGCTCACCAGGGTGAATACCAGGTAGTACAAAGCGGTGGTGGGCAGCAAGAAGACCAGGATGGTGAAGAGCAAGGTCCCAATGAACAGCTGTAGGGAAAAGGGACCAGCACGCCTGGCATCACAAAATCCAGACGAGGCAGGCCACTCCATCACTACCCACACACATCTTAAATTGCAGTTGAATATTTTGGTCTCCTGAGCTAGCAAGGGTCAGCATGTTCCCTTTACCATGAGGGATGTGTGTCTACATACCCTGTGGACCTGGTGTCTCATGGGGAAACAGTCAGCAGGGTACACAGGCAAAAATATGTTGGAAAAACTGCATGTATCACAACTGGGTAAGCAAATGGAATAAGCAGGTCCTGCAGTATTAGGTATGTCCACCTTGGTAAAGTAAGTAGGTCTGCAGGAACCTCCCCCAGGCCAACTGCTGGAGGCTAGCTGCAGGACAGGAGTGGTTGGTCCCTGCTAGGGTCTAAGTAGCTGCCCTAGCCAGGTCAGCAGGCTCAAAGCTGTAGGTACCTGGTCAAGGTCATAGGAACAAGAATCCACCCGCTGGCGCAGAACATTCCACTTCTTTCCCCGGAACAGACGCCAGAGAGAGGAGAGGCCATAGATCTTCAGGCAGTACAGCCTGTAGGACACAGGCTCATGAGGCCGCACCGCGCCCATCCAAACCCTGTGGAGCGCCCACTTGAACATACACATACCTGGCACCGTAGACATAGAAGCAGTAGATGTGGAAGGTAAGAAGGGCGATGATGTCCGAAAAGATGGACAGAGCAACAGTCAGTCCAAGGCAGGCGGAGAGTCCCACGTGCCACAGGATGTGCTCAATAAAGGGGACATAAGGTGGATGTAGCCTGCAGGATGGGGTTCAGCCA